>JARQOD010000005.1:532539436-532721255 GCA_033576555.1 Oophaga sylvatica | reverse complement strand
AGATAATTTTTTTTTTCAACACCCCATTGACATGTGCAGTGCTTACAAGTTCTTTTCTATTGGGCTTGTAAGCGCAGCTTTGAAGCTGTCTGTGATCGCTAGAGTGCACTTTTACTGTCTAATCCCAACCAGATTCAGAGTAGTAGTGATAGCAAGCTAGACAATAGTGGTGGTCGGTTTCCTAAGCAACAAGCTGTAATCAAAAGAAAAGTGTTAAAATCTCAAGAACGGCTGAAAACTTTCATAAGCAATGAATTGCAAAAGTGCTTGTGTTTTCAAGTTCTATCTGAAAATATCCATTTATGAAGATTTAAATAACCTTTAATAGTTCTACAGCCTTGATTGCCCCAATTTAGAGTGGACAGTCTTAATGGAGGCAATGAAATGATGGAGTGTTGGGAGATCCATCCTCATTATAGGAGTCCTACAATAGTATGGGGAAGTTAGACTAAAAATGATCAAGTCCTGCTGTTCCTGTACTGTGGTGGTAGAAGCCGGCCCTAGCAGGATGCCCTATTTTATTTTTGTTATGGTGACCCCCACCACTAAAGACCACCCTAATACTAATGCCAGGACAGTGACAGCTGCTTTTATAATAACAGTTCTAGTACACCAGCCCCATTGCAGAATAACATATGAAAAGGATCTGTCCAAAAACAAGCCAGCTCTTATAATGTTTTGCTGATGCTAATTTATTTTTTTTGCTTTGATTTTTGTTAGTTGTTTTTGCTATTTTTTTTATACAACTTGAAATCTACAGATATTCACATGATGAAAATGCTCTCATTAAAGTGCAGTAATCGCCTCACTCAGGCTTCGAATAAACCTCTCCTATAAATTATGGCCATAGTTCTGGCAGAGAGAATAACTTTCCTTTACTGTAATAGCCAAAATGCAAAATTTCTCTTGAATCGTATATTTTGTGTCTTTTTAAACTCACGACTCCCATTAAATGTGATAAACTGAGACAAAAAGCCTGAAATGGTCGCACTCAGCTATGTTATTATGGGCTCAAGGCAAGAAACCCATTAGGAACCAAAAACAAAATTTTGATCCAAATGACTCTTTCTTAATTGTCGTAACATCTGCCCCTTTATTGGTTTCTTTATGTACAGCCAAAAAACATTTACAATTCAATGTACTCTGTAATATTTGGTGCCAGCAAGGGGGTGCGCAGACAGCATGGAGGGGCTGTCTATGGGGTCCTTTAAGTGAGGGGGCTCAGCGTTGATCCCGTATGTTACTGGGCAGCACAATTTATTCAAGACTCTCGTCTTCGGAGGAACTTACTTGGGTTGGGGGGACCAGCCCAAGGGTCATGGAATTACTGCAGAAGAGAAAAAAACACTACACCCTTGTATGCTGACCCGCTCCGATCGGCTGAACGGGGAGCTTTTATCCCCATTAGTATTGTGCGGTAGCGCACATTCTCCACATGCGTTCCACTGATTCCTTTGTTTTTCTTTTTCTGGCAGTCTCATAGGGAAATAATGGAGTGCTGGTGGGGTGTCCAACCTGCTGTTCCATCTTATAACAAGGATTAAAGTCCCCCATAGGGGATAAAAGTTCTTCGATCTGCCAATTGTTCCAAATCGCGTGGCGCTGGGGCACCCACTGATCAGCAAGTTATTACCTATCTTTTTGTTGTTTGAACAGGACAACCCCTTTAAATGGCATCAGTAGTGGCAAAAGTAAGACTGATCCAGATTCAGTGACTCTCCTGCCTCATAGATGCAGTGACTCTCCTGCCTCACAGACGCAGTGACTCTCCAGCCTCATAGACGCAGTGACTCTCCAGCCTCATAGACGCAGTGACTCTCCTGCCTCACAGACGCAGTGACTCTCCAGCCTCATAGACGCAGTGACTCTCCAGCCTCATAGACGCAGTGACTCTCCAGCCTCATAGATGCAGTGACTCTCCTGCCTCAAAGATGCAGTGACTCTCCAGCCTCATAGACGCAGTGACTCTCCAGCCTCATAGATGCAGTGACTCTCCTGCCTCACAGACGCAGTGACTCTCCTGCCTCACAGACGCAGTGACTCTCCAGCCTCATAGACGCAGTGACTGTCCTGCCTCATAGATGCAGTGATTATCCTGCCTCATAGACACAGTGACTCTCCTGCCTCACAGACACAGTGACTCTCCTGCCTCATAGACACAGTGACTCTCCTGCCTCACAGACGCAGTGACTCTCCAGCCTCATAGACGCAGTGACTCTCCTGCCTCATAGATGCAGTGATTATCCTGCCTCACAGACCCAGTGACTCTCCTGTCTCATAGACGAAGTGACACTCCTGCCTCACAGTCACAGTGACTCTCTTGCTTCATAGATGCAGTGACTCTCCTGCCTCATAGACGCAGTGACTCTCCTGCCTCACAGATGCAGTGATTATCCTGCCTCATAGACGCAGTGACTCTTATACCTCACAGTGACTCTCCAGCCTCACAGACACAGTGACTCTCCTGCCTCACAGACACAGTGACTCTCCTGCCTCACAGACACAGTGACTCCCCTGCCTCATAGACACAGTGACTCTCCTGCCTCACAGACACAGTGACTCCCCTGCCTCACAGACACAGTGACTCTCCTGCCTCACAGATGCAGTGACTCTCCTGTCTCATAGACGAAGTGACTCTCCTGCCTCACAGTCACAGTGACTCTCTTGCTTCATAGATGCAGTGACTGTCCTGCCTCATAAATGCAGTGACTCTCCTGTCTCATAGACGAAGTGACTCTCCTGCCTCACAGTCACAGTGACTCTCTTGCTTCATAGATGCAGTGACTGTCCTGCCTCATAGACGCAGTGACTCTCCTGCCTCACAGTCACAGTGACTCTCTTGCTTCATAGATGCAGTGACTGTCCTGCCTCATAGACGAAGTGACACTCCTGCCTCACAGTCACAGTGACTCTCTTGCTTCATAGATGCAGTGACTCTCCTGCCTCATAGACGCAGTGACTCTCCTGCCTCACAGATGCAGTGATTATCCTGCCTCATAGACGCAGTGACTCTTATACCTCACAGTGACTCTCCAGCCTCACAGACACAGTGACTCTCCTGCCTCACAGACACAGTGACTCTCCTGCCTCACAGACACAGTGACTCCCCTGCCTCATAGACACAGTGACTCTCCTGCCTCACAGACACAGTGACTCCCCTGCCTCACAGACACAGTGACTCTCCTGCCTCACAGATGCAGTGACTCTCCTGTCTCATAGACGAAGTGACTCTCCTGCCTCACAGTCACAGTGACTCTCTTGCTTCATAGATGCAGTGACTGTCCTGCCTCATAAATGCAGTGACTCTCCTGTCTCATAGACGAAGTGACTCTCCTGCCTCACAGTCACAGTGACTCTCTTGCTTCATAGATGCAGTGACTGTCCTGCCTCATAGACGCAGTGACTCTCCTGCCTCACAGACACAGTGATTATCCTGCCTCATAGACGCAGTGACTCTAATACCTCACAGTGACTCTCCTGCCTCATAGACACAGTGACTCTCCTGCCTCACAGACACAGTGACTCCCCTGCCTCATAGACACAGTGACTCCCCTGCCTCATAGACACAGTGATTCTCCTGTCTCACAGACACAGTGACTTTCCTGCCTCAGACACAGTGACTCTCTTGACTCACAGACACAGTGACTCTCTTGCCTCATAGACACAGTGACTGTCCTGCCTCACAGACACACTGACTCTCTTGCCTCACAGACTCAGTGATTCTCCTGCCTCACAGACACAGTGACTCTCTTGCCTCACAGACTCAGTGACTCTCCTGCCTCATAGTCACAGTGACTCTCCTGCCTCACAGACACAGTGACTCTCCTGCCTCACAGACACAGTGACTCTCTTGCCTCACAGACTCAGTGACTCTCCTGCCTCATAGTCACAGTGACTCTCCTGCCTCACAGACTCAGTGACTCTCCTGTCTCACAGACACAGTGACTCTACTGCCTCAGACACAGTGACTCTCCTGCCTCACAGACACAGTGACTCTCCTGCCTCACCTACACAGTGACTCTCTTGCCTCACAGACTCAGTGACTCTCTTGCCTCATAGACACAGTGACTGTCCTGCCTCACAGACACACTGACTCTCTTGCCTCACAGACTCAGTGATTCTCCTGCCTCACAGACACAGTGACTCTCTTGCCTCACAGACACAGTGACTCTCCTGCCTCACAGACACAGTGACTCTCCTGCCTCACAGACACAGTGACTCCCCTGCCTCATAGACACAGTGACTCTCCTGCCTCACAGACACAGTGACTCCCCTGCCTCACAGACACAGTGACTCTCCTGCCTCACAGATGCAGTGACTCTCCTGTCTCATAGACAAAGTGACTCTCCTGCCTCACAGTCACAGTGACTCTCTTGCTTCATAGATGCAGTGACTGTCCTGCCTCATAAATGCAGTGACTCTCCTGTCTCATAGACGAAGTGACTCTCCTGCCTCACAGTCACAGTGACTCTCTTGCTTCATAGATGCAGTGACTGTCCTGCCTCATAGACGCAGTGACTCTCCTGCCTCACAGACACAGTGATTATCCTGCCTCATAGACGCAGTGACTCTAATACCTCACAGTGACTCCCCTGCCTCATAGACACAGTGACTCTCCTGCCTCACAGACACAGTGACTCCCCTGCCTCATAGACACAGTGACTCCCCTGCCTCATAGACACAGTGATTCTCCTGTCTCACAGACACAGTGACTTTCCTGCCTCAGACACAGTGACTCTCTTGACTCACAGACACAGTGACTCTCTTGCCTCATAGACACAGTGACTGTCCTGCCTCACAGACACACTGACTCTCTTGCCTCACAGACTCAGTGATTCTCCTGCCTCACAGACACAGTGACTCTCTTGCCTCACAGACTCAGTGACTCTCCTGCCTCATAGTCACAGTGACTCTCCTGCCTCACAGACACAGTGACTCTCCTGCCTCACAGACACAGTGACTCTCTTGCCTCACAGACTCAGTGACTCTCCTGCCTCATAGTCACAGTGACTCTCCTGCCTCACAGACTCAGTGACTCTCTGTCTCACAGACACAGTGACTCTACTGCCTCAGACACAGTGACTCTCTTGCCTCACAGACACAGTGACTCTCCTGCCTCACAGACACAGTGACTTACTGCCTCAGACCAGTGATTCTCCTGCCTCACAGACACAGTGACTCTCTTGCCTCACAGACTCAGTGACTCTCCTGCCTCATAGTCACAGTGACTCTCTGCCTCACAGACACAGTGACTCTCCTGCCTCACCTACACAGTGACTCTCTTGCCTCACAGACTCAGTGACTCTCCTGTCTCACAGACACAGTGACTCTACTGCCTCAGACACAGTGACTCCCCTGCCTCACAGACACAGTGACTCCCTGCCTCATAGACACAGTGACTCTCCTGCCTCACAGACACAGTGACTCCCTGCCTCATAGACACAGTGACTCCCCTGCCTCATAGACACAGTGATTCTCCTGTCTCACAGACACAGTGACTTTCCTGCCTCAGACACAGTGACTCTCTTGACTCACAGACACAGTGACTCTCTTGCCTCATAGACACAGTGACTGTCCTGCCTCACAGACACACTGACTCTCTTGCCTCACAGACTCAGTGATTCTCCTGCCTCACAGACACAGTGACTCTCTTGCCTCACAGACTCAGTGACTCTCCTGCCTCATAGTCACAGTGACTCTCCTGCCTCACAGACACAGTGACTCAGGTAGAAGGTAAATGAATACATATCACATTGAATCTATGTTTGGATGTGCCGGTCAGTTTTTTGATATGTATTCATTTACTTCTCTGAAGAGAGGACTCATATGTTCCCTTGACGTGGCTATCAGGCTCACATAATTTGGCCATCTTATGCGCTAAGACTTCTCAATTTTTCATATTTCTAAGGTAATGATGCAATTCATTTTTCATATTTTTCATATTTCGTGTTTGCAAGCTATAGCGCTACAGTGTGCTACCTTTTTTTCTTGTATATATATGAGTTGGTGACTCTAGGTTTAGCACCTGTTCACACTGAATCTATGTTTGGATGTGCCGGTCAGTTTTTTTGATATGTATTCATCTACCTTCTACCTGAGCACTCCACCTGGTGGTCACAGGCTTTTTAATTACAACAGATTCATCACCCCTCCACAGAGATGTAGATTTTAGTCTGAAGAGAGGACTCATATGTTCCCATGCAGACAGACTTTTCTAAGCGAGGATAGGCATTAGTTAGGACCTGATATACGAGAAGAGCCTTGACGTGGCTATCAGGCTCACATAATTTGGCCATCTTATGCGCTAAGACTTCTCAATTTTTCATATTTCTAAGGTAATGATGCAATTCATTTTTCATATTTTTCATATTTCGTGTTTGCAAGCTATAGCGCTACAGTGTGCTACCTTTTTTTCTTGTATATATATGAGTTGGTGACTCTAGGTTTAGCACCTGTTCACACTGAATCTATGTTTGGATGTGCCGGTCAGTTTTTTGATATGTATTCATTTACCTTCTACTGAGCACTCCACCTGGTGGTCACAGGCTTTTTAATTACAACAGGTACATCACCCCTCCACAGAGATGTAGATTTTAGTCTGAAGAGAGGACTCATATGTTCCCATGCAGACAGACTTTTCTAAGCGAGGATAGGCATTAGTTAGGACCTGATATACGAGAAGAGCTTGACGTGGCTATCAGGCTCACATAATTTGGCCATCTTATGCGCTAAGACTTCTCAATTTTTCATATTTCTAAGGTAATGATGCAATTCATTTTTCATATTTTTCATATTTCGTGTTTGCAAGCTATAGCGCTACAGTGTGCTACCTTTTTTTCTTGTATATATATGAGTTGGTGACTCTAGGTTTAGCACCTGTTCACACTGAATCTATGTTTGGATGTGCCGGTCAGTTTTTTGATATGTATTCATTTACCTTCTACCTGAGCACTCCACTGGTGGTCACAGGCTTTTTAATTACAACAGGTTCATCACCCCTCCACAGAGATGTAGATTTTAGTCTGAAGAGAGGACTCATATGTTCCCATGCAGACAGACTTTTCTAAGCGAGGATGGGCATTAGTTAGGACCTGATATACGAGAAGAGCCTTGACGTGGCTATCAGGCTCACATAATTTGGCCATCTTATGCGCTAAGACTTCTCAATTTTTCATATTTCTAAGGTAATGATGCAATTCATTTTTCATATTTTTCATATTTCGTGTTTGCAAGCTATAGCGCTACAGTGTGCTACCTTTTTTTCTTGTATATATATGAGTTGGTGACTCTAGGTTTAGCACCTGTTCACACTGAATCTATGTTTGGATGTGCCGGTCAGTTTTTTGATATGTATTAATTTACCTTCTACCTGAGCACTACACCTGGTGGTCACAGGCTTTTTAATTACAACAGGTTCATCACCCCTCCACAGAGATGTAGATTTTAGTCTGAAGAGAGGACTCATATGTTCCCATGCAGACAGACTTTTCTAAGCGAGGATAGGCATTAGTTAGGACCTGATATACGAGAAAAGCCTTGACGTGGCTATCAGGCTCACATAATTTGGCCATCTTATGCGCTAAGACTTCTCAATTTTTCATATTTCTAAGGTAATGATGCAATTCATTTTTCATATTTTTCATATTTCGTGTTTGCAAGCTATAGCGCTACAGTGTGCTACCTTTTTTTCTTGTATATATATGAGTTGGTGACTCTAGGTTTAGCACCTGTTCACACTGAATCTATGTTTGGATGTGCCGGTCAGTTTTTTGATATGTATTCATTTACCTTCTACCTGAGCACTCCACCTGGTGGTCACAGGCTTTTTAATTACAACAGGTTCATCACCCCTCCACAGAGATGTAGATTTTAGTCTGAAGAGAGGACTCATATGTTCCCATGCAGACAGACTTTTCTAAGCGAGGATAGGCATTAGTTAGGACCTGATATACGAGAAGAGCCTTGACGTGGCTATCAGGCTCACATAATTTGGCCATCTTATGCGCTAAGACTTCTCAATTTTTCATATTTCTAAGGTAATGATGCAATTCATTTTTCATATTTTTCATATTTCGTGTTTGCAAGCTATAGCGCTACAGTGTGCTACCTTTTTTTCTTGTATTTTTCTCCTGTCTCACAGACACAGTGACTCCCCTGCCTCATAGACACAGTGACTCCCCTGCCTCATAGACACAGTGACTCTCCTGCCTCACAGACACAGTGACCCTCATGTCTCAATGGCTGCTGCATTCCCTGTCTCGGCTTTTATACAGGCTACAAAAGTGTTTCCTGATTGACAAAATGGAGAAGCTCATCTGGCTGCTCATGAGGACATGTAATCTCTCACGCGAACACTGTTCATAGACACCTGGCAGCTACAAAACGGTTACAACAACAGGCTTGGCACAAGTTGCTCTGTTTCCCAGAGCCCAGGGATTGCACTGGCATTCATCGTTTTACCCCTGTACAATGATCTGGACTTATATAGGAATCCCTGGGCAATGGTCACAGAGTCAGCTGTTGTTTGGTGGTGCAAGAGGTCACATCAGGAACAGAATCATAAAGCAAGTGGGTAGTCATATGTCAAGCTGAGGTCAAAGAACGGGAATAATCAGGACAAAACACAGGAGTGCGGCACATTATTATTATTATTATTATTATTAATATTTATTTCTATAGCACCATTGATTCCATGGTGCTGTACATGAGAAGGGGTTACATACAAATTACAGGTATCACTTACAGTAAACAAACTAACAATGACAGACTGATACAGAGGGGAGAGGACCCTGCCCTTTCGGGCTTACATTCTACAGGATTGTGAGGCAGGAGACAGTAGGTCGGGGGGTTGCAGCAGTTCCGGTGTTGGTTGAGGCAATAACTCCGGTAGTGGTGAGGAGGCAGCAGGGTCATTGCAGGCTGTAGGCTTTCCTGAAGAGATGGGTTTTCAGGTTCCGTCTGAAGGATCTGAATGAGTTTGATAGTCGGATGTGTTGGGGCAAAGAATTCCAGAGGATGGGGGATATTCGGGAGAAGTCTTGGAGGCGGTTGGGTGAGGAGCGAATAAGTGTGGAGGAGAGAAGGATGTCTTGGGAGGATCGGAGATTACGTGAGGGAAGATATCGGGAGATTAGTTCAGAGATATATGGAGGAGACAGATTATAGATGGCCTTGTAGGTCAGTATTAGTAATTTGAACTGGATACGCTGAGGGAATGGGAGCCAGTGAAGAGATTTGCAGAGGGGAGAAGCGGAGGAGTAGCGAGGAGAGAGGTGAATTAGTCGTGCAGCAGAGTTAAGGATGGACTGGAGAGGTGCGAGGGTGTTAGCAGGGAGGCCAGAGAAAAGGGTGTTGCAGTAGTCGAGGCGGGAGATGATGAGGGCGTGCACAATCATTTTAGTAGATTGAGGGTTGAGGAAAGGACGGATTCTTGAAATATTTTTGAGCTGAAGGCGACAGGAGGTAGAAAGAGCTTGGATGTGCGGTTTGAAGGACAGGGCAGAGTCAAGGGTTACTCCGAGGCAGCGGACTTCTGGTACGGGGGAAAGCGTGATGTCGTTAATTGTGGTAGATAGGTCAGGTAAGGAAGATCTGTGGGATGGGGGAAAGATTATGAGTTCAGATTTGTCCACATTGAGTTTGAGGAAGCGGGAGGAGAAGAAGGAGGATATGGCTGATAGACACTCCGGGATTCTGGATAGCAGAGAAGTGATGTCTGGGCCAGAGAGGTAGATCTGAGTGTCATCAGCGTAAAGGTGGTACTGGAATCCGTGGGACTTTATGAGTTGCCCCAGGCCAAGTGTATAGATTGAGAAGAGTAGGGGTCCTAGAACAGAGCCTTGGGGAACTCCAACAGAGAGAGGGTGGGACGAGGAGGTAGTGTGGGAGTGGGAGACGCTGAATGTGCGGTTGGAAAGGTATGAGGAGATCCAAGATAGTGCGAGGTCTTTGACGCCAAAGGAGGAAAGAATCTGTAGTAGAAGGCAGTGGTCAACTGTGTCAAAAGCAGAGGACAGGTCAAGAAGCAGGAGTATAGAGTATTGTCCGTTTGCTTTGGCTGTAGTAGGTCATTAGTAATTTTGGTTAGGGCTGTCTCAGTGGAGTGATGGGGGCGGAAACCAGATTGTAGAGTGTCAAAGAGCAAGTTAGAAGAGAAGTGGTAGGAAAGCTCAGCGTGGACATGCAGCTCCAGGAGTTTGGAAGCGAATGGGAGCAGTGATATTGGGCGATAGCTGGACATAGCGGTTGGGTCGAGGGTTGGCTTTTTAAGGATAGGCGTGATTGTGGCATGCTTGAAAGCAGAAGGGAAGGTACCGGAAGTTAGTGATAGGTTGAAGAGGTGGGTTAGGGATGGAATAATAGTGGTGGTGAGGTTGGGGAGGAGGTGGGTTGGGATGGGGTCAAGTGCACAGGTTGTGAGGTGCATAGGTCTGAACCAGGATAGCAGAACTATTGACTGGCAGTGGGAACTGGCTCTTTACGTAGTAACAGCCCCAGCCAGTGCTGAACCAGATAAAATGCTAAATTAAGAAGACTAACCCCATAGTTTCTGGACTAGACAGAGCCACAAGTCCCAGAAATAAGATAGGATAGATGCTGTCAAGTATCATCCGCAACAAGGGTGCAGCGCTGCCCAGCGTCCAAAGCAGTAACTGGGACATATGTTACATGATCCTTCTTTGGCCGAAGCAACCTTTTCTCGGCTTCAGCAAACCTCTAAAAATTCAACACAAATTCTACTCGCATCAAATCGATTCGCTCATCTCTAATATATATATTTGGATTTTTCCTAAATTTTGCGGTTTAACATGAAATATTTGTTCCGTTTCAAAGTCCAAAGTTTCCATTAGTACATAAGATTTTATGAGCAATTCCACCTCAATTGTTCTTTATGTGTTCTATGGAAACCTTGGCATCTCCTGCACCGGTAGATAGTTTTTATTTTGTTTTTGTAGAAATTTATACTTGAAGTACATTCTGATTTTCTCCATATTATGTCATATATTGTGTTCCATGTTTGTTCATAGCTCGGTGCCAGCACTTCACATGCCCCAATGCACTTGCTGTAAATTATAATGCCTACAAAAACGCTACGGAACTATTGGCAGTTATATTTATTATCCTAATTGACGAGGAAATGAATCAGTGATCTCTTCTGTGTCTTTACCCAGCATTGGGAAGTTTGTATTACTTCTATCTACACAGGGATCTCTCTGTTTTGGGCAGGAAATTATCTTTGGCTTTACATCAAACTCCAGACACATCCATGATCTGTAAGAATGGGACCCTCGGGGTCTTTTTTTTAATAGAGATTCATAGGTATTTTTCTTGGTTGTGACCTATAGTGAAGGCGGTTGAGACATGTGCACATAATTACTAAGATAAAAACTCAGAAAAACACAAAATGCTGCTGAGACAGGTTCAGAGTAGAATTAAAATGTATTAAAAAAGAAAAACTGATATATCACATGGTCATAAGTATTCAAACCCTTTGCTCAGTGTTGAGGAGAAGCACCTTTTGAGCTAGTACAGCCATGAGTCTTCTTGGGAATGATGCAACAAGAATTTCACATCTGGATTTGGGGATCCTTTGCCATTCTTCCTTGCAGATCCTCTCCAGTTCCGTCAGGTTGGATGGTGAACGTCGGTGGACAGCCATTTTCAGGTCTCTCCAGAGATGCTCAGTTGGGTTTAGGTCAGAGCTTTGGCTGGGCCAGTCAAGAATGGTCACAGAGTTGTTCTGAAGCCACTCCTTTGTTATTTCAGCTGTGTCCTTGGGGTCATTGTCTTGTTGGAAGGTGAACCTTCGGCCAAGTCTGAGGTCCAGAGCACTCTGGAAGAGGTTTTCATCCAGGATATCTCTGTACTTGGCGCATTCAGTTTCCTTCAATTGCAACCAGTCGTCCTGTCCCTGCAGCTGAAAAACACCCCCATAGCATGATGCTGCCACCACCATGCTTCACTGTTGGGATTGTATTAGACAAGTGATAATAATCTTTATTTAATAATAATAATCTTTATTTATATAGCGCCATCATATTCCGCAGCGCTTTACAGTTTAACAGTTTCAAAACACAAGTCATAAGTAACAACGTTAACAATACAATAATTAAAGCAAAATAAGCCACCCCTGCTTGTGAGAGCTTACAATCTACAATGAGGTGGGGGAGATACAAAGTACAGGTGTGTATATACAATGGTGCATTTACAATGATGGTCCAGCCATCTTGAGGGAGTAAGGGATGGATGGAGATAGTGAATGGGCTACACACACACACTTACACATAGAATGACTTTGATTAGTGAATGTGATAGGCCGCTCTGAACAGATGTGTTTTTTGAGGGAGCTCCTGAAACCATGCAAATTGTGGATAGTCCTAATTTCTTGGGTTAGAGCATTCCAGAGGATTGGCGCAGTGCGGGAGAAGTCTTGGAGTCGGGAGTGGGAGGTACGGATTAGTGCAGAGGTTAGTCGAAAGTCGTTTGCAGAGCGCAGCAGTCGGTTAGGCCGATAGATAGAAATGAGGGGGGAGATGTAGGGGGGTGCTGCACTGTGGAGAGCTTTGTGGGTGAGAACCAGTACTTTGAATTGGATCCTATAATGAATGTGCAGCCAGTGTAAGGACTGGCGAAGAGCGGACGCGTCCGAGTACCGATTAGCCAGATGGATGACCCTGGCTGCTGCATTAAGGATGGACTGGGGAGGCCAAGTAATAGAGCGTTGCAGTAGTCCAGGCGGGAGTGGATCAATGCTACAGTGAGGGTTTTTGTTGTTTCCATGGTGAGAAATGGGCGGATTCTAGAGATGTTCTTTAGGTGTAGGCGGCAAGAGCGGGCAAAAGATTGTATATGGGAGGTGAAGGAGAGATTGGTGTCAAACATAACACCCAGACAGCGAGCCTGCTGCCGGGGTGTTATTATGGTGCCGCCCACGGAGAGGGAAATGTCAGATTTAGGGAGGTTAGTAGATGACGGGAGCAGAAGAAGTTCAGTTTTGGAGAGGTTAAGTTTCAGATAGAGAGCGGACATGATGTTGGAGACTGCGGACAGACAGTCGGTGGTGTTCTGTCGTACAGCGGGGGTAAGGTTGGGGGATGACGTGTATAGTTGTGTGTCATCAGCATAAAGATGGTACTGAAAGCCAAATCTGCTGATGGTCTGTCCAATTGGGGCGTGTAGAGAGAGAAGAGAAGGGGGCCAAGGACTGAGCCCTGGGGTACACCGACAGTGAGAGGAAGAGGAGATGACGTGGAGCCAGAGAACAAAACACTGAAGGAGCGGTCAGATAGATAGGAGGAGAACCAGGAGAGAGCAGTGTCCTTAATATCTAGTGACCGGAGCCCAGACAGTAAGAGACGGTGGTCAACCGTGTCGAAAGCTGCAGAAATGTCGAGAAGAATGAGCAGAGAGTGGTCACCGAAGAGTGACCACTCATCGGTGATGAGCAGTGCCTGGTTTTCTCCACACATACCGCTTAGAATTATCACCATAAAGTTCTGTCTTCGTCTCATCAGACCAGAGAATCTTATTTCTCATAGTCTGGGAGTCCTTCATGTGTTTTTTAGCAAACTCTAAGCAGGATTTCATATGTTTGGCACTCAGGAGAGGCTTCAACTCTGCCATAAAGGCCCGACTGGTAGAGAGCTGCAGTGATAGTTGACTTTGTGGAACTTTCTCCCATCTCCCTCCTGCATCTGTGGAGCTCAGCCACAGTGATCTTGGGGTTCTTCTTTACCTCTCTCACCAAGGCTCTTCTCCCACGATTGCTCAGTTTGGCTGGACGGCCAGGTCTAGGAAAACTTCTGGTGGTCCCAAACTTCTTCCATTTAAGGATCATGGAGGCCACTGTGCTCTTAGGAACATTGAGTACTGCAGAAATTCTTTTGTAACCTTGGCCAGATCTGTGCCTCACCACAATTCTGTCTCTGAGCTCCTTGGTCAGTTCCTTTGACCTCATGATTCTCATTTGGCCTGACATGCACTGTGAGCTGTGAGGTCTTATATAGACAGGTGTGCGCCTTTACAAATCAAGTCCTATCAGTTTAATTACACACAGCTGGACTCCAATGAAGGAGTAGAACCATCTCAAGGAGGATCACAAGGAAATGGACAGCATGTGACGTAAATATGAGTGTCTGAGCAAAGGGTCTGAATACTTATGACCATGTGATATTTAGTTTTTCTTTTGTAATAAATCTGCAAAAATGGCTACATTTCTGATATTTTCAGTCATGATGGGGTGCAGAGTGTACATTAATGGGAAAAAATGAACTTTTTTGAATTTACCAAATGGCTGCAATGAAACAAAGAGTGAAAAATTTAAAGGGGTCTGAATACTTGTATCTATCTATCTATCTATCTATCTATCTATCTATCTCTATCTATCTATCTATCTATCATATCTATCTATCTATCTATCTACATCTATCTATCTATCTATCTATCTATCTATTATCCAAAAAATGAAGGCAGCACTCCAAGATATAAGAAATGGAGTGCTGCCTTCATTTTTTGGATCATATTATGAGGCTTGGTATATACCTGGAAGGATTCTTTGCACCCTCATCATTATTTTGGTGCTGCTTTTCAATATTTTTTTCTATCTATCTATCTATCTATCTCATCTAATCTTATCTATCTATCTATTATCTATCTTTTTCTCCATGTATGCACCCAATTCTATATCATACATTGTATTTATTATTTGTATTATTATTATTAATAATAATAATAATAATAATAATAAGAAGAAGAAGAATAACACTGCTACGACAAATATAATATGTATAACTGATTGGTTAATATTCTAATTCCACCACTAGATGGCGCTGCAACAACTAATAACAGATGTAAGAATTTGGTTATAACTATAATATCCAGGACACACATATACTCACCATCTACACATATTTAGTAAATTATCCCTTTTTATTCCTTTTAAAAAATTTTGCTATTTTTTTGATAGAAAGATCATAGGGCAATGTTTTATTAAAATGTATTAAAATGTCTATTTAACTACTCTGCCACCTTATGTGCTGTCTGTATCAGGGGGTCAAGAATTGTTTGAAATCAGTGGTTATGGACTGGAGGAAATAGTGAGAGGAGGCAGGCGAGTAACTAATAGGGGTGCAGAGGTTACAGGTGATCCTGAACCATTAGGGGCTCAGCAGCCTTTTCATCACATATAAAGTGCTTCAATACAGAAAAAACTTTAAACTTTTACGGCCCTCTTTTTCCTTGGAATATCCATTTTTGGACAATTTGGGGCTTTCATTCACATTTTTATCTATCTATCTATCTATCTATCTATCTATCTATCTATCTATTATCTATCTATCTATCTATCTATCTATCTATCTGTCTATCTGTCTATTATCTATCTATCTACTGTACAGTTATGGCAGAAATTATTGCAATTACACGTTTTGTTTAGACACGTTTATTACCTTTGTATGTTTCGGAACAACACACAAAAAAAACAGAAAAAGGCAAATTGGACATAATTTGACACAAAACCCCAAAAATGGTCCGGACAAAATTGTTGGCACCCTCAACTTAATATTTGGTTGCACACCCTTTGGAATAAATAACTGAAAATCAATCGCTTCCTATACCCTGCAACAAGCTTTTTACACCTCTCAGCTGGAATTTCGGACCACTCTTTTTTTGCAAACTGCTCCAGGTCTCTCATATGTGAAGGCTCCTTCTCCCAACAGTAATTGTAAGATCTCTCCACAGGTGATCAATGGGATTTAGATCCGTACTCATTGTTGGCCACTTCAGAACTCTCCAGCACTATGTTTCCATCCATTTCTGGGGGCTTCTTGAATTTTGTTTGGGGTCATTGTCCTGCTACAAAACCCATGATCTAGGACACAAACTCAGCTTTCTGACACTGGGCACTACATTGTGACCCAAAATCCTTTGGTAATCTTCAGATTTCATGATGCCTTGCACACTGTCAAAGCACCCAATGCCAGAGGAAGCAAAACAACCCCAAAACATCTTTGAACCGCCACCATATTTGACTGTAGGTACTTTGTTCTTTTCTTTGTAGGACTCATTACATTTTCGGTAAAGAGTAGAATGGTGTACTTTACCAAAAAGCTCTATCTTGGTCTCATCTGTCCACAAGATGCTTTCCCAGAAGGATTTTGACTTACTTGCATTTTGGCAAACTGCAGTCTAGCTTTTTATGTCTCTGCATGAGCAGTGGGGTCCTCCTGAGTCTTTTGCCGTAGCGTTTCATTTCATTCAAATTTCGACGGACGGTTCGGGCTAATACTGATGCACCCTGAGCCTGCAGGACAGATTGAATTTCTTTTTAACTCAATTGGGGCTGCTTATTCACCATCTGAACTGTCCTTGGTTGCAACCTTTCATCAAATTTTCTCTGCCGTCCAGGGAGATTAGCTACAGTGCTAAGGGTTGTAATCTTCTTTATTATGTTGTGCACTGTGGAAAAAGGAACATCAAGATCTCTGGATTTGTAACCTTGAGATTGTTGATATTTTTCAATAATTTTGGTTCTCAAGTCCTCAGACAGTTCTCTTCTCCTTTTTATGTTCTCCATGCTTACTGTGGCGCACACAAACACGCAATGCAAAGATTGCGTCAACTTCTCCCCTTTTTATCTGATTTCAGGTGTGATTTTCATATTGCCCAACCTGTTACTTGCCACAGGTGAGTTTGAACAAGCATCACATGCTTGAAACAAAGTTGTTTACCCACAATTTTTGAAAGGTGCTAATAATTTGGGGGGGGGGGGTTTGTGTGAAATTAAGTCCAATTTGCCTTTTGCTCATTAATGGACATCTGAGCAGCCCTCCAACAGTTATGACCATCTCAGTGGCTCTCCAGCAGTAATGACTATCTCAGTGGCTTTTCAGCAATTATGACCATCTCAGTATTTCTGATTTTCTCAGTAGCTCTCCAGAAGCTATGACCATCTCAGTGGTTATCCAGCAGTTATGACCATCTCAGTGGCTCTCCAGAAGTTGGGACCATCTTTAATGGTTCTCCAGCAGTTATAACCATCTCAGTGGATCTCCAGAAGTTATGGCGATCTCAGTGGCTCTACATCAGCCCATCTCAGTGGCTCTCTAGTAATATTGTCTGTCTAGTATTGCTAGTATTATAAATGACACATGATCCGTGGGGGACATTGTTATACCTTTTATATTCAGAGCCAATAACTTGAGGTTTCTACCTGTTTGGACTTTGGCACGGGGTAAACAAAAATGGAAATATTAGAAGGTCCAGGTCTAGAAATTCTTCTCTGACGTAATCACAATAATACTTTTTAACTCGTTTCACAGCACTAGAAACAAGAAAAAAATCCCATTATCACCGTCTGAAAAATAAATCAGATCATTCACCGTCATACAGAGAAGATATGTAGTCTGCTACTATTGTGTGCTGCCATCCCTTCCCGGTCATTTATACCGTATATATTTGGAATTTGCTCTGTTACTTTTACTTCTACATAGTTTGGTCTTTTATAAAGAACCAGACTCCATGTTTTCCAGGGAGACCACAAAGTGACGGGTGTAAGTGATGGGTAAGCCTAGGTGATATATGGCCATTGTATGGCGGCTCTCCGTACAGATAACAGTCGGGAGCCGCTTCAGGCTTCATATACATGACTCCATTAAGGTGTCTGAGGGGTTTAAGGAGAAGAAAAATTAACCTGATTATATATTATCCTGTAAGATATGTTAAGAACCCCCTCAAATACCCGAATACTTCAGATTTATTTCAATTATTTGGCGCTTTGTAAGCCCATCCGTTATGATTATGAATAACCGATGAAGGTATGCCTAGATTGGAACAGATCGTAAGATGTCATATAATGAATGAAAAGAATCTCCCATTTTCATAGAAAAACACTTAGCAAATACCTTTATTATACAAGCATATTAGTTGCTCAGTTTTGACGTAAAATTGTCACCTGGAAACAATCAGCAAGTTGCTGTTACTGGATCTCAATGTTAAAATGTATCTCTATTTAGTATAATATTCAGGAACGTAGCAGAATAATGTTAAAATTGCTGGAAGTCAGCGGTTTAGAAACACCCAGACCTTGCAAAAAAGACAGCAGTATCAAAGTCTCTGAGATGTTCTGGTCTCCCACTTTCCAAATATGTCGCTCACTGTACAAGTAAAGGACAGCAGATAAAAACAGCGTTTTGATCTCTCACCCAACTCCAGTTTCGCCTGCCTGGCACATACCCCAGATGAAGCCTAACAGGTTAAACGCGAGTCGGGTAAGAGTGCAAGACACAGTTATTATCTGTTTTCCTTTATCTGTATTTTACGAGTATAAAAAAGGTTTGTTGATGCAAAGCTCTAATGAATAGTAGGACTTCATTATTGTGTTTTTTCCCGTTCTTGCATTACACAGACAGATTTGGAAATTAGGAGACTGGATATTCTCAGAAAGTTTGCACAAAGTCTGGGTCTTGGAAAACTAGTGGCCGCAATCAAAGTTTAAGATTTTTTAGCTGAATTTTGGCGCTGTCTTTATATACTCTGGTCAATTGGACTGAGGCGCCAACCAACTATTTCTATACCTGCTGCGGTATTCGGAAACATTCAGTGACGCTTAGTGGGTTTTATTGTTTGGGATCTTTTCCCTATATAGTTGCTTTTTATACAACATTTTAGAATGTTTTACTCATCCCTTGCTTCTGTAACATTTTTTTTTACAACCCCTTTAAATTTATTGGAATTGGTTCTTAGTATGTAAATGATTATGCTAATATTAAACATATCCAAGGGATCTATGATGCAGCTCGTTCTCATCATTAGATACGTGATTTGCATCATGCAAGTATAAAAATACTCAAAAATAGCATAAAATGCATAAAAAACATACAAATTCCAGTGTAAGGAATATCGATGTGTTTTGCAGTGCAAAAACGTAGAAGAAGAAAAACATGTTGTTGCCATGAGCAGTCAATGACAAGTCATACTATGTTCACCAAAACCGTGTAGAGTCTTCTACACGGTCATTCTGAATGGTTAGTCTTGGTGCCTTTCTTAAAAGTCTCAATATTACAATTTACTCCATTTCTCGGTCCAGGGATTTATTCTAATTGCAATATTATTAGGGAAGGAACTTTTCTCCACAATATTTTACCCCTTAGTTCAACTTCATAGTTCGGTGACTTTTTTTTTTCAACTTTTTCAACTTATGTAACGAATTATGAAACCATCATGCTTGTCAACTCTCCTGGAATATCTGAGATCCCCTCAAGGAAAAGTTTAGACCTTTCCTCGAAATCCTGGATGAGTTATCTGGATGCTGGAGTTATCTGAAATGCTGGATAGATGTTCCGTAAGACAGCTCTCCGTCAACATTTGCTTCGCCATGAAGCCTAGCCCCAGTGTCCAAATGCAAACTCAGAGATCAGGAATGAGGCATGGATGGGTCGGGAACTAAAACCTATCCATGGTCTGCAGAAAAAGGGGGCAGGTTTTAGAAGTGCATCTACCTCAAACCAAGTTCTCCTAGATAATAGTTTAGAATAGTTGGCAACTATGTAACTCTGTAACCATGACATACAGTGCGAAGATGTCCTCTAACACTAAAGCATTCTATTGTTGTACAGGGTGGGCCATTTATATGGCTACACCTAAATAAAATGGGAATGGTGGTGATATCAACTTCCTGTTTGTGGCACATTAGTATATGGGAGGGGGAAAACTTTTCAAGATGGGTGGTGACCATGGTGGCCATTTTGAAGTCGGCCATTTTGGATCCAGCTTTATTTTTTCCAATGGAAGAGGGTCATGTGACACATCAGACTTATTGAGAATTTCACAAGAAAAACAATGGTGTGCTTGGTTTTAACGTAATTTATTCTTTTATGAGTTATTTACAAGTTTACGACCACTTATAAAATGTGTTCAAAGTGCTGCCCATTGTGTTGGATTGTCAATGCAACCCGCTTCTTCCACTCTTGACACACTGGTAGCAACACAAAAGAAGAAATGCTAGCACAGGCTTCCAGTATCCGTTGTTTCAGATGCTGCACATCTCGTATCTTCACAGCATAGACAAATGCCTTCAGATGACCCCAAAGATAAAAGTCTAATGGGGTCAGATCGGGAGACCTTGGTGGCCATTCAACTGGCCCACGAAGACCAATCCACTTTCCAGGAAACTGAAGATGGCACGTTCCCTGAGTTTTTCCAGCAAGATAGTGCACCATCACATTCTGAGTGACAGGTCCGAGCATTCCTACATGAACAGTTTCCTGGAAAGTGGATTGGTCATCGTGGGCCAGTTGAATGTCCACCAAGGACTCCAATCGTTTGGTCATCAGCAATCAGCCTCGACTTACCACCTTTACTATAAGGGAATCCTACTATATTTCCAAGATCAACTAAGAAAAATTTAATCTTAACGAAGGGGATACAGTCTTTTTCTTCCAGTACTGGCATCACATTCACCAGAACTACTTGCCAAAATCAGGATGAAACAAGCCAAGTTTAAAAAATGGATAAAATGCAGAACACCAACCATCCGGGTACAGTAACAGGTAAACACACAGAAACAAGAAAATACAGTTAATCACAGCATATAAAATATCTTTGGTTTTGTATTACAATAATGAGCATCTTGGAAGACAGAAACCTGACTTTAGCTTCTCCTGATTCTAGCACGGGCTGTGTAATTAAAGGGGACTTATCATTTGCCATAAATATGTATTTTCTTTATCTGGTGAAAATGTCGCCGCTCTCCTGAATCTGACGTTGTTTTTCTTTTGTTCCTGCTCCTCTCTGTTCCTAAGATTTCGCCCTCTCTTCCCTGTATGTAAGTCTAGTCTTTTTAACTAAGTGGGTGTGGTCTTCAGCTTTTCTCTGGGAGTCTTCTTCAGGTCCATGTGCAGTTGGCTAAAAAAATTAGATTTGCATACAGGGAAGAGGAGGCCATATCTCAGGAATGGAGAGGAGCTGGAAGAAAAAAAAAACATCGCTGGATTCAGGAGAACAGCGGCATTTACACCAGATGAAAAAACAAACAAACATATTTATGGCAAATGGGTACTTTAAGTCGCCAAGTCTAGTGTTTGTACTAAAAAAGTCAGAATTTGAGACTATATTATTTTTTGGATGTTGGTTTGGGGTCTGTATTACTTTTGGAGGTCTTGTCTGGGGTCTCTGTTCTTTTTGGGGTGTCATCTATCTATGAATCAAATACTATAAGGTGGAGTTGTGTCCTTTATAACTGGGAGAGAAATATAGTCAAAACTTCCAATGTTACATACAATCCTTCATCAGTTATCTGAATCCCTTTGATATCTCTACTCCATTATATGGGGCCTGCCACTTTCATATACCCTTGTATGCAAGTGGTATACAAAGGTATATTCTGGGGGCCATAGACTTCAATAGGTGTCATAGAGTTGTAGAACATGCATACATAATACAGCCTTGTGCATGAGCCCTAGTGTTACTTTTACTGTATATTTAATAGATTGTCCAAGTTTGAGGTACAAGTCTGCAGTCACTCTGTGACTGCAGACTCGTGACTCTTCACAGCACGCAGTGTGAGCACTGTCAGGATTCTCCGGTGCCGATGCTAGGAGCAGGCAGGCTCCAGACCACAAGTATGTGATTTGCACACAATGCAGTCACGTGCTGACTAGCTTCACTCAATACAAGTGAAGGTCGGAAACGTCCAGTTATAATGTGGCCAGATGTATGTAAATTGCATATTTGCAGTCACATAAGCGCTGGCACCAGAGAATCCTGACATCGCGCACTGTTAAGATTCATAAGTCTGCAGTCACGTATATTGACTGCAGAGTTGAACCCCAAGTCTGGACAATCCCTTTAAGTATTGAGAATATATAAAATGTAGACAAAATATAAACTGGCTACCGAGACTTCCAAACCTTCAATATTTATTCCTATCCCCCCAAAAAATAGAAAATTACATAGAGTAAATGGCTGTTATGTTCCAGAGGTACAAAATTTGAAGAAATCAAAAATGTTTCAATAGAACACGGAATCTTGAGTGACAACACATGATCAGCTCTACTGAGCCTGGCACGTATACATTAAGCATTCTCCCGACAGCCACCACTAGAGTACCAGGCCTACATTAATCATACCTGACGGGGTAATGCTTGAGTATATTCCGACTTAATGGTGATGCATCTCAGCCAGGAAGTGTAATCTATTCTCCAGATAAAAGGTGCCGCTACATGCACATGACATCTGTCTGATACTTTGCTTATTTGGATGGTAAAATAAGTATGAATTTCTCATCAGCTTTCCTTCACAATGAACTGATTATTAGAAAAAAAAGTTTTATTAAATTTTTGTCAAGTTACAAAACAATTACCGTAAATGTATTTTTTTCTTTTAAGATTATCGTTATTTTATATATGTTAATAAAATCGGACTTGATTTTTGTTCAAGTGTCACTATTTAGTTTCCCGACCAGTTGATTTTTCCATTTTTGTGTTTTTGTTTCTTCCTCCCTGTGGAGACACAGGGGGTCAGCGGGTGCTCTAGTCCGCTAGCCGAAACCGCATAGACCAGGGATCTTCCCACCAAAACGCCCGCTCTCCTTTTACCTTGGGCATAACGCTACTCAGACAACACAAGGTGAGGGTTAAACAGTGTGGCAATACTTTATTGAACCACAAAATAGGCAAATAACACATAGAACAGCCCCAGCAAAATATCCAAGATGTTGCACTTTACAGAGTCTTCCCTTTCCGCTGACTCGCCGGATAAGAGCAGCTGTGACTTCAGAGCTTCCAGGGCCGACCAACTGTGACACGCTCACAGAGAGGAGGTAACGACAAATTTAGGAAGATGACAGTCCATTGAGGTACAAGGCCAGTTGACCGGAGGGTCAGAACCTGGCTTCGAGCATCTCCATGGAGCCAGGTGACTGAAGGATACCATTCCTGTCTTTCACAAACGTATCCATGTGTCAGTGATGGTCAGTGGAGCAGATCTGCATTCTTCCAGCTGGGGCTGTGGTCCCCTAAGCTGGCATCCTGTTGGATGACAAATCTGTGTCCCTTGTGATGGAGTCATGATGTCTTGGCTGCTGTCCTGTAGAGAGTCTCTGGTTCTTTGGATCGATCGATCTCTTGGCAGTCTTGATGCCTTCAGGTATGTCTGACATTATAGAGGAATATAACCTCTTTTAATAGTTAACAACTGTCCTTCATCCAGCATTCACAGGTAAAAGGGAAGAATGGTGACGAGATCAACTCGCATTGTTTGATTATGTAGTCTATTTGCAGAGGTTTTCCTCCTCTGTTTTGCAAGTCAACAAACTAGCTGGCCTGGACAGTGTGTAATCAGCACATCAGCAAACATCACTGCTCAAAGACCATGCATGACTGTCTCGCAAAGATAGCAGCCAATAAGTTGTAGGAGCTGATATAAGATTCAAAACCCTAGCCATTCATCCATTTAGAAATATCAATTTAACCCTCAAAAAGTGTCAACATTTCAGACACTTGACCAACAAGAAAGGAACACATTTTATCGTAGGTACACTTCACTTGTGAGAGACAGAATAAAAAAACAAAAAATCACATTGTATGATTTTTAAATAATTAAAATAATTAAATTGCATTTTATTACATGAAACAAGTATTTGATCACTGACCAACCAG
Source organism: Oophaga sylvatica (assembly GCA_033576555.1). Classification (NCBI taxonomy): domain Eukaryota; kingdom Metazoa; phylum Chordata; class Amphibia; order Anura; family Dendrobatidae; genus Oophaga; species Oophaga sylvatica. The sequence continues at coordinate 532,697,601 of JARQOD010000005.1, read as the reverse complement.
CAAGAATTCTGGCTCTCACAGACCTGTTAGTTTTTCTTTAAAAAGCTTCTGACTCTGCACTCATTACTTATAGAATCATAGAATCATAGAATGGTAGAGTTGGAAGGGACCTCCTGGGTCATCATGTCCAACCCCCTGCTCAACGCAGGATTCTCTAAATCATCCCAGACAGATGTCTGTCCAGCCTCTGTTTGAAGACTTCACCACCTCTCGTGGCAGCCTGTTCCACTCACTCATCACCCTCACCGTCAAAAAGTTTTTTCTAATATCTAATCTGTGTCTCCTCCCATTCGGTTTCATCCCATTGCTTCTAGTCTTTCCTTGTGCAAATGAGAATAAAGATGATCCTTCTACAATGTGACAGCCCTTGAGATATTTGTAGACAGCTATTAAGTCTCCTCTCAGTCTTCTTTTTTGCAAGCTAAACATTCCCAAATCGTGTAACCGTTCCTCATAGGACATGGTTTGCAGACCGGTCACCGTCCTGGTCGCTCTTCTCTGAACTTGCTCCAGTTTGTTGATGTCTTTTTTAAAATGTGGCGCCCAAAATTGGACACAGTATTCCAGAGGAAGTCTGACCAAAGAGGAGTAGAGTAGAGTAGAGTAGTAATACTTGTATTAATTGCACCTGTTTGAACTCGTTACTGTATAAAAGACACCTGTCCACACAATCAATCACATTCCAACCTCTCCACCACGGCCAAGACCAAAAAGCTCTCTAAGGACACCAGGGACAAAATAGACCTGTACAAGGCTGGGATGGGCTACAGGACAACAACTAAGCATCTTGGTGGGAAGGCAACAACTGTTGGCACAATTATTAGAAAATGGAAGAAACACAAGATGACTGTCAATCTTCCTCGGTCTGGGGCTCCATGCCAGATCTCGCCTCATAGGGTAAGGATGATTCTGAGAAAGATCAGGAATCAGCCAAGAACTACATGGGAAGACCTGGTCAATGACCTGAAGAGAGCTGGGACCACAGTCTCAAACATTACCGTTAGTGTCACACTACGCCGTCATGGATTAAAATCCTGCAGGGCACGCAAGGTTCCCCTGCTCACACCAGCACATGTCCAGGACTGTTTGAAGTTCACCAATGACCATCTGGATGATCCAGAGGAGGCATGGGAGAAGGTCATGTGGTCAGATGAGACGAAAATAGAACTTTTTGGTATCAGCTCCACTCGCCATTCTTTGTAGGTGGGACCACTTGCAAAATCGGTAGTGTATCAAATACTTATTTTCCCCACTGGGTGGTGCTAACGAGCGGTTATAACAGCCCTCATCAAGGATGTATGCTGTAGATGCCGCTATCACAGACTGACAGCATCATTTAACAGGTTAACAGCCACGGGCAGAGCTCCACTCGCGGGACACTCTTTCCATTCATATTCTGAAGACACAGAAGACAAAATCCATTTAGTTCTTTTCTGAAGGGAAAAATAAAAAAACTATTCTAAAAACTTTAGAAAAGTTAAAAAGCAATAAAAATACAAAATCTTCTTACATCAGAATAATTATTTTTATATGACATGACTGAAAGTGTTTTTTTTCCCTTAAGAAACGACGTAACCACAAAGTTCCTGTTTACTGAACTTCTTAAGGATCCATATTTTTCCTGCGGTAAAAGACACCTAACATCATTAAGCACGCACACTTCAGATCTAAAGACGCTGTATTTACTCAAGGGTTCAGAAAAAATATTGACGGGGCAGTAAAAATACTTTCCTTGACTTCTGAAGCCAGCGTTTTAAAACTAAAATTGCAGGAACTTTCTTTTTTAAGTTTATTTTTAGGCTCTGTATTTTCTCATTATTGCCTACTTTTCACAACATGGCGCCGTTCCATAAATCTCACACTGAAAATCTTTCCCAAATGTGAAAAAAAGGGAGAAAAGACTTCAGAACTTTAGGAAAGGGCAATACCTACAACTTATGGAATTCAGAAAGAATTAAAAGGGTTTTCCCAGAAATTCAGAAAAATGTCGGATCAGTAGTGGGGTAAAGTCGAAGGACTTTGCCGGTAAATAAAAATGTCCCCATAACCGGCCATATTCTTAGCATTGCCTGCCATTGTAAAGGACATTTTTTGTGGATGAATCCCCTAATATGAACTATTAATATAGTTTTTTAACATGTATGTAACGTATCCTTCAGATTGAGTCTTGAGCTTTGAAAAAGTAACGTAACTTTTTATAAATATATATATATACACATATAAAACTTTGTCCATGAAAAGTTATGAAACTTTGAAAATCACTTTATTAGTCAATTTGTCTTCATTTCTAAAAAATAATTGCATGTAAGTGTCTTCCAAACCCTGGCCTTTTCCTCAATAAATTTGGTGCATTGATATCAGAACATACTAATTTGGAGTACAGATGATGGCAGTGACAGGCTCAGCTCAGCACCTGCGTTTCACTACCTCTAGGGATAAGCTGCTGCAGGGGATTGTTAAAGGAAGAGTCAGTGAGAACTGCATAGAAATACAGTCTGTCATACTCGAGTCGGACTGTCTGAGCATTGCTATGTGATCCTCATCCAAGTTCTACGACTCTTCTCTTAGCAGAACACTCAGAGGCGGAGACAAGGGCTGATCCATCACTGCCAGCTTCTGTACTCCAAATGAGTATGTCCTCAAATCAATGCAGATGAAGGCAGGCAGATAGACCAGGAACACAGCCAGGGTTTATAAGATGCTTACAGGCATTATTGTACAGGAATTAAAACAATTTCCATAATAAAGTGATGTGCAAAGTTTCATAAAATGAAAGGTTCCTGCTTAAACGTTACTCCCTATGTGACTGCAGACTTGTGAATCATTACATCGTGCACTGTGAGAATTCTCCAGTGCCGGGACGTAATTGACTTGCAATGTGATTTCAAATTCATAAATGCGGTACCGCTTAAACGCTCCCAGTGCAATGCAGATGTGCGTACATCTGCAATGTGAGCGATACAGTCCGGAGCGGAATGTGGACGCAGTATAAAATCACATATTGCGGTCACAGCCACCACTCCCATGCCAACATAGATGGGCGCGTACTCACTCAATGCAAGATTAGGTGCCGATACAGTCTAGTCGGAATGTGGCCGGAAGTATAAAAATCACATACTTGCGGTCACAAGTCCACCCCTCTCCTGCCACATAGATGGGCGCGTACTCGCTTAATGCAAGGTATTGAGCGATGCCAGATACAGTCTAGTCGGAATGTGGCCGGAAGTATACAAATCACATACTTGCGGTCACGAGTCTCACCACTCCTGCCACATAGATGGGCGCGTACTCGCTTAATGCAAGTGTATTGAGCGATGCCAGATACAGTCTAGTCGGAATGTGGCCGGAAGTATACAAATCACATACTTGCGGTCACGATTCACCACTCCCAGTGCCAAATAGATGGGTACGTACTCACTCAATGCAAATGTAGGCCGGATACAGTCTAGTCGGAATGTGGCTGGAAGTATACAAATCACATACATACCGGACCCGCGAGTGGAAAATCCTCATAGCGTGCAATGCATACATAGAATGACTGCAGATTTGTAGTCTAAGGCCAGACAACCCCTTTAAAGGGAACTTGTGAGCAAAAGAGTTGTCTTTAAAAGAAGTACAGTAGTAGAAAGTATCTTGATATTCCATGGACTAATATAATATGATTACATGACAGTTTCCTATTGCCTTGCCTGTTGTGGCTCCTTATTCTATATCTCAAATTGCCTGAAAAAAGGGTGAAAATTACAAGACTACAGTTTTGTTAGGGGGTGAAAAACAGCTCTTCCAAATCCCAACTAAACCATCTGGTATATCAAATAATAAAGTATATATGATAATACAAATAGTGTCCGTATTAGCTGACAACCACTTTTGTGCTAAGCTAGAGACTGTAAGAGCGGAACCTGACTACACACAGGGATAGTTTGTAGTCTGTAACCATAGCGACACAAAGCTGCATGGCAGATATCATTTTACGCTCCTTTCTCCTGGGCCTCAAGGCCTACTCTATAATGTCTTCCACCTACAATATACTAATAATACTAGTACTTATGTAGCTGAGGGGCACCAGGGCCTAAGCGTTATTGTTACCGCTACTTCCCTTCACCAATATTTCTAATAAGAATTGTAGAAACCAGAAACAGTGTTTAGATTTTCTGTTTTCCTAAAGCTATATGGACATTGCTTAAAAAGTATTTTACCCCATAAATCAATAGTACAGGTGAAAATAAGAAACATTGTGATATATCTTATCAGAGGAATCCGCTTCTTTCTCCTCCTGGACTGATCTTTCATTCTCAAAATTCTCAATTCACAGGTAACATCTCTTCACGCCTCCAGTGAATGAAATAGAAGATGCCAGTTGGTGCTTAGAAAGCTCTATGGAGAACTGTAACTGTTGTTTCAGGAGAACTTGCAGTGAAATGTTTAGCTCCTCCCTCCTCCATAGGATTTTAAAAGCACCAACTGTCATCTCCGATCTCAGTAATGGGAAAATTTGTTTTCACTGAATACAGATTTTAGCCATAAACCAAGAGTGAAAGATCAGTCCAGGAGAAAGAAGATTTATCTCATAAGAAATATAACAAACTTGCTTATTTTCACAGATATTATCGGTTTATGACATAAAATTTTTAACGACAATTATTCTTTAAAGTTAACTGAATAAATTTAAAATGGCCAGTTTTTTCTTTTCCTGTAAAAATTGAAAAATGTATTTCGATAAAAATTAGTTTTTTTAAAAAAAAAAGTTAACTGAATGAGACTTTAGTGCACATTTGCATCACTTGACTCTTAAAGGGGTAGTCCCATTTATTGGATTCATAATTTATCCACAGGATATGCCATAAATGTATAGTTGAAGTGGGTCCAATTGATGCGACCCACATCTATTGATGAATTGAGGATGGGGACCCTTGTACAACGACATAAACCTGCAAATTAGTGGTGGAAACGTAGGAGGCATGAGACACCTTGTCCTGTAGTGATAATCTCCTGCTTATAAAACACTGATTTTTTTGAAAAGGGAAACAGAGAGCCCAGTAAGTGACTCTTCGCTGGAATCAGGGTCTCTGCCCCAACCTTCATGCTGTTTTCAGATAACATAGCAAAAACCTACTGACAGATTCTCTTTAAACAATTAATGTCAATGAGATATATAGATTCATTATTTGCAGGTTTTTTAAGTCACTTTTCTTTTTTTGTCTTGCGGTATTCATTGACTTTTTCTGTGCCAAATTCTTCAAAAACATGCACGCGGGCCATACATTTTGAGCAATATAAAAAATAAAATAAAATGCTTTTTATTTTTGTGACTTTTTAGCAAAAATTCACGTTCACCAATAAAAAAAATTGCAATAATCATTCTCTAGGAGTGGGGGGGGGGGTTGATGATTTGCACAAAAATAACAATTGATAAATCAGCTGAAAACATCTGTTAATCTAAGACTCCGAGCACAATGACAAACATAAAAAACAGGCAAACACATGTAAAATAGATAAAAAAAAGGCACAAATTAAAAGAATAGGGTGCAAATGAAGAAAAAGGAAAACAAAAAACACTAAAACATAGACAAAAAAGGCACAAATTCAATAGTGAATCAGATCCTAGTTTTAAAGGGAATCTGTCACCCCAAAAATGCCATATCAAGTAAAGATATGGCTGAATAGAGCGTCCCATAACTAAGCTAACGGTGGGTGTCATATATCATGATACCCCCGTTTTCATAGCAAAATACCTTTGTAAAGTTGGTGATTGAACGTGTCAATTACTGCAGTCAGGTCAGGAGGGCAGCGGTTTTCATGTCCTCCCCCGCCCCCGCTCCTCGTAATCTGTTGCGTATCGCCGTCTGTGAATACCACAGACGACGTTAGTTTCCCGCAATTGCGCAATTCAAAATTGTGCCTGGCGCATGCGCAGTATGCTTTGCCCAGCAGTGGGCAAAGCATAAAATGACTACAGCGCATGCGCTAGTCTTTCCTTGCCCTGGAAGTCGTCCAAGGCAAGCAGGATTTTTCGGGGCAAGGAAAGACTAGCGCATGCGCTGTAGTCATTTTATGCTTTGCCCACTGTTGGGCAAAGCATACTGCGCATGCGCCGGGCACAATTTTGAATTGCGCAATTGCGGGAAACTAACGTCGTCTGTGGTATTCACAGACGGCGATACGCAACAGATGACGAGGAGCGGGGGCGGGGGAGGACATGAAAACCGCCGCCCTCCTGACCTGACTGCAGTGATTGACACGTTCAATCACCAACTTTACAAAGGTATTTTGCTATGAAAACGGGGGTATCATGATATATGATACCCACCGTTAGCTTAGTTATGGGACGCACTATTCAGCCATATCTTTACTTGATATGGCATTTTTGGGGTGACAGATTCCCTTTAAATCTAATAGATAAAGGAGAAAATCTGTGTGTGGTAGCCTGTTAAGTACAAAACTACATTTTTCACCCAATTTGAGTGAACGTTTGCACGGCCCGTCTTTAAAAGACTAAAAACACTGCAAAATTAAAACTCAAATCCCCCTTCATGAGATTTGGCCCCCCGAATTTAAGCTCTATAATAATAATAAAGGAGAAAATGGGTGTCTGTGTTGAATGCAAAACTACAGTTTTTGCCCAAAAAGGTCTTAAAGAATTAAAGCAACAGCGCCCAAAGAGTCGCTCTTAAAGGGGCAACAACCATATAGTCGCTAAGGTGGGGCAACCTGATAAGTCGCTCTGAAGTCTGTAATTATAGCAACGGCTGTTGCAGAAGTAAGTGGGACCTCATTTATGAGAATCGCCTCACAGTAAGATTGTTCTGGTTGCCTATAGCAACTAAGAGCCAGCTTTCAGCATTGAAGCTGCTGAGGTAAAGTGAAAGCTGAGCTCTGATTGGTTGCTAGGGACAACTAGAACAGTCTGACTGTGAGAAAGTCACACATTATCAGTCTTATATTCATATATATATATATTCACCTATTAGATCTCTGATCAGTGTGACGTAATTACCAAGGGTCATAGTACTAAGGACTGGTTTTTAAAATGTTGCCAAAAAATGGCCATCTATTGGGCAAGTTAATCCAAAAGCTTAGGAAGAAAACTGTCTTAACAGCTGAGACGAGTGAACAACGCGAGTCCCTGCTTGAAAGGAAACAGATGAGACAAGCTGAATCCAAGGCAGCTGAAACATCTGAACACCAGGAATGTTGTCTCTAGGAAAAACGGATGAGACGGGCTGAATGAAGGGATGCGGAAACATCTGAACAATGGGAACACAGTCTTCAGGAGAAACGGATGAGACAGGCTGAAGGCAGTGGAAACATCTGAACACCAGGAATGTTGTCTTTAGGAAAAACGGATGAGACGGGCTGAAGGCAGCGGAAACATCTGAACACCGGGAATGTCATCTTCAGGAGAAACGGATGAGACGGGCTGAATCAAGGGATGCGGAAACATCTGAACACAGGGAACGTCATCTTCAGGAGAAACGGATGAGACGGGCTGAATCAAGGGATGCGGAAACATCTGAACACAGGGAACGTCATCTTCAGGAGAAACGGATAAGACAGGCTGAATCAAGGGATGCGGAAACATCTAAAAAAAACGGGAATGTCATCTTCAGGAGAAACGGATGAGACAGGCTGAATCAAGGGATGCGGAAACATCTGAACACAGGGAACGTCATCTTCAGGAGAAACGGATAAGACAGGCTGAATCAAGGGATGCGGAAACATCTGAAAACCGGGAATATGGTCTTCAGGAGAAATGGATAAGACAGGCTGAATCAAGGGATGCGGAAACATCTGAACACAGGGAACGTCATCTTCAGGAGAAACGGATGAGACGGGCTGAATCAAGGGATGCGGAAACATCTGAAAACCGGGAATGTCGTCTTCAGGAGAAACGGATAAGATGGGCTGAATTAAAGGATGCGGAAACATCTGAAAACCAGGAATGTCATTTTCAGGAGAAACGGATAAGACAGGCTGAATCAAGGGATGCGGAAACATCTGAACAACGGGAACATCGTCTTCAGGAGAAACTTATCAGACAGGCTGAATCAAGGGATGTGGAAATCTCTGCGCAAGGAGAACATCGTCTTTAGGAGAATCGGATGAGACAGGCTGAATCAAGGGATGCGGAAACATCTGAACAAAAGGATGAACGTCGTCAAAATGACCAACACGACATATGCAACTTATGCAAAGGTGTAGGCAAGCTGACTTGACTTTGCAACCTTTTAAATATGACCCAATCCAGGACTATAGGTCACAGCTGAAAGTTATAATATGCAGATTGGATGTAATATGCAAACATTGTCAAGTAAAAAATTTTAACTTGGAATTGCCGGGTATGTGCTGCTCAAGTGGCAAAGTCAGTTTGTCACCTTTAATCCTACCTCAAGAACCACTTCTTTCGTAAGAAAAAAGGTGTTTACCAAAAAGCACTGCAATAGAGGGCTGTGTATCTGTAAATCAGTCTTACTCATTTATCTGTTAACCACTGATAGGTTACACTGGGGCGGGGGTGAAGGGTTGCACTATGCTTTCCCCCTCTTAATTTTTTATGTGTTTGTGAAAGAAGAGTCAATTTTAATATTTAATAAAAATTAATTCAAAAAGTAGTTGTTGTTCGCCTCAGTGTTACGACAAATTTGTAAAAATAAACAACTGTTAATGCCAAACTAACAAAAAAGAAGAGTTGAAAAAAAACTTTTTAAATGCAGAAGATGTCAACTTCAGTGTGAAACTGAAAATTAAACCTTAGCAAGCGTAACCAGCAATTTAACATATCTTTTTCCACAAGCGAAGCTGCGTGTATTTTGCTAGTACCTTATAAAGAAAAATTATTAGGGATGGGGTGCGGTTCAGGAACGAAGATTAGCTAACAGTGTCTATTACTCTATCACCGTTTGCATCCGTTTTTCACCTTTTCTGGCGGATCCGCTTTTTTCACACTTTGGCGGATTTTAACTGACGCCAAACAACTGAAGTGTGAAAGAGGCCTTAAGGGACACTCATGGCAAACGCATTAATAGGAACAGTGTCATTTTTCAATTCTCCTGCAGGACCGCTGCGGTGCTGTCACTTTCAACCTGATCCAGAGATGCAACGGAAACAGTCATGACCCCACAAGAAATTTTTGAATAGTGTTCTCCTGCTCCTCTTAAGTGCTGCCTGCCCTGACCACCCCTGGGGCGTCAATGCTGGGTGCGCCTTTACTGCCACCCACTCTAACGCCTCCCCCTCCTGCAGTGCCACCTGCTAGTGTTCCTACATGGCGATCAGCGTCCCCTCCTTTGATTGTTGGCCCCATAACAGTTTCTAGGGCTGCATAGCCCATACTTCACCCAGTGCCATGATCGTCCCAATTGTGCAACATTTTAGTATCAGAATATTATTTGGAAACCCTCTAAACAAAAAGATATTGACCAAGGAGGAGAACCTCTCTAACGAGTTCCACCTCCCAGTATCAGCTTACCGGGCCTCTCATTTTCATGATTTAATGGAAATACCTTAAATGACGTCTTCGACAAACATGAGACTCCGTGAAAGACGTTTTGCTGCAGGTTCAAAAGATCTAATAAGAGCGAGGATCTCATTAAATGTCTTGAAGTCAAGCTGCCAAAAATAATAATTCAATTACCCCTATGGCCTAAACGAAGTTACCATATTTTGGATACATTTACAGTTCTGTATCTGTCTTACCTTATTCTACACTTAGCAAAACATTAAACTCCCACAGATTTTTTTACTTAGTTATAAAATTGATGTCCAATCTTTTCTTTACTGCTTTAATATCATCTTCCATATTTTTAGCTTCTGGAGGAGGCACTCTGGTGTTTTTCATTATAAGATTAGGCTTGTAATTCTGACCAAAATTAATTTTTTATACCAAAATATGTTGTGGTCATTAAATTAGAAATGTGAAAATTTCTTCAAGGATTTGTCTTGTTCTTATAAAGTTGTTGTAGTGCCCTGCCTGGTTTTTTTTTATATTCTCTAAGAACGTACAATAGCGGTAAGACAAAGCTGCTTCCATGGTGACACTGTGTGTTTAGCAATGTTATGGAGGCACTGTGAGGACAGTACATATTATGAACACTCTGTATTAGGTCCGGGGTCCCACTTGCGAGAAACTCGCACTAGTCTCGCATCTCAATACCTGGCACTGCCGCCGGCACTTGGGACCGGAGTGTGCTGCTGCATGCATTTCTATGCAGCCGTACACTCTGGTCCCGAGTGCCGGCGGCAGTGCCGGATATTGAAGTGCGAGACTCGTGTGAGTTTCTCACAAGTGTGACCCCGGCCTTAATTGTAGTGTTTTGGATGCACACCACAGCTGGAACAGGTATGGGTGAACTGCATGGCCGGCACTGTTATGGAGGCACTGTATGGATGGCACTGTCTGGCTGTGTAGTATCGGGGGAACTGTGTAGCTGGCGCAGTTATGCATGGCAATGTAAGGATATCACTGTCATGGAGGCACTATGTGATTGACACTGTTATGGAGGCACTGTATGGATGGCACTGTCTGGCTGTGAGGTATCGGGGGCACTGTGTAGCTGGCGCAGTTATGCATGGCAATGTAAGGATATCACTGTCATGGAGGCATTATGTGATTGACACTGTTATGGAGGAACTGTATAGCTGGCACTTGTATGTGTGCATCTTGTGGCTGGCATTGTTATGCGTGGTACTGAATGACTCACTGTTATGGAGGCACTGTGTGATTCGTATTGTTATGGAGGCAATCTACACCTGGTAATTTTATTGGGGCATAATGTGTGGCAGTGTCTGGATGGTACTGTTATTGGTGCATTGTGTAGCTTGTATTGTCATGAGTACACTCTGCAGCTGGAACTAGTATGGGTGTACTGCACAGATGGCACTGCTTTGGAAGATCTATATGGCTGGCACTGTATGGCTGGAACTGTTATACATGGCACTGCGTGGATGGTACTATTATGGGTGTACTCCACAGCTGGAATGGGTGCACTGTGTGGCTGGCACTGTTATGGAAGCATTCTATGGCTAGAATTTTGTGGCTGTGAAGCACAGTTAAGTGTGGCACTTTGTATCTGGCACTGTTATGAAGGCACTTTGTGGCTGGCACTGTTGTGTGAAGGGCACTTTGTGGCTGGCACTGTTGTGAAGGGATTACTTTGTATCTGGCACTGTTATGAAGGCACTTTGTGGCTGGCACTGTTATGAAGGCACTTTGTGGCTGGCACTGTTATGAAGGCACTTTGTGGCTGGCACTGTTATGAAGGCACTTTGTGGCTTGCACTGTTATGAAGGCACTTTGTGGCAGGCACTGTTATGAAGGCACTTTGTTCTGTTGGGCACTGCTGTTATGAAGGCACTTTGTGGCTGGCACTGTTATGAAGGCACTTTGTGGCTGGCACTGTTATGAAGGCACTTTGTGGCTGGCACTGTTATGAAGGCACTTTGTGGCTGGCACTGTTATGAAGGCACTTTGTGGCTGGCACTGTTGTGAAGGCACTTTGTATCTGGCACTGTTATGAAGGCACTTTGTGGCTTGCACTGTTATGAAGGCACTTTGTATCTGGCACTGTTATGAAGGCACTTTGTGGCTGGCACTGTTATGAAGGCACTTTGTATCTGGCACTGTTATGAAGGCACTTTGTGGCTGGCACTGTTATGAAGGCACTTTGTATCTGGCACTGTTTGAAGGCACTTTGTATCTGGCACTGTTATGAAGGCACTTTGTATCTGGCACAGTTATGAAGGCACTTTGTGGCTGGCACTGTTGTGAAGGCACTTTGTATCTGGCACTGTTATGAAGGCACTTTGTGGCTGGCACTGTTATGAAGGCACTTTGTGGCTGGCACTGTTTGAAGGCACTTTGTATCTGGCACTGTTATGAAGGCACTTTGTGGCTGGCACTGTTATGAAGGCACTTTGTATCTGGCACTGTTATGAAGGCACTTTGTGGCTGGCATTGTTATGAAGGCACTTTGTATCTGGCACTGTTATGAAGGCACTTTGTGGCTGGCACTGTTATGAAGGCACTTTGTATTGCTTTGAAGGCACTTGTGGCTGGCACTGTTATGAAGGCACTTTGTATCTGGCACTGTTGTGAAGGCACTTTGTATCTGGCACTGTTATGAAGGCACTTTGTATCTGGCACAGTTATGAAGGCACTTTGTGGCTGGCACTGTTGTGAAGGCACTTTGTATCTGGCACTGTTATGAAGGCACTTTGTGGCTGGCACTGTTATGAAGGCACTTTGTATCTGGCACAGTTATGAAGGCACTTTGTGGCTGGCACTGTTATGAAGGCACTTTGTGGCTGGCACTGTTGTGAAGGCACTTTGTATCTGGCACTGTTGTGAAGGCACTTTGTATCTGGCACTGTTATGAAGGCACTTTGTATCTGGCACTGTTATGAAGGCACTTTGTGGCTGGCACTGTTATGAAGGCACTTTGTATCTGGCACTGTTGTGAAGGCACTTTGTATCTGGCACTGTTATGAAGGCACTTTGTATCTGGCACAGTTATGAAGGCACTTTGTGGCTGGCACTGTTGTGAAGGCACTTTGTATCTGGCACTGTTATGAAGGCACTTTGTGGCTGGCACTGTTATGAAGGCACTTTGTATCTGGCACAGTTATGAAGGCACTTTGTGGCTGGCACTGTTATGAAGGCACTTTGTGGCTGGCACTGTTGTGAAGGCACTTTGTATCTGGCACTGTTGTGAAGGCAGTTTGTATCTGGCACTGTTATGAAGGCACTTTGTGGCTGGCACTGTTATGAAGGCACTTTGTGGCTGGCACTGTTATGAAAGCACTTTGTGACTGGCACTGTTATGAAGACGAAAAAACCTGACTGGCACATCCAGACTAATGTGAACTAGGTGCAAACCAAGGGAAGCTACCCCATGTAAAACATACAAAATAAGGCTGCACTCAAGCATACTAAAGCATTACAACATGGAATACATGAAATTTAGAAAAGCAATATGGCTTTGGAATATAAGGAAAAATTTGAGACGCTTAGTATAAACATTTGGCCAAACATTTAAAGCCCACCAACCATCGTCAAGGTGGTCTCAGTTCTGGTGAGTCCCTGACCTAATGTGAACATACCTCTATTAGGCTGATATCTGAATTTCTGGGTGAATATGCACCTCTGTCAGTAATGCCTGCATTTATGGGTAAAGTAGGGACCTGGTGTAATTAAAATCACCACCTGGTGGGGGCGGAGTGCTCAGTCAGCAAGCTAACATTCAAAAGACAAAAAACCTGACTGGCACATCCAGACTAATGTGAACTAGGTGCAAACCAAGGGAAGCTACCCCCATGTAAACATACAAAAAAAGGCTGCACTCAAGCATACTAAAGCATTACAACATGGAATACATGAAATTTAGAAAAGCAATATGGCTTTGGAATATAAGTTCTGGTGAGTCCCTGACCTAATGTGAACATACCTCTATTAGGCTGATATCTGAATTTCTGGGTGAATATGCACCTCTGTCAGTAATGCCTGCATTTCTGGGTAAAATTAAAATGTTTGGCCAAATGTTTATACTAAGCGTCTCAAATTTTTCCTTATATTCCAAAGCCATATTGCTTTTCTAAATTTCATGTATTCCATGTTGTAATGCTTTAGTATGCTTGAGTGCAGCCTTTTTTTGTATGTTTTACATGGGGGTAGCTTCCCTTGGTTTGCACCTAGTTCACATTAGTCTGGATGTGCCAGTCAGGTTTTTTTGTCTTTTGAATGTTAGCTTGCTGACTGAGCACTCCGCCCCCACCAGGTGGTGATTTTAATTACACCAGGTCCCTACTTTACCCATAAATTCAGGCATTACTGACAGAGGTGCATATTCACCCAGAAATTCAGATATCAGCCTAATAGAGGTATGTTCACATTAGGTCAGGGACTCACCAGAACTGAGACCACCTTGACGATGGTTGGTGGGCTTTAAAATGTTTGGCCAAATGTTTATACTAAGCGTCTCAAATTTGTCCTTATATTCCAAAGCCATATTGCTTTTCTAAATTTCATGTATTCCATGTTGTAATGCTTTAGTATGCTTGAGTGCAGCCTTTTTTTGTATGTTTTACATGGGGGTAGCTTCCCTTGGTTTGCACCTAGTTCACATTAGTCTGGATGTGCCAGTCAGGTTTTTTTGTCTTTTGAATGTTAGCTTGCTGACTGAGCACTCCGCCCCCACCAGGTGGTGATTTTAATTACACCAGGTCCCTACTTTACCCATAAATGCAGGCATTACTGACAAGGGTGCATATTCACCCAGAAATTCAGATATCAGCCTAATAGAGGTATGTTCACATTAGGTCAGGGACTCACCAGAACTGAAACCACCTTGACGATGGTTGGAGGGCTTTAAAATGTTTGGCCAAATGTTTATACTAAGCGTCTCAAATTTTTCCTTATATTCCAAAGCCATATTGCTTTTCTAAATTTTATGTATTCCATGTTGTAATGCTTTAGTATGCTTGAGTGCAGCCTTTTTTTGTATGTTTTACATGGGGGTAGCTTCCCTTGGTTTGCACCTAGTTCACATTAGTCTGGATGTGCCAGTCAGGTTTTTTTGTCTTTTGAATGTTAGCTTGCTGACTGAGCACTCCGCCCCCACCAGGTGGTGATTTTAATTACACCAGGTCCCTACTTTACCCATAAATGCAGGCATTACTGACAGAGGTGCATATTCACCCAGAAATTCAGATATCAGCCTAATAGAGGTATGTTCACATTAGGTCAGGGACTCACCAGAACTGAGACCACCTTGACGATGGTTGGTGGGCTTTAAAATGTTTGGCCAAATGTTTATACTAAGCGTCTCAAATTTTTCCTTATATTCCAAAGCCATATTGCTTTTCTAAATTTCATGTATTCCATGTTGTAATGCTTTAGTATGCTTGAGTGCAGCCTTTTTTTGTATGTTTTACATGGGGGTAGCTTCCCTTGGTTTGCACCTAGTTCACATTAGTCTGGATGTGCCAGTCAGGTTTTTTTGTCTTTTGAATGTTAGCTTGCTGACTGAGCACTAGCCCCCACCAGGGGTGATTTTAATTACACCAGGTCGCTACTTTACCCATAAATGCAGGCATTACTGACAGAGGTGCATATTCACCCAGAAATTCAGATATCAGCCTAATAGAGGTATGTTCACATTAGGTCAGGGACTCACCAGAACTGAGACCACCTTGACGATGGTTGGTGGGCTTTAAAATGTTTGGCCAAATGTTTATACTAAGCGTCTCAAATTTTTCCTTATATTCCAAAGCCATATTGCTTTTCTAAATTTCATGTATTCCATGTTGTAATGCTTTAGTATGCTTGAGTGCAGCCTTTTTTTGTATGGCACTGTTATGAAGGCACTTTGTGGCTGGCACTGTTATGAAGGCACTTTGTGGCTGGCACTGTTATGAAGGTACTTTGTGGCTGGCACTGTTCTGAAGGCACTTTGTATCTGGCACAGTTATGAAGGCACTTTGTGGCTGGCACTGTTATGAAGGCACTTTGTGGCTGGCACTGTTGTGAAGGCACTTTGTATCTGGCACAGTTATGAAGGCACTTTGTGGCTGGCACTGTTATGAAGGCACTTTGTGGCTGGCACTGTTATGAAGGCACTTTGTATTTGGCACAGTTATGAAGGCACTTTGTGGCTGGCACTGTTATGAAGGCACTTTGTGGCTGGCACTGTTGTGAAGGCACTTTGTATCTGGCACTGTTATGAAGGCACTTTGTATCTGGCACAGTTATGAAGGCACTTTGTGGCTGGCACTGTTATGAAGGCACTTTGTGGCTGGCACTGTTATGAGGGCACTTTGTGACTGGCACTGTTATGAAGGCACTTTGTGGCTGGCACTGTTATGAAGGCACTTTGTGGCTGGCACTGTTATGAAGGTACTTTGTGGCTGGCACTGTTCTGAAGGCACTTTGTGGCTGGCACTGTTATGAGGGCACTTTGTGGCTGGCACTGTTATGAAGGCACTTTGTATCTGGCACTGTTATGAAGGCACTTTGTGGCTGGCACTGTTATGAAGGCACTTTGTGGCTGGCACTGTTATGAGGGCACTTTGTGACTGGCACTGTTATGAAGGCACTTTGTGGCTGGCACTGTTATGAAGGCACTTTGTGGCTGGCACTGTTCTGAAGGCACTTTGTGGCTGGCACTGTTATGAAAGCACTTTGTGGCTGGCACTGTTATGAAGGCACTTTGTGGCTGGCACTGTTCTGAAGGCACTTTGTGGCTGGCACTGTTATGAAGGCACTTTTGGCTTGCCTGTTATGAAGGCTCTTTGTGGCTGGCACTGTTATGAAGGCACTTTGTGGCTGGCACTGTTATGAAGGCACTTTTTGGCTGGCACTGTTATGAAGGCACTTTGTGGCTGGCGCTGTTATGAAGGCACTTTGTGGCTGGCGCTGTTGTGAAGGCACTTTGTATCTGGCACTGATATGAAGCACTTTGTGGCTGGCACTGTTATGAAGGCACTTTGTATCTGGCACAGTTGTGAAGGCACTTTGTGGCTGGCACTGTTATGAAGGTTTTTGTGGCTGGCACTGTTATGAAGGTACTTTGTGGCTGGCACTGTTATGAAGGCACTTTGTGGCTGGCACTGTTCTGAAGGCACTTTGTGGCTGGCACTGTTCTGAAGGCACTTTGTGGCTGGCACTGTTATGAAGGCACTTTGTGGCTGGCACTGTTATGAAGGCACTTTGTATCTGGCACTGTTATGAAGGCACTTTGTGACTGGCACTGTTATGAAGGCACTTTTTGGCTTGCACTGTTATGATGGCACTTTGTGGCTGGCACTTTTATGAAGGCACTTTTGGCTTGCACTGTTATGAAGGCACTTTGTGGCTGGCACTGTTATGAAGGCACTTTGTATCTGGCACTGTTATGAAGGCACTTTGTGGCTGGCACTGTTGTGAAGGCACTTTGTAGCTGGCACAGTTATGAAGGCACTTTGTGGCTGGCACTGTTATGAAGGTACTTTGTGGCTGGCACTGTTATGAAGGCACTTTGTGGCTGGCACTGTTCTGAAGGCACTTTGTGGCTGGCACTGTTCTGAAGGCACTTTGTGGCTGGCACTGTTATGAAGGCACTTTGTGGCTGGCACTGTTATGAAGGCACTTTGTATCTGGCACTGTTATGAAGGCACTTTGTGACTGGCACTGTTATGAAGGCACTTTTTGGCTTGCACTGTTATGATGGCACTTTGTGGCTGGCACTTTTATGAAGGCACTTTTTGGCTTGCACTGTTATGAAGGCACTTTGTGGCTTGCACTGTTATGAAGGCACTTTGTGGCTGGCACTGTTATGAATGCACTTTGTGGCTGGCACTGTTATGAAGACACTTTGTGGCTTGCACTGTTATGAAGGTACTTTGTGGGTGGCACTGTTATGATGGCACTTTGTGGCTGGCACTTTTATGAAGGCACTTTTTGGCTTGCACTGTTATGAAGGCACTTTGTGGCTTGCACTGTTATGAAAGCACTTTGTGGCTGGCACTGTTATGAAGGTACTTTGTGGCTGGCACTGTTATGAAGGCACTTTGTTGCTGGCACTGTTATGAAGGCACTTTTTGGCTGGCACTGTTATAAAGGCACTTTGTGGCTGGCACTGGTATGAAAGTGTGGAGCCCAGCTGCATCTGGATTCATATCTCCCAGAAGGGTGCGCAGAAGGAATTCACCACCAGAGGTCTCAATATACATTCACACACCTTCACCCATCCCTAAGACCACCAGAGGGAGCTGTATAGAGATATAAAAGGAGGGTGAAGACAGGAAAGTGAGTTCAGTCAGATTTGAGAGACTGCAGAGCAGTTCAGTTCAGCAAAGTGGAGGCTAGTAGAGTGGAATTGAATCAATTCCAGTCTAGTCAGAGCTGAGAAAAGTGAGTAGTCTGCAGACAGAGCAGACGAGTGGAGTTTGCAGCGAGGAACTCTAGAGCTCAAGTTGAGAGCCAGGAGCGTGCGATGCTCAGAGAGCGGCGAAGAGGCAGCCCACCAACTGCCAGTGTGTGTAATCATGTGAGGGCCCGAGTAGGCCGAAGGCGAGTGGAAAGAGAAGTAAAAGAGGCCGAGGAGCCGTAATAGCTCACCTCACCAAGTGTTTACCGGACACCGGGGTCCGAGCCTATAGGGATCTCCGCGACCCATTAGGAGAACACCGGAGTTCCTGGAGGACTACAAGTCCCAGGAGTACCACAGAGCTGATGCCTAACTGGGCCAGGAGGACGGAGTCAGGCAGTGCACTGCAAGCGGGACTGTGTACTTCAAGAAAAGGTCCAACCACAAGGTGAGCCAGGTGCAGGACGGAGACTAAGTTAAGCCCAGCTACATGCAGGTCAGGACTTCATACAGAAAGGCAAGGAACAGGAGGCCACACACCTACTCAGTGGGAGACTCTGGATGTGCACCCTTCACCCTACAGTGCTCCGGGATGTGTCTGCAACATCTTCAGTAAAGGTACCAAAGTGACTTGTGTGCGTGTGTCTACCTTATTACCCCTTACTGCCGGGATCCCCTCTGTCCTGCATCCCTACACTTCTACCTGCCCTGAAGTACTAAGCCTCACCTGTGGGAGGCCTAACATCTAGCTGCACAACACCAACCCTTCAGTGGATCTGCATAGCAGCGCTGGTCACCCTGACCAGGTACCACAGGTGGCGTCACGAATCCCCATACCAACATTCAATTCCACTGTAAATATCCCACATTAAGGGTGAGCGCCCAGGGCCACGGACTGAGCTGTGTTGCCGTGACATCCCCCATAGAAGTGAATGGGCTCGGATCCGAGTACCCCCACGACCCTGGGAGGGCGGCTCAAAAGCACTTTTTGGCTTGCACTGTTATGAAGGCACTTTGTGGCTGGCACTGTTGTGAAGGCACTTTGTATCTGGCACTGTTGTGAAGGCACTTTGTATCTGGCACTGTTATGAAGGCACTTTGTATCTGGCACAGTTATGAAGGCACTTTATGGCTGGCACTGTTGTGAAGGCACTTTGTATCTGGCACTGTTATGAAGGCACTTTGTGGCTGGCACTGTTATGAAGGCACTTTGTATCTGGCACAGTTATGAAGGCACTTTGTGGCTGGCACTGTTATGAAGGCACTTTGTGGCTGGCACTGTTGTGAAGGCACTTTGTATCTGGCACTGTTGTGAAGGCACTTTGTATCTGGCACTGTTATGAAGGCACTTTGTGGCTGGCACTGTTGTGAAGGCACTTTGTATCTGGCACTGTTGTGAAGGCACTTTGTATCTGGCACTGTTATGAAGGCACTTTGTGGCTGGCACTGTTGTGAAGGCACTTTGTATCTGGCACTGTTATGAAGGCACTTTGTGGCTGGCACTGTTATGAAGGCACTTTGTATCTGGCACAGTTATGAAGGCACTTTGTGGCTGGCACTGTTATGAAGGCACTTTGTGGCTGGCACTGTTGTGAAGGCACTTTGTATCTGGCACTGTTGTGAAGGCACTTTGTATCTGGCACTGTTATGAAGGCACTTTGTATCTGGCACTGTTATGAAGGCACTTTGTGGCTGGCACTGTTATGAAAGCACTTTGTGACTGGCACTGTTATGAAGACGAAAAAACCTGACTGGCACTATATGGCTGGAACTTGCATGGGGCACTTTGTGGCTGGCACTGTTGTGAAGGCACTTTGTGGCTGACACTGTTATGAAGGCACTATATGGCTGGAACTTGTATGGGGGCACTATGTGGCTGGCATTGTTATGGGTGGTACTGTGGTCCTCTCTAAGTTCTATGTTAAGAAACTTAAAGTAGAAATTCTAGCAAAACTGTTATTGGGGGCAATGCCAGAGTGATTTTCTCTGAACTCAGGCCCTGTAGTACGAGTTACACAATGTATTAGTGTTTATTACGTTGCTTCTTTAAGTGCAAATTAATTTTTTAAGAATCTTAAAAAAAATTGCTGAAACCCATCCAGGCACTAAACGATCCCATGATTATGTGCGGTAATTATGGCCGTTAACTAATTGTTAGATAAAGACTGTTCATTTTTTAAAGCAGCAGTGTCGTAGATTATTCCATTATTCTATCTATTGTGCGCTGCGCCCGGTCAGGAGATGATAAATTGGCTCATTTATCTGCGTTTCCAGCCTTCTCCAGACAAACATTATTCAGGAGGAAAGATTATACATTGCTTCTACAATTATTGGTGCTTGAGAAAACTAACGTCTTGAAAGATATTACCCAGGTGCTGATGTACAGACATTTCATATATTTACTCTACACATTCAGAGTCTAATATGAAACTGTACTGTAGTTTATTGGGTGTGAGCACTTTTGCAACCACTTTTTTTTTTGTTAAATATATTTAGTTTTTTAACATTTTCGCCACTGTATTTTTTTTCATGTAATAAACTTTATTAAAAACAAAAATTAGAAATCTTGCAATTTTCATTCTGGGCTTTTTTATAGTATAACTTCCTATGCTTCCTGGAAATTCACATGTACTTTAGACACAATGAACAAACGCTATATTTTGTATTGAAGCATCTAATGAGTGTGTGGAAAGGTTATTGTGAAGGGAGGGGAAGCTATGACATTGCGTATTGTGATTGGTGGAACCCGTGTATCAACTGTGTAATCCTGTCTGTGATGATAATGAAACTGCTGTAAACTGTTCCTGAAAGGACAGGATGTATGAGTCTAAAATAGCCCCAGTAGCCAATGTGGAAATTGCGAAATTACTAATTTAGTTATTTTTAATACAGATCTTGATATGGAAAAAAATCCATAGCAAAAAAATGTTATATGTAGCACAAAAATCCGAATTAAACAATATGTCATTTTCTGACAACACATTCCCTGTACCCACAAGCCATGCTCAACTCCTTGACTTCTTTATCGCTCCCAAATCAACTTCAGTTAGTACAGGTCTACGCCCATTGCATACAAGAAAAAAAGGTAGCACACTGTAGCGCTATAGCTTGCAAACACGAAATATGAAAAATATGAAAAATGAATTGCATCATTACCTTAGAAATATGAAAAATTGAGAAGTCTTAGCGCATAAGATGGCCAAATTATGTGAGCCTGATAGCCACGCCAAGGCTCTTCTCGTATATCAGGTCCTAACTAATGCCTATCCTCGCTTAGAAAAGTCTGTCTGCATGGGAACATATGAGTCCTCTCTTCAGACTAAAATCTACATCTCTGTGGAGGGGTGATGAACCTGTTGTAATTAAAAAGCCTGTGACCACCAGGTGGAGTGCTCAGGTAGAAGGTAAATGAATACATATCAAAAAACTGACCGGCACATCCAAACATAGATTCAGTGTGAACAGGTGCTAAACCTAGAGTCACCAACTCATATATATACAAGAAAAAAAGGTAGCACACTGTAGCGCTATAGCTTGCAAACACGAAATATGAAAAATATGAAAAATGAATTGCATCATTACCTTAGAAATATGAAAAATTGAGAAGTCTTAGCGCATAAGATGGCCAAATTATGTGAGCCTGATAGCCACGTCAAGGCTCTTCTCGTATATCAGGTCCTAACTAATGCCTATCCTCGCTTAGAAAAGTCTGTCTGCATGGGAACATATGAGTCCTCTCTTCAGACTAAAATCTACATCTCTGTGGAGGGGTGATGAATCTGTTGTAATTAAAAAGCCTGTGACCACCAGGTGGAGTGCTCAGGTAGAAGGTAAATGAATACATATCAAAAAACTGACCGGCACATCCAAACATAGATTCAGTGTGAACAGGTGCTAAACCTAGAGTCACCAACTCATATATATACAAGAAAAAAAGGTAGCACACTGTAGCGCTATAGCTTGCAAAAACGAAATATGATAGCCTGATAGCCACGTCAAGGGAACATATGAGTCCTCTCTTCAGAGAAGGTAAATGAATACATATCAAAAAACTGACCGGCACATCCAAACATAGATTCAATGTGATATGTATTCATTTACCTTCTACCTGAGCACTCCACCTTGTGGTCACAGGCTTTTTAATTACAACAGGTTCATCACCCCTCCACAGAGATGTAGATTTTAGTCTGAAGAGAGGACTCATATGTTCCCATGCAGACAGACTTTTCTAAGCGAGGATAGGCATTAGTTAGGACCTGATATACGAGAAGAGCCTTGACGTGGCTATCAGGCTCACATAATTTGGCCATCTTATGCGCTAAGACTTCTCAATTTTTCATATTTCTAAGGTAATGATGTAATTCATTTTTCATGTTTTTCATATTTCGTGTTTGCAAGCTATAGCGCTACAGTGTGCTACCTTTTCTTCTTGTATGTATATGAGTTGGTGACTCTAGGTTTAGCACCTGTTCACACTGAATCTAAGTTTGGATGTGCCGGTCAGTTTTTTGATATATATGCCCATTGCATGACCACAGCACAGGCCATTGTTGTCCCACTCCCAACCCTTCGCCATCACTTAATGTACTGTACATGTAAAGGGAACTCATGCAAGGTGGTATCACAAGGTCCAGCTTTGTCCTGCTTACCCTCGTTAGCAGGCCATCTCTCTTTTGCAGGCCATCTTTGAGGCATTAGTTTGGGTGCCTCCTTCTGCCAGCAGTTAGGCCATGGTTGCACACATCATGCCTCCCAACCATCCCAAATCCTGTGCAAGAGTCCTGGATTTGTGAAGCTATCCTGCTGTGCTGGTAAGTCGACGTTGTGGAGAAACGGGGGGGTCGGCGGGCACCCAAGTCTGCTAGCCGAAACCGCATGGACCAGGGATCGTCCCGCCTAACACCCGCTCTCCTGTTAAACGTGGGCATAACACTACACAGACAACGCAGGGTTAGGGCAAAAACAGTGTGACAATACTTTATTGAACCACAACAACCAGTAGCAAACAGAACAATCCCGATAATTATTCCCAACATGGTGCACATTACAGGGCCTCACACTTCCGCTGACTCGCCTGGATGATGATAGATGTGCTTCAGTTCATCCTCACAGCCTTTCCCTATCTACCTTCGAAGTCAACAAACTGGTTATAGAATACAATACACAATTAGCATATCAGCTCACAGTAAACACAGATAAACACACACTATGTACAAGTCACTATTACAGACTTACATAGTATGTTAAATGGTATGCAAGTCTATCTTCTTGACCCACCAGACATAAACACCTAAATCTACAAGCCAATATACAGATTAAAAGTCAATTCTTGTGGGTTTACAAAAACATGGTTGTCTGGGAAATTAAAATACAATTTGGTTTCTTCACAGACGTCATGTTCTGCTTTCAACTATATCGGCATCTCTGGGCATCTGAATATAATGGTAGACAGCTCCACCATTCACTGTTGCAGTCTGAGGTTCGCACAGGAGGCGCTAAGACATCACCACATTGTGCTGGCTGCACCATGAATTATACAGCACATAGAGGAGAACTGTTCCACTAGTCAGAAGTGAAGCATCGTACTGTGTGGGGACAATGAAGTAAATGCGACATGGCGCCACCATTGATTCCAGCCAATTTTGCATTCAAAAAGTCAAATGGTGCTCCTTGTCTTCTGAGCTCTGCCATGCGCCCAAACAGTGCTTTTCCCCCATACGGGGTATTGGCGTACTCAGGGGAAATTGCACAAGAAATTTTGTGGTTCATTTTCTCCTGTTACTCTTGTGAAAATAAAACAGTTTGGGTCTAAAGCAAATATTTTGTAAAAAAAAAGTAAAAAGTTCATTTTTTTCCTTCCACATTGCTTTAGTTCTTGTGAAGCACCTGAAGGGTTAATACATTTCTTCAATGTGGCTTTAAGCACCTTGAGGGGTGCAGTTTTTACAATGGTGTCACTTTTGAATATTTTATGTCATATGGACCATCTAAACGCACTTCAAATGTGAGGTGGTCCCTAAAAAAATGGTTTTGTAAATTTTGTTGGAAAAATGAGAAATCGCTGGTCAAATTTTAACCCTTATAACTTCCTAACAAAAAAAAATTATGTTTCCAAAATTGTGCTGATGTAAAGTTAGACATGTGGGAAATATTATTTATTAACTATTTTGTGTTATACGACTCTCTGATTTGAGGGCGCAAAAATTAAAAGTTTGAAAATTGCAAAATTTACTAAATTTTTGCCAAATTTCCGTTTTTTTCATAAATAAATGCAAGTTATATCGAACAATTTTTACCACTAAAATGAAGTACAATATGTCACAAGAAAACATTCTCAGAATCAGTGAAATCCGTTGAAGCGTTCCAGAGCTCAGGAAGTGACATTGATCAGAATTCTTAAAATTGGCTTGGTCATTAAGGTCAAAATTGCCTTAGTCACTAAGGGGTTAAAGAATGAGTAAACTTTTTTAATTGATCATTGATTGCAAAGTTATGAATTTATGTTATATACTTTATTAGCTTATTTTATCTTGAACACCACTTGAATCTTGAAAGTGCTGGCTTATCTGCCTAGTTCATGCTTTGTTAATTGCTGATTTGACCTGTGCTAGGGTTAGGATTAGGATTAACCCTGACCCTAACCCTTTGATTCCCTCTTCTTATGCTCACACACAATTTTCACTCTCCCTGTCTGAGCATGGGGGAAGAAGAGCAGAAATTTTCATGCAGGAGTAGTGAATTTTCTAGACCTACAGTACAAATCAGCTACTAAGACAGCATAAGCTTGGGAGAAAAGCCAGCACTTTCAGCACGGTGCTTCAGATAGAAAGAAGCAAAATAAGATAATGGATTATATTACATAAATTAATAACTTTACAAAGGCTGGTCAAAAATGAAATAATAATAATAACAAAAAAAGATTAGTTATTCTTTAACTAATCAAAGGCTAAATACAAAATGTCATAAGTTTGGTTCATATTGAGCACTGAGAATCTGCCAAAATTCATCAGTTTCTTCAAATCTATCCAGGATCAAATGTTCCTTATTATGCTCTAGGGTCTCAATAACAGTCTACTTGTCACCTCTTTTGCTGCCACAGCCCCCCGTTCAGTCTAACCCACAGCTCTCTCTGACCTTTTGTTTTCAATTTTTGCACAATCAAATATTACTACATCAGAGGCGCCAGAAGCCCCAGCTCAGAATTAGGATGGAGGAAGAGAAAGGCCTAAAGAACTAAACAAGATAGGGGGGCTGCAATGGTGGAACGGGTGATGGGTGAGCATTATTTTTTTTTTCTCACCCTCTAAAAATTTGCAAATTGGTGGCCAAATTTGGATTAATTTTCTAGTACCAATTCGCTCATCTCTAATTTGCAGATTTTAAAAAAAAAATTTTTTTTGCTTAGTTCTTGAAAATAAAACTTGACTATGTATCGGCCGTGGCACCAGCACATATTGGACTGTGACCAGTTTAATTATATCCCGTCGCTGTAATCTCGTGCATGGAGGGCTTTTCCTGTTAGGCAGCGATATGCCGGGACTTTTCCTCTCTTCTCCCATCTTAACATGAAAACAAATGGTACATTGTGTAAGTGGTCATTGTACGGAGAGGAGACCCAGGAGCTCGGCAGGAAGAGAACCGGCCCCAGTGAAAACACAGAGAGAGGAAAGTATCCCTACTTCACACACTTTACAGCTCCAAACTGGTATTAAGTCTCTTCTCTCGTGACTCAGAGTTTGCTAAGAAAACATCACAGCCTCAGAAGTTGTCTTGTGATGTCTTATAGAAGCTATTTAATCTCTTGGTTATATAGTGGTAATTATTTTTCCAGTAGTAAAAAAAAAATGGCTGATTTCCGTGGCTTGTAGAGAAGGAGATTATATAATCCTTTTAAGTTTGGGTGACAAGGGTAATCTCTGCAAATGAAAGGCACTGTTGCTAAAAGTCAATATAAAAGAGAGATTTCAACCCTGTCTTTACAAACGTACATACACACGTGGTCACTTTCTTCCACAATATCAACATACTCTTCTTCTGCTGCTTTCATCAAACCCATGGTCTAATTGGAAACAGAATATTTTATTCTCATCCACATCATGTAGCTATCTGTGTTACATGCCCATTTCTTGCTAACCCAACATAACGAATGGCCAGGTCACTGCCTCCTACAAGAGCAACACAATCATCGTCTTCTGCTATCCTCAATCCATGAACTGGTTTAAGAGTGTTTTATTCTCCTTCTTATCATACAACTGTTTTTCTTACATGACCATTTCCTATAAACCCAAAACAATAAATAGACAGGTTATTGCCTCCAAAGAGAAAAAACACGTTCATCTCCTTCTGCTATCATCATACTATGATTTAATTGGTCGCAGGGTATTTTGTTTTTATCCATGTCATGTAACTATCTCTGTCACATGCCCATTTTTTAATGTACGAACAATTATAGATCTCTGATGTGATATAAACAAAGCTTAATACTAAAAATCTTATTATTTTTCTGATTGAAGAAGCAAACTTTCCTTCAGCACATAGTAGGTGGAGTGCAAACATGACTGTAATGGTAAATATTATGTAATACCCCCCATGACACTACAGATGTGTGAACTTGTTTAAAACTTTTATGTGGAGTTTTACAAGTTTATATTCACATACCTCGGCCTCTGCCAAAGTGTTGAGTTGGTCATAGCTTTGGACAAAATCACAAAACACAATGCCTTTATTTATACTGGGCACATTTCCACATTTCACAGAACTATGTCTTAAGAGCAAGGTTTAGTTTAGTTTAGTTTGAAATAAAAAAAAAACCCATTGGAGATGGTTAGACTGAGATCTGGCTAAAGGTCATGATGTATTTACACTGCAGCCTTTAATTTACATGCTGGGTAGACCGCCATTTCCTATGGATATATTTAGTGGCTTGTAACATTAATGGCTTCATAGGTGCAAATAGCCTCGTTGCTAAACTGAAGGCAAAAATTTAGCAAAATCTTAAACTGATGCAATTGCTGCCATGAAATCGCACATAGACTTTTTCCAGTTCTTAGAAAGTGTTAATTTGTGTATACTTCAGCAATTTATTACAAAAAAATTAGGTTGTACTTTTTTACATTACTTGATCTCATTTGATAAAGTGCTAAACAGACACTCTACAAATCATTTCATTTATACAGTATGTTTTCTTACCCATGAAAAATCACTGCAAAGTGTCGGCCACTAGGTTTCTCCTTTCTATGTAACCACTGCCTCTTGTAAAGTGTAAACCACCTGTAGCAGAAGAGATGAATTGCAGGAAGTGGGGGCTGATCTTTGTGTCTCTACAGGAAGTGGGGGCAGGTCTTTGTGTCTCTACAGGAAGTGGGGGAAGGTCTTTGTGTCTCTACAGGAAGTGAGGGCAGGTCTTTGTGTCTCTACAGGAAGTGGGGGCAGGTCTTTGTGTCTCTACAGGAAGTGGGGCAGGTTTTTGTGTCTCTACAGGAAGTGAGTGCAGGTCTTTGTGTCTCTACAGAAGTAGGGGCAGTTTTTGTGTCTTACAGGAATGGGGGCAGGTCTTTGTGTCTCTACAGGAAGTGGGGGCAGGTCTTTGTGTCTCTACAGGAAGTGAGGGCAGGTCTTTGTGTCTCTACAGGAAGTGGGGGCAGGTCTTTGTGTCTCTACAGGAAGTGGGGCAGGTCTTTGTGTCTCTACAGGAAGTGAGGGCAGGTCTTTGTGTCTCTACAGGAAGTGGGGGCAGGTCTTTGTGTCTCTACAGGAAGTGGGGGCAGGTCTTTGTGTCTCTACAGGAAGTGAGGGCAGGTCTTTGTGTCTCTACAGGAAGTGGGGGCAGGTCTTTGTGTCTCTACAGGAAGTGGGGGCAGGTTTTTGTGTCTCTACAGGAAGTGAGTGCAGGTCTTTGTGTCTCTACAGAAAGTAGGGGCAGGTTTTTGTGTCTCTACAGGAAGTGGGGGCAGGTCTTTGTGTCTCTACAGGAAGTGGGGGCAGGTTTTTGTGTCTCTACAGGAAGTGAGTGCAGGTCTTTGTGTCTCTACAGGAAGTAGGGGCAGGTCTTTGTGTCTCTACAGGAAGTGGGGGCAGGTCTTTGTGTCTCTACAGGAAGTGAGGGCAGGTCTTTGTGTCTCTACAGGAAGTGGGGACAGGTCTTTGTGTCTTTATAGGAACTGGGCACAGGTCTTTGTGTCTCTACAGGAAGTAGGGGCAGGTCTTTGTGTCTCTACAGGAAGTGAAGGAGGGTTTTTGTTTCTCTGTTCTTGCTCTCCTATTTTTCAGACTGCATAAAGGCATAATGGAGTGACAGACTTTCAGTTCAGGACACACAAGCTATTGGATACTAGTAAGGGCAGTGCATGCTGGGAATTAGCTAGAGGAAGTTCAAGCACCTATAAAGCTGGCAGAATGCTACTGAAGAGGAACTGACTACTGGAAAAGAGCAGATGGCAAGTTACAGAGCAGGAAAATTGCCACAGTTGCCGGACAAATCAGTGCACTAAAAGCAGTTATACATGGTTGTGGGGAATAAAACCAGCCAGACCATGCTTCTTTACAGGGCTTGATCAACTTCTATAGCTACATCATTTTTAGATCCAAAGTCGTGTGTTCAATCAATTATTACACTATCCAGTAATGCCACTAAAGGAGACTCAAGGCCTCCAAAATTCAAAAAATTCAAAAATTCAGTGTGAACACCCCTCATGCGAGACCAAACGTGCTTGGGCTTCGCTGCACCCCGAAAAATACAATGAAAAAATACAAAAATAGTGGGGTATTAGTTGATATTTTGGCCAAAATACGTAAGCTTGTAACCTGTGCCAAAGGTCCCCACGCTTACAAGTCCTACACTACACTATCCAGCAGAGCCACTAAAGGAGACTCAAGGCCTCCAAAAATTCAATATAAACAGCAGAAAAAAACATCAACACTTACCTACCCAGATCTCAGAACAAATGCACTGCAGGGTGCAGCTAGCCCATAAAGCAAGATGTTAGCAGCACAGGTGCAAAATACCAGATGAAACAGCCACTCTCCACATACCCATATAGGGAGGGGGTGACTGCCCAGTATACAATTGCACAATAAAGGCCCACATAGTGTCCGGTTCACAGCCTATTTGTCACGCCCCTACTCTTCGATTAGGCGGGCTGGCCAGTACACTCTCAATGCGCACCCTATATGGGTATGTGGAGAGTGGCTGTTTCATCTGGTATTTTGCACCCTGCAGTGCATTTGTTCTGAGATCTGGGTAGGTAAGTGTTGATGTTTTTTTCTGTTTATATTGAATTTTTGGAGGCCTTGAGTCTCCTTTAGTGACATTGCTGGATAGTGTAGTGTAGGACTTGTAAGCGTGGGGACCTTTGGCGCAGGTTACAAGCTTACGTATTTTGGCCAAAATATCAACTAATACCCCACTATTTTTGTATTTTTTTCATTGTATTTTTTGGGGTGCAGCGAAGCCCAAGCACGTTTGGTCTCACATGAGGGGTGTTCACACTGGTGCGCATTGAGAGTGTACTGGCCAGCCCGCCTAATCGAAGAGTAGGGGCGTGACTAATAGGCTGTGAACCGGACACTATGCAGTATCCTTGTGTGAACGGCACCCTATGTGGGCCTTTATTGTTCAATTGTATACTGGGCAGTCACCCCCTCCCTATATGGGTATGTGGAGAGTGGCTGTTTAATCTGGTATTTTGCACCTGTGCTGCTAACATCTTGCTTTATGGGCTGGCTGCACCCTGCAGTGCATTTGTTCTGAGATCTGGGTAGGTAAGTGTTGATGTTTTTTTCTGCTGTTTATATTCAATCAATTATTACAGAACTTTGAATCCCCTGTTTACCCATATCGATCACTGATCAAATTTTCTTTTCCTGCAGCAACCACTAGGGGGCGCTTATTGACTATTGTATACTGTATTGTTATAGTGTGCTGATTATTTGAGCTCCATCTAGTGGTGGCACTAGGCAGCTAATAATTATTTTATTAAAGGGGTAGCCCTAGCTGAAACATTTATGGCATAGCTAGATATGTGATAGATATTACCCCTTAACATAATTAATAGCCGTAGTCTTACAGAACAACAATAATAATCTTGTTCAGAAAACACAGTACAAAAAACACAATACATACAAATAGGATAGAGAGGAAACAAAGAGGAGAAAAAGTTTTATTATGTCTCATGTTTGGTCATAAAATTGTCCAAAATAGAAAACTTGTGGTTGATTTTCTGCCAACGGTTTAATTTCGGCTTGTGAGATAGGTGGTGATGGGAGATTACCGTAATCTGTGCCCTGAAATAAAGCTGCCTCTGTGTCTCCGAGTTCAGCTGAATTTTAAGCCGTAATAGTAAACAGTGGAAAAAGGAAAATGTTTTTAAAGGGAGAGTATCTATGTACAATGTTCTTTTGTTTTCCTGGAGTTTTCCGCTTTAAGTTCACTTTGACTTAACTGTATGATGTACCTGTGGAGCGTCTACTGAATTCAACTAAAAATAAAAGGCGTGAAAACTGCTGATTGAACCCATTCCCTGCTAATGTAGAAAAGGCAGAATAGTGTTCAGATGCTGGGACTTGTAGTGACAGCACTGGAAGAAAAAAAAATGGAAACTTCAACATTATCTATCTATCTATCTATCTATCTATCTATCTATCTATCTATCTATCTATCTATCTATTACTATATCTACAGTCATGGCTGAAAGCGCACCCTTGAAATTGTTCCAGAGAATGAACTATTTCTGACAGTAAATTATTGCAATTACATGTTTTGATATACATGTTCATTTCCTTTGGATGTAGTGAAATAGCACAAAAAAACTGAGAAAAAAAGGCAAATTGGACATAATTTCACACAAAACCCCAAATTGTTGACTAGTGTTGAGCGATACTGCTCGATATCTAAAAATATCGGATCGGAATGGTATCGCCGATATCACTAACTATCGGCGATATCCGATTCCGATACCGGAAGTCCCATGTAAGTCTATGGGAACAAAATATCGCAACTAAAAAAACACTTTCTTTCCTTGTAAACACAAAATATACACACATAGAATACATATATATATATATATATATACATGTCATTGTGACATATATATATACATATATTTATAGTTTATTCACTTCTACATAGTAAAATAGCCTCTGATTCAATTGCCGGGTAAAGCCGGCATTTGTGAAAAGACAGAAGCACCCGAGGGTCCAGTCGCCACAGAGATGTTGCATCGCACCCAGCGGTGTGACAACTTACTCTCAGGTAAGGAGGAAACACCCCATTGACTCCAAACCACTGCATTCAACAGTACACTATGCCAGCTGAGTGTAGGCGGACCCAATGGGATGGTCTAGCTCAGGCTGGTTAGAACAGGGTGTAGCTAGTTGGATGGGAGGGGTTGAGGCAGCCTTATGCTGCATGTCTTTGTAGTAAGAATTGTTTCCTTTCCTGCTTTCTTACTACGTCGCATACTCCACTCTGCTACATCACTCTGCACCATTGCTCTATCTCACATCTATCTGCCCTGGAAGGATACCGTCTTACCTGTAGAAGACTTATCACCTAGCTGCACTACACCATCCCTGCCAGAGGACCTGCACAGCAGCGCTGGTCACCCTGACCAGGTACTACAGGTGGCATCACGACAAACTACACAAACATTCTATCATCCCCTGGAAATATCCCACATTCCAGTGAGCGACCAGGGCACGGACATAGCTGTGCTACCCGTCACATCCCCCATAGAAGTCGACGGGCTTGGTGCCGAGTACCCCCAAAACCTGTGGCTCTGTGCGACTCAACTTTGGCGTCACGAACAGGATTCAGAAGCTCGCTATAAGCGAGTCCTGTGTGCCTTAATTGAACTGTTTTTTTGCTTGAGAATTGCAAAAATCATCATAGACTGTATTTGCCATTTTTCCGTCATATCTGCGCCACGAGGCACAGGTGAAGAATAAGGGCGTGCTCTCGTGGGCGTACACTCACTCCGTGGCGCAAAAACGATGTCCGCACACTCTAAATGTTACTGCAATGTAAGATCGTGCCCCACAGCTCTGGAGTTCCGCCTCCTCATCCTCCTCAGTGGGCGGAAACGAACGCGAAGGTCCCGCCTCCCTACAAAAGATGGCGCCTCTCCTGATGCTAATGACACATGTGACTTGGCAGAGATGGCGAACGGACATGAGCAGAAGTGGGAAGGGATGGAGGAGTCAGAGCTCTCCCCCCACGGAAGCGACCCGATCGCCACGGAGCCACCCTTTTGCACCCGGCCTGGAAACCCTCCTACGCTGGAAGAAGCGGAGGATACCCTGAGAGACCTGGCCCGGCACCGGGAGGAGGTCGCCAGGATGGAAGCGAGCTGGCGGGCCCTAAAACTACAATTGGAGCGGCACCAATCCCTCTTACCCCCTGAAGTGTCTGTACCGGAAGGTGAGGCACCCGTTCCAGTAGAGGAGGCCGTGCGGGCATCCCAGCCCTTGCAATCTGAACCGGTTGACAGTATCTCAGTGGAGGCACCCATTCCAGTAGAGGAGGCCGTGCGGGCATCCCAGCCCTTGCAATCTGAACCGGTTGACAGTATCTCAGTGGAGGCACCCGTTCCAGTACAGGAGGCCGTGCGGGCATCCCAGCCCTTGCAATCTGAACCGGTTGCCAGTATCACAGTGGAGGCACCCGTTCCTGCAGAAAACGCCGCACCAGCACCCCAGATCCCGCTGTCTGCCCCCGTCGCTGAGGCAGAAGAAGCGACACCCGTCCTCATGGAGGAGGCCGCGCAGGCACCAGAGCTCTACCTGCCTGTACCGGAGCCCCGACCGTCATCTGTTCCAGAGCCGGCTGCTTCCGCCACAGGTGAGCGCCGCCAGGACTGGCGGGCGCCAGCAGAGCTGCCGCAAACCGGACATCGTAAGCTGGCGTTTGATGGTGGAGACATGGAGCTGCTGGTGGAGGAGAATTACAACCGGCGTCAGGAGGAAGAGTGGAGACGTCGGGAGCGGGAAGCAGAGCGACAAAGGGAGCAGAGAGAATCCCAAAAGCTTCGGCAACGTCACCTGGAGAAGGACCTGGCAGAGAAGGCACGTATGAGAAAGGATAAAAGTACGGTGAGGGAGCCGCGGCGTAAGGGTGCAGTACGGAACTTTAAGTTAAAAGGTGGTTGGGGC
Organism: Oophaga sylvatica; assembly: GCA_033576555.1. Classification (NCBI taxonomy): domain Eukaryota; kingdom Metazoa; phylum Chordata; class Amphibia; order Anura; family Dendrobatidae; genus Oophaga; species Oophaga sylvatica. Next base: position 532,664,614 of record JARQOD010000005.1, on the reverse strand, counting down.
TTCATCCAGGAGCCTGGACTTTATTTAGAAGTTTTTGTAACCCGGCGGGACGTGGAGGCTCACCTCCCAGAAGGACACCCGGGGAGGGACCTGTTGCCAGGAGCTTGGTGACTTACACCCGACAGTTGGGTTACAATGGATGGTACGCCCTAAATGTTACCAGGTGCGACCCCTACTCCCCAGAGTGTCAGGAAACTGACAGACCCTACGAGCCTTCAGCCTCCCCCAACCAGGCCTCTGCACAAGTGCCCACCCCACGCCGTAAATCTCCCCAGCCTCCCTCAGTGGTCTCCTCAGCAGCCCCAGCTATGGACATGATAATGATAGCTGGCCCGTACCCGGCGCCTGTTAGGCCCCCTGGGGTTCGTTCAGTCCGGGACATAGGGGTCCAGACCCGGAGGGAGACGAAAGAGGTGGCCACACAGACCCAGATAGCGGGTCACGACGTCACTGTACAGGCCACACGACGTCATCAGGTCTGGGTGGACCCTCCTGTCACAGATGTTTGGCAAGCTCCAGAAGAGTACCAGGTGGTACCTGTAAGAGGCCAGCCAAAGAAGTCTAAATAACCCGGACAGGGTCTCTGTATGTAAATAGTTAAATTATTGATGTACCCGGACGGGTGAATGTTCATAAAAAGAAGTTTATTGTTGCCATAATATACCCAGGTTGGGTAATGGTTTGATGTACCCGGACGGGTGAATGTTCAGAAGAACAAGTTTATTGTTGCCTTAATATACCCAGGTTGGGTAATGGTGTTTCACTGTAATCAAAATGTTGAACTTTGAAGCCATGAACTGTACTGGCTCACAAACTTTTCTGTAAATAGTTGGCACTTCGGTGCTCCATCTTGGTTTTACAAAAAACTTAACTGTGCACTATTTTCAACTACCTCAGAAACTAAAAACCCGTTTGGTGTGGCCGAAAGTGAGGTCTGCTCAAGGAAAGTCTTGCAGCCCACCCAAGACCACAGTTGGAGGTTTGGAGCGGGTCCTCCACAAGCACAAGTAAAGGACACTGTGAAGTTACCCCGGTGGAGGTAGTCCTAAGAAGTCTCCACGAACTTCGGCACTAATGCTATTTGCACTTTTGTAATGTTATTATTAAAAATTTTATTATGCAACGTTTAACTTGAAGTGTTTCCTGCTTTCTTACTACGTCACATAGTCCACTCTGCTACATCACTTTGCACCATTGCTCTATCTCACATCTATCTGCCCTGGAAGGATAGCGTGTTACCTGTAGAAGACTTTTCACCTACCTGCACTACACCATCCCTTCCAGAGGACCTGCACAGCAGCGCTGGACACCCTGACCAGGTACTACAGGTGGCGTCACGACAAACTACACGAACATTCTATCATCCCCTGGAAATATCCCACATTCCAGTGATCGCCCAGGTCACGGACCGAGCTGTGCTACTCGTGACATCCCCCATAGAAGTCGACGTGATCGGTGCCGAGTACCCCCAAAACCCCTGTCTCTGTGCGACTCAACTTCCCTCACTGTGCTGGCACTTTACATTTACAATGCCTCTGGGTTTTTTTTTTGGGGGGGTGGGAACATTCAGACTTTTGCTATGGGGCCCCATGATTTATATGTACGCCCCTGCTGCTGAGGCATGGTATTTAAGGCTGTTAAGGAGCCAACATACATGGACCTTGCCAGCAGCGTCGGACTGGAGTACCTTGGGCCCACCAGAGAAAATATATTCTTGCGGCCCAACATCATACTTCCCAACCTTTGAATAAGGGAAAGAGGGACAAAGGCTGTGGCACGCTGTGCATGCTGCAGAAAATTTTAGGCCATGCCACGTTGCACCACAGACTGTCCAGGAGTTGGTGGATGCTTTAGTCCAGGTGTGGGAGGAGATCCCTCACGAGACCATCCGTCGCGCTCATCATGAGCATGGCCAGAAGTTGTAGGGAGGTCATACAGCATACCTCCCAAATTTGGAAGACAGGAAAGAGGATTAAAGGCTGCGGCGCGTGTTGCGCGCCGCTGAAAATTTTAGGCCACGCACCGACAACACCCATTTCACAGCTAATCACACCCATATCCTCGCCCCAAGCTTAACCATTTAGCACTGCTGATCACACTGACTGGTAATGAGGGCACAGTGGCTGGTACTGAGGAAAAGAAAGAAAGAGCAGCGAGAGAGAAAGAACAAACAGAGAAAGAAAGAGAGGAAAGAAAGAAAAGAGAGAAAGAAAGAACAGAGAGAAAAAAGAACAGAGAGCGAGAAGGAAAGAACAGAGAGCGAGAAAGAAAGACTAGAGAGAGAGCCATAGGCGTAGCTAGGGTTTTGGTTTAGTGGGGGCAAAACTTCTGAGTGGGCCCATCATCAGAGAACCTCAGCAAATGACCGCGCTGTTGGCCAAAATAATCTCTATATAAAAAGACCAATATTGATATTACCGCCATATGGTCTGTGTTAAATAATACCAGTCCTACAGAACATATAGATTACTGCACAGGTACAGATAATGACTTACCGCTGATGTTCTTTCTAATGGAATTGTTCACTTTTCATGTCTTTTCCATCTGGCCCACACCGACATGACGACTTCTCCAGCCAGGACTCGACTGCACCCCATTAAAAAAAAAATAAAAAAAAACCTCACCTCCCGGTGTAAGGTTCTTTGTACATGTTCTTGAAACTCAGTTTTTCCGTCAGCCATTTTGCTTTCTGTCTTGCTGCAGCTTTTTTGCCCTCAGTCAATATGGAGTTTTCAGCTTTCATGTTCCCGCCCTGATTCTCTCCCTCTTGCTTCTTAAGCAGCCACAGCTGAGCAATCAGTGCTTCTGAATCTAGCCTGCAGTGAACCTGTGACCTGACTCCTGGAAGCCTTGGATTTTGTACTCCAGCTATTCCTACTGAGGAACTCTGGAACTTTTGTGTGGACTCTGGAACCCTGCTCTTTGAAAGACTCACGTTTGCATGGACTTACGGTAACAGAGAAGAAGATCCTGAACCTGTTGTGAAGAGTGATTGCTGAACTTAAGTTACTCTGGCCTGCTGTGTCTCCTGCTTCTGTATCTGCAAACTGTGTGACTATTTTTGCCAACTTGTATGAAGTAATACAAGACCTTCTATATCAAACCTGTGTCTCATGTATTTTCATCGCACCAAAGCACAAGACGCTATATGAACTGTACTACATACATTACAAGATTCAGAAGCCAAACGTTAGTGTCTGCTGGGTCTGGGAAGGCTGTCTGCTGTAACTGTGGATATCAGACGTCCGGTTGTACTTTCTGTGATGACAGTGGTTGTGACTTCTCACAACCATTCCAGGTGAGCAATTCCCTTAATTTTTTTTTTCTCTCTGCAGTGTTACCACAGGTAAACACTATTTTTTTTTTTTTTTTCTCCTCTCCTTCCAGTACTCCTGTCTTAAAAGATCTGGAAAATGGAGGCCCGCATAAAGGAACTTTGCGGAGTGACTGATAATATCCTTGCAGATTTACAGACTATAAAAACCCGTTTTACAAACCTACAGGACCTCACTAATCACAATTTGCAAGTGTTTGGACAGACTGCCCAGGATTTGCGAGCCAGGATTGAGGTTCTAGAGGAGCGAGTCCAGGCTCCTGCCGTAGCCCCGATTTCTGGGATTCCCAAGTTGCCCCCTTTTCGTTTTGGCGGTGAACGTGAAAAATTCAGGGGATTTATTAACCAATGCAATCTGTTTTTTTCTGCACATGCTTCACAATTTCCCACTGAACGATCTAAAGTGCTTACTATAATCATGTTACTTACCAACAAGGCTTTGATGTGGGCAAACCCTCTGATTGAGACTGAGGATGAATGTTTGGATCATCTTGATGCTTTCATTTCAGCCATGGGGCAGGTGTTTGATGACCCCAATCGAGGTGCAACAGCTGAAGCAGCCATGTTAACTTTACGCCAAGGTAAGCACTCGGTAGCCGAATATGCCTTGGATTTCAGGAGATGGGCCCTTGATACCACCTGGGACAGTTCCGCCAAAAAATCTATTTTTCGAAAGGGGTTGTCTCCACTAATTAAGGATGAACTTGCTCGTGCCGACCCTCCCACTGCGTTAGGTGACTTTATTAACTACTGCATCCGTATTGATGCTCGCCTGACTGAACGCAGGCAAGAGAGATGGTTCGAAAGCAATCGCACTAACCTTTTCCTACCTTCCTCCCCAGCTAAGGAACCTTTGAGTAGGATCACACAGGAACCTGAACCTGAACCCATGCAGGTAGACTCTTTACAAAGACGGGTTAGTGATGCATGCAAAGAACATCGTTTTAAGGAAAATCTATGTTTCTATTGTGGTAAGTCAGGGCACTTCATTATAAACTGCCCCAGCCGTTCTCGTAAGACTACTGCAGCACTCATTCACTGTGAGTGTTGCGAGAGGAGATCTGTCAGGTCCGAGCCTCAGGCTCCAGAGAGATCTGCAGCAACAGATCTTGATTTCTCGGACTTAAACTCCGTTACTTCTGAGGACGATGACTGTGTAAATGCTGCAATTTTTCAAGTTTCCTCGGCGGTGTCCCAGCTGAGTTGTAAGAAAAACAATTCTCATTGCTTTCTTTCCATCAAACTCTGGGTTGACTCAGCCTGGGTGTCTAGCTCTGCTATGATCGACTCAGGGGCAAGTGGAAATTTTATGGATGTCTCCTTTGCTCTGAAACAGGGGATACGTTCAGTGAAGAATTCTACTCCAGTACAGATGGAAACTGTGGATGGCTCCCTGCTGACCTCTGGACCAGTAGATCAGGAAACAGAGCCTTTGAGGGTCCTTATGGGTAAAGATCATCAAGAGAAACTGTCCTTTATGCTTATCTCTTTTCCCCACTTTCCCATTATTCTAGGGCTACCATGGCTGCAGGCTCAGAACCCTACCATTAACTGGGAGACCAAGGAATTACACTTTCCAGAGAAACAGATGACTCCAGAAGTTTCAGCGTGCTCTGTTCCTAAAGGAACCATGTCAGTCCCTGAACTACCAGCTGTATACCAGGACTATGTGGATTTATGTGACAAGAAGAACGCTGACCAGCTTCCCCCTCACCGTCCATATGATTGTCCAATTGAATTATTGCCTGGAGCAGAGATACCTTTTGGTAAGATCTACCCCCTGGCGGGGCCTGAGCTAAAGGCTTTAAAGGATTACATAGACGAAAATCTAGCCAAGGGCTTCATACGCCCCTCTTCATCTCCTGCAGGTGCACCCATCTTCTTTGTAAAGAAGAAAGATGGATCTCTGAGACCCTGCGTAGACTATAGGGAACTCAATAAGGTTACTATTAGAAACCGTTATCCATTGCCTTTAATCCCTGAGTTATTGGAGAGAGTGCGGCATGCCAAAATTTTCTCTAAATTGGATCTCCGTGGGGCCTATAACTTGGTCCGTATTAGACCTGGGGATGAGTGGAAGACTGCATTCAGGTCACGCTATGGACACTTTGAATATCTAGTTATGCCTTTTGGTCTGAGTACCGCCCCAGCCACTTTCCAACACTTGGTGAATGACATCTTCAGGGATCTCTTAGATACATTTGTGGTGATTTATTTGGATGATATTCTAATTTTTTCTAACTCCACAGAGGAACATCATGGACATGTGAGAATGGTCTTGGAACGTCTAAGACAAAACCATCTTTACATCAAACTTGAAAAGTGTGAATTCCATAGGACCGAAATTCAATTTCTGGGGTATGTACTGTCTACACAAGGAATTAGTATGGATGGAAGCAAGACCCAAGCCATCAAGGATTGGCCAAGTCCTAGAAATGTGAAGGAGGTGCAGCGCTTCATCGGGTTTGCCAACTTCTATAGACGTTTCATTAGGAATTTCTCTGAGGTAGTGTCACCTATCACTCAACTTACCCGGAAAGAGTCTAGGTTCTCCTGGACTCCCCAAGCCCAGGAAGCATTTTCCCGTCTGAAAGATAAATTTACCACCGCACCTATTTTGGTACATCCCAACCCCGAACTTGCCTTCATAATAGAGGTGGATGCTTCAGACTGTGCCGTTGGAGCTATACTCTCTCAGAGAACAGGTGAGAAGAATGTCTTGCATCCCTGTGCCTTCTTTTCCCAGCAGTTGTCTTCGGCTGAGAGGAACTACGATGTGGGCAATAGAGAGTTGTTGGCCATTATTGCCGCCTTCAAAGAATGGAGACACCTTCTTCAGGGAGCTGCACAGCAAATAGTCGTCCTGACAGACCATCGTAACCTTGAATTTATCAGGTCGGCTAAGTGCCTGACTCCTCGCCAGGCTCGCTGGAATCTTTTCCTAAACCAATTTAATTTTGTAATTTCTTATAGGCCAGGATCGCGCAATGGAAAGGCTGATGCACTCTCTAGGATTCATTCAGCAGAGACCCGTCCACTTACTCCTCCTAAGACTATTCTTCCTGACTCTAGATTCCTGGGAGTGATTCATAATCAAGACTTACTTAAGGACATCAAGGAAGCATACCATGCGGATTCCTTGTTGGCACAACCCCCAAGGGACGTAAGTCTTGTCTTTAAGAATGGTGTGTGGATTCTGGGACAACGTCTATATATTCCTGAAACAGTCAGATTGAGAGTATTGCAACTCATTCACGATTCCAAGATAGCTGGACATAGAGGAATTCTAAAGACACAGGAATTTCTTTCTCGTTTCTTTTGGTGGCCCACTTGCAGGAAGGATGTTTTAAACTATGTCACTTCATGTGAAGTCTGTGCAAGATGCAAAACACCTCGCTCCTCACCAACTGGTCTGTTACAACCTCTCCCCACCCCGTCCCGCCCGTGGGGATCCATTTCTATGGACTTCATTGTGGAGTTACCAACCTCTCAAGGGAAGAACACCATTCTAGTGGTGGTTGACCGTCTAACAAAGGCAGCTCATTTTATACCTTGTGTCGGCTTACCCACTGCAAAACAGACATCAGATTTGATGATTAAAGATGTGTTTCGCTTACATGGAGTACCGGATGAGGTTATTTCGGATCGAGGGGTGCAATTCACTTCTAGGTTTTGGCAAAATTTCTGTGCAGCATTGGACATTAAAGTAAACCTTTCTTCTGCTTTTCATCCCCAGACTAATGGACAGACCGAACGAACCAATCAAACCCTGGAGCAGTATCTCCGCTGCTTTATCTGCCACCTACAGGATGATTGGGTGGATCTACTTCCATTAGCTGAGTTCTCTTATAACAACTCTCAGAGTGCCTCCACTAAGCAGTCTCCTTTTTACTCCAATCTAGGTTATCATCCTAACATTCTACCACGATTTCCCATAGAAACGCCTTTACCAGCAGTGGCTGAAAGAATCACGTCTTTACAGAAGAATATGGATCTTCTAAAGGAGAATCTGGAATCGGCTCAGGAAAGGTACAAGAAAGCAGCAGATAAATTTCGTAAACCTGCACCAGCTTTTAAGGTAGGAGACCTGGTCTGGCTGTCAACCAGAAATCTTAAGTTAAGGATTCCATCGTCTAAGTTGGGACATAAGTACATTGGACCCTATAAAATCAGTAAAATTATAAGTGCCGTTGCTTGTCGTCTTCAACTGCCCAGAACTATGAGAATCCACCCTGTCTTTCATGTATCCCTACTAAAGGCTGCAACACCCAATACGTTTCCTGGACGTTCTTCTCCTTGCCCTGACCCAGTGCTAGTCGATGGTCAGGAAGAATTTGTGGTGGAAAGGATTCTGGATTCCAGGTTATACAGAAATCAGTTACAATATTTGATTAAATGGCAAGGCTACCCAGTGGAGGACAACTCATGGGAACCAGTCAATAACGTTAATGCTCCTCGTTTGCTCCGCCAGTTTCATCAGAGGTACCCAGACAAGCCTGGTCTGAGGCCATCCGGAGGTTGTCCCTAAGGGGGGAGTAATGTAAGGTTCTTTGTACATGTTCTTGAAACTCAGTTTTTCCGTCAGCCATTTTGCTTTCTGTCTTGCTGCAGCTATTTTGCCCTCAGTCAATATGGAGTTTTCAGCTTTCATGTTCCCGCCCTGATTCTCTCCCTCTTGCTTCTTAAGCAGCCACAGCTGAGCAATCAGTACTTCTGAATCTAGCCTGCAGTGAACCTGTGACCTGACTCCTGGAAGCCTTGGATTTTGTACTCCAGCTATTCCTACTGAGGAACTCTGGAACTTTTGTGTGGACTCTGGAACCCTGCTCTTTGAAAGACTCACGTTTGCATGGACTTACGGTAACAGAGTAGAAGATCCGGAACCTGTTGTGAAGAGTGATTGCTGAGCTTAAGTTATTCTGGCCTGCTGTGTATCCTGCTTCTGTATCTGCAAACTGTGTGACTATTTTTGCCAACTTGTATGAAGTAATACAAGACCTTCTATATCAAACCTGTGTCTCATGTATTTTCATCGCACCCAAGCACAAGACGCTATATGAACTGTACTACATACATTACACCCGGCTCCTGTGCTGCTCACTGTTCTCCCTCTCAGCGTCTGACAGCGGGCGCCGGCAGGTGATGTTATTGCGCCCGCTGTCATACGCTGAGAGGGGGATTATGGGAGAGAAGGAGCGCTCGCTCCTTCTCTCTCTATGCGGTCAGCTTTATCGGCTGGATGCCGATACAGCTGACCCTCCGATGACGGGTGGGGGGCCCACTGCTGGCACCGGGCCCCCCCAACGCCTGTTCAGGCCCCATAGCTTCCGGGCGGCAGAGCAGGGAGAGCGATTCTCCCTGCTCTGCCGCAGAATGTAACTGTATCGTAGCTCCGGGTGGGCCCCCTCAGAGCGCGGGCCCCGGGGCCACCGCCCCCTCTGCCCCGCGACCTATCCTTTCAAATCAGGGCCCACCACGCAGGAGCTGGGGCCCACCGTAGGTTTCTCCGGTGTCCCGGTGCCTCAGTCCGACCCTGCTTGCCAGCCTGATAATACCAGGCCACAGCAGTCTGCATATCTTGGCTGGTTAACAAAAATAGGGGATCCCCTCGAAAAAAATTTGGCGTGGGGTCCCCCCTATTTTTGTTAACCAGCCAGATGAAGCAGACTGCTGAGGCCTGGTTTTTCAGGCTGCTAAGGATCCAATATCCATGGACCTTGCCAGCCTGATAATACCAGGCCACAGCAGTCTGCTTAGCTTGGCTGGTTAACAAAAATAGGGGATCCCCTCGAAAAAAAAAACGGCGTAGGGGTCCCCCTATTTTTGTTAACCAGCCAAGTAAAATGCAGACTGCTGCGGCCTGGTATTAAAAGACTGTCAAGGCCCATGGATTTTGGCCCTCAACAGCCTGATAATACCAGGCTACAGCAGCCCCACATTTGGCGCATCAAAAGATGTGCCAATTGTGGCACTTTACCCGGCTCTTCCCACTGCCCTGTAGCGGTGGCAAGTGGGGTAATAAGGGGTTAATGTCACCGTTGATTGCACGGTGACAATAATCCCGGTTAATAATGGAGAGGTGTCAATAAGACACCGATCCATTATTAATCCCAAAGTTTTAAAATGTATAAAAAAAAAGACACAGCAAGAAAAAAGTATTTTAATGAAATAAAAGAGACAACACAGTTTTCATTTATTTTATTATACTCTCATTCCTGCGACGCCATCGATCTCCTGTAAAAAAAGGAAAAAAAAAAACCAACAGTATACCACCTGTCCGACGCAGTCCATAGTAACGAGTGTCCCACGACATTCCAGCTCTGCTACATCGGAATGACAGGCAGAGGCTGTCATCCCGGCGCAGCACAGCTGATTACCTGCTTCCCCGGCGGTGACGTCATCGGACTGCTTTACGGCCGCGGTTACCCAGCAGTCACTGCAGTTATCGCGAGAAACTGCATGTGACTGCCGGGGAAAGATGATGGCGGCCATGAAGCAGTCCAGCCCGTGACCACCGGTGTAATGTATGGTGTACAGTTCATATAGCGTCTTGTGCTTGGGTGCGAGGAAAACACATGAGACACAGGTTTGATATAGAAGGACTTGTATTACTTCATACAAGTGGCAAAAATGGTCACACAGTTTGCAGGTACAGAAGCAGGAGACACAGCAGGCCAGAGTAACTTAAGCTCAGCAATAACTCTCCACAACAGGTTCAGGATCTCTTCTCTGTTACCGTAATTCCATGCAAACGTGGATTTATCAAATAGCAGGTTTCCAGAGTCCACAAGTGTTCCAAAGTTCCTCAGTAGGAAATAGCTGGAGTACAAAGTCCAAGGTTTTCCAGGAGTCAGGTCACAGGCTCACTGCAGGCTTGATTCTGAAGCACTGATTGCTCAGCTGAGGCTGCTTAAGAAGCAAGAGGGAGAGAATCAGGGCGGGAACATGAAAGCTGGAAACTCCATATTGACTGAGGGCAAGATAGCTGCAGCAAGACAGAAAGCAAAATGGCCGACGGAAAAACTGAGTTTCAAGAAACATGTACAAAGAACCTTACATTACTCCCCCCTTAGGGACAACCTCCGGATGACCTCAGACCAGGCTTGTCTGGGTACCTCTGATGAAACTGGGGAGCAAGCGAGGAGCATTAACGTTATTGACTGGTTCCCATGAGTTGTCCTCCACTGGGTAGTCCTGCCATTTAATCAATATTGTAACTGATTTCTGTACAACCTGGAATCTAGAATCCTTTCCACCACAAATTCTTCCTGACCATCGACTAGCACTGGGTCAGGGCAAGGAGAAGAACGTCCAGGAAACTTATTGGGTGTTGCAGCCTTTAGTAGGGATACATGAAAGACAGGGTGGATTCTCATAGTTCTGGGCAGTTGAAGACGACAAGCAACGGCACTTATAATTTTACTGATTTTATAGGGTCCAATGTACTTATGTCCCAACTTAGACGATGGAATCCTTAACTTAAGATTTCTGGTTGACAGCCAGACCAAGTCTCCTACCTTGAAAGCTGGTGCAGGTTTACGAAATTTATCTGCTGCTTTCTTGTACCTTTCCTGAGCCAATTCCAGATTTTCCTTTAGAAGATCCATATTCTTTTGTAAAGACGTGATTCTTTCAGCCACTGCTGGCAAGGGCGTTTCTATGGGAAATCGAGGAAGAATGTTAGGATGATAACCTAAATTGGAGTAAAAAGGAGACTGCTTAGTGGAGGCGCTCTGAGAGTTGTTATAAGAGAACTCAGCCAGTGGAAGTAGATCCACCCAATCATCCTGTAGGTGGCAGATAAAGCAGCGGAGATACTGCTCCAGGGTCTGATTGGTTCGTTCTGTCTGTTCATTAGTCTGGGGATGAAAAGCAGAAGAAAGGTTTACTTTAATGTCCAATGCGCACAGAAATTTTGCCAAAACCTAGAAGTGAATTGCACCCCTCGATCCGAAATAACCTCATCCGGTACTCCATATAAGCGAAACACATTCTTAATCATCAAATCTGATGTCTGTTTTGCAGTGGGTAAGCCGACACAAGGGATAAAATGAGCTGCCTTTGTTAAACGATCAACCACCACTAGAATGGTGTTCTTCCCTTGAGAGGTTGGTAACTCCACAATGAAGTCCATAGAAATGGATCCCCACGGGCGGGACGGGGTGGGAAGAGGTTGCAACAGACCAGTTGGTGAGGAGCAAGGGTTTTGCATCTTGCACAGACTTCACATGAAGTGACATAGTTTAAAACATCTTTCCTGTAAGTGGGCCACCAAAAGAAACGAGAAAGAAATTCCTGTGTCTTTAGAATTCCCCTATGCCCAGCTATCTTGGAATCGTGGATGAGTTGCAATACTCTCAATCTGACTGTTTCAGGTATATACAGACGTTGTCCCTGAATCCACACACCATTCTTAAAGACAAGACTTACGTCCCTTGGGGGTTGTGCCAACAAGGAATCCGCATGGTATGCTTCCTTGATGTCCTTAAGTAGGTCTTGATTATGAATCACTCCCAGGAATCTAGAGTCAGGAAGAATAGTCTTAGGAGGAGTAAGTGGACGGGTCTCTGCTGAATGAATCCTAGAGAGTGCATCAGCCTTTCCATTGCGCGATCCTGGCCTATAAGAAATTACAAAATTAAATTGGTTTAGGAAAAGATTCCAGCGAGCCTGGCGAGGAGTCAGGCACTTAGCCGACCTGATAAATTCAAGGTTACGATGGTCTGTCAGGACGACTATTTGCTGTGCAGCTCCCTGAAGAAGGTGTCTCCATTCTTTGAAGGCGGCAATAATGGCCAACAACTCTCTATTGCCCACATCATAGTTCCTCTCAGCCGAAGACAACTGCTGGGAAAAGAAGGCACAGGGATGCAAGACATTCTTCTCACTTGTTCTCTGAGAGAGTATAGCTTTGGCACAGTCTGAAGCATCCACCTCTATTATGAAGGCAAGTTCGGGGTTGGGATGTACTAAGATAGGTGCGGTGGTAAATTTATCCTTTAGACGGGAAAATGCTTCCTGGGCTTGGGGGGTCCAGGAGAACCTAGACTCTTTCCGGGTAAGTTGGGTGATAGGTGACACTACCTCAGAGAAATTCCTAATGAAACGTCTATAGAAGTTGGCAAACCCGATGAAGCGCTGCACCTCCTTCACATTTCTAGGAATTGGCCAATCCTTGATGGCTTGGGTCTTGCTTCCATCCATACTAATTCCTTGTGTAGACAGTACATACCCCAGAAATTGAATTTCGGTCCTATGGAATTCACACTTTTCAAGTTTGATGTAAAGATGGTTTTGTCTTAGACGTTCTAAGACCATTCTCACATGTCCATGATGTTCCTCTGTGGAGTTAGAAAAAATTTGAATATCATCCAAATAAATCACCACGAATGTATCTAGGAGATCCCTGAAGATGTCATTCACCAAGTGTTGGAAAGTGGCTGGGGCGGTACTCAGACCAAAAGGCATAACTAGATATTCAAAGTGTCCATAGCGTGACCTGAATGCAGTCTTCCATTCATCCCCAGGTCTAATACAGACCAAGTTATAGGCCCCACGGAGATCAAGTTTAGAGAAAATTTTGGCATGCCGCACTCTCTCCAATAACTCAGGGATTAAAGGCAATGGATAACGGTTTCTAATAGTAACCTTATTGAGTTCCCTATAGTCTACGCAGGGTCTCAGAGATCCATCTTTCTTCTTCACAAAGAAGATGGGTGCACCTGCAGGAGATGAAGAGGGGCGTATGAAGCCCTTGGCTAGATTTTCGTCTATGTAATCCTTTAAAGCCTTTAGCTCGGGCCCCGCCAGGGGTAGATCTTACCAAAAGGTATCTCTGCTCCAGGCAATAATTCAATTGGACAATCATATGGACGGTGAGGGGGAAGCTGGTCAGCGTTCTTCTTGTCACATAAATCCACATAGTCCTGATATACAGCTGGTATTTCAGGGACTGACATGGTTCCTTTAGGAACAGAGCAAGCTGAAACTTCTGGACTCATCTGTTTCTCTGGAAAGTGTAATTCCTTGGTCTCCCAGTTAATGGTAGGGTTCTGAGCCTGCAGCCATGGTAGCCCTAGAATAATGGGAAAGTGGGGAGAAGAGATAAGCATAAAGGACAGTTTCTCTTGATGATCTTTACCCATAAGGACCCTCAAAGGCTCCGTTTCCTGATCCACTGGTCCAGAGGTCAGCAGGGAGCCATCCACAGTCTCCATCTGTACTGGAGTAGCCTTCTTCACTGAACGTATCCCCTGTTTCAGAGCAAAGGAGATATCCATAAAATTTCCACTTGCCCCTGAGTCGATCATAGCAGAGCTAGACACCCAGACTGAGTCAACCCAGAGTTTGATGGAAAGGAAGCAATGAGAATTGTTTTTCTTACAACTCAGCTGGGACACCGCTGAGGAAACTTGAAAAATTGCAGCGTTTACACAGTCATCGTCCTCAGAAGTGACGGAGTTTAAGTCCGAGAAATCAATATCTGTTGCTGCAGATCTCTCTGAAGCCTGAAGCTCGGACCTGACAGATCTCCTTTCGCAACACTCACAGTGAATGACTGCTGCAGTAGTCTTACGAGAACGGCTGGGGCAGTTTATAATGAAGTGCCCTGACTTACCAGAGTAGAAACATAGATTTTCCTTTAAACGATGTTCTTTGCGTGCATCACTAACCCGTCTTTGTAAAGAGTCCACCTGCACGGGTTCAGGTTCAGGTTCCCGTGTGATCCTACTCAAAGGTTCCTTAGCTGGGGAGGAAGGTAGGAAAATGTTAGTGCGATTACTTTCGAACCATCTCTCTTGCCTGCGTTCAGTCAGACGAGCATCAATACGGATGCAGTAGTTAATAAAGTCACCTAACGCAGTGGAAGGGTCGGCACGAGCAAGTTCATCCTTAATCAGTGGAGACAACCCTTTTCGAAAAATAGATTTTTTGGCAGAACTGTCCCAAGTGGTATCGAGGGCCCATCTCCTGAAATCCAAGGCATATTCGGCTACTGAGCGCTTACCTTGGCGCAAAGTTAACATGGCTGCTTCAGCTGTTGCACCTCGATTGGGGTCATCAAACACCTGCCCCATGGCTGAAATGAAAGCATCAAGATGATCCAAACATTCATCCTCAGTCTCAATCAGAGGGTTTGCCCACATCAAAGCCTTGTTGGTAAGCAACATGATTATAGTAAGCACTTTAGATCGTTCAGTGGGAAATTGTGAAGCATGTGCAGAAAAAAAAAGATTGCATTGGTTAATAAATCCCCTGAATTTCTCACGTTCACCGCCAAAATGAAAAGGGGGTAACTTGGGAATCCCAGAACTCGGGGTTATGGCAGGAGCCTGGACTCGTTCCTCTAGAACCTCAATCCTAGCTCGTAAATCCTGGGTAGTTTGTCCAAACACTTGCAAATTGTGATTAGTGAGGTCCTGTAGGTTTGCAAAACGGGTCTTTATAGTCTGTATATCTGCAAGGATTGTATCAGTCACTCCGCAAAGCTCCTTTATGCGAGCCTCCATCTTCCAGATCTTTTAAGACAGGAGTACTGGAAGGAGAAGAGAAAAAAAAACAAAAAACAATAGTGTTTACCTGTGGTAACACTGCAGAGTAAAATTAAGGGAATTGCTCACCTGGAATGGTTGTGAGAAGTCACAACCACTGTCATCACAGAAAGTATAACCGGACATCTGATATCCACAGTCACAGCAGACACAGCCTTCCCAGACCCAGCAGACACTAACATTGGCTTCAGAATCTTGTAATGTATGGTGTACAGTTCATATAGCGTCTTGTGCTTGGGTGCGAGGAAAACACATGAGACACAGGTTTGATATAGAAGGACTTGTATTACTTCATACAAGTGGCAAAAATGGTCACACAGTTTGCAGGTACAGAAGCAGGAGACACAGCAGGCCAGAGTAACTTAAGCTCAGCAATAACTCTCCACAACAGGTTCAGGATCTCTTCTCTGTTACCGTAATTCCATGCAAACGTGGATTTATCAAATAGCAGGTTTCCAGAGTCCACAAGTGTTCCAAAGTTCCTCAGTAGGAAATAGCTGGAGTACAAAGTCCAAGGTTTTCCAGGAGTCAGGTCACAGGCTCACTGCAGGCTTGATTCTGAAGCACTGATTGCTCAGCTGAGGCTGCTTAAGAAGCAAGAGGGAGAGAATCAGGGCGGGAACATGAAAGCTGGAAACTCCATATTGACTGAGGGCAAGATAGCTGCAGCAAGACAGAAAGCAAAATGGCCGACGGAAAAACTGAGTTTCAAGAAACATGTACAAAGAACCTTACAACCGGAGATCTTCTGCCAGGTAAGTGCCGCTGACTCCTGACAGACCCGACCGACGGACACTCACAGTGACAGTGACAAATCCGATTCCGGTATACGATATATGGAAAATATCGAAACTAAGTATCGAAAGTCCGATACAGCTAATATCGGCCGATACCCGATACTTGCGGTATCGTATCGCTCAACACTATTGTTGACACATTTAAAAAAAAATTGTGGGTAAACAACTTTGTTTCAAGCATGTGATGCTCTTCAAATTTACCTGTAGCAAGTAACAGGTGTGGACAATATGAAAATCATACCTGAAACCAGATAAAAAGGGGAGAAGCTGGCTCAATCTTTGCATTGTGTGTCTGTGTGTGCCACACTAACCATGGAGAACATAAAGAGAAGAGAAGCTGTCTGAGGACTTGAAAAACAAAGTGTTGAAATATATCAATAATCTCCAGAGATTTTGATGTTCCTTTGTCCACAGTGCACAACATAATCAAGAAGTTTACAATCCATGGCACTGTAGCTAATCTCCCTGGACGTGAATGGCAGAGAAAAATTGATAAAAGGTTGCAAAGCAGAATAGTCCGGATGGTGGATAAGCAGCCCCAATCAAGTTCCAAAGAAATTCAAGCTGTCTTGCAGGCTCTGGGTGCATCAGTGTCAGCGAGAACTATGCGTCGAAATTTGAATGAAATGAAACGTTACGAGCCCCAGATATATTGAAATACTGTCAAGCGGCGATGTTATCTAGAGTAGTTGATCTTATACGAAATCCTCATGATAAACAGTGGATTAAAGTGGAGGAAGCCACTGCCCCTCTACCCTTGAGAACGATTTTCTTGAAATGCGCTCATGAGAAATTAGTCATTCCATTGTATAATATACATACTAGAGCAACTTTGAAATTATGGAGAGAGGTAGTGGGAGACCTTGCCCCCCCACTTTCCCCTCTGCTTAAACTGGCAGATATAATTCCGCAATCGTTCCACCCTCGAAATGATAACTCAAAAAATTCTGGAGGGCTATCTAATGTATCACTGGATCGCCTTCTGAGAGATGGGACACTACCTTCGTTATCAGATCTACAGTGGTTTCCGGGGCTTTCTGGCTTGACTTTTGTCCAATATGGTGCTATAAGAGACCTGATGAAACATATTTATGTGTCTCAGATTTTTCACGCCCTTTAACTACATTTGAAACTCTTTGTGCAACGGTCCATAAACCAAAAAAACTAATATCAACCATATACCAATTGTTAATAAATTTAAACTGTTGCTTCAAGAGAGCCTTTATTGCACTTTGGGAAAAAGATCTGGGTTTAGATTTACTTCAGACCAAGTATCCAAAATATACAAACAGTCACACGGACCAACACAATGCGTCAGAGCACAGGAGAACTCCTTTAAAATAATAACCAGGTGGTACATTACGCCAAAACAGAGTGGTATTTGGAGGGCTGGAAAACCAGCAAAATGTTGGATATGTGGTGATCTGGAAGGCACATATATCCATATGTGGTGGTTTTGCCCTCCACTTAAGCAATTCTGGCACCTTGTGGAAAAGTTTATACAAAGTGTATTAAATAAGCCATGTAGGCTGTCACCTGAAATAGTGTTACTAAACTTTCCGATGTGGCCTGGACAAAAGCATGCCTCTATTCTAGTTCAGCATATTTTGACTGTTGGTCCCGACCTATTGGAAAACACCGATTGTTCCAACCACCTTGCAACTATGTGAGAAAATCGATCTGTTGTTCTCTGTAGCTAAACTTGTAGCACTAGTAAACGGTTCACAGCCTTCTTTTGAAAAAATATGGCGTCCATGGATTAGTTTTAGATCCTGACGTATGGGTCCTTGAATCTATGGTAATATTTATATTGTAATATTTATATGGTAATATTATAATGACATACAGTCAAGAGTCGTTAAATCTCGGGTCTTGTCCTCTCCAAACCCCTCCCTCCCCCTACAAACTCACCCTCTCCTTCTTTCTCTTCACCCTTTTCCTTACTATACTTTATTTTTCTTCTTCTTTCTTTTATTTCTTGTAAGCAAGCTAATGCATAATATAGTGGTCTATAGATTTCCATGATTAAATAAAGATCAAACAATCAGGATATTAGACATATAAGCTTTTATTTGACTGGACAACTGTCAACATGTAGACACTTGTATAAGAATGCTACCCTATGATAGTACATGTTTACCAATGTATACAAATTTGATGCTTGCTATGATGTTTATTGTTATTGTTATCTAACTCTTTAATAAAAAGATCTTTGAAAGAAAGAAATGAAACGTTACGGCAGGAGACCCAAGAGGATCCCAAAGCTGACACAGAGACATAAAAAAATTAGACTGCAGTTTGCCAAAATGAACGTGTGTAAGCCAAAATCCTTTGGGAAAGCATCTTGCGGACAGATGAGATCAAGATAGAGCTTTTTGGTAAAGCATATCATTCTACTGTTAACAAAAATGTAATGAAGCCTACAAAGAAAAGAACACAATACCTTCAGTCAAATGTGGTGGGGGTTGAAAGATGTTTTGGGGTTGTTTTGCTGCCTCTGGCACTGGGTGCCTTGTCTGTGTGCAAAGCATCATGAAATCTGAAGATTACCAAAGGATTTTGGCTCACAATGTAGTGCCTAGTATTAAAAACCTGTTTTGCATCCTAGGTCATGGGCCTTCAAGTAGCACAATGATCCCAAACATACTTAAAGAAACCCCAGAAATGGATGGGAACAAAGTGCTGGAGAGTTCTGAAGTGGCCAGCAATGAGTTTGGATCTTAAAATTGATGTTGGGAGAAGGCACCTTTCAAATATGAGACACATGGAGCAGTTTACAAAAGAAAAGGGGTCCAAAATTCCAGGTGAGAGGTGTAAGAAGCTTGTTGATGGTTATAGGGAGCGATTGATTGCACTTATTTATTCCAAAGGGTGCGCAACCAAATATTAAGTTGAGGGTGCCAACAATTTTGTCCGGACCATTTTAGGGTTTTGTGTGAAATTCTAAAAAAAAGGTGGGTGAAGAAACCTCCAGAGATGAAATCAAGAAGGAAAGTTATCTTTTTTTGTAAAAAAATGAAAAAACTTTTATTAAGTACAGTAGTACATTAAAAAAGACATGGATCCTGGTCACCACAGCGTGGGATGAACAACCAACATGTTTCAGCTAAGAGCCTTAATCATAGCATTGGAGGTAGATCCTATATATAAGGAGATATCGCATCTGTCTACAGTAACACATGTTGGAGCCTTAGGTTGGAGATAGATACTGTAAACTCATCCTGACATATACTGTGTGCGCGGAGCCAAACACAAACTGTGCCACGGATGTTAATATCGCCAGTGACTGCATAGTATTCTGCCTCCTGGAGCACATGCCCTACAAATGTGGAGAGGAAATGAATATCCTTAGAAAAAGGTTTATTGAGACAAGCGTCCTGTTTGTTTTTCTTGACTAGAATACCAGTTAAAAGACTTTCTCCACCAGGGTTTTAAAAGAATTCAACGCAATGAGCCCAAAGCACAAATAAATGCTACCGAGGTGTTCCTTGATTTATATCTGGAATATGGTGGAAGGGAATTTTCCATCTTAACCATCTCCGAGGAGCGGTTTTTAACATTTAGGTGGTCATGATACTAATGAACGTTGAGTTCTCGAGGAAAGGAATATTTTTAGAAGATGTTTCCCTCAGCTGCAAAGTTACAGAATATGGACGTTTGATAACTACCTCCAGATGCTGACTAAGATGTATTGTCCTAGTAATAGCGCAGACTTCTAGACCTCACCCATAGACGGTGCTCTCCGCAATACATGAGTGCCGTCTGTCCCATAATCTGGACCATTAATGATGCAGGATATGTGCTAATTCCAGGTTGATAACTTACATTCCAGGAACAGTAATTCATAATTCTTTTCCCTAATGCTGCCCAAGATTGGTTTTAGACAAAGTGGGGCTTTGGGCAAAAGTTAAAAGTGGGGCCTAGCACTTGTTTACTGGTCTCTTTACACAGGCTAACAAGGAATGATGATGAGGACAACGCAATCACTAATAGATTATTCTGTTACCATACAGTATAATATTATCGGCAGCACATCTATTTCATCTATTTACACCGGGCAATGTGCTCCGATTACCTGATGAATAAGCAGCATTTTGCTCATTCGTTGTGTGATTGCTGACATCTTCACTCCTATGAACTATGGTATTCCTAAATGTGGATCCTAAACACACACACACAGTTTATTATGCTCACATATGTATATGCACAAAGCACAGTCATATAAATGTATACACAAAGAATGCATATACAGAGCACATACATACACACATATGTATATACACAGAGCACATACATACATGTGTAGATACACAGAGCACACAAATATGTATATACACAGAGCTCATACTCACATATGTAAATACACAGCGCACACATGTATAAACATGGAGCACAAACATACATGTGTAGATACACAGAGCACATACACATATGTATATACACAGCGCGTATACACAGAGTGCACACACAAATATGTATATACACAAAGCACAAACATACACACATAAGTATACACAGAGAACATACACATATGTATACATAGAGCATATAAACACAGGTATACAGAGAGCATATACACACACATGTATACATAGAGTACATATATACATATGTTTACAAAGTGCACACATACACTCTAGTGGACAGATCAGACTGTCTCCAAAGGTCCTACTGCACTTTCAACATAGGCATCTGCACTCATAATGCAGGACTGTTATTATCAGGGTAGATTCTGTTTGTAATAGCTGGAAGCCCTTATGGAGATTGGGGCCTAGGAAAGCTAATCCATTTTTGACTCCATGATTCTATAAAGTCATAATTTAATTCCTTTTATGTAACTCATTTGGATAGATAAAGCCATTTAACAATGTGAAAACCACACCAAACAGCTTCCGTATCTCAGCTTACTTAACTCCTGTGATTAACATGGGAGCATGGATCATAGAATCATAGAATCATGTATCTATGTTGATCTTATGCAGCGATTATTCCATTCCTTTCATCTAACTCTTTGGCATAGTGAGATGGCTCACTTGCTCAAGTGGATTCGATAAGTAACAGGGTATTTGTGCAGCACAGGCTGGAGGCATTAGGTGTAGAGAGGAACAGAAGACCTGGATGTGTGGCACGTCACCAGAATATGGAATCTCAGAGCTGAGTATGCAGGACAGCTCCTCGGACATGTAGCAGCAGAGCTGAGTATGCAGAACTGCTCCTCGGACTTGTAGCAGCAGAGCTGAGTATTCAGGACAGCTCCTCGGACAGGTAGTGGCAGAGCTGAGTATGTAGGACAGCTCCTCGGACTTGTAGCAGCAGAGCTGAGTATTCAGGACAGCTCCTCGGACAGGTAGCAGCAGAGCTGAGTATGCAGAACTGCTCCTCGGACTTGTAGCAGCAGAGCTGAGTATTCAGGACAGCTCCTCGGACAGGTAGTGGCAGAGCTGAGTATGTAGGACAGCTCCTCGGACATGTAGTGGCAGAGCTGAGTATGTAGGACAGCTCCTCGGACATGTAGTGGCAGAGCCGAGTATGTAGGACAGCTCCTCGGACATGTAGTGGCAGAGCTGAGTATGCAGGACAGCTCCACGGGCATGTAGTGGCAGAGCTGAGTATGCAGGATGGCACCTTGGACATGTAGTGGCAGAGCTGAGTATGCAGGACAGCTCCTCGGACATGAAGTGGCAGATCTGAGTATGCAGGACAGCTCCTTGGACATGTAGCAGCAGAGCTGAGTATGCAGGACGGCTCCTCGGACAGGTAGCGGCAAAGCTGAGTATGCAGGACAGCTCCTCGGACATGAAATGGTAGATCTGAGTATGCAGGACAGCTCCTTGGACATGTAGCAGCAGAGCTGAGTATGCAGGACAGCTCCTTGGACATGTAGCAGCAGAGCTGAGTATGCAAGATGGCACCTTGGAACAGCAGATCCGAATATGTATAGCATAGCTGAG
The DNA here is from genome assembly GCA_033576555.1 of Oophaga sylvatica. Taxonomy (NCBI): domain Eukaryota; kingdom Metazoa; phylum Chordata; class Amphibia; order Anura; family Dendrobatidae; genus Oophaga; species Oophaga sylvatica. The sequence goes on along the minus strand of JARQOD010000005.1, from coordinate 532,642,980 downwards.
TTTGAATAAAGGGTCACAATGGCAGAGTAGCTGAGCTGGGAATTAGAGGGGTCCATTCGCTTCCCTTTGTATAACCCTTTCATTTTGGGATAGAGAAAGCAGTTCTATAGTATAAAATCTGCACCCAATAGTTTCTATATCTCAGGTTTCTGGACTCCCAAGATTGATGTTGGGGAAAAGCAGAGACATAGCTATGTTATCCTTCATCTGGGGCAGAGGTTCATTTTGTTGCCCTATCCCTTTAGTTTAATACAGTGGAAAAGCAGGGTTTCTTATTGGCTGTCCTCTGGCACCTAACACAAGCCCTGGCCACTGCCCATTGCCACGCCCCTGAGGAACAAGGTATGCACAATTTATTACATATATGTATACTTCTTCTTGTAGCCTGGCCATAGCATTGTAGAAGCCCAACTTATACAATGTGACTGGGCAAAATTCCATTAAATTAAATTGGACTGACTTGCAATACCAGACACAACCAAACAGACAAGGGTGGTGCTGTTTCAAACTCTTTTTTTTAAGGTGCTTTAGAGAAAAATAAAACAATCCACCAGCAAATATGTTTTGCTTGTCCTCTTTCTTCTTAAACACCTGCTTCTAATTTTGACCGCTTCCGTTCTGCGTCTAACGTGAATCGCTGCCACAGGAAATGTCCATAAAGCCTCTCTTGTTGCACTTCAGGCCTCAGATCTCTCACTATTTATTGACCTACACTTTGCATATTTGTAAACCGGGCAAAATTGTCCAGATGAAGCCGAGCAGGCGCTACAGCTGAGAAAACAGGTCAGAAAACAGAGGAGGATCAGTGTGTGGCGGCAGGAAATTTGATGAGGGCCGAGTGACTTGTGAAAATTATAAGGGCTTAGCCGCAGTCAGTAGCAGTAGAGTCATTTATCACACCAGGGCTGGTGATGAACACCCTACCCGACACCATGTCACACCATATCAATGCTACCGCCAGTGTATGGGACGCTGTATATGAGGTTTACATAGAAGCATAGTAAGGCTTGCCCTATAAAAGGGCAGAACAGTGTGGAATGAGTGGGAGCAGAGTGATCCAATATAGGAGTACAGTGTGGAGTTACTCACTGTGACCGGCACTGTGTGGGAGCACATTGTGTACAGGGATACCCTGTGGTTGGCACTGTATGGGCACACATCATGGCTGGCACATATAGAGGAGCACCTTGGCTGGCATGGTTGCCCGGACTTTATGAGAACATGTTGTGGTTGCCTCTGGGTGGAGAATCATGTGGCAGGCAACTGTATAGCAACAGCTGACCCGGTATGAAAGTACACTTTCATCGGCACTGTATGGCAGCACATTGTGATTGATAGTGCACACTGTGACTAGCACTGAATAGAGAATGGTATGGCTGGCACCATATAATAACAAATCGGTATTAGCCAATATGGAAACACACTTCGACTGACACTGTATGGCGGTACATTGGGTGTTGCTTTGTGACTGGCACTGGTTGGCGGCACTTTTTTTTGGAATTGTATGGTTAAACACAGTGGCAGGCATAATGTGGTAGAATACCATGGTTGTCCATATATGAAGGCACACTGTGGCTGGAACTGTATGGTGGCACATCGTGACTGGTACTGTATGGGAACACTTTATATGGCACCCAATGGAGAATTATGTTGTTGGCTCTGTATGTTAGCCAACTTTAGCAGGCATTATATGTCAAAACATTGTGGCTAAGACTGTATGGGAACATACTGCGGCTGGCACTGTATGGAAGCACAAAATGGATAGCTCTATATGGAAGCACACTATGGCACTATATGGCTACACTTTGTGGGTGGAATTGGATGGAAATACACAGTGGCTGGCATACTATGGAAAAACACTACAGCTGATTCTAAATGGAGGCACACTTTGGCAGGCACAGCATGGCAGCATAATGTGGCAGCCATTGTGTGGTTAGCAGTATATGAGAGCACACCGTGGCTGGCACTATAAGGCGACATAATATTGTGGCTGAAGCTGTATGGGTGTAACACCGCTGCCGGTGTCCCGCTTGGTTCTCCTTCCCCCTCCAGGGAAGCTTCCTGGTTTTATGTCTTCTGGGCAGCGCACCTAATGCGCGAGTGCTGCTCTGTTGTTAAAGGGACAGCGGACGCACTTGCAAAATGGCTCCCAGCCAATACCTTGGAGGCATCCTGTACAAAAGGCATCCTCCCCATTAAGGAGGTGCTGAAGCAACATTAATGTCAGTAGCGAGTAGGGTGTTCTCCTAGTGAGCTAGGTCCCCTGATCCTTGTGTGGTCATTGTCCTGCATCTGTGGTTCCTGGTCCTTGTTTGGCCAGTGTCCTGCATCTGTGGTTCCTGGTCCTTGTGTGACCAGTGTCCAGCATCTATGGTTCCTGGTCCTTGTGTGGCCAGTGTCCTGTACCTGTAGTTCCCAGTCCTTGTGTGGCCAGTGTCCAGCATCTGTGGTTCCTGGTCCTTGTGTGGCCTGTGTCCTGTACCTGTAGTTCCCGGTCTTTGTGTGGCCAGTGTCCAGCATCTGTGGTTCCTGGTCCTTGTGTGGCCAGTGTCCTGTACCTGTAGTTACCGGTCCTTGTGTTGCCAGTGTCCAGCATCTGTGGTTCCTGGTCCTTGTGTGGCCAGTGTCCTGTACCTGTAGTTCCCGGTCCTTGTGTGGCCAGTGTCTTGTATCTGTAGTCCCTGGTCCTTGTGTGGCCAGTGTCCTATACCTGTAGTCCCTGGTCCTTCTGTGACCAGTGTCCTGTACCTGTAGTCCCTGGTCCTTGCATGGCCAGTGCCCGAACCCTGAAGCCGCTCCGACGGTACCTGAAGTCTGAAGTATTCCATGTATCTGGACTGTCCTATCAGCCTCCGAATCAACCCTGTTTGAGACTCTGTGTCAGTAACCGTTCTACCCGAGGATCTAGGACCTAGTAGTCTGAATGGAGCTCGAGTGCGTATCTGTGTCTGCGTACGTCACCTCTGGGGTCGGCAGCTGCAGTACCGGGGACTGCCTAGGAGCGGAACCTGGCGGCTACCTGCAGCTCAAACCTGACTCATCGGGAGCTGCAGTGAACACTGGGTAGCCGCTTAGCTACACCCCTCCTAGGCAAGCCCGGCCTTGTGGCACAGTGGGTACAACCTGAGAGTAAGTGTGGCGCTGTTTTGGGAAGAAAATGTTTTTTTTTTTCCTGGACAAACCCTTCAGATGAATTTTATAAACTTTACATGTACTAATTTGGTTCTGTGTTTAATTTTTAGGGTTTACAAAGTTTCTATTTCTCTGCAAAATCTTCCCACTTACTATATTACCTGCACTGCAATGAATCACGGGCCATCACTCCGGGCCGTGTCATTTTGCCTGATTTTCCGTCTTTCTCTCCGCTCCCAAAATGCAAACATTTGGAGGTTTGTTGAGGAAGCAATCTCATGAAAAGCTGCTTCCGCTGGCAGGTTGCAGGATCTGGTTTACTAATCAGAGGGACATTTATCATACAGGATTTGGTGGGATGTTTGTGGAGGTTTTCTTACAATGGGTCTAAGCTTACATGTCAGAGGGTTCTGTCACTACATGAAATTCTACAGCTGGCGAGAAGCTGAATCCGTGCCAAGAGGAGCTGACACAGCGCCAGGGATCCGTGCCGACAAGGATTGACTTACTAATGACAAGATTGGGTTCTGAGCACTGAATGGTAAATTCTGCGGGGATACTGTTGTAGGGTTGGCTGTAATGTAACTTGGTATCCTGCGGTGGCCGCCATTAGTCGTGGAATGTTTTACTGTTTTGTATCGGAGCCTGTAAGTAGTCTGATCTCACCACTCCGACCTCTGATGGTGTAACTCTGGTATCTGTTTTCCAAAAAATTAAAAAAATATAAACGATTCTTGGTGGAGCATGTGCGAGCCATGCTGTGCCACCCCAGGTTATGTGGAAGAGTTAGTAGTAGTTGGGTAGAGTAAGTAGTGCCCACTGCAGTAGAAAGTGAAAGAGAAGTTTTACCCTAAATCTGGAGCTGCCCTATATCATTAAAGAGGAACTGTAAGGAGTGTGAGGAGTAATGTGGACACCTGAGAGACTGAGGTATGTCACCAAGAGATGTTGTGAGGTTGGTGCATGAAGTGCGGATGACCAGGAAGTCTAAGGGTGCTATGACTGCGCCGTGTGGGCCAAGACTTTAGGGCCATCTGCAAGTGAAGAGAAGTTTCACTGCCGAAACAGAAAGCCATTGAGTGTAAGGTGAAGTGTGGCATGCCCGTATGATACCTGCCTGGAGGGTGGCGTGAGCAGAGAAGAGTCCTGAAAATTCAAGATTGATGTTGAGATAGTCGGTTCTGGGTTTGCCAAATTGTTGTTAACAAGTGAAAATACATTATCTTCATTTCTGTAAAAAAAAAAAATGCGTGTAAGTGGCCTCCAAACCCGGCGTTTCCCCAGTCTATTTGCCACCTTTAGCTGCAATGATATTGCAGTGTACTTGTTAAGCATCTGCCTTAGCTCGGCAGGGCTTCACCCCCTTCCCCTTTGGCTGTTGCCCTCTGCTGTGCTCCACACTGGGTTTTGCAAGTGGTGTAGCGTGCTCCAATGTGATCATCTGACTAGACCCTCCAAGACACACACCTGTGCCTTGGTAATAAGACTCTTCTGTTTGTTTTACTGTGCACCACTACCTGCTCCTTACCTTATTCTGCCTGCATTGTTTTGGACCTTCCTGTGTCCGGTCTGCCTGTGGCCTCTAGTGTTCCAATTCCTTGTTCCATACGCGCTTTTGGGTCTTGTCTACCTGTGGCCTTCTGTACTTCTAGTACTAGCGCCATACGTGCCTTCCTGCTGCTGCATCAACCCCCGAGATCCATTTGCCCACCCGGAGCTGGGGCCTAGAGGATCCACCCCCAAGGTGAGCTTTAATAGTACTCATTTGTAGTGCAGATGATGGCAGTGATTGGGTCAGCTCAGCACATTTGTGTCACTAACTCTGGTTCTCCTTCCTATTGTTCATTAACAATGCTCTTAATCCAGATTCCATCTGACCAGAACTGGGGCAGAGACATAAAATTTAAGTCTTTAGTTACTCACGGGGAGGCATTACACTTAGTGGTTACGACCCATGGTGAAGCACACCACTTGGCGGTTCTTAGACAAGGTGCAGTACTTAAACATAACAGTCCACTTCATCACTTCCCTTTTTGGAAGGGTTGAGCATTTCCCAGGCCAAATACGGCCACTGAAATAACGGTAGGAGCGTTTTTGGGGCCGATTATCAGGCTGATGAACAGTCGTTCCTGAGCGCTCGTCTGTATGTTGGGTTACTCTGAAGAAGGGAAATTGCTTCACTACCTAACTCAGGCATTTTTGTGAATCCGAACCTGTCTCCGTCGTGCTCTTCTCCAGCAGCTTCTCTCTCTTTAGGCATACACTAAAATACATCTTGGCACCAATTAACTCTTACTGTACGTCCTTGAGGGTCATACACCTTCCCAAAATCAAGAAGTTTTCACATGGAGAAGACCTTGTGTACGAGTGGCATAACTTCTCCAGGTCCTACGCAAAATTTCCAACTGAGCCCATAACAATCATCGGTATAGTATTGATCTTCTTATATGGGCCAATGTGACATTTTGGGCTCCCAGCACTCCAGGACCTGAGTGCCAGTGCAAGCCCTGAGCCTACTTTAGTTCACCCCGTGAAGGACTTTCCCCTACAGATCGGCGCCTGGGGCAGCCTCTACCAGCAAGGACTGCTCTACAGTTTGAAGGCCCCACCATATAGCTTTCCCATAGCTCATTTTCCAGGACCTACACAAGTGGGACATTGGGGCCAAGCGCAGACTTGCGTTTTTTAGATGTCTCATAAATGCAGTAAATTGTGTTGAACACCACGATACCGATCTGGGAGCGATGTGAGAACTGAAACGTTTTCTCAAGAATTGTTGACAAAGTGGAACCCGGTACCTCGCTCTTATCAGTCTCGGCTGGCTGATATGAAATCTGCAGAGACAAGGAGGTTATCAGTGTTTTCCTCACGTTGGAGGTCTCATTTTCTGAATGAATAGTCTATTGTGCAGCCTAAAAATAAACCCATAAAGTCAGAAACTACAAATATACAAAGGGAATTCAATGTCACAGATGGTAAGATTGCACCGCACTTCTGAGCAGCGGTTAATACTGCAGACGTGTGTGTGCATATATTACCGGCAGACGTAGAAGGGTTACAGTTGGTTTTTAAAGAGTAACCATCAGTTAATAATTTTATCCAAAAATCAATAGTACACATGAAAATAAGGAACTTTGTAATATATCTTAGCAAAGAAATTTGCTTCTTTCTCCTCCTGGACTGATCTTTTACTCTCAGGATTCCCAATTCAGGGGTAAAATGTGTTTTCAGTAGAGATGACAGTTGGTGCTGATAAAGTTCTATGGAGAATTGTAACTCTCGCTTCAGCAGAACTTGCAGAAGAATGTCTGTATCGGCCTCTAGCTCCTCCTCTTTCCATAGAACTTTATGAGCACCAACTGTCATCTCCTATATCGCGATGTTCATGAAAAAAGTCTGTTTTCACTGAATGCCGATTTTAGCCAAGAACTGAGAGCGAGAGATCGGCCCAGGAGGAGAGAAAAGCAGATTTATTTGATAAGATATATTGCAAAGTTGCTTATTTTAACACCTTAACACGTAATGATGTGCAGTGTCCGTCATAGCTCGCCTCCCCCTGTTTGATGCGGGCTCCGGCAATGAGCCTGCAACTTTTCTGGCACATGTCACTGAAATCCGGCCTGCTGATAAGTTTCCGCAGCCTCGCTGTGGCCCAGGCTCCGTTTGCGCCGCAAGCTGCTGAACGTAACTCCTCCAGAATCCCTTCCATCTCCGCCATGCCAGCTGCAGGAGGGGGTACGTGGCACCTTTCTGAATGGTGACTATGTGCAAATTAGGTAGCCACCTACCCCCCTACTTTTTATAGCCCTGGTCTTTCTCCCCCTTGTAAAACCCAACCAGCCTTTCACTCCTTCCCCTTAAACTTTTCACCTCCAGTTAACCTCCCTACAACCTTGACATTAACCCCTGCTGTGCCCTACATAGCTGAGTCATGGGTCACTGTGCCCATGACTCTGCCCGCAGTGCCGGGGCTACGTTTTCTCTTGTTTAGTATGTTGTGGCACTATGTTGCAGAATTATGTTGCTTCTATCTAGTATCTAAATACTTTTATTTAGTAATGTATGGTTATGTGTTTACTATATGGCATTATTACAAAGGACCTGCATTTTCTAATGGTTTTGAGGCAGATTACATGATCACTGTATTGTACCCTTTTATGGTGGTATTATTACTTCATGATACGAGACTGTTGTGTGTGTTTAATATATGAAACTACTATAAAACACCTGTATTTTGTGGGCATTGGGTAGCTTTATGGTGGATTTATATGGTCACGGTATGGCACTGTTATTTGCCAGTGTATGTTAGTATCGTATATACATGATAAGGGACTGTTGGTATTTTATAATGACACTACTACACAGGATCTGCACTTTGTGGGCACTTTGTAGCGGTTTTACATGATCACTATATGGTGCAACGATAGCAGAAAAGTTGCAATGGAAATAAAAGTGACAGCGTACGTTCTGTTTAGAAGGCGGTTGGTCCTTTCGAATAATTTTCACTGTTGGGCCCAAAGACAGGCAGTCCAGCATTGGTATGGCATTACTATTTATACACAGTGTGGAGCGGTTATACAAGTACTTCTCACAAAATTAGAATATCATCAAAAAGTTTATTTCAGTTCTTCAATACAAAAAGTGAAACTCCTATATTCTATAGAGTCATTACACACAGAGTGATCTATTCTATAGAGACATTACACACAGAGTGATCTATTCTATAGAGTCATTACACACAGAGTGATCTATTTCACGTGTTTATTTCTGTTAATGTTGATGATTATGGCTTACAGCCAATGAAAACCCGAAAGTCATTATCTCAGTAAATTAGAATACTTTATAACACCAGCTGGAAAAACAATTGTAAAATCCAAAATGTATGATCAGTAAATGCGCTCAATACTTGGTCGGGGCTCCTTTTCTATCAATTACTACATCAATGCGGCGTGGCATGGAGGTGATCAGCCTGTGGCACTGCTGAGGGGTTATGGAAGCCCAGGTTGCTTTGATAGCAGCCTTCAGCTCGTCTGCATTGTTGGGTCTGGTGTCTCTCTCCTTCCTCTTGACAATACTCTATAGATTCTCTATGGGGTTAAGGTCAGGCGAGTTTGGTGGTGTCATGGGTGTATCGCCACGAGGATCGTCGCGATTACACACTCTAACTTCTCACAGCTGAGTTGCTGTTACTTTGTGTTAGGTAATGAGAGAGTTAATTTTACCTAGCTCTTTGCTAAGACTAGGTGCAGCCTCGCCCGGCTGCTTTTGATTATGTTCTAATTAGTTTCCTTTATATTCCTGCCAGTCTGGGTGTTAGACGCCGGTGAAAGCATTCATGTAGTCTAGCAGACTGGATCGGTTCTGAGAATATTTAAGCTAAGAGCTCCTTAGTTGTTTTTACTCTTATAGCTTATAGTTTATCTCTGAGACCTTAGGTGTTCCTACTGTGTGTGAGTGTTGTATGTAAGACTTTATTTACTTTATTTCTTGTCTTTCTTGTATGTCTTTCTGTTCATTAACCGTTACCTGTTCATTCCCTTTGGTGGTATTCAGGGTCCTTCTTAGGACTAGAATACAGTTGGCAGGGATTGATAGGAGACAGGGTTTACGCTGGTGGCCTGGACCTCTGTACCTTTAACAGTACCTCCAGGTAGAGGGATTAGTTAGGACCCCAGTTCAGGGTCAGCTTAGACCCCGGTCACCCTCTAGCCGGAGACAGCATATAACGGATTCCGTTTTGACCCACTGGACATTCTGTCAGGTAAATCTATGTTATCATATATCTATGCGCATGTTATATAGTATGTTGCCCTTTTGATATAGATTACTGACATCACATATATATATCTGCTATACAGCGTGACATTTTCACCGGCCCAACTAAAGATTCTCCCCAGCTGTAATGGATCCAGTAGCCCAGCTGGCCCGGCAGTTGCAGGGGTTGTCCATGGAATTTGCAGACATTAAGTCCAAGGTTTTGTTCCCCCCGGAGCAAACCAGATCTGAACCTAAGGTTGCTCTCCCGGACAGGTTCACTGGTGGGCGGGACAAATTTTTTACTTTCCGGGAGGCATGTAAATTGTACTTTCGGCTGCGGCCTCGGTCATCTGGGAGTGAAGAGCAGAGGGTGGGAATTGTTATCTCGCTCTTACAAGGGGACCCTCAATCTTGGGCGTTCTCTATTCCTCCAGGCTCCCCAGATCTCCAGTCAGTGGATCGATTTTTTACTGCCCTGGGTCTGGTATATGATGATCCGGATCGAGTCTCCCTTGCTGAAACAAGGTTACGTAAAATACGGCAAGGAAATCGTCCAGCGGAGGAATATTCTTCTGAGTTCCGTAGATGGGCAACAGATACTCAGTGGAATGACCCAGCTCTTAGGAGCCAGTTTTGTCAAGGGTTGTCTGACAAATTAAAAGATGTGTTGGCTCAGTATGATTCTCCTCCATCACTGGAGGCTGCTATGGCCCTCGCTATTCGCATTGATAGACGACTTCGGGGAAGACGCGAGGTAACTCCGCCTCCCGTGATGACTCCGCCTACTACTAAGGTCCCTTATACTGAGGTTCCCCTGGTCTGTTCTGAGGAACCCATGCAGTTGGGAGGGACATCATTTTGTAGGAGGGAATCGGCGGTGCGCCGCAAGACTAGAAGGTGTTTCTTTTGCGGGAGAGAGGGACATTTTGTTGGGGGGTGTCCATCCCGGACCTCTTTGAGCCAAGGAGTTAACCTGGGAGTGTGTATTTCGTCCCCAAATCCCTCTCAGTTTCTCGTGCCTGCGGAGGTGGTGATTGGTACTAGAACTGAGAGGATTTCTGTTTTTCTTGATAGTGGGTCCGGGGCTAATCTGGTGGACGCTCGGTTTGCCCAGGTGCATGGTATGCAACTGAGTGTATTGGCCAAACCGGTCCCTATACTCTCTATTGATTTAGACCTCTTGGTCAAGGTAGCTTGGTACAAGCTGTTCATAACATAGATCTTCGAGTAGGGGCAATACATAAAGAGCAATTGTCTTGTTATGTGTTGGAGGGTCTACCTACTCCTATTGTGTTGGGACTTCCTTGGTTGGCTAAACATAACCCAGTGATTGATTGGCAATCCAGAAAGATAAGCCAGTGGGGTGAATTTTGCAAGAATAACTGCATGAGCACGGTCATCGGTGCGGTTGTGCCTAGGACTTTGCCTCCTTTTCTGGAGGACTTTGGGGAGATGTTCTCAGAGGAGGGGTGTAAAGAGTTACCTCCTCATCGCGCATATGACTGCTCAATAAAGTTGCTTCCTGATGCCTTATCTCGTACTTTCCCAGGGACCGGGAGGATGGATGATCCGGTTCCTATTCCTCAGGAGGGAGTTGTAGTGTCAGCTGTATGCTCTGAGCTTGAGGGGGAGGTATTGGGGGCTCAGGGGGACGCCCCTGTGGGACTTCCAGGGAGACTGATAGTTCCAGATCGGTTAAGACTGAAGGTTACGGGGAACCGTTACAAACGGATGGCTGATAGGGGGAGAGTTTCTGGTCGAGATCTGAAGGTGAACGATCTGGTGTGGTTGTCTACCAGGAATATAAAACTTGAAGTTCCCTCCTGGAGGTTGGGTCCCAGATTCATCGGCCGTACAGGATCAGTTCCATAGTTAATCCTGTGGCATTTCGTCTGGACCTCCCTCCTACGTTTAAAAATCATAATGTGTTTCACAGGTCATTACTTAAAAAGTATGTGGCACCAGTCATACCGTCACCTCTACCTCCTTCAGTGGTGGTCAATGATAACGTGGAAATTCATGGGTCGAAAATCATTGACTCACGTCTCAGTCGCCGATCCCTTCAGTGCTTGGTTCATTGGAGGGGGTATGGTCCTGAGGAGGGGACGTGGGTCCCTGCGTCTGATGTTAACGCAGATCGATTGGTTCGGACCTTTCACACAACTCACCCGGGCAGACCTGGCCTTGAGGGTCCGGAGGCCCCTCGTAGAAGGGGGGGTACTGTCATGGGTGTATCGCCACGAGGATCGTCGCGATTACACACTCTGACTTCTCACAGCTGAGTTGCTGTTACTTTGTGTTAGGTAATGAGAGAGTTAATTTTACCTAGCTCTTTGCTAAGACTAGGTGCAGCCTCGCCCGGCTGCTTTTGATTATGTTCTAATTAGTTTCCTTTATATTCCTGCCAGTCTGGGTGTTAGACGCCGGTGAAAGCATTCATGTAGTCTAGCAGACTGGATCGGTTCTGAGAATATTTAAGCTAAGAGCTCCTTAGTTGTTTTTACTCTTATAGCTTATAGTTTATCTCTGAGACCTTAGGTGTTCCTACTGTGTGTGAGTGTTGTATGTAAGACTTTATTTACTTTATTTCTTGTCTTTCTTGTATGTCTTTCTGTTCATTAACCGTTACCTGTTCATTCCCTTTGGTGGTATTCAGGGTCCTTCTTAGGACTAGAATACAGTTGGCAGGGATTGATAGGAGACAGGGTTTACGCTGGTGGCCTGGACCTCTGTACCTTTAACAGTACCTCCAGGTAGAGGGATTAGTTAGGACCCCAGTTCAGGGTCAGCTTAGACCCCGGTCACCCTCTAGCCGGAGACAGCATATAACGGATTCCGTTTTGACCCACTGGACATTCTGTCAGGTAAATCTATGTTATCATATATCTATGCGCATGTTATATAGTATGTTGCCCTTTTGATATAGATTACTGACATCACATATATATATCTGCTATACAGCGTGACAGGTGGCCAATCAAGCACAGTGATACTGTTGTTTTTAAACCAGGTAATATATTGTTATTTTTGCAATATATGCACTGGATTTAGGATGTGCCATGATTTATTCTACAGGGCGAAAGGTTAATCTATGATAAACAGAAGGCCGGTTAACACCCAGTCACACAGTCCGCCACCTCCCAAGCATTGTATATTGATACTTAAACTGTTGATACTATCGTACAAGGCGGCAGTGTCTGAACCATAGAACAGTATTAATAAACTAATTCTAATTTTTTTTCTTTTTCCAGAAAAACAAATATATTTATTTTGGATTTGGGTCATTGAGGCGTGGAGTCAGGAGCACATGAGGATACATCTGTTCTTCCTAACAGATGTTTTGCCTCCTTACTAGATGGAACCAGATAAGAAAAACCTGAGTCTATCATTAACCGCATTCTGGAAATAGTTTGAGACCACTTTTTTCTTTTTTTATTGGATTATCATAAAATTCAGGGATGGCACAAAGAGTTTATCTGTGGTCATTCTTGGAGAAACAGAAGAGAAGAAATGGGATAAAATGTTAGAAAACTTTTTAATGTGTTACTTTTCAAAAAAAAAGTGGATGTCGCAGCAGTTTCTTAAGCTAAGCTATGTCCATCCACCCACGACGCCAAGATGGATCCATCACGTGATGGCCAACAACCACCTCCTGACGGACCCCATTGACTTACAGTATAACAGAGTAGTGGAAAATCCAAGGCACTAGATGTCTTCCTTTTAGTAACTTCATTAGTTCAGAAAAATCACAACGTTTCGGCCGGCCAGGGCCTTTATCAAACCATAGAAAAAGAGAGATATGGCTTCATAAATGCCCTATGTGGCCGAAACGTTGTGGTTTTTCTGCACTAATAAAGTTACCAACAGAAGGACGTCTGGTGCCCTGGCTCCTGGATTTCTCTGTATTGCTACAACCTTGTGAAGAGTTGCACCAAGAGTGCACGGACAATAGTGGTGCACAGTACTCATCTATTGCAAGTATAACAGAGTTGGGTTCTCCTATCTGGCTCAGAATGCAATATTTTTGTTAGAAGTGTGCATGCAGAAGTGTGTACTGTTAGTTCGTGAAATTACAGCCCAAGTCTGATATCCAACCAAAACCTTGCAGGAGAGGTTGACAACCCTCTTGTTTGTTTTCCCCATGCTTGTTTGCTAATGCCAGTGTTCTGGTTTTCCCAGCAGTGTCATAAAAAATGCCTCGGATACCTGTGAACACTTAAAATGCATAATATTTTTAAAAACGAAGTAGACTCCCAAATTGTCATTGTGACTTTTACCCACCTTCGACCCTGCAAGCAAGTATATACCTTCTTTCTATTTTCGCTTTTAGAAAAGGGAAAAGTTATAATTATCGTAATTATTGCATTGAGATCTCTATCAACACTTTCTCCATTGGGGCATTTTTTCCTCTCTGTTTACCATCTTGGAGACCTATGAAACCGTTTTTGAGGCGCTGACAAAGAAGGAAGCAGGAAGTTTTAAGAGTAACCATTGTTGTTTTTTTAAATTCATAAATAGTTTAATAAATTCTCAATTATTTTAATAAATAACAAATGTGAAAATAAGCAACTTTATAAATATATCTTATCAAGGAAATCTGCTTCTTTCTCTTCCTGAACCAATAATTCACTTTCAATTCATGAGTAAAATCTGTATTCAGTAAAGACATATTTCCCCATTACTAAGGTAGGAGATGACAGTTGGTGCTTTTAAATTTCTATGGAATGGGGAGGAGCTAGAGGCGGACACAGACATTCCACTGCAAGTTCTCCTGTAATGACAGTAACAGTTCTACATAGAATTTTATGAGCACAACTTGTTGCTTGAGTGGTCCTCTTCTAAAGTTTGGTCCTCAAACTCTGGGAATCCTATCTTGGCCCAGATGTGGTTGCAAGTTTACAGATACTGAGGTTTTAGAAGTCCCACTCATGGCACCATATGTCACTGAAGAGCTACCATGTAGCACTTGACTTATCCTTGGAGCTTTTTGATAAGGTGTGGGATGCGCCACACACTCCAACTGGCATCTGGTCAATGCCGTCATGAGCGTTGATAAGTATGGGCCATAATGTTGAGATGACTAGCTCACGGTGGGTATTGACAACCCCATCCAAGAGGGCACAAAACATAATGCTCTGATGGGTACAAACATGGCAAATGAAAGCTAAAATTAGGGGTGTGTAGTAATAAAATGGGGTTAGAAACAAACCCAGGGAAACTAAGACTTATCAGATTGTCTCAGATGAGAGAAGTTGTGTCCTCGTAAAATTAGGAGAATCCTAAAATAACGTCGTAAAATTGTAACTATAGAACTAGTAAAGTAGCTATATGGGTAGCCCAATGTGCCTTAAAGGTTTGTCCATCTGTAGTAGACCAGTCTTGCACTTAGCTCACAAAGCGTTAAAGAAGTTTTCTGTCTATTTAAAATTTTTTAAAAAATAAAAATGTTTAAAATGTTGGAAAAAAATAATTACCTAATTCTTTCTGATCTACCGCTGGTCTTTGTCCTTCCTGTAAGTTTGGATGGACATGTGACCTCTAAAGCCAATGACTGACTGCAACAGTGACCAACACAACAGTGTTACAGTCAGTAATTGGCTGCAGTGGTCACATGTTCATTCAAACAGGAACTAGTCATTGGTTGTATAGTATACATCAGTTGGATTCCCTAAAAGTATCCAGAGCCTAAAAAAGACCATATTGTTCTACTTTAATTGTTCTACTTAAAAAAAAACAAAAAAAAACAAATGACATTAATAAAACATTAAAGCCCCGCTGCGTTGTATGGTAAAAGACAGGAAGGAAGCAAACTTCAATATCTTACAGATGCTCCTCGGAGTTCGCTAATGAAGTAAAGAGCATCGGTAATTAAAGTGTTTAATATAATTAGAAGAAAGAGACAACATATTCTGCATGTTACAACCGCTGGGATTGGAAGATTCCATCAATTCTTATGTTACCGACCACATTAAAGACACTTCTACATAATTCAATAAATCGCCCAAAAATCCTTAACTTGTTAATTGGATCCAATCAACAAAAAGAACTGAAGAAGCTGAGACGTAAAACAAAGTCTTCTAATGATTATAAAGTACAGATTTCTGTTATTCTCTGTTGAAATATACTGTTTGCCACAACATAAGATAGAAGAAAAACTTTACACAAAACTTTAAATAAGTTAAAACAAAATGTTTAGTTACAAAGATGCCAACATTTTGGAGGACGTTTAAGCCCTGACTCCAACCTCATCCCAACCCCTCCCAGAAATGCCCCCACCTTGAAGGAACACCCACATTTTGGGAGTGGTTTACATAAAACTCGCCTCTTAAATCTGCTACTTTCTTCTCCTGGACTGATCACTTTTTTTTTAAATTTCCAATTCACGAGTAACATCTGTCTTCAGTGAACACAGACTTTCCCATTACTGAGATAGGAGAAGACAGAACTGAAACTTTCAGGAGAACTTGCACCGGAAAGTCTGTATCTGCCTTTAGCTCCTCCCCCTCCATAGAGTTTTACAAGCACCAACTGATATCTGACTAATAGGAATACGTATCTTCACAAATTTTCTCCATGAATTAAGTGTGAAAGATCAGTCCAGGAGGAGAAAAAAGCAGATTTATCTGATAAGATATATTACAAAGTTACTTATTTTCACGTGTGCTATTGAGTTATGAAATTAAAAATTAAAATGATGGTCTCTGCTGTTTGCACTGGCTCTCTGCCACTGTCCTGGTCCCTGCTGTTTGCTCCAGCTCTCTGCCACTGCCCTGGTCTCTGTTGTTTGCACTGGCTCTCTGCCGCTGCCCTCGTCTCAGTTGTTTTCACTGGCTCTCCGCCGCTGCCCTCGTCTCCGTTGTTTGCACAGGCTCTCCACCGCTGTCCTGGTCTCTGCTGTTTGCCTTGGCTCTCCGCTGCTGCTCTGGTCTCTGCTGTTTGCTCCAGCTCTCTGCCACTGCCCCAGTCTCTGTTGTTTGTTCTGGCTCTCCACCGCTGCCCAGTCTCTGTTGTTTGTTCTGGCTCTCTGCTGCTGCCCCAGTCTGCGTTGTTTGCCCAGGCTCTCTGCCGCTGCCCCAGTCTCTGTTGTTTGTTCTGGCTCTCCGCTACTGCCCTGGTCTCTTTTGTTTGCTCTGGCTCTCTTCTGCTGCCCCAGTCTCTGTTGTTTGCCTTGGCTCTCCACCGCTGCCCCAGTCTCTGTTGTTTGCCTTGGCTCTCTGCTGCTGCCCCAGTCTCTGTTGTTTTCCCTGGCTCTCAGCCGCTGCCCCAGTCTCTGTTGTTTGCCTTGGCTCTCCGCCGCTGCCCAGTCTCTGTTGTTTGCCTTGGCTCTCAGCCGCTGCCCCAGTCTCTGTTGTTTGCCCTGGCTCTCAGCCGCTGCCCCAGTCTGTGTTGTTTGCTCTGGGTCTCCGCTGCTGCCCCAGTCTCTGTTGTATGCCCTGGCTCTCAGCCGCTGCCCCAGTCTCTGTTGTTTGCCATGGCTCTCAGCCGCTGCCCCAGTCTGTTTTGTTTGCTCTGGCTCTCCGCTGCTGCCCCAGTCTCTGTTGTTTGCCCTGGCTCTCAGCCACTGCCCCAGTCTCTGTTGTTTGCCTTGGCTCTCAGCCACTGCCCCAGCCTCTGTTGTTCGCCTTGGCTCTCCACCGCTGCCCCAGTCTCTGTGTAATGTATGTAGTACAGTTCATATAGCGTCTTGTGCTTGGGTGCGATGAAAACACAGGAGTCACAGGTTTGATATAGAAAAGTCCTGTATTACTTCATACAAGTTGGCAGAAATAGTCACACAGTTTGCAGACACAGAAACAGGAGACACAGCAGGCCAGAGTAATCCAAGCTCAGCAATCACTCTCCAATACAGATTCAGGATCTTCTTCT
The DNA here is from genome assembly GCA_033576555.1 of Oophaga sylvatica. NCBI lineage: Eukaryota > Metazoa > Chordata > Amphibia > Anura > Dendrobatidae > Oophaga > Oophaga sylvatica. The sequence goes on along the minus strand of JARQOD010000005.1, from coordinate 532,626,225 downwards.
CTGTTACCGTAAGTCCATGCAAACGTGGGTCTTTCAAAGAGCAGGGTTCAGAGTCCACAAGTGCTTCAGAGTTCCTCAGTAGGAATAGCTGGAGTACAAGGTCCAAGGCTTACAGGAGTCAAGTCACAGGTTCACTGCAGGCTAGATTCTGAAGCACTGATTGCTCAGCTGTGGCTGCTTAAGAAGCAAAGGAGAGAATCAGGGCGGGAACATGCAAGCTGGAAACTCCATTTTGACTGAGGGCAAGATAGCTGCAGCAAGACAGAAAGTAAAATGGCTGACAAACAAACTGAGTTTCAGGAATATATACATAGAACCTTACATTACTCCCCCTTAAGGACAACCTCCGGATGACCTCAGACCAGGCTTGTGTGGGTACCTCTGATGAAACTGACGGAGCAAGCGAGGAGCATTAACGTTATTGACCGGTTCCCATGAGTTGTCCTCCACTGGGTAGCCCTGCCATTTAATCAGATATTGTAACTGATTTCTATACAACCTGGAATCTAAAATCCTTTCCACCACAAATTCTTCCTGACCATCGACTAGCACTGGGTCAGGGCAAGGAGAGGAATGTCCAGGAAACGTATTGGGTGTCGCAGCCTTTAGTAGGGACACATGAAAGACAGGGTGGATTCTCATAGTTCTGGGCAGTTGAAGACGACAAGCAACGGCACTTATAATTTTACTGATTTTATAGGGTCCAATGTACTTATGTCCCAACTTAGACGATGGAATCCTTAACTTAAGATTTCTGGTTGACAGCCAGACCAAGTCTCCTACCTTGAAAGCTGGTGCAGGTTTACGAAATTTATCTGCTGCTTTCTTGTACCTTTCTTGAGCCGATTCCAGATTTTCCTTTAGAAGATCCATATTCTTCTGTAAAGACGTGATTCTTTCAGCCACTGCTGGTAAAGGCGTTTCTATGGGAAATCGTGGTAGAATGTTAGGATGATAACCTAGATTAGAGTAAAAAGGAGACTGTTTAGTGGAGGCACTCTGAGAGTTGTTATACGAGAACTCAGCTAATGGAAGTAGATCCACCCAATCATCCTGTAGGTGGCAGATAAAGCAGCGGAGATACTGCTCCAGGGTTTGATTGGTTCGTTTGGTCTGTCCATTAGTCTGGGGATGAAAAGCAGAAGAAAGGTTTACTTTAATGTCCAATGCTGCACAGAAATTTTGCCAAAACCTAGAAGTGAATTGCACCCCTCGATCCGAAATAACCTCATCCGGTACTCCATGTAAGCGAAACACATCTTTAATCATCAAATCTGATGTCTGTTTTGCAGTGGGTAAGCCGACACAAGGGATAAAATGAGCTGCCTTTGTTAGACGGTCAACCACCACTAGAATGGTGTTCTTCACCTGAGAGGTTGGTAACTCCACAATGAAGTCCATAGAAATGGATCCCCACGGGCGGGACGGGGTTGGAAGAGGCTGTAACAGACCAGTTGGTGAGGAGCGAGGTGTTTTGCATCTTGCACAGACCTCACATGAAGTGACATAATTCAAAACATCCTTCCTGCAAGTGGGCCACCAAAAGAAACGAGAAAGAAATTCCTGTGTCTTTAGAATTCCTCTATGCCCAGCTATCTTGGAATCGTGAATGAGTTGCAATACTCTTAATCTGACTGTTTCAGGAATATACAGACGTTGTCCCTGAATCCACACACCATTCTTAAAGACAAGACTTACGTCCCTTGGGGGTTGTGCCAAAAAGGAATCCGCATGGTATGCTTCCTTGATGTCCTTAAGTAGGTCTTGATTATGAATTACTCCTAGGAATCTAGAGTCAGGAAGAATAGTCTTAGGAGGAGTAATTGGACGTGTCTCTGCTGAGTAAATCCTAGAGAGTGCATCAGCCTTTCCATTGCGCGATCCTGGTCTATAAGAGATGATAAAATTAAATTGGTTTAAGAAAAGATTCCAGCGAGCCTGGCGAGGAGTCAGGCACTTAGCCGACCTGATAAACTCAAGGTTACGATGGTCTGTCAGGACGACTATTTGCTGTGCAGCTCCCTGAAGAAGGTGTCTCCATTCTTTGAAGGCGGCAATAATGGCCAACAACTCTCTATTGCCCACATCGTAGTTCCTCTCAGCCGAAGACAACTGCTGGGAAAAGAAGGCACAGGGATGCAAGACATTCTTCTCACCTGTTCTCTGAGAGAGTATAGCTCCAACGGCACAATCTGAAGCATCCACCTCTATTATGAAGGCAAGCTCGGGGTTGGGATGTACTAGGATAGGTGCAGTGGTAAATTTATCTTTTAGACGGGAAAATGCTTCCTGGGCTTGGGGAGTCCAGGAAAACCTAGACTCTTTCCGGGTAAGTTGAGTGATAGGTGACACTACCTCAAAGAAATTTCTAATGAAACGTCTATAGAAGTTGGCAAACCCGATGAAGCGCTGTACCTCCTTCACATTTCTAGGACTTGGCCAATCCTTGATGGCTTGGGTTTTGCTTCCATCCATACTAATTCCTTGTGTAGACAGTACATACCCCAGAAATTGAATTTCGGTCCTATGGAATTCACACTTTTCAAGTTTGATGTAAAGATGATTTTGTCTTAGACGTTCCAAGACCATTCTCACATGTCCATGATGTTCCTCTGTGGAGTTAGAAAAAATTAGAATATCATCCAAATAAATTACCACGAATGTATCTAGGAGATCCCTGAAGATGTCATTCACCAAGTGTTGGAAAGTGGCTGGGGCGGTACTCAGACCAAAAGGCATAACTAGATATTCAAAGTGTCCATAGCGTGACCTGAATGCAGTCTTCCATTCATCCCCAGGTCTAATACGGACTAAGTTATAGGCCCCACGAAGATCTAGTTTAGAAAAAATTTTGGCATGTCGCACTCTCTCCAATAACTCAGGGATTAAAGGCAATGGATAACGGTTTCTAATAGTAACCTTATTGAGTTCCCTATAGTCTACGCATGGTCTCAGAGATCCATCTTTCTTCTTTACAAAGAAGATGGGTGCACCTGCAGGAGATGAAGAGGGGTGTATGAAGCCCTTGGCTAGATTTTCATCTATGTAATCCTTTAAAGCCTTTAGCTCGGGCCCCGCCAGGGGGTAGATCTTACCAAAAGGTATCTCTGCTCCAGGCAATAATTCAATTGGACAATCATATGGACGGTGAGGAGGAAGCTGGTCAGCGTTCTTCTTGTCACATAAATCCACATAGTCCTGGTATACAGCTGGTAGTTCAGGGACTGACATGATTCCTTTAGGAACAGAGCAAGCTGAAACTTTTGGACTCATCTGTTTCTCTGGAAAGTGTAATTCCTTGGTCTCCCAGTTAATGGTAGGATTCTGAGCCTGCAGCCATGGTAGCCCTAGAATAATGGGAAAGTGGGGAGAAGAGATAAGCATAAAGGACAGTTTCTCTAGATGATCTTTACCCATAAGAACCCTCAAAGGCTCTGTTTCCTGATCCACTGGTCCAGAGGTCAGCAGGGAGCCATCCACAGTTTCCATCTGTACTGGAGTAGCCTTCTTCACTGAACGTATTCCCTGTTTCAGAGCAAAGGAGACATCCATAAAATTTCCACTTGCCCCTGAGTCGATCATAGCAGAGCTAGACACCCAAGCTGAGTCAACCCAGAGTTTGATGGAAAGAAAGCAATGAGAATTGTTTTTCTTACAACTCAGCTGGGACACCGCTGAGGAAACTTGAAAAATGGCAGCGTTTACACAGTCAACGTCCTCAGAGGTAACGGAGTTTAAGTCCGAGAAATCAAGATCTGTTGCTGCAGATCTCTCTGGAGCCTGAGGCTCGGACCTGACAGATCCCCTCTCGCAACACTCACAATGAATGAGTGCTGCAGTAGTCTTACGAGAACGGCTGGGGCAGTTTATAATGAAGTGCCCTGACTTACCACAATAGAAACATAGATTCTCCTTAAAACGATGTTCCTTGCGTGCATCACTAACCCGTCGTTGTAAAGAGTCTACCTGCATGGGTTCAGGTTCAGGTTCCCGTGTAATCCTACTCAAAGGTTCCTTAGCTGGAGAGGAAGGTAGGAAAAGGTTAGTACGATTGCTTTCGAACCATCTCTCTTGCCTGCGTTCAGTCAGACGAGTATCAATACGGATGCAGTAGTTAATAAAGTCACCTAACGCAGTGGGAGGGTCGGCACGAGCAAGTTCATCCTTAATCAGTGGAGATAACCCCTTTCGAAAAATAGATTTTTTGGCGGAACTGTCCCAGGTGGTATCAAGGGCCCATCTCCTGAAATCCAAGGCATATTCAGCTACCGAGTGCTTACCTTGGCGCAAAGCTAACATGGCTGCTTCAGCTGTTGCACCTCGATTGGGGTCATCAAACACCTGCCCCATGGCTGAAATAAAATCATCAAGGTGATTCAAACAATCATCCTCAGTCTCAATCAGAGGGTTTGCCCACATTAAAGCTTTGTTGGTAAGCAACATAATTATAGTAAGCACCTTAGATCGTTCAGTGGGAAATTGTGAAGCATGTGCAGAAAAAAAAGATTGCATTGATTAATAAATCCCCTGAATTTCTCACGTTCACCGCCAAAACGAAAAGGGGGCAACTTGGGAATCCCAGCACTCGGGCTACGGCAGGAGCCTGGACTCGCCCCTCTAGAACCTCAATCCTGGCTCGCAAATCCTGGGTAGTCTGTCCAACCACTTGCAAATTGTGATTATTGAGGTCCTGTAGATTTGTAAAACGGGTCTTTATATTCTGCAAATCTGCAAGGATATTATCAGTCACTCCGCAAAGTTCCTTTATGCGGGCCTCCATTTTCCAGATCTTTTAAGACAGGATTACTGGAAGAAGAGGAGAGAAAAAAAAAAACAATAGTGTTCACCTGTGGCAACACTGCAGAGAGAAAAAAAAATTAAGGGAACTGCTCACCTGGAATGGTTGTGAGAAGTCACAACCACTATCATCACAGAAAGTTTCAACCAGACATCTGATATCCAGAGTTACAGCAAACAAAAAAGAGAAAAGAAAGGAAAAAAAAAAACAATAGTGTTTACCTGTGGTAACACTGCAAAAAGAAAAAACTTAAGGGAATTGCTCACCTGGAATGGTTGTGAGAAGTCACAACCACTGTCATCACAGAAAGTACAACCGGACGTCTGATATCCACAGTACAGCAGACACAGCCTTCCAGACCCAGCAGACACTAACGTTTTGGCTTCAGAATCTTGTAATGTATGTAGTACAGTTCATATAGCGTCTTGTGCTTGGGTGCGATGAAACACAGGAGTCACAGGTTTGATATAGAAAAGTCCTGTATTACTTCATACAAGTTGGCAGAAATAGTCACACAGTTTGCAGACACAGAAACAGGAGACACAGCAGGCCAGAGTAATCCAAGCTCAGCAATCACTCTCCAATACAGATTCAGGATCTTCTTCTCTGTTACCGTAAGTCCATGCAAACGTGGGTCTTTCAAAGAGCAGGGTTCAGAGTCCACAAGTGCTTCAGAGTTCCTCAGTAGGAATAGCTGGAGTACAAGGTCCAAGGCTTACAGGAGTCAAGTCACAGGTTCACTGCAGGCTAGATTCTGAAGCACTGATTGCTCAGCTGTGGCTGCTTAAGAAGCAAAGGAGAGAATCAGGGCGGGAACATGCAAGCTGGAAACTCCATTTTGACTGAGGGCAAGATAGCTGCAGCAAGACAGAAAGTAAAATGGCTGACGAACAAACTGAGTTTCAGGAATATATACATAGAACCTTACACTCTGTTGTTTGCCTTGGCTCTCAGCTGCTGCCCCAGTCTCTGTTGTTTGCCCTGGATCTCAGCCGCTGCCCCAGTCTCTGTTGTTTGCCCTGGATCTCAGCCGCTGCCCCAGTCTCTGTTGTTTGCCCTGGATCTCAGCCACTGCCCCAGCCTCTGTTGTTTGCCCTGGCTCTCAGCTGCTGCCCCAGTCTCTGTTGTTTGCCCTGGATCTCAGCCACTGCCCCAGCCTCTGTTGTTTGCCTTGGCTCTCAGCCGCTGCCCCAGTCTCTGTTGTTGTCTCTATTGTTTGCCATGGCTCTCCCCTGCTGCCCTGGTTTCTGTTGTTTGCTCCTGCTCTCCGCACTGCCCCAGTCTCTGATGTCTGCTCCGTCTCTCCTCCACTGTCCTATCTCTGCTGCTTGTCTGCAATGCTAACGTTATGTCAACAGACCCTGCAGCTAATCAGTGAGCTCAGTTGCTCTGCCTGTGTGGACAGTTGCCGAGCTCACTGATTGACTGCAGCGCTGTCGATGTGACATCAGAGCTGCAGACAAATAACAGAGATGGTGCAGTGACAGACGTGGGAAGGTAAATAATACACAGTTGTTTTTATAGCTACCACAGCCTATGATAGAAAGTTTTCTGAAAGGTAACAACCCCTTTTACGACATGATATCACCTATCTGCAGTTATTACCAAAAAAATAATGATTATTTTCCAGGGTCAATGGAGATGATGGATTATAGAGGGCAGATTAACAGCACTGTAAGCAATAGAGACTTATAGAAAATAGGGGTAAACCTATATTAGTCATTCCGGAGGAGAGCCGACAAGTTTGAAGAATTTTATCCATTTATAAGCGCATCCCTTTTCCAAGCCTTAATGTCCATTCCCCACCTTCCCCAAACCTATACCACACCCCTAAGAAGCCTCCCAGTACCTTCATTGCATGGGGTTTCTGGAAGCTCCGGCAACACCCAAAAGTCGCCCGAACTTACAAGGAGAGTTGTCGAGTATGACGTCAGAGAACAAGATCGTTACGGGGATCCTGATAATTAAGATTGGTCATTTTACATGTCTTGGATCAGGGGTAGTGCTGTAGCACCTTCTACGATGTTGACTTGCTCCTTTCTGCAGCGCATCATGGTTTCCAATTTTTTTTTTCCAAAAACTGTTTGTAAAGTTGGAACTCTCCATTCTACAATCCTGAATTTACCTTCTTTTATTGCAATGTTTTACTCTCTCTATATCACTTATTGACGACTTCTGCAGTCCTTCTCGCAGCTCCCACACTCCCCCTCGATTCCCCAGTAACCGGCCACCCTAATAGAATTACATTTTCAGCTGTAATGTTTTAAGACGGTCCCCTGGTATGTTTATATAGCTAACCGTACTATCTTCCATATGAGTTACATTTGAGAATACAGCGAGCAGTAATGATGTGCAGTTGTCCAGCTGCACATGATAAAGAGCGAGCGTGTTACTGCCAACTAGATTTTTAATGACAAAACCACAAACATTTGGACTACTTAAAAACAAAGCCCAGAACCCGAGTGCAGAAACCACGCGCTTTGTAGATGCTAGTCGCCATTTCTCTTTACTGCCCCCTGTCCAAATCTGACGTTCAATGTCCAATGGTTTGTTGGTGCCTTCTTGGTAAATCCCAACAAGCTCTCTCCCAGCTACACCTCTGCTTTCTACAGCACTTCCCTTTCAGAACTTATGGTTCCGCACAGTGAAACTATGTTAATCCAGGGGCCCTTTCTACAAAAATATCTAGTATCTGGTATTGTAATTATTTTCCACACTCAGTAGATCGGACAATTGGAATTATGCGTCTCCGACCACTGCACCGAGCAAACTAAGGTGACATGGATGTGCCATGTGTTCCCGATTCTCACATAGGTTTTTTTCTGTCTCTTCATTTGTCAAAACTGGATGGATAAAGCGGAAACACGTCCAGTTTTGACCCCCCTCCAAAAAATGGAAAAACCTACGTAGTTGTTGGGACTCTAGACTCTTCATTATCTATCTTCCTCGTGCCCCACCATTACAGTGGAGAGCTGATCTCCTTGGATTTCTATGTTTCCAGATTGGCCAAAAAGCTAATGGTGAATTGACATAAAGGTAAATTTTTTGGTAACGCAATAGTGATGAACATGCATAAGGTGAAATAAGATGAAAGAATCCTTCTCCGGCATTAAAATGTCCGTAGCTAAATAGTGGCTCTCTGTGCTGATAAGTGACTCCACATGACTGCAGTGATCCCCAACCGCACCCAAAAAAATGGTCATTTGCATAAAATGGATCACAAGGAATGGATCTAGAGATCATGAAATGTCTCCAGAACGCAAGATGTAACAGTTTAAAAAGTTTTTGGTCCTAACCCCTTTTAAGGTGTAGCGAAACGTTCCTTCTGCTCCTCGTGGGTGGTGCAGCCTATCCTTTTTATCATCGTTGTTTGATAGTGACATGTGGTGGGATGGCTTTATGTTATCATTATCTAAAAGTTAAGAAATTATGAGGCACTAGTGAGTAAGGGAGTTTGTTACTCCTCTCTATTAGGTGGTTCCCAGAAATTGAAAAAGTCAAACTCCTCCTTATTCCTGCCAAGAGCTTTATGCTGAATTCGTACCAGGAGTAACATGAGATAGAGAGAAAAGCTGAGAGCTACGCCCATATCAATGTGTTCGGATAGGTTTAGGTTTTAAGGCTCATTCAGAAGTCAAATTTTCTTTATTTTTATGGATAGATCTTGCACCTATTTAGTCCATGTATTTTTACAGACCGAGTGATATGCACAAAATCACTGAGATTTGTCTGATTTTGATTCGAGTCTCAGATTAATCTCGCCAATGCAAGACTATGCGTTAGTGGAAAACTTGGACAACTCTCTGGTGCTATCTGTTCACCATCCATCCGCTGTCTGTTCTTCATGGACTGTTTGATAGGGCAAGCTTTAGAAACCTCCATCAGGTTTTTTTTTTTTTTCATACAAGAAAAACTATTGAAACTTTAATGGTAAAAACTGACACCTGATGAAAATCGGATCAAAAACACTGATGAAACTCGGACTGTATTTTGTATACGAGAAAAATCACTGATGTTTGAACGAATTATGGAAAAGAGAAAAATTGCATGCGCTGCTTCATAGTCTAAGTTTTCTGCTGAGTCAGGGAAAAGCTTAAAAACAAGAGAAAGAGTAGTCCATGATTCTGCCGCCCCACACGGTATTATGGACCATTTTCCTACCAAATATTCCCTCCTGTGCAAAGCACTGTGACTGTTAAAGGGAACTTGTCAGGTGATTCAGGCAGCATGAACCAGACACAGGCTCCGTCATTACTAATATCTGTGTTTAACTCTGAAATTCTCCTGCATTTCAGAGAATAAAAAAATAATTGGATGCAGAAGCCGGAATGAGGTGACTGAGAAGACGAGACACAGGGGATGTTCCACCATGGCTCCTCCGAGCCCCATCCAGCTAGATAGAGAGTTCTCTTCCTATACACATGTAGGGATGGACCTGTCAATCAAGCAGATCAAGGCTGGGAAAAGGAGGAGATCTGCCTCTAGGATTAGTCTTCTCATTTCACTCGTTGCAAGCCAATTACGTCTTTTTCTGAAAAATTTGAAACGAAGAAAACTGGAAAGGATAATAAACGCACAAATAGGGACTCATGTGGGTTAAAACTGTTAAGAGAACATGCACAGCTGTGGTCACCTGCTCTGGATGTGTGCACACAACTACTAGTAAAGCTTAAGGCTCCTGCAGACCCATGAGATTTAGAACAAAAAAAACTGGAAACAAGTGGGTTAACCCATTTGTTTCCAGTTTTCATTTTTCTGAAAAATGGCAGGTTTTAGAGTAAAACATAGAAATGCATAGTTCGGGCAGCATGAATCACATATTTCCTGTAAAAGGAACCTGTCAGGTCAGGTAACGCTATTAATCTGCAGATATACAGTAGAATTAATCTGCTGGTCAATAGCATTAGAAAGATGTGCAGTGGTCTTACCGAAAGTGTGATGTGTGGAGAAAGTGAACTTTATTTCTCCCAGTAGCCGCCGGCTTTCAGTCATACAGGTGTGCCGATACGGCTACAGCACACACAGAAATGAGCGTGTCGGCTGTAATCATGCCCTGGTCCTTCTTTGCATGACAGCTCGCTGTGTAGAGCATCAGTGCAGAGTAGAGTTGAGCGATACTTTCCGATATCCTAAAGTATCGGAATCGTAATGGTATCGCCAATATCACTAAAATATCGGCGATACCCGATACCGATACCGGAAGTCCCATGTAAGTCTATGGGAACAAAATATCGAAATTAAAAAAAACCCATTCTTGCCTTGTTGGTTAATTGTACATGAAGGAAAACAAGAAAGAGTAATGTAGAATGTATTGGGGGAGGTTGAGGAGACATTAAAGGCATAGATGTTTGACCCAATCCAATGGAATAGCATTATTTATTTTTTTTTAGGAAATACGTTCGGATTGACGAACAAATTGACAATGTTGTTAACCTTTTTTCTATTTTGTCAAATATGTCTGTTTCACAACTTCCATGGTCTTCACCTTTTTAACTTTTCACACACTTTCTCCTTCATAATTTTCAGCAGCATCATCTTTCTCATCAAATTATTCTTCATCTTCACCTTATTAATCTTCTAAAACTTCTTGCTATTCATCTTTTTGTTAACATTACTTATATTGTTCTTATTAAACAGTTATTATTCTTCATATTCTACTTCTTCATCTTCTTCCTATTCATCCTTTTCATCATATTCTTATTTGTGACAGACATTCCTGTACTTGTAATCTGTAAAACTCTGAATTTTCATCCTTCCGTTCTTGCTGTCACGAAAGATTTTAATTACAACAGTATTTGTCCGCGTTCAGTTTAGCCTGCAGCAGCATCAGGCATTTTCCAGGGGCACCACGAGGAGGAACGGACTCACCCCCATACACTGCTTAGTCTTCTTCTGCTTAGAATTTAGAGCATATATTTTGCTCTTCATTTTGGTCTTATACTTAATGTTCTTCTGCTTTTTGATCTTCTGCTTATTGTTCTTCTGTCTCTTGTTCTGTATCTTGTAGTTTGTCTTAACCTTCTTTGTCCTGTTGGTGATGGTACAAAAGCCAATGGAAGTAACGAGGACCAGCTGACTGTGCTGGAACCCGGAGGGTCAGCAGAAGGAAAAGAGCCAATGGCACAACCGAGGACCAGCTGACGTTACTGGGACACGGTTACTAAGCAGGAGGTACCTGTGCTCCAAAGCACTACCAAGGACCAGCAGACGTTGCTGGAACTCGGATACCGACATGGAGGCACCTACGCCAAAGGCACTGCGGAGAACCAGCTGACGGTACTGGAACCCGGATGAGTAGCAGAAGGTACAAGAGCCAATGAAAGTAACGAGGACCAGCTGACTGTGCTGGAACCCGGAGGGTCAGCAGAAGGAAAAGAGCCAATGGCACAACCGAGGACCAGCTGACGTTACTGGGACACGGTTACTAAGCAGGAGGTACCTGTGCTCCAAAGCACTACCAAGGACCAGCAGACGTTGCTGGAACTCGGATACCGACATGGAGGCACCTACGCCAAAGGCACTGCGGAGAACCAGCTGACGGTACTGGAACCCGGATGAGTAGCAGAAGGTACAAGAGCCAATGAAAGTAACGAGGACCAGCTGACTGTGCTGGAACCCGGAGGGTCAGCAGAAGGAAAAGAGCCAATGGCACAACCGAGGACCAGCTGACGTTACTGGGACACTGTTACTAAGCAGGAGGTACCTGTGCTCCAAAGCACTACCAAGGACCAGCAGACGTTGCTGGAACTCGGATACCGACATGGAGGCACCTACGCCAAAGGCACTGCGGAGAACCAGCTGACGGTACTGGAACCCGGATGGGTAGCAGAAGGTACCCATGGAAATTAAAGTTGAGGCAGCAGGACTGTTTGCTGTTCACACAGCAGGGGAACAGCTGACATTACTGAACCCCAGTAACACAGGAGCAAGTGTAGACTGTGCTAACAGCACTTCCGAGAAACAACTGGCGGTGTTGTAACCCAGGGATGAGAAGAGAACAGGGTGGAGGCAGCAGGACTATTTGCCGTTCACACAGCAGGGGAACAGCTGACATTACTGAACCCCAGTAACACAGGAGCAAGTGTAGACTGTGCTAACAGCACTTCCAAGCAACAACTGGCGGTGTTGGAGCCCAGGGTCAAGGAGGGTGTAGGCATAAAATATTGAGTTATTGCCTTGTTACGTGGCCATTGCAAATGTATGTACTTCAAACAAGAATAAATGAAGTTTTACTACAACAATAAAATGATAAATTTCAATTACAAGAATAGAAAAATATTTATACTTGACAGTCCTCTGTGGTTGATAACGTTTAATGGCTAACTGAAAATATGGTAACAAATTCAAAGCTTTCGAGACTACTCAGGTGTCTTCATCAGGCTAAGAGTAAAGCCAAAAATGAAGAATCACATATTTCTACACACAACAGGACACAGGAATAGCTAAGACAAGTGAGGGAGGGACAAGTGAGGGGAGACCGGCAACAAAAAGGAGAACAAGGATGAATTATCAGCGCCACACAATCACAGATAAATTAATGAATTTAGCTGTGGCAAAAGACTTTTGTATGCCCGGTCATAGCATCATGGATATGGAATTACTGTTATTAAAATATAACTTCAAATATGAGAAACGTACAAAGGTTTCAGAATATAAGCTCATCATGACCTTTGACACTGTTAGTGATGGAATGAATAGATCACATGGATTTATGTCATTCTATATCAATTAAGGAATCTGCGTCTATGCCCTTCCAGGGTCATGAAAACCCCAAAAAATACGCCAATGAGAGGGCAATCAAACTTTCTATCCTTATCTAGGAACTGTTTGAATATTTATGTTCATCCCTGTGAGATAATGACAGTTCTGATACACGTCACTTACTTGTCTTACCTATTGCAATATTCCTGTGTCCTGTTGTGTATAGAAATATGTGATGCTTAATTTTTTTAGTTAGTCTTTCCCTGATGAAGAGACGTGAGTAGCCTTGAAAGCTTGCAATTTGTTTCCATCTTTTCAGTTATCCATAAAAAGGTATGAACCACTGCTGACTCTGAAGTCTAAATATTTTTCTATCTACTGGCTAACACGGTACAAAGATACACATGTTTTCTAATTTCAAGAAGGAAAAATAAAGAAAATACAAATATAAACGCATATATGCACATGCCAAAAATAAATGGAACAACACAACACCCAAAAAATTGGTAACAAAATATAGTGTTGTAAATTTAAGAATAAAAGTACATTTTTTTTTTATGAATAATGCTTAAGGAACGCAATGTTAAACTATAACATAGTGAAGACAATGGATTTTGTAATAGTCACTCATCATCATCATCGCAAATTTTATGTGACAGTCACAGACAATTTAATTATTTAAGTTCATAAAATCGTAACTTTCTATAGCATGTATGACATGTCCAGCATGGACTCATCAATGTGATTGATGACACAATAATGTACAATAAAAAATAACCATTTAAAAAAACATTAGGCATTGTTTGTCACAATTTAAGTGTGTGCCTGCAAGTGTAGGTGAAACAAAGGCTACGGATAGCAAAGGTATATTCTATGTCTGTATCACACAGTGGACAGCCTCTGATGGGTAATGCCGATGTTATACTGTACGTCAATAAAGTCTGCGGCTGAAATCATGCATTTTTTGCTTGTAGAGTGTTGAAGAGGGTAAAAGAATGTCTGTTTGCGCAAAGCTTTATCCGTCAACACTACCTTCCTACTGTCACGCGTAGGGTAGGGTAGCGTGTGGCAATTAGCTGACTATCAAATGTGAGGTTAGGCTGCGTTATTGCGCACTAGGGACGCAAAAAAAAATACAGCAGTAATAATTTAATGTGTAATACTACACCTATGACAAACCAAAAAATTACGTTCCCTCTTTAACAATGTACAAGACTAACAAGCCTAATGGTTGACGCTGACTTAATTGAGATACAGTATTACATCAACATTGTCCATGAGTAACTATGCACTGTGATACCTATATACCAGTATTAATTTATATCTCTTGTGGTTGTTTCAACAGCACTTGCAGGTATAAGTACCTATTGTCAGTATGCATGATGCACTTTCTAGATGTAATAATTTATTATTGGACATTATTACCATGTTTACATGCTGGCCATTTCATATATGGTGTTTGAAGTTACAGTTGGCATCAGTATGTGTATTTTATAATGTCTGTCATAAATAAAACTCGTGATGATGATGATGAGGATGTAATGATTCGTACATCCATTGAGTGCATTATCTTACAGGTACAGATAAAGTTCCTTTAAAAGCATTAATTCATAAGTCTGAAATGTACTTTTATGCATTAATTTAAAAATGTGAAGAGTAGACTATGTTTTATTTTTTGTTACCATTTCTAATAGACATGTGCAGATATGCGCTGTGATGACAAATTATTATTTGTCCATATTTTTCTTAAAAATTTATCATTCTAGGCCTGCAAAACTTCACAATTTCATGTTTTCAGCATAACAAGCAGGGTGATGGCTCTTCCCTATTTGGAGCATGTTGGTCATGTGTTTTTCTGTCCATGTGTCGGGAACAGGACACTTCTTGCCGTTGACACAGCAGGGGAACAGCTGGCGTTACTGAACCCCACTAACAGTAGAGCTTGTGTTTTGTTCTGTGGACACGACACTTCTGAGCAGCAACTGGCAGTGTTGGAGCCCAGGGAGTAGAGTTCAGGTGGTAGAAAGATGAACATAACAGGAGACATGGATAACGTTGCGAACCAGTTATTTAATCTGAAAACGGACAGACAAATTCTGGCGAGATCCATGCCTTGTTCATTTTCAGAAAAGTAAGCCGGTCTACATTATCGGAGGATAGTCGCATGCGACGGTCTGTTAGTACACCACCTGCAGCACTAAAGACGCGCTCCGATAATACACTGGCAGCAGGGCAAGCCAGCACCTCCAATGCATACTGGCTAAGCTCTGGCCATGTATCCAGCTTAGAGACCCAAAACTTGAATGGGGAAGAGCCATCTGGGAGTACACTGAGAGGCAAAGCCAAGTAGTCTGTCACCATCTGACGGATACGTTGCCTCCCGCTGACTGGAGCCCTCTCGGATGGTGTAGACATTTGTGGCGCTGCCACAAAACTTTGCCACATTTTGAACATACTGGTCTTTCCCTGTGCAGAGGCACTGCGTGTGCTCCCTCTTGTTGCAGAGCTCTCTACACTGCCTCGACGCACAGAGCTGCTTTGTAAAGCAGTAGCAGCAGCAGTGCTCTCGGCAGTAAGGTAGAACATTAGGGATTGCACCAGTGTGTCTTGGTACTCCCGCATTTTACGCTCCCGGTTCAACGGTGTGATGAGGCTTTTGACGTTGTCCCGGTAGCGAGGGTCTAGGAGGGTGTACACCCAATAATCAGACGTCGTGAGAATGTGGGCGATGCGGCGGTCGTTTCTTAGGCACTGCAGCATGAAATCAACCATGTGCTGCAGACTCCCAACTGGCAAAGAAACGCTGTCCTCTGCAAGAGGCGTTATCTCTGCCTGCTCTGCATCACCCCACCCTCGCTCTACATACTGACTAGAGCGTTGTGTACCTCCCTCTGGAGCGATGTCTTCCTCCTCCATTGACTCCTCCTCCTCATCCTCCTCACAAAGTGAGCCCTGCCCAGCCCTTTGTGAGGAACCACGTTGCGCTGACTTTCCAGAAGGTGATGGAATTTGTGACTCCTCATCCTCCACCTCTTCCAAAACCTCATCCCTTATTGCTTGCAGTGTTTTTTGAAGCAGGCAGATAAGGGGGACAGTCAGGCTGACTAGTGCATCATCTGCACTCGCCATCCGCGTTGACTCATCAAACGCACGCAAAACGTGGCACATGTCCTTCATAGTGGCCCACTCATTAATGGTGAAGTGTGGACGGCGCAAATTGCGTGTTGATTGCGCCTGATGCAGCTGATACTCCATAACTGCTGGCTGCTGCTCACACAACCGCTCCAACATATGTAACGTTGAATTCCACCTGGTGGATACGTCACATATGATGCGATGTTCAGGAAGGCGCAATCTGCCTTGCAGAGCTGCAATACGCGATCTGGCCATGCTGGAACGTCGCAAGTGAGCGCACTCTAGGCGGACCTTGTGCAGCAGTGCATCAAGATCCGGATAGTCCCTCAAAAAACTCTGCACGACCAAGTTGAGCACATGTGCCAGACATGGTATGTGAGTGAGGTTGCCAAGGCCCAGAGCTGCCACCAGATTTCGGCCATTGTCACACACTACCAAACCTGGCTGGAGATTCGCTGGCAAAAACCACACGTCGCTCTCCTGCTTGATGGCATTCCAGACCTCCTGCGCTGTGTGGCTTCGATTCCCATGGGAATTAATTTCAGAACGGCCTGTTGCCGTTTGGCCACGGCTGTGCTCATATCGGTCGCATCAGGTAAGCGTCCACGGGTCCATGTGGAGGTAGACCGTGACGGCTCCTGCAGCGATGATTCTGAGGAACTGGAGTAGGAGGAGGAGTCAATGTGGACAGACTTGATTCCGGCAATCCTTGGAGTTGGCAGAACACGTACAGCGCCACTCGCAAGATCTGTACCCGGCTCCACAACATTCACCCAATGGGCAGTGAGTGAAAGGTATCGTCCCTGGCCATGGGTACTGGTCCACGCATCGGTGGTCAGGTGGACCTTGCTACTGACGGCGTTTAGTAGCGCATGTTTAATTTTTGCCTCAACATGCTTTTGCAGACCAGGGACGGCTTGCCTGCTGAAATAAAATCGGCTGGGCACATTGTATTGTGGGACTGCCAATGCCATTAATTCACGGAAACTGTCAGTCTCCACCAGCCTGAATGACAGCATTTCAAGGGACAGGAGTTTTGCAATGACAGCATTCAGAGCCTGTGCTCGTGGATGGTTTGCCGAGTATGGCCGTCTTTTATCCCATGCCTGTGCTACCGATGGCTGTTTTGTGGCCTGGGTGTGTGAGGATGACAGGGAACTTGCACCTGTGGGTGGAATAACACTGTGTCTCTGGACAACAGTGACAGAGGTTCTTCCATGGCGATCCTTTGAGGAAGCCTTACCAGCTGTGTGTGAACTGGAGGAAGAGGCTCCAACAGGAGCTGAAGATGTAGGTGCTGCTGTAGGTTGGCCTACATCTCCAGTGTGTCTTTGTAACTCAACAAAGTGCTTTGACCGCACATGTTTCCACATATTTGTTGTATTAAGGTTACTGACACTTTTACCTCTTTTAATTTTTTGATTACACAGCTTGCATTTGACATAGCAAATATCATCTGCAACTGTATCAAAAAAGGACCACGCAGAGCAAGTCCTGGGAGCGCCCGGTTTGGCTGTTGTAAGAGAACTGCTCCGAACGGGTGCCAAAACTGGAGGCTACAGGCAAGCGAGTCTGCAGCCTACCTCTCCCTACTGTTTGGACCGTTGGTGCAATCTCTTCCTCAGAGCTGCTCCCACCACCTTCCTGTTCCTCACGCCATGTTGGGTCTTGGACCTCATCATCTCCACCACTACCCTCTTCCAACACCTGCTGTTGTTGGGTGGTCTGGCCAGCACCATGCTCAACAGAAACTGGCAACTGAGTCTCATCATCATCAGATGCGTTCTGCGGTGTGCTGACCATCGGCACTGGCTCACCCGCCTCTTCAGATTCAGAGAGACACAGCTGTTGCGCATCACTGCATACTGCCTCTTCTTCACATTCCAGAATGCTGCTTGGCTGGGCCCCTGTTTCCAAGCCAACAGATTCTGAGAACAGAAGCAGAGACTCAGCTGGCTCCTGTACAGAGCTCTCTGACTGCCTGGGCAATTTGGCAGGCGGTGAAGAGACTGATGGTTGTTCAACAGTGCTGTGGTCCTGAGAGGAGGTGGAAGGTATTGAAGTCGATGCATTGGCTGCCATCCAACCAACAACGGCTTCAATTTGTTCTTCACGCAGCAGGGGGGTACGCTGAGCTCCTACAAAAGTGCGCATAAAGGAACGCTCACGGGGAAAACTGGTGGATGCTGTGTCACTGGGTGCGGCAGCAGCCACAGAATCCCCACGTCCTCTCCCTGCTGCAAATCCACGGCCTCGACCACGACACGTGCCTTACTCACTGACTTCTTCATCTTGGTAGATTGATAAAGAAAGTCAGAAAAGTTAAGGCCTAAGTGTGGTTATTCCTCACAGACTACAGTGAACCCTGCAGACAACTGTTCAGTATCTGTGAAAGGCCCCTTTGTGTAGTTCTATAGTGTTTGCAACCAATGTATTGTATACGGATGGAAGCGCGTCACACTAATAGATTAGATTTTTTTCCACTAAAATGGAGCAGCACCAATTAGAGAAAAATGTGAAGGATGAGGCAGTGACACACGCTCAGCAGACTACAACCGGCAGTGGTTGAAGTACAAACTGGAGCGTAATCTGCACTCACAAAATGAAAAGCTCACAGACTACAGTGAACACTGAAACACAACTATTCACTATCTGTGAAAAGCTCCTTTGTGTAGTTCTATAGTGTTTGCAACCAATGTATTGTATACGGATGGAAGCGCGTCACACTAATAGATTAGTTTTTTTTCCACTAAAATGGAGCAGCACCAATTAGAGAAAAATGTGAAGGATGAGGCAGTGACACACGCTCAGCAGACTACAACCGGCAGTGGTTGAAGTACAAACTGGAGCGTAATCTGCACTCACAAAATGAAAAGCTCACAGACTACAGTGAACACTGAAACACAACTATTCCTTATTTGTGAAAAGCTCCTTTGTGTAGTTCTATAGTGTTTGCAACCAATGTATTGTATACGGATGGAAGCGCGTCACACTAATAGATTAGTTTTTTTTCCACTAAAATGGAGCAGCACCAATTAGAGAAAAATGTGAAGGATGAGGCAGTGACACACGCTCAGCAGACTACAACCGGCAGTGGTTGAAGTACAAACTGGAGCGTAATCTGCACTCACAAAATGAAAAGCTCACAGACTACAGTGAACACTGAAACACAACTATTCACTATCTGTGAAAAGCTCCTTTGTGTAGTTCTATAGTGTTTGCAACCAATGTATTGTATACGGATGGAAGCGCGTCACACTAATAGATTAGTTTTTTTTCCACTAAAATGGAGCAGCACCAATTAGAGAAAAATGTGAAGGATGAGGCAGTGACACACGCTCAGCAGACTACAACCGGCAGTGGTTGAAGTACAAACTGGAGCGTAATCTGCACTCACAAAATGAAAAGCTCACAGACTACAGTGAACACTGAAACACAACTATTCACTATCTGTGAAAAGCTCCTTTGTGTAGTTCTATAGTGTTTGCAACCAATGTATTGTATACGGATGGAAGCGCGTCACACTAATAGATTAGATTTTTTTCCACTAAAATGGAGCAGCACCAATTAGAGAAAAATGTGAAGGATGAGGCAGTGACACACGCTCAGCAGACTACAACCGGCAGTGGTTGAAGTACAAACTGGAGCGTAATCTGCACTCACAAAATGAAAAGCTCACAGACTACAGTGAACACTGAAACACAACTATTCACTATCTGTGAAAAGCTCCTTTGTGTAGTTCTATAGTGTTTGCAACCAATGTATTGTATACGGATGGAAGCGCGTCACACTAATAGATTAGATTTTTTTCCACTAAAATGGAGCAGCACCAATTAGAGAAAAATGTGAAGGATGAGGCAGTGACACACGCTCAGCAGACTACAACCGGCAGTGGTTGAAGTACAAACTGGAGCGTAATCTGCACTCACAAAATGAAAAGCTCACAGACTACAGTGAACACTGAAACACAACTATTCACTATCTGTGAAAAGCTCCTTTGTGTAGTTCTATAGTGTTTGCAACCAATGTATTGTATACGGATGGAAGCGCGTCACACTAATAGATTAGATTTTTTTCCACTAAAATGGAGCAGCACCAATTAGAGAAAAATGTGAAGGATGAGGCAGTGACACACGCTCAGCAGACTACAACCGGCAGTGGTTGAAGAACTAACTGGAGCGTGATCTGCACTCAAAAAAGTAAAAAACACAGACTGAAGTGAACACTGAAACACAACTGTCCACAATCTGTGAAAAGCTCCTTTCTGTACTTCTATAGTGTTTGCAACCAATGTATTGTATACGGATGGAAGCACGTCACACTAATAGATTTGATTTTTTTCTAATATAATGGAGCTGCACCAATTCCACTAAATAAAAAAAAAAAAAAAAAAAAAAAGTGACACGTGCAGATGCCTACAAACAGCGGTGGATGCAGAGCAAACTGCAGCGTCACCTGCACTGTCACACACACACCTTGCACAGAGCTGTTAAAACAACACTGGCAAAATGAAGCTTTACACAGCGGTTGGTAAACTAGCCTGCCTCAAGCACAGTAGTACACAAAATCGCAATATCTAACTGTCCCTCAGAGTTAGCAGAGTAGCGTTCTGTCCCTTACTGAGTTCACAGCACAGTGACGCTAAAATGGCGGCGGCGCCTTTTATAGTGCATTCTGACATCATTTCAGCAGCCAATCACAGCCATGCCATTAGTTAAGATGACCGCAGCATTACAGGATGTGCCCACACTTCGTAGGATTCCTCATTGGCTGACTAAAATCACATTGCCTCTCAAAGAATTATGGGAACTTCCGATTCCGGTATACGATATGGAAAAAGTATCGGAATTAAGTATCGGAATTCCGATAACGCGAATATCGGCCGATACCCGATACTTGCGGTATCGGAATGCTCAACACTAGTGCAGAGGTGACTGTCAGTCAAAGTGCCGGGGCATGATTACAGCTGCAGCTTTCAGTGCTGTGAACGGTGACTGTAGCCGCACTGGCATGCCCCATGACTGAAAGCCGGCAGCTCACAGAAGACATAAAGTTGATTTTTTTTCCCGGTAGTTGCACTTTCAATATGGCGGCTGGGCAGCTTTCTAACCTGGAGATTAACCCTATATCTGTAAGTTGATAGCATTATCTGATGTGACAGGTTCTGTTTAAGAGAATGTAAAAATAGTATGCATAGAAGGTTCATTTTAATGAGGATTTTTCTAAAATAAAACAAATGTGAAAACTATTTTGAGTGGTTTATGACATATTTTTTTATTTTTTCATTCCTGCTCCGAATTGACTCAATGGGACAATTTGGTGCATTTTCCATCGACTCTTATCTCGAGCTGAGAATAACCTAGGGGAAGAAAGAGTGAGCTATAGATGCAGGAAACAAATGGAACGTTGCTCATTTCTATCCATAGGCACTGTGTGTTGTTTTTGCAGTGTATAGTCATCATCATCAACCAACGAAGTCAAGAGACAAGTCAACCCAAATGACTAATTCTATTTTATGATACTTATATGTATCTGTGCTAAGAACGAGCCTGGTCACATGAGAGGGGTAACATATCGCCCTAAAGTTTTACGAGTGAAAGTCTCAGCATGTTTTGTAGATCATCTGGAACAGACACTTAAGAAATAAATCCCAGCAACGTTTTTTTTGTTTATGGTTCCGCTAATTAATTGTGTTCTTCAGAAGATGGAGGAACATCTGAGCTTTGTCCTTGGGGTGGCACTCTTGCAGCGAGATCCTCGTCTTTGCTTTGTATACACTTGTGAACATATCCTTCCTCTGATCTCATCTGACCCTTAACATAATTTCATTTCTTTATTGTAAACACAGTTAATCACTTAAGTAAACCACTAAACACATGCTGCTTGTCTTGCACCTCCCATGCTGTTATTGTTAGAAGATGTCAGGCAGATCTGTCCCAGCCCTATCTACAAGCTCTGGTCTAGAAGGAGGGAAAGAAATTGCTTTTGTTAAGAATTTTAAAGGGAATCTAACATCAGGTCAGAATTGTATCACTTACTAGACTGTGTGTTGCTGTTTCAATTAAATCGGCGTTTTATAAGCAGGAGATTATCACTACAGGACTAGGTGTCTCCTACCTCCTAGTCCAACCACACCCCCACCACTGATTAGCAGCTTTCTGTCAATATACAATGTATACAGAAAGCAGCCAATCAGAGGTGTGGGCGGGGTTATACTAAGCTTAGCCTTCTGAGCTCTGCTAGATTTTCAGCAAAAAAGACAGGTATTGTATCACAACTGCTGCGCCCAGTTAACTAAGTGACTCATCACTGGAATCAGAGTCATTGTCCCTACATCATGCTGCTGTCAGATTACATAACAAAAAATCTGCTGACAGATTCCATTTAAAGGCCAAATTAGAGGTAAAAAAAAAAATTCAAGAACAAAACAAGAGGTTTTTAGATCTGGACCGTGAATCTGTGTGGATCTTCAAGATGTCTAATACTTGTAATAGGCTTGGGCACCACCAAGTTGCAGAGTCTGATTGAGAGCTAGTTTTTGTCAAGGTTTTCTGCAAGGCAAGTAGATACAGAACCCAATTAACCGTGGAAAAAAAAGTGAGGCTGAAGTTGATTTCCTACCAGGAGAGCACATGAGCCCAGAAATGGGCAGAAGCTGACCACGGTTGGCATCAGGTCGCTCATGATTCCTTGGTGGAGATAGTGCCTTTCCCTTCCCTCACTAGACTTTTGGCTCGATTTATCATTTGCACTATGATATTTATTGACAATTTTTGGCCCAAATTCTCCAAAATGGAGCATAAAAATCTTCTTTATTTTTGCCATTAACCTTTTTTAGGTCACATATTCCGCTAAAATTTTGCCAAATTTTCTCTTGGGGCCCTATTCATTATTGCATTTGCGCCCTTTTTTGTCTAGTTTTTGTTGTTTTTTCTTGTAATTTGCGCCTTTTTTAAAGTCTATTTTATATGTTCACTGGCTCTTTTTTACATTCATTATTATGGGTGGGGTTTCAGATTTTCAGCCGAGTCATCTATTTGTGAAAAGTTGCAAAAGTTCTTGTGCAAATGTACTCCTATGTACCCCTCCCCACATCCAAATGATTGATTATATGTATTTTTTTTGGTGTAAATCTTGCAAAATTTTTGCGAAACTTGTGACTTTTTTCTTTAAAAAAGTCTCAAGAAAAGATGAGGACAAAAATAAAGAGCATTTTAGATTTTTCACATAATTTATGAACCACATGTGCCATTTTTAAAAATTCTGTGCAAATAAAAATCAACGTATACCACAAAACAGAAGAGTAAAATAAAATACGAAAATGACGATTCGGACCCTTAGTGTTCAACATGTAGGTGTGCACAGCTCCTAACTTTTTGAGTTGTCAGTTCAGAAAACTCTTTAGTGAAAAACTTCACTAATGACTACACCTCCTTTTTGCCTCTCTTCGCCCCCTCAAAAATTGTAATTTTCCAGATCCTACATTGGGGACAAAAAACCTTCTGGAAAAAGTTAAGAAAAACAGGTAAGGAGTTTTATTTGGGCCATGTATAGACACTGCTGTTTATATATACTACTCATCTGTTGGTTTTATTTTTCCGGTGTGTTTATACTTGTTTACTCCTTTTTATCTGTTCAACACACGACACCAAAAGCATTGGAAAAAAATTAGCTCAAAACTGATACTACCGATTCTTGTTTTTCTCAAAATGTCTTTAAAGGGAGAGGACAACAAGCCGCGAAGACGAGATGAGATGGACAAAAGATGAGAACTTCGAACAGAGGGCCTCCCAACGCATGACTCCCTAAGGACGATCGGCTTTCTAAAGTGATCAGCTCCTCTAATATATCTGTGTTTTCACCACAGCATGGTCCACTACCACGGAGTGAATTCATGGTTTTCTGTCTGGATCCCACCTTGTCCATTTTTCCAATTTGTTTATCTTAATGGATGACATCAGCTTTTTTTCCACCCCTTTCCAAAATTGGTTCGAAAGCAAAAAAAATAATAACAAATGGAAAAACCTGACATTTTGATGACGTCAATACGATGACGGGTGGAAAAAGTGATTTGGATAATTTTTTTTGTAGTTTTGACTGATTTGCTGTTTGTTTTCCAAAAAATAATGGAACAGAAGACATATCCTGGTGGACAACGTACCTTCCCCCCATTTTTAGAACGTTCTTCTCTTCTTGGCTTTTTCCATCTTTGTTCAGCATCCTGCAGCCGTTCTGAGAACCAGATGACATTTAGGGATGGGGCAGCTGTGTTCCATTACCAATACAATGGAGAGGGAAAAAAAAAAATCACATTATTTTTATGTCCAGTAGCACGATGGCAGAAGCTTAATTTTCCAAGCACTTCCAACCTCAAACAATGCAAAAGAAAACCCAGACACATGTTTTCAGTTTCCATTGGTTTCCCAGTTATCGTTTCCATCACGGGAAAAGAGATGAAAGTGAAAATGGTCAAAAGTCAAAAATTAGAAAAAAATTTCCGATCCTACCACGCGATCCTACAGGGGAATAATGAGAACTCCGGGGAGGTATTCGGTAGAATGACCCCTCATATTTGTAGGATCCTATTGGGATTTATTTTGGTCTTTTCTATATGTATAAATGAGGTGGATCTGGTTTTCATTAATACTTTTATCGTCCTATACGGCCAACGTCAAGCAGCGCAAATTGAAATTCTGAAACATTAGCGATGGAAGCTGGAAACACATAATCAAAACAAGACGATAACTCGCGTTGTGCCATGTAGGAGATATAGAAACAAAGTTGAGGTTGGCCTTACATGACCCACGGTTCGCTGACGAGACAAATTTACTTGGACTCGTATGGATGCCTTGCCCTGATATATGCTGCGCTGGAAATGACTCCCACATGTTGGTTTACCATCGATTGTAACGGTATTGATGGTGTAACATTTAACAGTACACCTCCACCCACGGAGACATCGTCAATGACTCGTCTCATCTGTCTTACTTATCTCCTCGTGCTGCGCTTCTACACTGGTTCCCACAATGAGTCACGCCATGACATTTACTCCCAACTTACCATTGCCGTGGCTCCTCGGCCCTGAAATATGGGAGAGATAACGGATAATGATGTATGGCTCCTGGCTTCATTCTCCGCACACCCTTCTGGTTTGATACATGATGAGAGAGTGGAGTTATATGATGAGCCAGTGATAGTTTATGGTCTGATAGGAATATATGGAAATGGAAGAAATATGAAGATAATGAGAAAGAGGAGCATACGCCCTGAATGTACGGCCACCATATACCCCAAAGGTACTGCTAATGGGCCATAAAGCAGAGCAATGCCTATTATCCATGTAAAAGTGAAAAGTGTTGCTAAAGTTAAAAAAAACTCCCCCACCGTTCCAGCTCCGGTGTTCCAGTGGTCCTCACCAGTCTTTGCTAACTTCCATACCAGTGATGACGCCACTATGCATCCACATGACCACTGCAACCAATCACTGGTCAATGATTGGCTGCAGTGGTGACAAGTGTACGCAACACATCATCACTGCAGGGGAACAAATCAGACCGGCGGCACTGAAGCTTTATTTTATATTCTCTAAACCATTTTTACTTTTACTTTATCTTTTTTAGAACTTCTAAGGGATTTGAACCTGCGATCGATTGATCACATGTATATTGTGATCTCATGGTATTGCGGTATATAGAAAAATTGCTGATTTTGGCTGAACTTCAAAGGAGCACTAAGATGATTAGCAATGCCCATCGCCATAATAACTCATTGACTACGGAGTTGGTGGAGTGAATGTGCCATGCACTTGGGCATCTAAGGCCGCTTTCACACATCCGGCGGGCGCCTGGCGCGCCCCCGGCATTTTGCCGCAGCGCCGCATGTGAAAAGCTTTCACACTTCCGGCGCCCAAAATGCGTTTTTTTGCCGGATGGTTTCTGATGCTTGGAGAGATAAGAGACCATCCGGCAAAAACAAAAAACGTTACATGCAGCGTTTTTTCCGGACGCCGCAATGTACATTTGCGCCGCATCCGGACAAAACCGCATGCAACGCATTGACGTGCGGCGCCATCCGGCGCTAATGCATGTCAATGCGAAAAAAGCCGCATGCGGCGCATCAGATTTTCAGATGCGGCGCTGCGGGAAAATGCCGGGGGCGCCGCAAGGCGCCCGCCGGATGTGTGAAAGAGGCCTAAAGGGTTTAACTAGTACCATTTTTATTTACTATGGGCCTAAAAACTAACAGGCAGGTAGTTGCTAACTACCTTTCTGTTTTACCTGGCGCAGGAACAGACCGGTAATTGAGCACTCCTGCCGGCGATTCAGATGCTCCACATCACCAGAGCAGCTCTTCCTCTTCTGGTCTTCTGGGTCCTCTGTCGATGGGACATGACTGTGAGCGTCATTCTGATTGACTGCCGGCTTCCTGCAATAAGGCAGTGGGGAGCTGGCTATCAATCAGCATGACATTAGCATCTGTGATCGCTCTGTACCAGCAGAGATGTGCGCTGGGCACAAAAGGCAGTTAGTTAGCAACTACCTGCCCGTTATTTCTTAGGCCCATAGTAAAAAAAAAAGTCCTGGATAACCCCTTTAAATGCCTCTGTCACAGATTGACAGCGCCTTTAAATAAAGAAATAGCTGCAATTGGAGTTAGTTCTGGTTGCTGCTGCTACAGGCAGACGCCGGCTGTATAACACAGCTGACAGCACCATGGCATGGAGCAGGCTCAGATTCATACACCCTCACACAACATAGGATATGACCAGTACCTCTTATGTTACACAGGGGTTAGTAAATGAGTCACTGATTGGCTGCAGCGGTCACAAGCATGTACAGAACTTCATCACTACAGGGAACTAAATATAAACCAGTGGGGAATAATTAGACTTGTGGCCCTGAAGCTTTCAACTTTGCTACATATTTTTTGTATTTTGATACCTACTTTTTTTTCTTCCTTGGGATCTTGAACCTGAGATCGTTTGATCATTTATTAGAAAACCACGTTATTGGTATTGATAGGAAAACTGTCGATCTCCTATGAAGCCAAGCTGCAGGCTGCACACAACCGCACCCAGTGTAGGATATACCAGTACTTCCCAGGTTAGAAAGGGGTTAATAAATGGCATATGGTAGAGAGATGGGGGATCTGCCACTAATTTCAGAGGTCCAAGTTTCATCCCTGATCTTCTGCTTTTGGGCTTGGCTTACACGACAGTGCCGGACTATCTGGATTTTTGGAATAGAATTTTTCCGTATCCCTTTATGCCTTGTGTTATTATTATTACACATTTTTTCTTTTACTCCGGTATATGTTTCTCTTGTGGAGAATTATCACGAGGTCAGGGCATGACTAATAGTAGAGTTTCGGCTGCGGATCAGATACAACTTAATGACCCGGCTTTTGTTCTGCATGATGTCATCTTTCTTCCATTGGAAACCTCCCTCCAAACCCCCCGTAAATGATTTCTCTGGATTATGTAATGCTGCGTGCGGTTATTTACGACATGAAGATACGATGAACACATTCTATAAATACAATCCCAGCTTGTAATCACATATTACAGGCTCCCCCCGTTCTATAAAATCACCGGGACGCAAAGCCTTCAAGTACAGAGAGACTTAAAAAGCCATCACTCGCCGGACTTCAGACGGCATTAAACCTTTCAGCAGAACAATGAGAAATCCCATCCCCAATCACCCCATTACTCCATATAAAGAGGCACGGCGTTCTCAGGAAACGCAGGATGGATCGTCCGAGATCCAGATTTGTTTTATTACCCTTTTACCTTTGTTAAAATTCATTCTTGAAGGGAATGTATGAGATTCCAAAAAAAAGGGGGGCTTATTATTTTCAGAAACAGCGCCACTCTAGTCTATGGGAGGTGGCAGCTTGGCCCAATTCCCTAGATTAACCTATCAAGAAGAGCATGAGTATGACCAACCGATATTGTAAAAAGTGACATACTTTATTGAAAAAATAGTAATAAAAGCCACTTAAAAACAATACAAAATAAGAACAATGTAAATAACAGAAAACGCGCAAAAAAGGGTGGAGGAAGTTGAAGACCCAATGGTATTGATATGCTCATGTTGATATCAATGGAGATGAAAATCCATGGACATAGGTATATGCATATGATGTAGTGGTGACTATAAATGAATGTCACCAAAGGTAAGAAAAATATACCAAAGTAAAAAGGGAATTACAGATGCCCAGTCCACTCGACCCCTGATGAAACACGCTGTGCGAAACCCTTTTTTGTGCTTTTTTGGATTCTTCTACTGTTTTTTAAAAAGACTTTATTACTATTTTTTCAAGAAAGTATATAGCTTTTTACATTATTGGTTGTTGCATTCATGCACTTCTCGGTAGGTCAATCTTTTTTTGTAATATAAGCATGAGACCCATTAAAGGGACTCCTTGGACTAATTTGTGCAATTACCAATTCCCTAGAGGCAATACTAGACTCAGGCTATGGCTGGACTCATACTAGTTTTGGCCTCGGATGCGATATGCTAATGACCCTCGGCTCCTCTGCTGTGAGTGTGAGCCAAGTGTCGGTGCTCTGGGCTCCAATTCTCTTGCATGATAAGATCTCAGCACAGCTGCGGAGGAGATGGAAAAAGTAATTTCTCATCTCCTGGAAGTGCAGTGTGATGTTTCACTTGCACCCATAGACTTGTATGGTTGCAAGTGAGCCGAGTCTCGCTGCCCATCGCAGACTGAGCTGCCCCATAGAATAACACTGTGCAGAGTGCTATGTGATGTTTTATCGCATAGCACTTGGCCATGTTTATACAGTAGTGTGACTCCAGCCTAT
Source organism: Oophaga sylvatica (assembly GCA_033576555.1). Lineage (NCBI taxonomy): Eukaryota > Metazoa > Chordata > Amphibia > Anura > Dendrobatidae > Oophaga > Oophaga sylvatica. Next base: position 532,597,768 of record JARQOD010000005.1, on the reverse strand, counting down.
TGGTTAGAGAAGTGTTGTCCCCACTGAAAGAAATCATTTTAAGGTTTAATCAACCAACATGTATCTTCTGTCCACTGAATTGTGATAATTATATGATTGTTGGGAGCCCGACTGTTGAGACCAACAACTCACTTATGTGATTGAATCCATAATGTACATGCGCGAATACTGCTCCTGTAAGGATCCAGGATGTTCCATGGAGCCTGTTTTGCCCTTGTCCAAGATGGAGTCTCGTACTTCGCCCCCTGTCCTGGAACTTCCTGTCTGTTCTGCTATTTAAATCCAGGTCAGGAGATCCTTCTTGCCTGAGTATTTTGTTGCTGTGTGCTTCTGAGCTTCCTCCTGGCTTGCCTCTGGAGTTCCTGCTGCTGCTCGTTCCTCGGTACTCTTCCTCATCACTTCCAGCTGCCTTCAGTCCTCAGAGCTGCTTCTGGATCCAGGCTGGGGTTACCTACTGTCCAGACTTCTAAGACTGTGTCTGTGCGGGACTTGAGCAGGACTTTTCAGCCCAAAAGGTACACTTAAAGACCTTCTCCTTATTATGCTCCACCCATGTATTTCTGGACTTCCATGAAAGGTGTAATCTCCTCTATCTGCATAGTTCTGGACTTCCACGTTTCAGTGCTGGTCGCACTCTTGCCGCATACTACTGCTGGACTTCCACATTTCAGTGCTGGTCGCACTCTTGCCACATACTACTGCTGGACTTCACGCATGAGTGTCGGTCGCACTCTTGCTGCATATTACTGCTGGACTTCCACCTATGAGTGCCGGTCGCACTCTTGCTGCATATTACTGCTGGACTTGTTTGTATTAGCGGTCGTACTCCGCTACTAAGTTTCTTGGACATTTCAGTTTTGTGCTGTGCACTTCGTTACAATTGCAGGAAAGTCTCTGTTTGTTTATGTTCTACTTCTTGCTTTGTTAAATACATTTATTTGTCTCAGCTTTGGTCTCAGACTCGTTTTATCCCACGCAATCAGATTCCATAGTACCCACATAATTGTTACAGCTCCATTCACTTGGAGTCACACATGTACACAACTGCTTCCATAGAAGTAAAAAGAGTGGTGGTCATACACACACACTACGACTCCACTCATATAGGATTTTGGGTTTGGTGGAGGTTCCAGTGGTCAGACACTGACAATTATACATTTATCACATCCTTTGTGGATAGGTGATAAGTAGAGATGAAAGAATAAATTCACAGAACCATTATCCAGCCGGAAGGTCAATAGTCCATGGCTGAAGGACAAGAATCCCATGAAACGCCTCCCAACTGTTGGCATCTCTTTTAATTGGCTGACCTGGCACAATGTCATATGTGTTTCACAACACAACAGTGACATTGGGCCTGGCCAGCTAGTCAAAAGGGGAGTCGGAGATGCCAACAGGTACGAGGCCATTCATAGAGGTCCCATCCAGCTGCCAAGGAGTATTGACCTGGGTGGTGAACCAAGGTCTTGAGAATTGAATCACTTATCTCTAGTGATAAATGTTATTTATGGCGCACCAAAATGTCAGGACCCAACATTTCCCAGCAGAACATTGCCCCATCACCCTGCCTTCACTGGCTTGTCTTTGTCACGACCACAAAGGTCAGTACAGCGTACAGCACAACAAACATCAACAACGTAATGGGAAAAGGGGAAGGAAGGCTCTAATAGTGAATGAGGGTTGTGGCACCTCCTAACTCAGCCTGTGCCTATTCCTAAGCTCCCCTAACGCCCTATGCGGGTCCTTCCCCCTGTTGCCATCATGAACCTGGTCCCTAGCTGTCACCTCACTTAACGCTGGCTAGTGCACTGGCCGGCAAGGACCCTAGCCTCACTACAGCAGATGATACAAACACAGGGAAAGTGACAAGCTGTCATGTATAGTGTACAGTTCCTATAGCGTCTTGTGCTTGGGTGCGAGGAAAACACAGGAGACACAGGTTGATATGAAATGACTTGTATTACTTCATACAAGCATGCGGAAAAGGTCACACAGTTTGCAGGAACAGAGACAGGAGACACAGCAGGCCAGAGTAACTTCAAGCTCTACAATAACTCTCCAAAGCAGGTTCAGGATCTCTTCTCTGTACCGTAATTCCTCTGCAAACATGGATTCACCAAACAGCAGGTTTCCAGAGTCCAAAAGTGTTCCAAGGTTCCTCAGTAGGAAATAGCTGGAGTACAAATCCAAAGTTTCCAGGAGTCAGGTCACAGGCTGACTGAGGCTTGATTCAGGAGCACTGATTGTTCAGCTGAGGCTGCTTAAGAAGCAAGAGGGAGAGAATCAGGGCGGGAACATGAAAACTGGAAACTCCATATTAACTGAGGGCAAGAGCTGCAGAAAGACAGAAAGCAAAATGGCCGACGGAAAACTGAGTTTCAAGGAACATGTCAAAAGAGACAAAGAACCTTACATTACTCCCCCCTTAGGGACAACCTCCGGACGACCTCAGACCAGGCTTGTCAGGGTACCTCTGATGAAACTGGCGGAGCAGGCGAGGAGCATTTACATTATTGACTGGTTCCCATGAGTTGTCCTCCACTGGGTAGCCCTGCCATTTAATCAAATATTGCAACTGATTTCTGTACAACCTGGAATCTAGAATCCTTTCCACCATAAATTCTTCCTGACCATCGACCAGCACTGGGTCAGGGCAAGGAGAAGAGCGTCCAGGAAACGTATTGGGTGTTGCAGCCTTTAGTAGGGATACATGAAAGACAGGGTGGATTCTCATAGTTCTGGGCAGTTGAAGACGACAAGCAACAGCACTTATAATCTTACTGATCTTATAAGGTCCAATGTACTTATGTCCCAATTTAGACGATGGAATCTTTAATTTAAGATTTCTGGTTGACAGCCAGACCAAATCTCCTACCTTGAAAGCTGGTGCAGGTTTACGAAATTTATCTGCTGCTTTCTTGTACCTTTCCTGAGCCAATTCTAGATTTTCCTTTAGAAGATCCATATTCTTTTGTAAAGAAGTGATTCTTTCAGCCACTGCCGGCAAGGGCGTATCTATGGGAAATCGAGGAAGAATGTTAGGATGATAACCTAGATTGGAGTAAAAAGGAGACTGCTTAGTGGAGGCGCTCTGAGAGTTGTTATAAGAGAACTCAGCCAGTGGAAGAAGATCCACCCAATCATCCTGTAGGTGGCAGATAAAGCAGCGGAGATACTGCTCCAGGGTCTGATTGGTTCGTTCTGTCTGTCCATTAGTCTGGGGATGAAAAGCAGAAGAAAGGTTTACTTTAATGTCCAATGCGGCACAGAAATTTTGCCAAAACCTTGAAGTGAATTGCACCCCTCGATCCGAAATGACCTCATCCGGTACTCCATGTAAGCGAAACACATTCTTAATCATCAAGTCTGATGTCTGTTTTGCAGTGGGTAAGCCGACACAAGGAATAAAATGAGCTGCCTTTGTTAGACGATCAACCACCACTAGAATGGTGTTCTTCCCTTGAGAGGTTGGTAACTCCACAATGAAGTCCATAGAAATGGATCCCCACGGGCGGGACGGGGTGGGAAGAGGTTGCAACAGACCAGTTGGTGAGGAGCGAGGTGTTTTGCATCTTGCACAGACTTCACATGAAGTGACATAGTTTAAAACATCTTTCCTGTAAGTGGGCCACCAAAAGAAACGAGAAAGAAATTCTTGTGTCTTTAGAATTCCCCTATGCCCGGCTATCTTGGAATCGTGGATGAGTTGCAATACTCTCAATCTGACTGTTTCAGGTATATACAGACGTTGTCCCTGAATCCACACACCATTCTTAAAGACAAGACTTACGTCCCTTGGGGGTTGAGCCAACAAAGAATCCGCATGGTATGCTTCCTTGATGTCCTTAAGTAGGTCTTGATTATGAATCACTCCCAGGAATCTAGAGTCAGGAAGAATAGTCTTAGGAGGAGTAAGTGGACGTGTCTCTGCTGAATGAATCCTAGAGAGTGCATCAGCCTTTCCATTGCGCGATCCTGGTCTATAAGAAATTACAAAATTAAATTGATTTAGGAAAAGATTCCAGCGAGCCTGGCGAGGAGTCAGGCACTTAGCCAACCTGATAAATTCAAGGTTACGATGGTCTGTCAGGACGACTATTTGCTGTGCAGCTCCCTGAAGAAGTGTCAGTATTCCGGGTTTTCTAGGTAACTTTGTCAATGATTTTGCCCTTTGTTAAAATGGAGTTTGCTGTTTTGTGTGCCCTACTTCCTGTTCGTTTGTTTAAAACCCGGCTCAGGTGCTGGCTTCCCTGCTGGAGTATTCTGCTTCCGTTTCCCTGCAACCCAGCTGCTTTGTTCCTCACAGATCTTTCGTGTATTTACCAGGAAAGTGCATAACCTTATCTTCAGGTGTTTCTCAGCCACAGCAGTTTCTACCCATGGCTCTGGACATTCTCTGCATATGTAAGTTGCACATACTGTGTTATCACTAACCTGTTGACTTGGGAATTTAACCCTTGGTTCACTCCATCTGATAAGAACTGTGTTTCTGAACTGTTGCTGTTTAACCCTTCGTGCACTACCTCTGGTGAGAGCTGTTGGAACTGTTACTGGAATCTTACTGACATATGAACTTGTTGTTGGACTTCACTGAATTAAGCCACAACTGAGATTAACTTGTTCCTGGACCTCCCTGTGTTTACTCCATACCTGGATCTGACTCTTCACACACCAGCAGTGTGTAAATCCAGCCACGTTACCTGTGCATCAGACTTACCTTATGGTCACATTTGTGTGAGGACTCCGTCGTAAGAACTTTACTACCCTCGCTATAGAGGTTCAAGGACTTATATTTCCGGATTCATATAACTGGACTTGTATATATATGGTTTCGTTTCATTGCATGTCACTACGGGTTGTTTGAATATTGTTTTTGGGTGTTTTGCTGTTTCACAAATACATTATTTGCATTCAAAGAAACCCGTCTCTGATTGTTCATTGCCCCACGCTATCAGAATCCTCGAGTTCCTACAATAGTATTACAAGAAGATGTCTCCATTCCTTGAAGGCGGCAATAATGGCCAACAATTCTCTATTGCCCACATCGTAGCTCCTCTCAGCCGAAGACAACTGCTGGGAAAAGAAGGCACAGGGATGCAAGACATTCTTCTCACCTGTTCTCTGAGAGAGTATAGCTCCAAAGGCACAGTCTGAAGCATCCACCTCTATTATGAAGGCAAGCTCGGGGTTGGGATGTACTAAGATAGGTGCGGTGGTAAATATATCCTTTAAACAGGAAAATGCTTCCTGAGCTTGCAGGGTCCAGGAGAACCTAGACTGTTTCCGGGTAAGTTGGGTGATAGGTGACACTACCTCAGAGAAATTCCTAATGAAACGTCTATAGAAGTTGGCAAACCCGATGAAGCGCTGCACCTCCTTCACATTTCTAGGAATTGGCCAATCCTTGATGGCTTGGGTCTTGCTTCCATCCATACTAATCCCTTGCGTAGATAGTACATACCCCAGAAATTGAATTTCGGTTCTATGGAATTCACACTTTTCAAGTTTGATGTAGAGATGGTTTTGTCTTAGGCGTTCTAAGACCATTCTCACATGTCCATGATGTTCCTCTGTGGAGTTAGAAAAAATTAGAATATCATCCAGATAAATCACCACAAATGTATCTAGGAGATCCCTGAAGATGTCATTCACCAAGTGTTGGAAAGTGGCTGGGGCGGTACTCAGACCAAAAGGCATAACTAGATATTCAAAGTGTCCATAGCGTGACCTGAATGCAGTCTTCCATTCATCCCCAGGTCTAATACGGACCAAGTTATAGGCCCCACGGAGATCCAGTTTAGAGAAAATTTTGGCATGCCGCACTCTCTCCAACAACTCAGGGATTAAAGGCAATGGATAACGGTTTCTAATAGTAACCTTATTGAGTTCCCTATAGTCTATGCAGGGTCTCAGAGATCCATCTTTCTTCTTCACAAAGAAGATGGGTGCACCTGCGGGAGATGAAGAGGGGCGTATGAAGCCCTTGGCTAAATTTTCGTCTACGTAGTCCTTCAAAGCTTTTAGCTCGGGCCCCGCTAGGGGGTAGATCTTACCAAAAGGTATCTCGGCTCCAGGCAATAATTCAATGGACAATTGGGAAAGTGGGGAGAAGAGATAAGCATAAAAGACATTTTCTCCTGATGATCTTTACCCCATAAGGACCCTCAAAGGCTCTGTTTCCTGATCCACTGGTCCAGAGGTCAGTAGGGAGCCATCCACAGTCTCCATCTGTACTGGAGTAGCCTTCTTCACTGAATGTATCCCCTGTTTCAGAGCAAAGGAGATATCCATAAAATTTCCACTTGCTCCTGAGTCGATCATAGCAGAGCTAGACACCCAAAATGAGTCAACCCAGAGTTTGATGGAAAGGAAGCAATGAGAATTGTTTCTTTTACAACTCAGCTGGGACACCGCTGAGGAAACTTGAAAAATTGCAGCGTTTATACCGTCATCGTCCCTAGAACTAACAGAGTTTAAGTCCGAGAAATCAAGATCTCTTGCAGCAGATCTCTCTGGAGTCTGAGGCTCGGACATGACAGAGCTCCTCTCGCAACACTCACAGTGAATGACTGCTGCAGTAGTCTTACGAGAACGGCTGGGGCAGTTTATAATGAAGTGCCCTGACTTACCACAGTAGAAACATAGATTTTGCTTTATACGATGTTCTTTGCGTGCATCACTAACCCGTCTTTGTAAAGAGTCCACCTGCATGGGTTCAGGTTCTGGTTCCCTTGTGATCCTACTCAAAGGTTCCTTAGCTGAGGAGGGAGGTAGGAAAAGGTTAATGCGATTATTTTCGAACCATCTCTCTTGTCTGCGTTCAGTCAGACGAGCATCAATACGGATACAATAGTTAATAAAGTCACCTAACGCAGTGGGAGGGTCGGCACGAGCAAGTTCATCCTTAATCAGTGGAGACAACCCTTTCCGAAAAATAGATTTTTTGGCGGAAGTGTCCCAAGTGGTATCAAGAGCCCATCTCCTGAAATCCAAGGCATATTCGGCTACTGAACGCTTACCTTGGCGCAAAGTTAACATGGCTGCTTCAGCTGTTGCACCTCGATTGGGGTCATCAAACACCTGCCCCATGGCTGAAATAAAATGTAACGGGTCAGGTAGGTGGAACCTCTGAGCTTTATTTATACAAGAAGGTTATACTTGTAAGAGAGCGGGTGGCGCCCAGGGAGACGGACAGGAAGTCACGGCAAGTGACGGGGCAGTCTCTGGTTATACGGGAAAGGATCACGGCAAGTGACCGGGGCAGTCTCTGGATTGACAGGCAGGTTGTCACGGCAAGTGACCGGGGCAGTCTCTGGATTGACAGGTAGGTTGTCACGGCAAGTGACCGGGGCAGTCTCTGGATAGACAGGCAGGTTGTCACGGCAAGTGACCGGGGCAGTCTCTGGATTGACAGGCAGGTTGTCACGGCAAGTGACCGGGGTAGTCTCTGGATAGACAGGCAGGTTGTCACGGCAAGTGACCGGGGCAGTCTCTGGATTGACAGGCAGGTTGTCACGGCAAGTGACCGGGGTAGTCTCTGGATAGACAGGCAGGTTGTCACGGCAAGTGACCGGGGCAGTCTCTGGATTGACAGGCAGGTTGTCACGGCAAGTGACCGGGGCAGTCTCTGGATTGACAGGTAGGTTGTCACGGCAAGTGACCGGGGCAGTCTCTGGATAGACAGGCAGGTTGTCACGGCAAGTGACCGGGGCAGTCTCTGGATTGACAGGCAGGTTGTCACGGCAAGTGACCGGGGCAGTCTCTGGATTGACAGGCAGGTTGTCACGGCAAGTGACCGGGGCAGTCTCTGGATTGACAGGCAGGTTGTCACGGCAAGTGACCGGGGTAGTCTCTGGATAGACAGGCAGGTTGTCACGGCAAGTGACCGGGGCAGTCTCTGGATTGACAGGCAGGTTGTCACGGCAAGTGACCGGGGCAGTCTCTGGATTGACAGGCAGGTTGTCACAGCAAGTAACCGGGGCAGTCTCTAGATGGACAGGTATATACGACCTGAGATGGTGAAGCCTCCCGGTAGGCTAGCAGGCAGATGGCGGATGGACACTCCCAAGTGAGCAGGCGAGAGTCTCTGGAATAGCCGGGGATCACCGCTTGTGACGTCCGCACCTCCGGGTAGGGCTGCAGTCAGATGGCAGATGATCGCTCCCAAGCGAGCAGGCAAGAGTCTCTGGAAATAGCCGTGGATCACCACTTGTGACGTCCGAACCTCGGGTAGACTTGCGGACAGGTAGCATACAGCAAACGGGCAGGAAACAGGCAGGTAACTGGTAACGGGACCTGAGGGCTGAAGCAGAGTGAAACAGTGCAACAACAACATTGCTCGGGCACCTCCATTAAGGAGGAAGCCCTTAATATAGGGTAGAGTCCTCCGGCATTGGCCGGGGACTTATTTGAAAAATGCGCGCGGCTCCTTTAAGAGCGGGGGAGGGCACGGGCGCGCGCCCTAAGTCCAGCAGCAGGGAAGGAGCGCGCGGCCCCAGCAGGGCGGAAGGAGGACGCTGAGGAAGGTTAAGGGGGGGCGACGTCCCTGCCTGGCAGAGGACGCTGCTGCAGGGGAACAGCGTCCCTGCCTGGCAGAAGGCAGGGACGCCGACGCTACAGTACCCCCCCTCTAGGCCCCCCCTCTTTAGGCCAGAAAGAAATTTAGCTAGGATGAGAGGGGCATGGATGTTCTCCCGAGGCTCCCACGTTCTCTCCTCAGGACTAAACCCCTTCCAATCCACCAAAAAATAAGTCTTTCTTCCTACCCTTTTGGTGGCCAGAATGTTCTCTACCTCAAATTCATCGTCAGCAGACACTGGAGCAGGAGGTGTACCTGTAGACTTAAAAAAAGAGTTAAGTACCACCGGTTTGAGGAGAGATACATGGAAAGAGTTAGGAATGCGCAAATTGGCCGGGAGTTTCAATTTATAGGACACCGGGTTGATCTGGCTGATGATCTCAAAGGGACCGATGAACTGAGGGCCTAACTTGTAGGAAGGAATCTTGAGCCGGACATACTTGGACGAAAGCCAGACCTTATCCCCAGGACGGAATTGAGGAGGATCCAGACGTCTTTTGTCAGCATGTCTCTTCATACGCTCGGATGACTGAATGAGTGCGGATCGGGTACTCTCCCATATGGAGGAAAATTCTCTAACCAGAGATTCCGCAGCTGGATTGTCCACAGAGATGGTGACAGGAACAGGGATCCGAGGGTGCTGACCGAAGACTACAAAAAACGGAGACTTGGAGGAAGATTCGCTCTCGTGATTATTGTAAGAGAATTCGGCCCAAGGCAGGAGCTCTACCCAGTCAGAATGGTGGGCATTAACGAAGTGCCGGAGATAACTGGTCAGATTCTGACTGATTCGCTCAACTTGTCCATTGGACTGCGGGTGGTAAGCGGAGGAGAAATCCAAGGTGACGTCTAGCAACTTACAAGTGGCTCTCCAGAAACGTGAGGTGAACTGTACCCCACGATCCGACACAATGTGACGAGGCAGACCATGGAGACGGAAGATGTGGCGGATAAAGTCTTTAGCCAACTCGGGTGCAGACGGAAGACCTGGCAGAGGAATGAAGTGAGCCATCTTGGAAAAGCGGTCAGCGACCACCCAAATGACCGTACAACCGGCAGAAACGGGCATATCTGTTATGAAGTCCATGGCTATATGCTGCCAGGGGGCAGCGGGTACAGGAAGCGGAAGAAGACGGCCGGCAGGCAGGTGTCTCGGAACTTTGTTGCGGGCACAGGAGACACAGGCAGATACAAAGTCTATTACGTCCTTGTGCAGGGTAGGCCACCAATAATGCCGGGTTATGAGTTGGAGGGTCTTTTTCGAGCCAGCGTGGCCAGCTAGTTTAGACGAATGACCCAGTGTAGGATTCTCTTCCGTCGGTTACTGATACGAACGTCTTACCAGGAGGGAGACGATTTAGACTCACGGGAGCCACCCGCATCACTCTGGCGGGATCGATGATATGTTTAGGTTTTTCCTCGAGATCTGACACTAGGAAAGACCGGGACAAGGCATCAGCCTTGACGTTCTTGTCAGCCGGGCGAAAATGCAAGAGAAAATCGAAGCGGGCAAAAAACAAGGACCACCGGGCTTGGCGAGGGTTAAGTCTCTGAGCATGCTGGAGGTAAGCCAGATTCTTGTGGTCCGTGTAAATGATTACCGGATGAAGAGCCCCCTCGAGTAGGTAACGCCACTCCTCCAATGCCAACTTGATGGCCAATAACTCTCGGTCTCCTATGGAGTAGTTGCGCTCGGAGGAGGAGAAGAGTTTGGAGAAGAAGCCGCAGGATACCATCCTCCCGGATGAAGATTTTTGAGTGAGTACCGCTCCGGCTCCAGAGGAGGAAGCGTCCACCTCCAGGAAGAACTGCTTGTTGCCGTCCGGGCGATGCAGCACTGGAGCGGAAGAGAAGGCCTGTTTTAAGGAAAGAAAGGCCTCCTCTGCTTCGGGCGTCCACTGTTTGGGGTTAGCATCCTTGCGGGTGAGCGCGGAGATTGGAGCAGTCCTGGAAGAGAAGTGCGGTATGAAGAGGCGGTAATAGTTGGCGAATCCCAGGAACCGCTGAATGGCCTTCAACCCCTCCGGTCGAGGCCACTTCTCGATGGCAGACAGTTTCTCCGGATCCATTCGTAGGCCTGTCTGAGAAATGATGTAGCCCAAAAACGGAAGCGAGGTCTGCTCAAAGAGGCACTTCTCATATTTGGCGAAGAGGTGATTCTGCCTGAGCCTGAGCAGAACCTGACGAACATCCCTCCGGTGAGACAGGAGGTCCGGAGAGAAGACCAAGATATCGTCTAGGTACACCACAACGCAAGAGTAGAGGAGGTCCCGAAAGATGTCATTGACCAACTCCTGAAAGACTGCTGGAGCATTACAGAGACCAAAGGGCATCACCAAATACTCGTAGTGGCCGTCCCGGGTGTTGAATGCCGTCTTCCATTCATCTCCCCGACGGATACGAACCAGGTTGTATGCCCCACGAAGATCCAGTTTGGTGAAGATTCTCGCCCCTCTAAGTCGATCAAACAATTCTGGAATGAGCGGAAGAGGGTACTTATTCTTCACAGTGATCAAATTTAAGCCTCTGTAGTCAATACAGGGACGGAGAGATCCGTCTTTCTTTTTTACGAAGAAGAAACCTGCTCCCGCTGGGGAGGTAGATTTCCGGATGAATCCTTTGGCCAAGTTCTCCTCGATATATTCGGACATCAACCTGGTCTCAGCAGCGGACAATGGGTAAATACGCCCACGGGGAGGCGTAGTACCAGGTAGCAGGTCGATCGGGCAATCATACGGTCTGTGTGGGGGTAATGTCTCTGCTTCCTTTTTATTAAAGACATCAGCGAAAGACCAATATGGAATCGGGAGTCCTAGTAGATTAGCAGGTGTAGGAGAAGGACGGACAGGATGAACAGGCACCAGACACGTTTGATGACAGTCCTGTCCCCAGCGAAGAATCTCTCCAGTCTGCCAGTCGAGCACGGGTGCATGCTTTTGGAGCCAAGGCAGACCTAGTAAGAAAGCGTGAGAGAGTCCAGGTAGAACATGAAATGAGATACTCTCAGAATGTAACATTCCCACCTGCAGGGTTATAGCCTCGGTGATAAGCTGGATGGGACGTGGTAGAAGACCCCCATCTACAGCAGCAACAGATACTGGTTCAAGCAGAGGTTTGGTGGGAATGCAAAATTTCTCTACCAGAGCCTGTGAAACGAGACTCCCAGCTGCTCCAGAATCAAGTTGGGCTAGTTCGAAGTAACGGTTCTCACCGAGGAGAATTGAGACAGACAGCAGCAGAGATGAAGAGGATTTATTCTTGTCTAGGTGGACCTCTCCGAGCGAACCTAGACACAGGCGTTTCCCGACCTCTCTGGGCAGGTACGGATCCGGTGCTCCTTACTGCCACAGTAGAAGCAACTCCCCTCAGCACGGCGTGAGTCCTGACGGGCTTTGACCATCTTGGTCTGGTCGACCTGCATGGGCTCTGCCGGGGGCACTTGAGGAGATACGGAAGGAGTTACAGGTCTCTGAAATAAAGGAGCTAGGCGAGGAAACCTTCTCTCACGGGTGACCTCTTTGGCTCGCTCCTGGAACCGTAGATCAATTCGATTGGCCAGAGTTATTAGGTCATCGAGAGAGGTTGGAATGTCCCGACCGGCAAGTTCATCTTTAATGCGGCCGGACAGGCCCTCCCAGAAGACAGCTATCAGAGCGTCATTATCCCAAGCCAGCTCTGAGGCAAGGGTACGAAACCTTATGGCATATTGACCCACGGTGAGACTCTCCTGACGAAGACGCAGCAGAGATGATGCAGAGGAGGTCTTCCGTCCGGGTTCATCGAATACCTTCCGGAAGGCTAAGAGAAAAGCAGACAGGTTAGACACCAGAGGATCTTCTCTTTCCCAAAGAGGATTTAGCCAGGCCAGGGCCTCTCCGGTGAGATGTGACATGATGAAGGCAATTTTGGCCCGGTCAGAGTTAAACTGGTGTGCCAGGAGTTCAAAATGCAGGGTACATTGGTTGATGAAACCCCGAGCCAGAGCAGGGTCGCCTCCAAACCGAGGAGGAGCTGAAAGTCGAGGTCCTGGAATAGAAACCACGGAGTTGGTAAGCAGCGGAGCTGCCGGATTGCGAGTCATGGTGCTCGCGGTGGTTGTCGGGGAAGTATTCAGAGTGTCCAGGCGGGAATTAACACACCGCAGATGACCCAGGATGGACTCCTGTTGAGACCTCTGACGAGACAGTTCATGACACAGGTCAGATAGCGAAGGGGTTTGGGTGCCACCGGGTTCCATGGCCCGAGCAAACTGTAACGGGTCAGGTAGGTGGAACCTCTGAGCTTTATTTATACAAGAAGGTTATACTTGTAAGAGAGCGGGTGGCGCCCAGGGAGACGGACAGGAAGTCACGGCAAGTGACGGGGCAGTCTCTGGTTATACGGGAAAGGATCACGGCAAGTGACCGGGGCAGTCTCTGGATTGACAGGCAGGTTGTCACGGCAAGTGACCGGGGCAGTCTCTGGATTGACAGGTAGGTTGTCACGGCAAGTGACCGGGGCAGTCTCTGGATAGACAGGCAGGTTGTCACGGCAAGTGACCGGGGCAGTCTCTGGATTGACAGGCAGGTTGTCACGGCAAGTGACCGGGGTAGTCTCTGGATAGACAGGCAGGTTGTCACGGCAAGTGACCGGGGCAGTCTCTGGATTGACAGGCAGGTTGTCACAGCAAGTAACCGGGGCAGTCTCTAGATGGACAGGTATATACGACCTGAGATGGTGAAGCCTCCCGGTAGGCTAGCAGGCAGATGGCGGATGGACACTCCCAAGTGAGCAGGCGAGAGTCTCTGGAACAGCCGGGATCACCGCTTGTGACGTCCGAACCTCCGGTAGGGCTGCAGTCAGATGGCAGATGATCGCTCCCAAGTGAGCAGGCAAGAGTCTCTGGAATAGCCGGGGATCACCGCTTGTGACGTCCGCACCTCCGGGTAGGGCTGCAGTCAGATGGCAGATGATCGCTCCCAAGCGAGCAGGCAAGAGTCTCTGGAATAGCCGTGGATCACCACTTGTGACGTCCGAACCTCCGGGTAGACTTGCGGACAGGTAGCATACAGCAAACGGGCAGGTAACTGGTAACGGGACCTGAGGGCTGAAGCAGAGTGAAACAGTGCAACAACAACATTGCTCGGGCACCTCCATTAAGGAGGAAGCCCTTAATATAGGGTGGAGTCCTCCGGCATTGGCCGGGGACTTATTTGAAAAATGCGCGCGGCTCCTTTAAGAGCGGGGGAGGGCGCGGGCGCGCGCCCTAAGTCCAGCAGCAGGGAAGGAGTGCGCGGCCCCAGCAGGGCGGATAGGAGGACGCTGAGGAAGGGTAAGGGGGGCGACGTCCCTGCCTGGCAGAGGACGCTGCTGCAGGGGAACAGCGTCCCTGCCTGCAGAAGGCAGGGACGCCGACGCTACATAAAAGCATCAAGGTGATTCAAACAATCATCCTCAGTCTCAATCAGAGGGTTTGCCCACATCAAAGCCTTATTGGTAAGCAACATGATTATAGTAAGCACTTTGGATCTTTCAGTGGGAAATTTGAAGCATGTGCAGAGAAAAATAGATTGCATTGGTTAATAAATCCCCTGAATTTCTCACGTTCACCGCCAAAACGAAAAGGAGGTAACTTGGGGATCCCAGAACTCGGGGTTATGGCAGGAGCCTGGACTCGTTCCTCTACCTCAATCCTGGCTCGTAATTCCTGAGTAGTTTGTCCAAACACTTGCAAATTATGATTAGTGAGGTCCTGTAGGCTTGCAAAACGGGTCTTTATAGTCTGTATATCTGCAAGGATTGTATCAGTCACTCCGCAAAGCTCCTTTATGCGGGCCTCCATCTTCCAGATATTTTAAGGCAGAAGTGCTGGAATGGTTGTGAGAAGTCACAACCACTGTCATCACAGAAGGTATTAAACGGACATCTGATATCCACAGTCACAGCAGACACGGCTTTCCCAGACCCAGCAGACACTAAACATTGGCTCCTGAATCTTGTCATGTATAGTGTACAGTTCCTATAGCGTCTTGTGCTTGGGTGCGAGGAAAACACATGAGACATAGGTTGATATGAAATGACTTGTATTACTTCATACAAGCATGCAGAAAAGGTCACACAGTTTGCAGGAACAGAGGCAGGAGAACACAGCAGGCCAGAGTAACTTCAAGCTCTACAATAACTCTCCAAGCAGGTTCAGGATCTCTTCTCTGTACCGTAATTCCTCTGCAAACATGGATTCACCAGACAGCAGGTTTCCAAAGTCCAAAAGTGTTCCAAAGTTCCTCAGTAGGAAATAGCTGGAGTCCAAAATCCTAGGTTTCCAGGAGTCAGGTCACAGGCTGACTGAGGCTTGATTCAGGAGCACTGATTGTTCAGCTGAGGCTGCTTAAGAAGCAAGAGGGAGAGAATCAGGGCGGGAACATGAAAAACTGGAAACTCCATATTAACTGAGGGCAAGAGCTGCAGAAAGACAGAAAGCAAATGGCCGACAGAAAACTGAGTTTCAAGGACATGTCAAAAGAGACAAAGAACCTTACAGAAACAGAAAGAAAGAGGAGACAGAAAAAAAGAACAGGAGAGAGAGAGAGAGAAAAAGAGGGGAAAGAAAGAACAGAGAGAGATAGAGAAAGAAAGGGGGAAAGAAAGAACAGAGAGGGAGAGAGAAAGAAAGAGGGGAAAGAAAGAACAGAGAGAAAAAAAGAAAGAACAGAGGAAAAACAGAAAGAATGAAACAGAAAGAAAGAGGGGACAGAAAGAATAAACAGAGAGAGAAAAAAAGAAAGAGGGGAAAGAAAGAACAGAGAGAAAGAAAGATGGGAAAGAAAAAACAGAACGAAAGAGGGGAAAGAAAAGAACAAAGTGAAAGAAAGATGGGGAAAGAAAGAAAGATGGGAAAGAAAGAACAGAGAGAGAAAGAACAGAGAGAGAAAGAAAGAACAGAGAGAAAGAAAGAACAGAAAGAGAAAGAAAGAAAGAAAGAAAGAAAAGAGAAAGAAGAAAAGAAAGAAAGAAAGAAAGAAAGAAAAAAGAAAGAAAGAAAGAAAGAGGGGAAAGAAAGAAAGAACAGAGAGAAAGAAAGAACAGAAAGAGAAAGAAAGAAGGAAAGAAAGAAAGAAAGAGGGGGAAGAAAGAACAGAGAGAGAGAAAGAAATATGGGAAATAAAGAACAGAGAGAGAAAGAAACAGAGAGAGAAAGAAAGGGGACAGAACAAAAGAACACAGAGATAGAAAAAAAGAAAGAGGGGAAAGAAAGAACAGAGAGAGTAAGAAAGAAAGAACAGAGAGAAAGAAAGAGGGGAAAGAAAGAGAACAGAGAGCAAGAAAGAAAAAGAACAGAGATAGAAAGAAAGAAAGAGGGGAAAGAAAGAACAGAGAGAAAGAAAGAAAGAAAAAGAACACAGAGAGAGAGAAAGAACAGAGAGAAAGAAAGAGGGGAAAGAAAAAGAACAGAGAGAGAAAGAAAGAACAGAGAGAAAGAAAGAAAAAGAACAGAGAGAAAGAAGAACAGAGAGAAAGAAAGAACAGAGAGGAAAGAGCAGAGAGAGAGAAAGAAAAAAAGGATTAGAGAGAAAGAACAGAGAGCAGGAAAGAAAGAAGAGAGAGAGAGAGAGAAAGAAAGAACAGAGAGAGAAAGAAAGAACAGAAAGAGAGAAGGAAAGAACAGAGAGAGAGAAAGAACAGAGAGAGAGAAAGAAAGAACAGAGAGAGAGAAAGAAAGATTCTATAAAGATACTATAGCAGCCCGGCTCTCATTGTAGTGCCCACCTGAGCCTCCCAATGCAGGACATATCATGATCCGCTCACATGGCCGAGATCCCCGATTCCAAGGCGATCCCGCTGTCTGCGCTGTCGGAGGAGGACACGGTGATGGATCTGAAGCATTCCCTGAAGTGCCTCAATGGTTCCGTCACAATCTCCTCCTAAAATTACCTCATTTCCAGTCAGCTTCCAGCACATCACTTCCGGTGGAACGTCATGTGCGAGTTTTAAAGTGCTCCTCGGGGCTCCGCCGTGTACTCCTGTGTCCAGGGGAACAGTAAGCTCCCTGCCGGGACAGTGGGGCAGACTCTCAAAATTGGGACTGTCCCGCTGGATCTGGGACAGTTGGGAGATATGAATGCTCCCCACCATACACCTTGTACACGCATGGCTCCGCACACCTCTCACACACACGGCTCCACTCAGTACACACACGGCTTCACTCCATAAACCTCGTACATACGCAGCCACGCTCCGTAAATCTTGTACACATGCGGCTTTGCACCATACACCTCGTACACATGCGGTTCCACTCCGAACACCTCGTACACACGCGGCTCCACTCTGTACACCCCGGCTCTGCTCCGCTCCATACACACACGGCTCAAGCACCAAGCCCTCCCTGTGTGTCAAAGTGTACGGAGCTGAGCGGCTCAGTTCCGTACACTTCGCACACACAGGGCTCCGTTTCATACAGCACTGCTACAGCCACACACGGCTCCGCTCACCTCATACACACACGGATCCGCTCCGTACACCTCGCACACACACGGCTCCGCTCCGTACACCTCGCACACACGGCTCCGCTCCGTACACATCGTACACACACGGCTCTGCTCCGTACACCTTGTTCACACACGGCTCCGCTCCGTACACCTTGTTCACACACGGCTCCGCTCCGTACACCTCGTTCACACACGGCTCCACTCCGTACACCTCGTTCACACACGGCTCCACTCCGTACACCTCGTTCACACACGGCTCCGCTCCGTACACCTCGTTCACACACGGCTCTGCTCCGTACACCTCGTACACAAACGGCTCCGCTCTGTACACCTCGTACACACACGGCTCCGCTCCGTACACCTCGTACACACACGGCTCCGCTCCGTACACCTCGTACACACCACGGCTCCGCTCCGTACACCTCGTTCACACGGCTTCGCTCCATACACCTCATTCACACACGGCTCCGCTCCGTACACCTCGTTCACACACGGCTCCGCTCCGTACAACCTCGTACACTAACGGCTCCGCTCCGTACACCTCGTACACACACGGCTCCGCTCCGTACACCTCGTTCACACACGGCTCCGCTCCGTACACCTCGCACACACTACAGCACTGCTACATCCACATTGTAAACGCCTCCTGACCCCACTCATAAACTTACCCTCGTGGAGCACCTGACAACCAGCACAGCAGAGAGCCAGAAACCGACCTGCCCAGAGAGGAGCCTGACCATGTGACACCCAACTCCTCCCCTCCTGTGACCTCATCACAGGTCCTGCTCGCACATAAGACAGCCAGCAAAGTCATTGCTCTGCTGTCAGAAGCTGTAGTGGAGCGCTGGGAAAGCGAGGAAGGGGTGCATGGGGGGGCGTGGCGGCTCCTCTCACTGCGGGACACATGCTGTCCCGCCGGGACAGAGTGTGGGAGGGTCAGAATCGGGACTGTCCCGGTCAATCCGGGACGGTTGGGAGGTATGCAACTGTAACGTCAAGTTAGGCCCATATACATTTTTATGTCATTAACCTACAACTCCCAGTATGTCCTTAACAATAATAAGATGCTGATAGTTGTTGTTATCAGTCATTATCTGACTGTGGACCATACATGAACCACAGTACTGATGAGACGTAGTCAGTATCAACAAGTAAACATTTACATTCAGGTACCTTAGAGGTGACATCTTCTTTGATTGAGTTGTTTCTTTTCGTCTCCATCTTGTTCAGATGCCATGGTGACTTTTCACATCCACAGCTCTTCCCTGCAGACTTCCCTCGTCTCCGGTCTTCTGCAGCACATCCCGACACAGGTGCCCTTAAAAATAAGAATATTATTAAAATGTCCTCTGCATAAAAATGTCCATATTATAACCTAAATAAACCTCATATAGTAAATGGCCTCCACACTGCGCCACTGTCTTCCATTATCAGATATAACCGCCACACCATCTGCCCCTACGAACCAAGGCCTATACCATGGCTGTCCCTCCCCACTGTTTTTCCTTACAATCTCTATTGCCGCACACTGGCCCCCTGCCATGCTAACCTCTCTCCATACTTTGTCCCCATTTCACGCTGCCTACTCTCCTTATTCATACAGTGCCCTTTTTTGTCCTCATCTTGCCCACCATGTTGTTCTTTCCAAACTGTACAAACTGTACTCCACCTCACACTGTCCTCCTACACAGTATGATAGTCACCACAGCCATCCATACAGTATAATATCCACAACAGCCCCCAATATACACTATGATTTCCACCACAGCTCTCCATACAGTATGATGTCCATCACAGCCCCACATTATATAGTATGTTGGTCCCCACAGCACCCCATACAGTATTATGGCCCTCCAGTCACCAATACAGTACAATGGCCCCACAGCCCCTTATATACAGTATAATGTCCCTCACATCATCTCACACCATATGATATCAACCACAGGCCCCAATATACAGTATAATATTCACAGCATCCCCAATATACACCATGATTTCCATCACAGCCCCCCATGCAATATGATGTCCATCACAGCCCGCCATTATATAGTATAATGTCCCCCACAGCACCCCATACAGTATAATGGCTCTACAGCCACTTTTTGCCACTAGCAGGTCACATCCTCCTGGGAGATCTGGGGTCAGAAAATCACTACATATTGTGAATGGCAGATTTTCCATTTAGCCAGTGTATTTGTGTTTTATTTTGAATAAACTTTGTTTTCTTTGGTGCTAAAGAGGTTAACAACCCTTTCTATGCTGATTAGAAACATGCAGCTCCAACTCACAGCTGTTCCTGACCTGGTCTTTTCCTATTCCTGTAAAATATGGTCAGACCTTCTCTTCCTTGCCAGTGAAAGTTTTGCTTCCTCACTCCTTGGAGATGCTGTGCTGAAATGTAGATCGTTGTTGGTACTGGAGATTGTTGCGTGCTGTTTCTGGTTTTATGATTTCCTCATTGTCCTTTTCTCATTTGGTTGGTATATTCCTATCCTTCCCTATATACCTCTCTACCTTTAGTAAGTGTATGTTTGTTGCTTTCTGTTATCCCTGTCTGTCTTACGTTTTGATACACTAGCATTTTTGTCCCAGGCCTCCTGGGGGAGATAGAGGGGACAGCTTAGGGAATAACAGGAGCTCAGGAGTTCCCGGCAGAGCAGGAGGCTGTTTACAGCTCCTCTGCTCCTGCACCGACATCAATTGTATTTGCAGCTTACAGACGAGAATACAATTGATTGCGAGGAGGTAATGATGGCCGAAGCACAGGCACAGAGGAGGGTGATCAGTGTCAGTCACTGACACTGCTCCCCTGTGTGCCATGGTCATCACTGTGCTGAGTGCCTGCGGTCAAAGAAAGGTGACAGGCAGCCGCAGGCATTCAGCAGTGTCAGAGTTTTTTTTTGTCTGAAATGAATCCCCCTCAGGTAGGCAGGAGGTAGCACCCTAGGCAGGTGACAACCCTCGGCCCGACCCGGGACTCAATGGACCAAATGGAAACCAGAATTTTAAACACTGAAATAAAAAAAGAAAAACATTTTTTATACTGGAGTGCTTCTTAAAATAACATTCTGTCTGTTTGCTGTCACCACAAGAGAGGCTTTACTGTATACTGTGTTATTAATGATTCCAGTATCTAAATATTATGCAGTTTGTTCCTAAACTCTCCCTAGTCGGAAGTGAGGACGTGTCTTAGTTTCTCTACAGAGGGGGTAGTTGGAGGAGGGGGGGCCTTAGTTTATCTACAGGAAGTGAGGGTGGGCCTTAGTTTATCTACAGGAAGTGAGGGTGGGCCTTAGTTTATCTACAGGAAGTGAGGGTGGGCCTTAGTTTCTCTACAGGAAGCGAGGGTGGGTCTTTGTTTCTCTACAGGAAGTGAGGGTGGGCCTTAATTTCTCTACAGGAAGTGAGGGTGGGATATGGTTTCACTACAAGTGGAGTTGGGCCCTTGTCCTGCTTTTCTGTACAGATAGTGAGGGCATGTTTTTGTTTCTGTATACTGTGTTATTAATGATTCCAGTATCTAAACATTATGCAGTTTGCTCCTAAACTCTCTCTAGTCGGAAGTGGGGACATGTCTTAGTTTCTCTACAGGAAAGGAGGAATCGTCTTAGTTTCTCTACAGGAAGTGAGGGTGGGTCTTAGTTAATCTACAGGAAATAAGGAAGCATCTTAGTTAATCTACAGGAAATGAGGGTGGGTCTTAGTTTCTCTACAGGAAGTAAGGGTGGGTCTTAGTTTCTCTACAGGAAGTGAGGGTGTGTCTTAGTTTCTCTACAGGAACTTTATATAAGGCATAAGGTAAGCAGTAGGGACTTTGTATCAGAAAAATTGAGCTGTGATTCCTATAAAATATCTATAATGATATTGAAATAATAGCTTTACTTTAAGAAAGTTCCAGCTCCAATAGTGCTGTCAGAATGCTAATGAAGTAGAACAGTAGAAAGCAGGGCATTTGGAGTTCTGTGTTCCTTTTTTTAGTTATTGAAACTGTATGATGTACATTTATTTCAATTTAGGCTCCAAAGTTTTGTCCCTGCAATAAACATAAATTGCTAAGTGCAAATGCAGCAGATTATGTGAATCGTTGCCGCCACCCCTCTTTTGTTTAGAAAAAACAAGCGTACTGAGTGCACGGCTCTATCACAGAATCATCTGGCGCGCTGACAGTGTTTTTCATGATTTGAAAGGGAAAACAAAACTTGGAATTGCGGCCGTCTGTATAAATTAATGTCAGCTTTAATAAACAGCAAATCGTGGTCGCCATTAAGAAACTGATACATATACGGGAATATCCTGTTTTTTAGCCAAAAAAAATGTTGCTGTGTTTATAATTGCTTGAAAATGAACACATTTTTGGGGAATAGCATCAGATTATTTTTAGCTTAAAGAAACTTTAAATTGAGTTCTTTGTGGAAAGAAAAGCAAGACGGGAAATACAAAGGATAAACCATTATTGCTATATTTCAAATTAATTAAAAAAAAAAAGAATTAACTGAAGAAAGAGTTCAAAAATTCTAGTTTTGTGTCTCCAGTTCCTAAGCTGATTTCATGTACTGCTTGTCTAGCTAAACTACAGAGAGTAGAAAAGGCAGCTGAAAGAGAGAAACACATAACTGCAGGCTCCGACTAAGCAAGTGTTTGTTTGTTGTTAGAACCCTCTTGTTAGGTTTTGTTTCACTTTGCTGGTCACATGACCTTTTTACCCTATTTAGTCTGGCTCCGCCCTTCTGACTTTGCTGGACTTCATTGTATTATCTACTCTTAAGCTAGCCGGGTGCTTAGGTGCCTTACTCTGTCAGTTTTGCTTAATCTTAGATCTCGTAGTAATTTGTTTTCTGTTTTTTTCCCTGCTACACTTTCTGTTAGGAGGTGTCCACCTTTTCTCCCATTCCCTAGATCTTGTAGGGATTCCTCCCTCGCAACTATAGGTCTTCGTTCAGACTAGCTGAGGACTTTAGCGGGTCTGTTAGCAGGATCAGGTTCCCCGTTACATCGTAGGGATCCAGCTCAGTCCTATTGTAGGGACAGAATTCCCACCTTTCCTTAGTGCTTGTAGCAGATCATAACAGTAAGTCCAGCCCAAAGAAAAAAAAAAAAAAAATCTCTAAGAAAGATTTTCTGTTTTCCATCATGGTGTCGGTTCAGGATTTGGTTCAGCGCCTGCAGGGACTTTCTCTGGAGGTGGCTGAGATAAAGCAACACGTGAGTAGTTGTTCTGGAGCACATTTCGTGGAGCCAAAGGTACCTTTGCCTGATTTATTTTTTGGTGAACAACAAGATTTTTTTTCTTTTAAAAATGCTTGCTTGTTGTATTTCCGTTTGAGACCCAGATCCTCTGGTGAGGAATCACAGCGCATAGGGTTCATAATGTCACTTTTGCGCAAAGAACCTCAGGATTGGGCCTTTTCTCTGCAGCCTAGTGATCCATGCTTTAGATCAGTGGATAGTTTTTTTTCTGCTTTGGGGTTGTTATATGACGATCCGGATCGTGTTTCATCAGCTGAGACAGAATTGAGACGTTTGAGACAGGGATCAGGTAATGTGGAGAAATATTGTACTCACTTCTGAAGGTGGTCCACACAGGTGGGCTGGAACGATTCAGTTTTGAAAGTTTATTTCTTGCAGGGTTAAGTGAAAGGGTTAAAGATTTGCTGATTGCTTATCCTATACCTGGTAACTTGCAAGAGGCTATGCAATTAGCCATACGGGTGGATAGGAGACTGCGTGCAAGGGTTAATGAGAGTAAATCTGCCTTGTCAGCTCCAAGTTTGGAGAAGGACTGTACTGACATTGGAGAGCGGATGGAAACTGGAGCAATGACACTTCACTCTGGGGAAAAAGAACGCAGATTTGCTAAGGGCTTGTGTTTCTACTGTGGTAAATCGGAGCATTTTATTAAGAACTGTGCGCTTCGAATGAATAAAGAGAGAAAAAAAAATGAGGTCAGTTTCGCCCGTATAGCTTGTTTAAACAATAAAGGTGTCTTTCTTTCTGCTACCACTGCTGGTGAGGAGGAATTAATGGAGTTTCGGGTATTTGTGGATTGTGGTTCAACTCTCAATGTGATTGATGGGAAATTTTTGGAAAAACTAAAATTAAAACCCAAACTTCTGTCTTCCCCTATTAATGTGGTGTCTGTGGATGGTTCTCACTTGAAAAATGTTACTCACCATATCTGTGAATTTCCTCTTACTATTAATGGTGTTCATCAAGAGAATTTGGATTTGGTGGTTTTGAATAATTTGCCCTCACCGGTGATTTTGGGGTTACCCTGGTTAAAATTGCACAATCCGGTACTGGATTGGTCTACCAATGAAATTAAGTCCTGGAGTCCTAATTGTTATGACAAGTGTTGTAACGGGCGTATTGCTGCTGTAGTTAAGGGGAGTTACCTGTACCTATTCAGGATTTTTGGAAAGTTTTTTCTGATAAGGAATCGCAAGTATTGCCTCCTCATAGAGATTATGATTGTGCAATTGAATTTGTCCCTGGAGCGACTCTTCCTAAAAGTCGCTTATTTAATTTGACTATTCCTGAGAGAAAGGCTTTGGAGGAATACATACAGACAAGTTTGGCCGCCGGTCACATTAGGCCTTCCAAGTCTCCTGTGGCGGTTGGATTTTTTTTTGTTAAAAAAAGGACGGCGGTTTACGGCCTTGTCTAGACTTTCGTGAGATTAATAAGATTACTGTACGCAATCCTTACCCACTGCCATTGATTCCTGATTTGTTTAACCAGTTAGTGGGGGCCAAGTGGTTCTCGAAAATTGATCTTCGAGGGGCATACAATTTGTTGCGCATGAAGGAGGGGGATGAATGGAAGACTGCGTTTAACACTCCACTGGGTCATTTTGAGAATCTGGTCATGCCTTTTGGACTTTCCAGTGCTCCGGCATTTTTTCAGAATCTCATTAATGACATCCTTAGACCTTTGATCGGCAGAAGTGTGGTTGTGTATTTGGATGACATTTTGATTTATTCACCGGATTTGGAGTCTCATTGGAGGAGTGTGCGTGAAGTATTACAGTTACTGAGTGATAATTCACTTTTTGCCAAGCTAGAAAAATGTGAGTTCGCTGTACAGAGACTTAGTTTTTTGGGCTACATTGTCTCCAGTGAAGGTTTTGAGATGGACCCGGTGAAAGTGCAAGCTGTGCAGGATTGGCCTAGACCTATTGGTGTGAAATCAATACAGAGGTTTTTGGGGTTCGCCAATTATTATAGAAAATTCATAAAAGATTTTTCTGTGATTGCCAAACCTCTGACCGATCTCACCAGGAAAGGTGCTGATGCGGTTCAGTGGACTACTGAGGCCATTGAGGCTTTTGTGTTGCTAAAGGAGAGGTTCAGCTCTGCTCCCATCCTTACGCAGCCTGATGTGACTAAACCATTTTTGGTTGAGGTTGATGCTTCTTCTGTGGGGGTCGGGCGGTGTTGTCTCAGGCAAAGACGGATGGAGTACATCCCTGTGCTTTTTTTTTCAAAGAAATTTTCTGAGTCTGAACTAAATTATGATATCGGTAATCGGGAATTGTTGGCAATTAAACTCGCATTTGAACACTGGCGTCATTTTTTGGAGGGAGCGGAATTTCCCATTCAAGTCTTCACCGATCATAAAAATCTGGTCTACCTTGATGCTGCCAAACGCTTGAATGCCCGTCAGGCTAGGTGGGCACTGTTTTTCTCACGGTTTAATTTTACCGTTACTTACATCCCAGGTACTAAAAATGTTAAAGCTGATGCTTTGTCTCGCAGCTTTTCTCCTATGGTGGGTACTGAGGAGGAGGAGGAAAACATCTTGCAAGAGGGGTTGTTATTGCTGTTTTGGACTCCGTTCTGGAAGATGAGATTCTTAAAGCACAGGAGAATGCCCCATCTAACACGCCGCATTGGAGGTTGTTTGTGCCTGGTACCCTGAGGAGAGATTTGTTTGATGAATGTCATGACTCTCGGTTGGAAGGTCATCCTGGAATCTCTGAGACCAAGAGACTTGTGGGTCGCAGTTTTTGGTGGCCAGGATGGCAGAAGGAAGTCATTAAGTGGGTGCGTCAATGCACTGTGTGTGCTAGATCTAAGTCTTCTCATACTCCTGCTGCGGGGTTGCTTTGCCCTCTGGAGGTCCCTAGTGCACCTTGGACACATTTGGCTATGGACTTTATTACTGACCTTCCCCCCTCTGAGGGTTTCACTGTCATCTGGGTGGTCGTGGACCGTTTTAGCAAGATGTGTCACTTGGTTCCTTTCATCAAACTGCCCTGCGCTAAGACTCTCGCTAAGGCCTTTGTCAAGGAAATAGTCAGACTACATGGTGTTCCTACTGACATTGTTTCCGATAGGGGACCTCAGTTTGTGGCTCGTTTTTGGCGTGCTTTTTGTGACAGGTTGGGAGTTCATTTGTCGTTTTCATCCGGATATCATCCGGAGTCTAATGGCCAGACAGAAAGGAAAAACCAGGATGTTGAGCAGTTCTTGCGTTGTTTTGTGACTGATAATCAAGAGGGGTGGTCTGAGTTTCTGCCACTTGCTGAGTTTGCTCTTAACAACCATACATCCGCTTCTGCTGGTTGTTCGCCTTTTTTTTGTTGTACTGGGAGACATCCGTCGTTTGGGTCATTTTCCAAGTTGGGATCGGCTGTACCTGAAGAGGAGAATTTTTCTGGTCTTTTGGAGAGAGTTTGGACTGATGTGCGTGGTAATCTTCAGGAGGCTAACAAAAGATCCAAAGTGTATTTTGATAGAAAACGACAAGAGGTTTTATTTGCTATTGGTGACATGGTTTGGTTGTCCTCTAAGAATCTGCGCTTGAGGATTCCGTCTAAGAAATTGAGTCCCAAGTTTGTAGGGCCCTTTAAGGTGCTTCAGGTTATTAACCAATCTGCTGTTAAGTTGGAGCTTCCCACCTCCTGGAAGATTAATCCGGTGTTTCATGTTTCTCTCTTGAAAAAAGCTGAGGTCTTGTCATGTGTGCATTGCCACGAAGATCGTCGCGGTTGCACATTTTGACTTCTCACAGCTGATCTGCTGTTTCTTTGTGTTTGGCAGCTAGGGAGTTAATTCTGTCTGTGCTCGGTGCTGGGACTGGGTGCAGTTTCTCCCGGCTGCAATTGATTATTTGTTGATTGGTTTCCTTTAAATTCCTGGTTGTCTGCTTGGGGAGTTGCCAGTTAAACCTTCATGCAGACCACAGATAGGAATGAATCTGTATAGACTTTAGTTGTGAGCTCCTTAGTTGTTCTAAGCTCAACTTGGTTAGAGTTTATTTCCCAGACCATTTATGTTCCTTTGGTGTTTGAGTGTGTATGCAAGCGAGTGTTATCCTGTCTGTCTTATATGTCTAATCTGTGTATTTAGCTGAGATCAGCCCATATCCCTTTGGTGGTAGTCAGGATCCTTCTTAGGACTGATTACAGGGTTCAGGGTCTGATAGGAGACAGGGTTAAGGTACTGCCACACTAAACAATCCCGCTAGTGATCACGATAACGACGCATACTAATGCGATCGCTAGCGGGATTGTTTCTATATCGCTAAGTGCGGCCACATTTAGCGATATAGTTAACGACGCTATCGCCGTTAGCGATCTTCTTAACGACTTTAGCGGTACAAAAGTACCGCTAAATCGCTAAGAAAAGGTGCCACACTAGCGATATATACTTACCCAGCGGGAGCGCCGGCGATAAAATAGGGTCCGGAACGATTCCAGCGACGAGCGAGATCACAGCAGGAAGCTCGTCGCTGGCAGCTGCCGCACTGAACAACATCGCTGACGGGATCGCTAAATAGTGACGTTTTTTAGCGATCCCGTTAGCGATATTGTTCAGTGTGGCATACCCTTTAGGTTGGAGACTTGGACCTCTGAACCATTATCAGTACCTCCAAGGTGAGGGATTAGTTAGGACCCCAGTTTAGGGTCAGGTTAGATCCCGGTCCACCTCTTTCCTGTTTCAGCTCATCAAGTCCTCAAGATTAACCCTGAGTTCAGCAGATATCGTGTCAGGTAAATCTATTCTATACTTACATGCTGATGTTGCTATACTAGTTGATGTATAGAGTGTTGTTCCTGTATTAATAGTTTACTGACATTGTATACATATCATTAGACAGCGTGACATTTTCACTGGCCATAAAAATTATCTCCAGTTACCATGGATCCAGTAGCCCAGCTGGCTCTGCAGTTGCAGGGATTATCCATGGAGCTGATGGACATTAAGTCCAAAGTTTTGTCTCCCTGGAGCAAACCAGAGTTGAACCTAAAGTAGCTCTCCCGGACAGGTTCACTGGTGGGCGAGACAAATTTTTCACCTTCCGGGAGGCATGTAAATTGTATTTTCGGCTTCGGCCTCGATCATCAGGGAGTGAAGAGCAGAGAGTGGGAATTGTTATCTCACTTCTGCAAGGGGACCCTCAATCCTGGGCATTTTCCCTTCCTCCGGGATCCCGGCTCTACTGTCTGTAGATCAATTTTTTACTGCCCTGGGATTGGTATATGATGACCCAGATCGGGTCTCTCTTGCTGAGACAAAATTACGTAAGATACAGCAGGGAGATCGTCCTGCAGAGGAATTTGCTTCTGAGTTTCGTAGATGGGCCACAGATACTCAGTGGAATGACCAGCTCTTAGGAGCCAGTTTTGTCATGGGCTTTCTGATAAATTAAAAGACGTTTTGGCTCAGTATGAGTCTCCTCATTCACTGGAGGCTGCTATGGCCTTAGCTATCCGTACTGATAGACGGCTTCGGGAGAGGGGTGAGGTAACCCCACTCCTGTTGTTTCTCCACCTACCACTAAAGTCCCTTATGTTGAGGTTCCCCTTGTCTGTTCGGATGAGCCTATGCAGTTGGGAGGGACATAATTTCGTAGGAGGGGATTGGCGGTACGCCGCAGGACTAGAAGATGTTTTTTCTGCGGGAAAGAGGGACATTTTGTTGGAGAATGTCCATCCCGTGCCTTGTTGAGCCAAAAGTCGCCGGAAAACTGTTAATCCCAGGTTGTGTGGTGGACGACAACCTGGGAGTATGTATTTCATCCGCCAGTTCTTCTCAGTTCCTTGTACCAGTGGAGGTGGTAGTTGGTACGAGAGTGGAGAGATTGTCTGTTCTTCTTGATAGTGGTTCCGGGGCTAATCTGGTTGACGCTCAGTTTGCTCAGGCTCAAGGTATGCATCTGGGTGTATTGGTCAAACCGATCCCTATATTCTCCATTGACGCCAGGCCTCTCGGCCAAGGTAGCTTTGTTCATGAGGTTCATAACATTGACCTTCGGGTAGGGGCAATACATAGGGAACAATTATCTTGTTATGTGTTGGAGGGTCTACCTACTCCCATTGTGTTGGGACTTCCTTGGTTGGTTAAACATAACCCTGTGATTAATTGGCAGTCCAGAGAAATAAGCCAATGGGGTGAGTTTTGCAAAAGCAACTGCATGAACACAGTCATCAGTGCGGTCGTGCCTAGTACATTGCCTCCTTTTTTGGAGGATTTTGGGGATGTTTTCTCTGAGGAGGGGTGTCAGGAGTTGCCTCCTCATCGCGTGTATGACTGCTCTATTAATCTCCTTCCTGATGCTAAGTTGCCTAAAGCTAGGTTGTATAATCTTTCTGGTCCTGAGAGGCAGGCTATGAAAGATTATATTTCTGAAAGTCTGGCCAAAGGGCATATTAGACCTTCATCTTCCCCAGTAGCCGCGGGGTTCTTCTTTGTGAAGAAGAAAGATGGAGGCCTACGCCCTTGCTTGGATTTCCGCGAACTTAATCGGATTACTGTTCGAGATCCGTATCCACTCCCTCTTATTCCTGATCTCTCCAATCAAATTGTTGGCGCCAAATGGTTCTCTAAATTGGATCTCAGGGGGGCGTATAATCTGATTAGGATAAAAGAGGGGGATGAGTGGAAAACGGCGTTTAACACGCCGGAGGGACATTATGAGAACCTTGTCATGCCTTTTGGTCTGACTACTGCACCAGCAGTATTCCAACATTTTGTTAATGACATTTTTCGTCACCTTGTGGGGCTGTTTGTGGTTGTATATTTGGACGACATTTTAATTTACTCGCCAGATCTTGTGTCTCATCAGGAGCATGTGAGACAGGTGCTGCAGATCTTGCGAGACAATAAACTATACGCCAAACTGGAGAAGTGTGTATTTGCCGTACAGGAACTTCAGTTTTTGGGTTTTTTGGTGTCAGCCTCCGGTTTCCGTATGGACCCTGAAAAGGTGAGAGCAGTGCTTGAATGGGATCAGCCAGGGGATCTTAAGGCTCTGCAGCGTTTTTTGCGGTTTGCTAACTACTACCGGAAATTTATTTGTAATTTCTCATCTGTCGTCAAACCTCTCACTGACATGACAAGAAAAGGGACGGATTTTTCTAAATGGTCGGACAAAGCTTGCCAAGCCTTTTCCTCTTTGAAGAAATGTTTTGCTTCGGCACCCGTTCTCATCCAACCAGATGCATCTCAGCCGTTCATTGTGGAGGTGGATGCGTCTGACGTAGGGGTGGGTGCTATATTGTCCCAGGGTCCGTCCCCTGGTAAATGGCATCCGTGCGCTTTCTTTTCTAAGAAATTGTCGTCCGCCGAAAGGAATTATGATATCGGCAATAGGGAACTTTTGGCCATTAAGTTAGCTTTTGAAGAATGGCGTCACTTTTTGGAGGGGGCAGTCCACCCGGTTACCGTTATTACTGATCACAAGAACCTGTTGTATTTGGAATCCGCTAAGCGTCTGAATTCCTGACAAGCTCGATGGTCGTTGTTTTTTACCAGGTTTAATTTTGTCGTCACTTATCGCCCGGGGTCTAAGAATGTAAAGGCGGATGCCTTGTCTCGCAGTTTCCCAGGGCCGGGAAAACGGATGACCCGAGTCCTATCCTTCAGGAGGGGGTGGTAGTGTCGGCTGTATTTTCTGAGCTTGAGGAGGAGGTGTTAGAGGCTCAGGGGGACGCCCCTGCAGGACCTCCAGGGAGACTGTTTGTCCCAAATCTGTTGAGACAAAAGGTTATTGAGGCACATCATAATTCTGCTCTAGCAGGACATCCAGGGAGTAAGGCTACTTTAGATCTCCTTTCTCGCCGGTTTTGGTGGCCTAATGCTAATAAAGATGTTATAACTTTTGTCGAGTCATGTGGGGTGTGTGCTCGCTCTAAAACCCCTCATACCCGTCCGTCTGGGACCCTTTTACCCTTGAAACTTCCGGAGCGTCCATGGACTCATTTATCTATGGACTTCATTACGGACCTTCCTCCGTCGTCAGGGAATACTGTCATACTGGTGGTTGTTGACAGGTTCAGTAAGATGGCACATTTCGTTGCTCTTCCTGCACTCCCTAATGCTAAAACTCTGGCGCAGGTGTTCATTAGGGAGATCGTTAGACTTCATGGGTTGCCTTCTGATGTGGTGTCAGATAGGGGGTCTCAGTTTGTGTCCAAATTTTGGAGGGCATTTTGTTTACGTCGGGGGATGCAATTGTCATTTTCCTCGGCTTTTCATCCGCAGACCAATGGTCAGACAGAGCGTCTGAATCAGAGCTTAGAGACATATCTCCGGTGTTTTGTTTCAGAGAACCAAGAGGACTGGTCTTCTTTCTTGCCTCTGGCAGAGTTCGCTCTTAACAACAGGCGGAGCGAGTCCACTGGTAAGTCCCCGTTTTTTGGGGCATATGGTTTCCATCCCCAGTTTTGTACTTTCAATGGGGGGGGCCCTTCTGGGGTTCCTGAGGAGGAGCGTTTCTCGTCGTCACTTGCTTCTGTGTGGAGAGGTGTATTGAATAATCTGAGTGCGATGGGGAACCGTTACAAACGTATGGCTGATAGGAGGAGAGTTTCTGGTCCAGATCTGAATGTGAACGATCTGGTATGGTTGTCTACCAGGAATATAAAACTTAAGGTGCCCTCCTGGAAACTGGGTCCCAGATTCATCGGGCCGTACAGGATCAGTTCCATAATTAATCCTGTGGCATTTCGTCTGGACCTCCCTCCTACGTTTAAAATTCATAATGTGTTCCACAAGTCATTACTTAAAAGGTATGTGGCACCAGTCATACCGTCACCTCTACCTCCTCCTCCTGTGTTGGTCAATGGTAACTTGGAATTTCAAGTATCAAAGATCATTGACTCACGTCTGAATCGCCGGTCCCTTCAGTACTTGGTGCATTGGAAGGGGTATGGTCCAGAGGAGAGGACGTGGGTCCCTGCGTCTGATGTTAACGCAGATCGTTTGGTTCGGACCTTCCACAGAACTCACCCGGGCAGGCCTGGCCCTGAGGGTCCGGAGGCCCCTCGTAGAAGGGGGGGTACTGTCATGTGTGCATTGCCACGAAGATCGTCGCGGTTGCACATTTTGACTTCTCACAGCTGATCTGCTGTTTCTTTGTGTTTGGCAGCTAGGGAGTTAATTCTGTCTGTGCTCGGTGCTGGGACTGGGTGCAGTTTCTCCCGGCTGCAATTGATTATTTGTTGATTGGTTTCCTTTAAATTCCTGGTTGTCTGCTTGGGGAGTTGCCAGTTAAACCTTCATGCAGACCACAGATAGGAATGAATCTGTATAGACTTTAGTTGTGAGCTCCTTAGTTGTTCTAAGCTCAACTTGGTTAGAGTTTATTTCCCAGACCATTTATGTTCCTTTGGTGTTTGAGTGTGTATGCAAGCGAGTGTTATCCTGTCTGTCTTATATGTCTAATCTGTGTATTTAGCTGAGATCAGCCCATATCCTTTGGTGGTAGTCAGGATCCTTCTTAGGACTGATTACAGGGTTCAGGGTCTGATAGGAGACAGGGTTAGGTTGGAGACTTGGACCTCTGAACCATTATCAGTACCTCCAAGGTGACGGATTAGTTAGGACCCCAGTTTAGGGTCAGGTTAGATCCCGGTCCACCTCTTTCCTGTTTCAGCTCATCAAGTCCTCAAGATTAACCCTGAGTTCAGCAGATATCGTGTCAGGTAAATCTATTCTATACTTACATGCTGATGTTGCTATACTAGTTGATGTATAGAGTGTTGTTCCTGTATTAATAGTTTACTGACATTGTATACATATCATTAGACAGCGTGACAGGTCTCAGATGGAGACGTCTCGGCCACTGTTCCCCTGGTGGTGGAGGACGGGCAATATGAGATTTCCGCATCCTAAATTCTAGACGGTATAGAGGGAGTTTACAGTACCTCGTCGCTTGGAAGGGTTATGGACCCGAGGATAACTCATGGGTGAGGGCGGATGATGTTTCTGCGTCTAGACTTGTCAGAGCGTTTCACAAGAGGTTTCCGGATAAGCCTAAGTCCTAGGGGATCCGGAGGATCCTCTTAGAAGGGAGGGTACTGTTAGAACCCTCTTGTTAGGTTTTGTTTCACTTTGCTGGTCACATGACCTTTTTACCCTATTTAGTCTGGTTCCGCCCTTCTGGCCTTGCTGGACTTCATTGTATTATCTACTCTTAAGCTAGCCGGGTGCTTAGGTGCCTTACTCTGTCAGTTTTGCTAGATCTTAGTATCTCTTAGTATTTGTTTTCTGTTTTATTTTTCCCTGCTACACTTTCTGTTAGGAGGTGTCCACCTTTTCACCCAGTCCCTAGATCTTGTAGGGATTCCTCCCTCGCAACTATAGGTCTTCGTTCAGACTAGCTGAGGACTTTAGCGGGTCTGGTCGCAGGATCAGGTTCCCCGTTATATCGTAGGGATCCAGCTCAGTCCTATTGTAGGGACAGAATTCCCACCTTTCCTTAGTGCTTGTAGCAGATCATAACATTTGTAGTGTGTAACCATGGAGACACATAGGTCTGCATAGGACCTGCATTCATAAAATAAAAATAACTTGTGGAGACAGGGCATTGTATCTTAATTAATCAGACAACTGTTTTTAGCAAACCAAGAATAATTGAATGTTATCTGTAGTGTTGGCTTTCAAATTTAAGTGTTGATTTCTGATCAAGAAAACAAACTTTTGTTTGAGTAAGCCGGTAATATTGACTTGTATTGTGCGCTTATCCTTGATCACTAGTGATGTTCGCTGATATGCTAATTATGCATTGTGTTGTAGAGCCAGTTTGTTGACTTTGAAAGCAGAGAGGGAAAAACTAGGCAAATAGATGAAATAGTCAAGTAATGCTACTTGATCTCATCAGCATTCTTCCCCTTATCTGTGATGCTGGACTGAAGAACATTTGTTAAATCTAAAAATAGATTACATGCCTCCATATAAAGAGACTCAGAGACAGAAAGACTGGGAGACAGCTAGAGATTCTGCCAAGACACATTAATACATCCAAAGGACGAGACAGGACAGCAGCCAATACATTCATGACTGCGCTTAAAGATGTGTTGTGGACTGTTCCCCATAAGTGGTGAAGGATGATCGGAATCCTATC
The DNA here is from genome assembly GCA_033576555.1 of Oophaga sylvatica. Taxonomy (NCBI): domain Eukaryota; kingdom Metazoa; phylum Chordata; class Amphibia; order Anura; family Dendrobatidae; genus Oophaga; species Oophaga sylvatica. The sequence goes on along the minus strand of JARQOD010000005.1, from coordinate 532,564,375 downwards.
ATGTCTGGCTAATTAAGATGGGGACCAATGTGGAGACACGGCATTGTATCTTAATTAACTAGACAACTGTTTTTTGCAAACCAAGAATAATAGAATGTTATCTATAGTGTTGGCTTTCAAATTTAAGTGCTGATTTCTGCTTGGTCAAGAAACAGACTTTTGTTTGTGTAAGTCAGTAATATTGACTTGTATTGAGTGGTTATGCATGATCACTAGAGATGTTTGCTGATATTCTAATTATGCATTGTGTTATGGAGCCAGTTTGTTGACTTTGAAAGCAGAGAGAGAAAAACTACACAAATAGATTAAATAATCAAGTAATGCTACTTGATCTCATTGCCATTCTTCCCCTTATCTGTGATACTGGACTGAAGAAGACGTTAAATGTAAAAATAGGTTACATGCATCTGTATAAAGAGACTCAGAGACACAGAGACTGGGAGGCAGCCAGAGATTCTGCCAAGATACATCCATACATCCAAAGAACCAGTGACAGGACAGCAGCCAATATCATGGCACCATCACAAGGGACATGGATCTATCATTTTACAGGAAACAACCTAGGTGTTTTTGTCTTCGGTTGGAAGAATACAGATCTGCTCCATTGACCATCGCTGGACTATGGATACGTTTGGAGAAAGCCATGATTGGGATCTACTGGTCGCCTGGCTCCATGGAGATGTTTGGAGAAGCCAGGTTGTGACTCACAGGTCAACTGGCCTTGTACCGGAATGGACTGTCATCTCCCTACGCTTGTCGTTACCTCCTCTCTGTGTGTGCCACAGGTGGGGTAGCGACCCTGGGAGCTCTGAAGTAACATCTGCCATTATCCCGGCAAGTCAGTCGAAAGATGAGACTTTCTAATGTGCACCATCTTGGGTACTGTGCTGGGACTGATCTATGTGTTATCTGCCTATTTTGTGGTTCAATAAACATTGCCACAGTGTTTTACCCTCACCCTGTGTTGTCTGAGTAGCGTTATGCCCACGTTAAAAGGAGCACGGACATAACTAAAAAAAATTCACATTAAAACCCAACCTTTCTACAGCATGTACACTGTTTCAAAGAATAATAATTTGTCAGACTTAGTACATTAAATTACACTGGAGCTGCAGGCAGTTTTACAGACTTCAGAGCTGAATCTCACTGCAGTCATAGCTTGAAAAAAAAGTTTACAGAGGGGTTATGGTCACATTTAGCATTTTTGATAATTTTTTTCTGCAGTGTAAATTACGCCGTTCTGATACATTTTTTGTAAGCATTTTTTTGGGGGTAGCTATGCCAATTAGTTCTCAATGGGAAAAACTGCAGTAATAATGCAGAAAGAACGGAGATTTTTTTTTTTCAAAATGCAAGATAAGTCAAAAAATGTAAGAAAAAAAACACACCATGTGAATGAGATTTAACAAATCTCATTCATTTTTGCTGTTAATTTAAGATGCTACTTTTTTCTGCATGACACAAACCACACAAAAATGCTACATGTGAATAAGCCCTAAGTAGATGTGTCGTTCCTCTTAAACTATGAAGCTTTTGCTGGCAATACAATTTAAAGGGACTCTGTCAGCTGGATTTACCCCCCAACTATTTATGTGCACATGTAGATCTTTCAAAGACAAGTCTAGCAACACCTTGACAAGGCCAGTCCGTCCTGTTACTGAAAAATCCCCCTTTCAATTGATTGCTGCAGAGCTATTTGACGATCTGAAGCCTGTCACTCCAGCTCTATTCCCCACCCAGCACCGCGTCCTCCTGCTTGACTGACAGCTCCTCACTTATTCTCACAAAACAGAGGCTGTCAGTCAAGCAGGAGAACTTGGTGTTCAATGGGGCATAGAGCTGGAGTGACAGAGGCTTCAGATCTACCATAGCTCTTCAGCCTCATTTACATATCAATTTAAAGGCTGATTTCTCAGTGATGGAGGAACGGACCGGCCATGTAAAGGAACTGCTGAACTTGTCTTTGAAAGATCTACATGTGGATATAAATAATTTTGGGGGGGGGGGGGGGAGTGAAATCTTTTAAATACTAAAATATTCAGGCAATACCTATTCTGGGTCCCAAACCCTTATACGCATGCATGACTGCATGTGTTTGAATGGCGAGAGTGAGGTGTGCTGCTGCCAGACATTTCTGGCAGCAGCTATTCTCCCCTATGAATAAAATGATTGGGCATGCTGAAATTCAACATGTCCAAAGGCTGAGATACTCAAAAGCCCATTAGAGGGTCAGCTGGTCCTGCTGAAATTGGAAAGTTTGGACAACAATACATATAATTATAGAACATTAGGGTTGAGCATTCCGATACTGCAAATATCGGGTATCGGCCGATATTGGCTGTATCGGAATTCCGATTCCGAGTACCGATATTTCGTCATATCGGATACCGGAATCGGATTTGTCACTGTCACTGTCAGTGTCCGTCGGTCGGGTCTGTCAGGAGTCAGCGGCACTTACCTGGCAGAAGATCTCCGGCGGTCACGTCCTGGACTGCTTGATGGCCGCAATCTTCTTTCCCCGGCGGTCACATGCAGTTTCTCGCGATAACTGCAGTGACTGCTGGGTAATCCCGGCCGTAAAGCAGTCAGTCCGATGACGTCACCGCCGGGGAAGCAGGTAATCAGCTGTGCTGCGTCGCGATGACAGGCTCTGCCTGTCATTGCGATGTAGCAGAGTTGGATCGTCGTGGGACTGTCGTTATGGACTGCGTCGGACAGGTGGTATACTGTTGGTTTGTTGTTTTTCTTTTTTTACAGGAGATCGATGGCGTCGCAGGAATGAGAGTACAATAAAATTAATGAAAACTGTGTTGTCTCTTTTATTTCATTAAAATACTTTTTTCTTGCTTTGTCTTTTTTTTTATACATTTAATAACTTTGGGATTAATAATGGATCGGTGTCTTATTGACGCCTCTCCATTATTAACCGGGCTTATTGTCACCGTGCAATCAACGGTGACATTAACCCCTTATTACCCCGCTTGCCACCGCTACAGGGCAAGTGGGAAGAGCCGGGTAAAGTGCCACAATTGGCACATCTTTTGATGCGCCAAATGTGGGGCTGCTGTAGCCTGGTATTATCAGGCTGTTGAGGGCCAAAATCCAAGGGCCTTGACAGTCTTTTAATACCAGGCCGCAGCAGTCTGCATTTTACTTGGCTGGTTAACAAAAATAGGGGGGATCCCCACGCCGTTTTTTTTTTCGAGGGGATCCCCTATTTTTGTTAACCAGCCAAGCTAAGCAGACTGCTGTGGCCTGGTATTATCAGGCTGGCAAGGTCCATGGATATTGGATCCTTACCAGCCTGAAAAACCAGGCCTCAGCGGTCTGCTTCATCTGGCTGGTTAACAAAAATAGGGGGGACCCCACGCCAATTTTTTTCGAGGGGATCCCCTATTTTTGTTAATCAGCCAAGATATGCAGACTGCTGTGGCCTGGTATTATCAGGCTGGCAAGGTCCATGGATCTTGGCTCCTTAACAGCCTGAAAATCCAGGCCTCAGCGGTCTGCTTCATCTGGCTGGTTAACAAAAATAGGGGGGACCCCACGCCAATTTTTTTCGAGGGGATCCCTATTTTTGTTAATCAGCCAAGATATGCAGACTGCTGTGGCCTGGTATTATCAGGCTGGCAAGGTCCATGGATCTTGGCTCCTTAACAGCCTGAAAATCCAGGCCTCAGCGGCCTGCTTCATCTGGCTGGTTAACAAAAATAGGGGGGACCCCACGCCAATTTTTTTCGAGGGGATCCCCTATTTTTGTTAATCAGCCAAGATATGCAGACTGCTGTGGCCTGGTATTATCAGGCTGGCAAGGTCCATGGATCTTGGCTCCTTAACAGCCTGAAAATCCAGGCCTCAGCGGTCTGCTTCATCTGGCTGGTTAACAAAAATAGGGGGGACCCCACGCCAATTTTTTTCGAGGGGATCCCCTATTTTTGTTAATCAGCCAAGATATGCAGACTGCTGTGGCCTGGTATTATCAGGCTGGCAAGGTCCATGGATCTTGGCTCCTTAACAGCCTGAAAATCCAGGCCTCAGCGGCCTGCTTCATCTGGCTGGTTAACAAAAATAGGGGGGACCCCACGCCAATTTTTTTCGAGGGGATCCCCTATTTTTGTTAATCAGCCAAGATATGCAGACTGCTGTGGCCTAGTATTATCAGGCTGGCAAGGTCCATGGATCTTGGCTCCTTAACAGCCTGAAAATCCAGGCCTCAGCGGTCTGCTTCATCTGGCTGGTTAACAAAAATAGGGGGGACCCCACGCCAATTTTTTTCGAGGGGATCCCCTATTTTTGTTAATCAGCCAAGATATGCAGACTGCTGTGGCCTAGTATTATCAGGCTGGCAAGGTCCATGGATCTTGGCTCCTTAACAGCCTGAAAATCCAGGCCTCAGCGGTCTGCTTCATCTGGCTGGTTAACAAAAATAGGGGGGACCCCACGCCATTTTTTTTTCGAAGGGAACCCCTATTTTTGTTAATCAGTTCCCTCTGACGTCACTGATTGTGTCCCTGGCTGACCTGAAGTGAAAGTGGAAAGCAATCAATTAAGCTTTCCACTTAAGGGCCCGTCTCACATAGCAATATCGCTACCGAGATCGCTGCTGAGTCACTAGTTTTGTGACGCAGCAGCGAGCTCACCAGCGATATCGCTGTGTGTGACATTCAGCGACGATCAGCCCCCCTGCCGGGTATCGCTGATCGTCGCTGAAATGTCAGGACCTTTTTTTGATCGCTGGTTTCCCGCTGACAGGCACACATCGCTGCGTGTGACAGGCGGGAGACCAGCGATCCGCTGGTAACCAAGGTACACAGCGGGTTTCCAGTCGCGGGGCTGTGCCTAGAAACCCGCTGTGTACCTTGGATACCAGCGCCCTGATGCAGGGAGCTGGTATCCAAGGTACACAGCGGGTTTCCAAGCGCTGCGCGGTGCCTGGAAACCCGCTGTGTACCTTGGTTACCAGCGGATCGCTGGTCTCCCGCCTGTCACACGCAGCGATGCGTGCCTGTCAGAGGGAAACCAGCGATCAAAAAAAGGTCCTGACATTTCAGCGACGATCAGCGATACCCGGCAGGGGGGCTGATCGTCGCTGAATGTCACACACAGCGATATCGCTGGTGAGCTCGCTGCTGCGTCACAAAACTAGTGACTCAGCAGCGATCTCGGTAGCGATATCGCTATGTGAGACGGGCCCTTAAGCGATGTTACCCGCAGTGTTGCTGTCCCAGATCGCTGCCTGAGCTGCCTGTTTGGCAGCTCAGCAGCGATCATGTAGCGATACACCAGCGATCCTGACAAGTGCATATCGTTGTCGGGATCGCTGGTGTATCGTTATGTGACACCCAGCCTTTACTCTCCTGTCAGGCAGGAGAGGAACTCATTCATTTGGGGTTTACTGTGAGGCTGCAGCATTAGCTGCGGTCCCTGCAGTAAACATTAACCCTTTCTGAAGGATTACACCGTGGGACCTGACTGTGCATGGGATAGGTAAGAATAATTTTGCTTTTTTATTTTATTTTTATTACAGGAAATGGTTTTTGCAGTAAAATAAAAGATGGTCAAAAACATGTGTCTTTATTTCATTAAAATGATTTTTAATTAAAGTGTGTGTGTTTTATTTTTATTTCATGCAATAGGATTAATAATTGATAGTTGTCTAATTGACAGCTCTCAATTATTAACCTGGCTTAAGGTCACCTTTCAATAGCAAGGTGGCTTTAACCCCATATTAACCCATTCGCCACCGCTACAGGGCAATGGGAATAGACGGGCAAAGTGCCAGAAAGGGCGAATCTAATTATAGATTTGTCTTTCCTGGGTGTCTGGGGGCAGATGTTAGTAGCCGGGGGGGGGGGCAAAAATAATGGTCCCTCTCTGGGCTATTATTATCTGCCCCCACTCACTGGCTTTGTCTGTCTGGTTGCGAAAATAGGGCGGGAGCCCACGCATTTTTTTTCAGCAATTTTACACCTCATATATATATATACATGTCATTGAATTTGTGACACATATATATATTTATATTTGTAGTTCATACACTTCTACATAGTATAATAGCCGCTAATTCAATTGCCGGCTTTTGTGAAAATGCAGAACCCGACATGAAATGACACTTGGTGTACATAGGGTTAACCATGTCTTTTCATGTCCTTTGCTATCTAATTTGCACAAACAATTAAATCAGACTATGTGTGCAAAATTTCACACCTGTAGGGGTTAATTAAAGGTGTAAATTCGTAGCAAAAAAGTCCGTTTTTTTTACAACGAATTTACACCTTTAATTAACCCCTACAGGTGTGAAATTTTGCACACATAGACTGATTTAATTGTTTGTGCAAATCAGATAGCAAACGACATGAAAAGACATGGTTAACCCTATGTACACCAAGTGTCATTTCATGTCGGGTGCTTCTGTCTTTTCACTGAAGCCGGCTTTACCCGGCAATTGAATCAGAGGATATTTTACTATGTAGAAGTGTATAAACTATACATATATGTATATATATATGTCACAATGACATGTATATATATATATATATGTATTCTATGTGTGTATATTTAGTGTTTACAAGGAAAGAATGGGGTTTTTTTAGTTGCGATATTTTGTTCCCATAGACTTACATGGGACTTCCGGTATCGGTATCGGGTATCGCCGATATTTTAGTGATATCGGCGATACCATTCCGATTCCGATACTTTAGGATATCGGAAAGTATCGCTCAACTCTATTGTTTCCAACTTGCAAACAGCTATTCTCGTCGCCTTATCGGTGCCAGATATAGAAAGCAGAGTTGGACAACGGCTGTCGGAGAACCTTCCCATGATCTTCCTAATTACAGAGTCGCTTCCTTTCCCCGCATAGAAGTTTGATCTCATTTTGGCAAGAATATGTTTCAATCTGGCAAGTTATGGTATTTCTAGCTGTCACAGAAGGAAAAAAAAACATTCAATGAAAGTTTTTTACGCTACAGATTGTTCTTTTGTTATTTCTCTATCTAAAAGTGGAATTGATAATTGGCGGAGACCATTCTAGATTGATCTGAACTGATTATAAAATCAGGGGGAATGTTACCCCGAATGAATGGCAAGACAATTGGTAGACAACTCCTTAGGAAGGCTCGATAAGTCATAAAGGATTCCAGTGGAGAGCTCAATGTCAATCTTCTGCTTTCTCAATGTAAAGCCACGTAAAAATGTTGTGATAAAAGTCATAGTAGCTGCTGCTCTTCCTCTCCGGGCGAGATGATAAAAAGCCATCACGTAACATTAGCAGTCCCTCTCCGGTGATGTAAACACATTAATCTTGCAGTGGAATTTCTCATGGTCTTTTTTTATATGAAGATTTACTTTCGTTTTTTTTTTTTTTTTTTTCTGAAATACATGGAAACAAAAATTTGTAAACACGGCATTCCTTTGTTAATCTGTCATCAAAAATAATTATGCCGAGTGAAAACCGAGCAGTGGGAAAATTCCATGGACCCATGATTAAATTTAACGATGCACTTTGCAAAGACCGGAGTTCAAAAGTTATTCCGATGCGAGGGAGCAGCCTCCGCCGGCATTCACCAATTTTTGAAACACTCAATGATGCTTTTTTTTTTGCCCGTTGATTAGAAAAAAATAAAATAATAATTAGCCGGTGTTAGACTTTTTCGGGAGCTCGGGGGGGACTAATGTTTTCTTACTTAGATGTGAGAAGGAATTTATACTGCAAATCTTGTAGTACATGCTTTGTGGTTAACCAAACATGCAATGAGTCAAACTATTGGAAAGGGAACAGTAATTGAAGACAAATGTTATGACATAATCATTTATACACAGCAGAGAGGCTTCAGATTAAATGTACTCCGCACCGCGGCTTAGCAAGTGTTATCTGCAATTTTTTATTCCTCCCCGCTTTCCATTTATGTATTTATTTCGATGCTAATTTGGCCCACATGTCTTCTATTTCCATCTAAAAAGCGGAATTAATTTCCATCCAATTAAAGATACTTAACAATAATCTCCGTAAATGTATTAAAAATGATCGGTCAAAGCCAGAGAGCAATTTTTTTGACTCTACCGTGAATAAATAGAAGAAATTAAAAAAAAAAAAGAAACTTCCCATCTGAAAAAATTAGGCACATAACTCGGAAAAAAAAATTAAATCCAGGCAACGTTGATGTGAGGACTGGATGTAGAAAAAAAAAAAAAACTACACATATTTGGATGAATTGAAAAGTGTCATTAAAAGAATGAGCGTGCCACGTAAAAAATGCGCAGGTCCTCGCCAAAAAAAGGTCTGTCAACCTGGTGCATAGTCTTCTTAGCCTTGACATTGGGTTCTAAGGGGTAACGTTTCTCCTTGTGGAGAGTGAAAAGCCAAGCCTGGCATGTCAGAGTGTGGAGACTTATAAGCCATGCAATGCTCCTCTGGAAAACTAAGTATGCAAATGGTCTCTTCAGAGAAGAAGAGGACTAGAACTCTAGCGCCACCTATTGGAAGCAGAGATCCTAAAAGTCAATGTTGACTCTTTAACGAGCCTTGCAATGTGACTAATAGGATAAAAGCCAAACCGGAATCTCAATTTGCAAACACAGCGTTTTGGAGTATTGACCCTCGTCAGTGCCAAGTTTGAGATCTGATTTTGCTGTATGACAGGCTCTGGACTGGGGTCTAAGGGGTAACGTTTCTCCTTGTGGAGAGTGACAAACCAAGCCTGGCACGTCAGAGTGTGGAGACTTATAAGCCATGCAATGCTCCTCTGGAAAACTAAGTATTAAAATGGTCTCTTCAGAGAAGAAGAGGACTAGAACTCTAGCGCCACCTATTGGAAGCAGATATCCTAAAAGTCAATGTCGACTCTTTAACGAGCCTTGCAATGTGACTTAGGATAAAAGCCAAACCGGAATCTCAATTTGCAAACACAGCGTTTTGGAGTATTGACCCTCGTCAGTGCAAAGTATGAGATCTGATTTTGCTGTATGACAGGCTCTGGACTCGGGGTCTGTTTTCCTTGTGGAGAGTGACAAACCAAGCCTGGCACGTCAGAGTGAGGAGACTTATAAGCCATGCATGCTCTTCTGGAAAATTAAATATTCAAATTGTCTCTTCAGAGAGGATATTTGATTTCTTACAAGTCTCCTCACTCTGACATGCCAGGCTTGGTTTGTCACTCTCCACAAGGAGAAACGTTAGACCTTAGATCTTAGCGTTGACATTGAAATGGACAGGAGCAAGAGGGCGCAAGAGGACAATTTTTTTTACCCCATCCTGCCATGGCCAATTTTCATTTTTGCTTTTTTATTTTTTCCCTCTACTACTTTCAGAAGTCAACTATTCTCCATCTACACTGTGATATGAGGACTTGTTTTTTTTTGTAGGACGAGTTGTAGTTTTAAATAACGCCATATAATGTAATAAAAAAAGGGAGAAAAATTCCAAGTGCAACGAAATGGTGAAAAAAAGCATTTCTGCCATTGTTTTTTTGGATTTTGGATAAATGTGGTAAAAATGACCTGGCAACAGCATTATTTTGGTGACTATGACTGCAGCGATGCCAAACTTGTATATTTTATTTTTTAGTATTTTAACGGTTAAAAATGAAAATTTCTGAAAAAATTGTGAGATTTCTGTTTTGATTTTCTGAGGTCTGTATCTTTTTATTTTTCCAGCGATGGGGCAGTTTTTCATTGGTAATCATTGGTATCATTTTGGAGTACATACAATGTTTTGATTGTTTTTTTGAGTGTGGCAATCGAAAAATGGCAATTCTGTAATTTTGATAAATTTTTGGTTTCTTTTTATATTGTTCATTAGTTTTAAAACTTTTTTCTACATTTACTTAGGGGACTTTAACTTAACTGTTTGATCGCTTGTACTATACACTGGAAGGAGCACAAAGATGGCAGTGACAGAAGACTGGGGGAGGGTTGACAAAGAACGACCAAATTGGTACACAAGGGGGATTGTGAACCTTGAAATACACTGTCAGTGATGTTAGCGGAAGACGCTGGCTGCATCCCGCAGCCAATACACCCAGAATAAGCAGCGGGCTCAGCTTCTGAGCACGCTCCATACACCAACACTCAACTTGCGGTGGTGTAAGTACTGCTGATGTCGGGAAGGGGTCAAGTCCTATATTAATTCACCCATAAAACCTTAAAGTAATGCATACTTTGCAACACATTCTCATTAACCACATACCTTTGAAGTCTGTTTAGCGAGAAATCCTGTAGAAAATGGGACAGTTGGATTTATGATTCTGTGCTCTGAAGTGGCGCACGTAGAATTGAAGAAGTCACACACAAACAAATCCCTTAGACCTATGGATGTCCTATTTGTTTACCGGTCTTTACTCTTCTACAGTAAAGATATTCTTGACTACCTATATGACCTCTGCATCGGTCACCGGTCCCAGTGGTACACGTCCTCGAGGACGACATTAACATAGCACAGAAAAAGAAGACAAGTAGGGAGTGCTGAAACGCGGGAAATATTTTCCAGTGAGTAATGGACCATTTATTATTTTCTCCAATTTTCCAATTTTGGCCAATTTTCCATATCTTGCCTTTTTTATATTACAAACTGTTTTGGAATATGTGCTTTTTTTCTCTTGTGATACAGTGATAAAGTATAAGAATCATTATATTTTAAACTTGGATGAACTGCTAAAGAATATTAGGAGCCTTTTCTCATAGCTCTATGTTAGTTTTCTTGGGGCAAAGGTCGTCTTTAGTTTGGTCTAGTTGCCTCTTCATTTGTAATTTCGCCTTTTTTATATAACATACTGTTTTGAAGCATGAGTTTTTTTCACTTGTGACACACCGATAGACTATAAGAACTGTTTTTATGTTTTAAGCTTGGACGTATTGGCCTTTTTTTTATATTCCATACTGTTTTGGAGCTTGTATGTTTTTACTTGTGACACGCAGATAGGAGTAGAAGAACCGACTTTATGTTTTAAGCTTGGATGTATTGCTAAAGAATATTAGGAGCCTTTTCTCACAACTCTGTTAGTTTTCATAGGGCAGAGGTCATCATTAGTTTTGTCTAGTTGCCTCTTCATTTGTAATTTGACCTTTTTATATAACATACTGTTTTGGAGCATGAGTTTTTTTCACTTGTGACGCACCGATAGACTATAGGAACTGTTTTTATGTTTTAAGCTTGGACGTATTGCTAAAGAATATTGGAAGCCCTTTCTTATAACCCCTTTGTTTTCCATAGTGCCGTCTAGTTCTGTTCTTTGTGATTTGGCCTTTTTTTAAGTTCCGTACTGTTTTGGAGCATGTGTTTTTTTCACTTATGCCATTACAATAGAGTATAAGAACCGTCTTTATGTTTTAAGCTTAGATGAATTGCAAAATAATATTAGGAACCTTGTCTTATAACCCTACCTTAGTTTTCCATAGGGCAGTGGTCGTCTTTAGCTTTATCTAGTTGCCTCTCGATATGTAATTTGGTCTTTTTGACATTCCACACTGTTTTGGAGCATGTGTTTTTTCACTAATGGCTTGCTGATAAAGTATAACAACCAACTGTATAATTTAAGCTTAGATGTATTGCTAGAGAATATCGAGAGCCTTTTCTCATAACCCTATCTTAGTTTCTCATAAATCTTCTACTAAATTGGTTGATCTTCTCATACTTATTTTAAGTTTCATCGTGTTCTTTTTAGAATGCCTGGAACTATATTTCACACAGAAGATGAGGTGTAACTATGGATTTGATGAGAGGTAACATCACATTACTTTCTCTTGCATCAAAAACTATTTTTAAGTCCAAAAATATGTTACTGGCAGAAGGACAGAGGGGACTACTGCTGATCTCCCTGTCTGAAAAACTCTTCCAAAATTTTTTACATTTATTGTCCATAAATGTAAAACAATTAGATTTTATAAATATCTTTTTTATTATTTCAACCTCATTTGTATGCTTTACTTCATTACCGATATTTCAATATTAACATTTAAAGTCTGTTGAGTAAACACAAGGGTCACATAGATGGAAATCAAAGAACTGCGATCCTCAGGGTCGGAACGTCGTGAAGGAATAGTCGGCCGCCTCTTTGGGCAGAAGTTAAGAGCGGCCTACTTTATGGATTACCAAAGCAAAATAACGCTCCATATATTTTTTGGATGTAGTGTCCCGGACCATTAAATGACTGATATTTCATTTGTCCAGGGACCCTGGGGCGAAGTCTTTGAGCACTAAGCAGGGCCTGATATGGATTCCATTTATTTTAATAAATGCATCTAATAAATACTCTTTCATTCTTGATATAAGTGTCGCTTCTCTGTCCCAGCTCAAGTCTTCCTCCACGATGGCCAGCTTCCTCTGTACTAGTGAGCATCAGGTTACTACTACTATTAGGGTACGCAGCTACCACATGCATACACCATTTTAGCCACATAACTAATTCAGTTCTGCTGTTCCTGGGTGTTGTCCGTACATTCGGCCATACTACGTCATAGTGTCTGCTGTTCCTGAGTGTTGTCACTGCACTCAGCTCTGGTACTTCAAGTTGCCTACCTGCTGACTCAGCTCTGCTGTTCCTATGTGCTGTCTGTCCTCTCAGCTTTGCATCGGGATACCTGTTTACCTATACGACTCTGCTGTTCCAAAGTGCTATCTGCACACTCACGTCTGCTTCATTCAGGTGCCTGCCTATTTACATGATTCTTCTAGGAAAATGGCTGGGAAGCAATGTACACCTCTCTGTCTCACTGTCGATATCGGGCTCGCAGCATCGCATCGCTTCTGCAGCCGCCAGTTTCCTGAGGGAGGGATTCTGCCTCCTGTGATCCTGCTCCACCACAGCCTCAACCCCCCCCCCCCAGTAAGCAACATTCGGCTTTAAGACGCACCCCCCATTTCTATTGCAAATTTTTGGGTTCCATCGTGTATCAGCTGCTTGAGGTCCTGGTTCTGTATCCTCTGCTGTGTGCTAAGTTTTTTGTTGTACATTTCCTTGTCTGTATCGTGCATGGTCACTACCCCCTGTGTTTATACCATCTGCAGTGGTGAGGCTAGCATCCTTGCTGGCCAGTGCACTAGCCAGTGAGGTGACAGCTAGGGACTAGGCATGTGACGGCAGCAGGGGAAGGACCCGCATAGGGCGTTAGGGGAGTTTAGGGATAGGCACAGACTGCGTTAGGAGGTGCCCCGGCCCTCGTTCCCTATTGTTAGGGTCTTCCTCCCCCTTTTTCCATCCCGTTGTGTGTGTGTTGTGCCGTCCGCTGGACCCGACCCCTGTTGGGTTGTGTCAATTCATCTGTAAATCCGGGAGTAACGGAGTAGCTATATATTGTATAAAAAACATGCAACCCTTTATAGGTTCATCTACCACCATGAAATAAATTGGAATATACTGACAAATATCCATTTTTGTACTTCTAGGATTCAATATTTAAGCGAAGAGATACATTTGCCATTACTCACTTTTTGGCACTGGTATAATGACCATGTATGGCTGCCAGTGCCTGCTTAACATCTTGTATTGCAATGATCTACAGCCTAATTAACACTGCATGGAACAACATTCACTGCTGGGATGGGAGATAAGGAGGTTTCTCTTTGACAAATTCTATCTGTGAATGGTAATGAACAGCCCGCGGATGATCAGGATCTTATCCATTTATGAGGGCGAAGAGCAGAGTCGTGAGTAATGCTCATAACTTACAGTAGTCTGGCATGAGAAGCAGCACGATAAGCAGAGGAGTGAAGAACTTCAATGACTTCACTCCTTCTAAGTGACTCACCGGCGCATTTTAGCTGTCATTTCGTCAGTTTACGAGAACATCTGTATTAATGATTTTTTACCTTGTATCGCTAATGGAAATATTTGGTATTTCTTAAGAACATCATGTTTTTCTGTCCATCTTAGATAATAATTAAAAAGAATATCTATTTTTTTATTAAATGTTTTACCTATTTATTTAAAACTTTCTTGGTGGGTAGCCATATATATGAGATATAAACTTTCTTCCTGTAGGGCTCTTTATGGCAGCTGCAATAAATAGGTATGCAAAGATAACGAAATATCTTTATAGTTTCCATGCAGGATAAAAAAATATAACCTCCTCCCCAGAAATCAAGGAGTGACAGGCGAGCTGCATACAGAGCCTTATCCATATGTATAGTGTTACTAATCTGCCTTACTAAGGCCTCCCAGCAGCACAAAGGTGCTGTCACTAACTTATCTGCTCTCAAATGATAACGAGATGACTCTGCTCATTCTGCCTCAACCTATACAGCCAATTTTTTTTTTTAAGAGAAGTATATGAAGGTATACGGTATACTATGGCCTTACAAATATGGTCTTTCATGAAACTTGGAGGTTGGATTGGTGCTAGAATATGGTGAAAATGGTGATAACAAGTGTGTGATTACTTTGTGCTGCACTACATGGTAAATATGCTAATACGGATCTACAGGGTACTATTGGAGTTGAGAAAAACTTATTTGACATTAACTGAATTTGTTTTATATTTTAGAAAAAGTTCAAACTCACCAGAAACAAAATTATTTTCTCTTCTCAAAATGGCGGCAGGTTTCCAATTTGCTTAATTCAAAAAGCCCGGAAAGGGGTAAAAAAAAAAAAAATAAATTATACTCATTTAGACTTGACTCTCACCTGTCCCAAAATGAAGCCCTACTCTCATCCAGTATTCAAAAAAGCATACAAGCCATCCAACCGCAACAAGGTGTACCTAATCGGGATGGTCCCTAACTCTAGTATTTCCCCTCATTATGTGCCAGCTGGCCTCAAAATAGACAGGGGCAGAGCTGGACCTCTGACGGTTTTCAACACCGGCCTGTGGAAAGTTGAGTAGATAAAGGGCAACGCCTAAGGAGGCCACCACATCCCCAGATGTACCGGGTTCAAGAAACTGAAGCAAAAGGCGAGTTCAGTTACTAGAGATATGGACCATCTTGCTTGGGTACATCTTGTCACGGGGGGTGGCTTTTACACTTTTTTGATAAAAAAGGCAATTAAGCACCCTATGTTTTTTAGAAACTTACTGCAGTTTTTTTATGCGTTGTTTCTATTCTAAGTCATATTTGCCTGTTCATGACCACAGCGGACATGTGCACCGACACATTACACTTATACTAAAAGGTGCGCTGTTTTTTGTGTGGCTTCCAACCAGGCCAGGTTTACAAGGTAGGACAGGTGATGGCCGGTATAAAGTTCATGTATGGCAGACCTGGGGGTGTCGAAGGGTCATCTATTGGCTTACAAAAAAATGTCTCCTCCTTTAGTAAAACCACTAGCATGCCATGTTCAATATTTACTGTGGCATCTTAGGGGGTTATAAAACAGGGAACAGAACCAACTTTAATCTTGGCCATTGATGCAGGGTGGCAGCTGTATGTTACAGCTGGCATCCACTGAAGATGGTGTGGGCACAGCTCCTGAGGCTGCAGCTTGTCCATGCCATACATCTGCAGAAACTACCGTACAGCCGACAAGAGGCGTTGATGTATGGCTTGGTGCAGGAATCTGATACTTTACAGGCATAGAATGAGAAATTTGGCATTAGAATACACATATTGAACATAAGTAAAATATCCAGCGTTAGCCCATAGGTGCAAGAGAGGCACATAACGAGCTGTGACCACTGTATTCAATATCCATGTCATACAAATATCAGGTTCTACAGAGTCTGAAAGCAACAAATAAACTTGGAGACTACTGCCGGCTTTCATCAGTCCCTGGGTTCTTTCTTGCATGCTACTCTGACTATAACAGAACATTATGTACTATGCTTTTATTACACCTTATAATATATTTTACTCTTTTATCTGCTGGGTTAATACAGCTGGAATCCTAGAAACTGTGAAAGACCCCAAGTACCGGGTTCAGGAACAGGACATTCAACTTGTCATCATCCATTATTGTAAATATATCCCGTCACAGCTTTTCATTGGCATAAAAGTTTAGCTTGAATAACTTTAAAGGTTCAAAAAATTATAAAAACATGGCTTCTTTCTTCCCAATAACAGTGCCACTTCTGCCCATAGGTTGTGTATGCTATGGCAGCTCAATCACGATCTCATCAATGGAGTTGAACGGCAATATCAGATACAACCCATGGCTTAGCAGTTTTTATTTTTTTAAACCTGTAGATCCCCTTTAAAATGTAGTGAGCTACTTATAATTGACCAAACACTCAGCACAACACATGAGGATAGTGTGGGATGCCTAGTTAGATCTTATGCATGGATCGAAGAAGATTTCTAAGGATGATTTCACGCGTCCAACATTCATGGTCCATGTACGGCTACGTAGTTCTGGCCATCCGCTGGTGTCCTCATCCAAGATCAACTGAATCCCATATGCCTGTTGAGCTGAAGAGAAACTCATAGCCGGTCCAGACATTATGGTCCGTTCTCAGACCAGGAATGTCAGATGTGGGAAACTGGTATTAAATGGTTTCATGAAACGAATGGTCAAGCAGAAGACCTCATCTAGAGGTCACTTATCATTAAGGTCTGTTTCTCCTGGCATAGCTGTCAAGAGTTCAAAGTTTGTCAGAATCGTCACTTTTCAGAAACAAATCCCGGCAATTTTAGGGCTGCTTCAGTCTAAAAAAAGGAATAATGATTGGCTAGACTCTGCCCAAAAGTGGGTGGCTCTGCTTGGTAAGATGTATTTCCTCGATCTCTTGGGGACCTGTCTGGAAAGGACTTCGGGCAGAAGTTAAATACCCAGATCCTACCAACAGTGATTTTGGTAAATTGTGTCAGGAATGAAACGGGGGAAAGGTCATGCAGATACCACCACTGACACCAGTTGTCAAGGATAACAGCAGCTGGGGGGTCGCAATGATAACAGCTGGAAAAGGTCATGTAGATCCCACCACTGTCAACAGTTTTGAGGGGACCAATTCCGCTGCCTCCAATTGTCAGGACACTTAAGCAAGTGACTGACAGAATAAAATAGGCCGCAACTGCTTCCACTAGGCTGATTATTGGGAAACAAACAATGAGTGTATGGTATATACATCTTTGATTCCAAAGCATGGAATATATATATATATATATATTGTAGCGTGGATAAGGGTTGTATAGTAGACGGGAGGTATGTGTCACAGAGATGGCTTGTCTCTGTGATATAACCCGGAGTGTTTTCTTTAGTGCACGTAAGCACTAAGGGTACGGTTAATACACTTGGGTCCGGGTTACGGGCAGCACTGAGAGATGGGAGGGTCTGGCTGCCCATGTACCTCAGCCCGGGGTAGGGACATCACCATACCTCCATATGTGTTTCAGGACCTGTGGTGATGTCACTACCACATGACGAGTCATGTGATATGTTCCTAGCTGTGGTTATAGTATATAAGGCAGGCTACTGCTTAACACGGGCTGTATGTGGGGAGGTGAAAGCCTCCTGTGTGTGTTGAGGCTCCAGGACTGAGCCTGCTGTATTAGACCTTTTGTACTTTGTTTTGCCGGAGTTAAAGGCTCTTTCTTTTCTGTTTTACTTTGTGGGTTTTGGAAAGCAATAAACCCCATGGACTTTTTTAAGGAACGTGCCTCCTGATTGACTCCCGTCGCACCTGAGCGAGTAAGACCCCTACAATATATATATACTAACCACGATATGATCACTGCCAACTCCACAATAACAAAAATGAGCTACTAGCTACCACCACCAATCGTTTATACAGGCAGATTGGACACCCATTACAAGTAGCATATGGCTTCAGGAGTGCGGTTTACAGAGCAAGAGGAACAGAGTTGTTACATTTTATATATTTAACCCCTTTACGACCTTAGACGTATCCATATGTCCAGGTCGCCTGGTACTTGCCGACCTTGGACTTATGGATACGTCTAGGCTTTACTGCATGAACAGAGGCTGTTCGCATGCGATTGCTGCCTTGTGTCAGCTGATTATGACAGCTGACACCCAGCTCTCAGTGTCAGCAGCGCTCCTGTCACTTTAACCCCCTAAATTCTGCGATCACAACACTTAGCAAGCAGGCACAAGAAAGAAAGCCCCTCTGCCCTTGAATACCTCACAACATCATCACTGGGTCCCAAATCGTTGCCATGGGGACCCGATGTCGTCATGACGACATCCGGGTCACCAGGCACTAGCAAGTTAGTTAGATCATGTGCAGTGCATCCTGCATTGCTATACCTTATAACTGCGATCAAACTGCAGAAAGTGAAAGTTCCATAGTGGGACTAAGTAAATAAGTAAAAAAAAGTTGTAAAAATATTTTTAAACCCCTTCGCGACATGCACCATACTTGTATTGCGCATATCGTGTCCCTCCCTTTGAACAGCTGACATGAGCCCGTAACAGCCGCAGGTGGAATCGCTATCCACCCGCACCTGTTAACCCTTTAAATGCCACTGTCAATCTCTGATATTGGCATTTAATGTGATCGTGCTGGAAGCGCGTCACTAATCCCACCCATCAAAAGACAAAAAAACCTGACTGGCACATCCAGACTAATGTGAATAGGTGCAAACCAGGAGGAGCTAAACCCAAATACAACATACGAAAAAAGGTTGCACTCTATCATACTAAAGCATGTCAATATAGAATATGTGAAATTTTGAATAGCAATACGGCTTTGGAGAATTAGGAAAAATTTGAGACCACCTTGACGATGGTTGGTGGGCAAATAATATTTGGCCAAATTTTATACTAAGCGTCTCAAATTTTTCCTAATTCTCCAAAGCCATATTGCTATTCAAAATTTCACATATTCTATATTGACATGCTTTAGTAGGATAGAGTGCAACCTTTTTTCGTATAATCACGCCCATCGGCGCCCATGTCACATGACAGTGGGTCACCAATGGGTTGGCATCACTTTCCAACTGTTTCCACTGTTGAGGCTCTCGAAATGCAACATGGCGTCTGCTAATTATTCCAGCAAATTTAACTTTCAAAAAGTTAAATGGTGCTCCTTCACTTCCAAGCCCTGCTGTGTAATCAGTGGTTTTACCCCACATATGGGGTATCGGCATGCCCAGGAGAAATTGCACAACAAATTTTGTTGTCAATTTGTTTCAGCTACCCTTGCAAAAATAAAAAAAATTGGGTCAAAAGTAAAATTTTTGTGACAAAAAGTTAAATGTTCCAAACATTCCTGTGAAGCACCTGAAGGGTTAATAAACTTCTTGAATGTGGTTTTGAGCACCTTGAGAGGTGCAGTTTTTGGAATGGTGTCACTATTGGATATTTTTTGTCATACAGACCCCTCAACAGCCTTAGAGGGAAAGGGGTCAATCCCGAAACACAGGCAGTGTTTATAAAAAAAAATACAAAGATGATAAAAAATGCAAAGAAAACAATCCAGTATGTACATTTACATGTAATAAAAATTACGAAAGAGAATTACTAAACCTGATGTCATAGAAATGGCTCAGACCTTAGCGGCGGGAGGTAGTCCTTTAGAAAACGGACAGAACCCAATGCAAGCTGTACCTTCCAGGACTGACTGGCAAAATGATCAATCCCAAATTCTGCTTTTTATTAGATCAATGTTACACTCACATACCTCCCCTTGGTGAACTGTTATGGGGACTGGTTTTGGGATATGCTGAGTTTTTCATAATTTTGTGAGATCCCAAACTTACAGGATATCCTCGTTCCTGGAGGTCCAAAGCGGGATTTTATTTTGTTGTTTCCTATTGCAATTTTACCATTATATAGAGATGAAACACGGCCTGGATTGCATCATTCATTGGTCTGTTATTAAGTTGAGGGATTAGAATGGTCTTACGGTGATGTGAGTAAATATGTTATGTTTGTCTCTTCGCTATGGTGCCAAAAACACATCTCCCATAAATATCAGATCAATGCAAACCTCAATATTCATCACTGACCACTGGCTCCGAAAGGTCTGCGATCAGTGCTTTGATAAGAGGAAGCTTATGCCTGGGAAGCGTACTTTCCTGCCTCTGAGTATCGAATCTCAGTCTTGTTTTTTCTTTCCCAGAGCAAATCTCTGTTGTAATTACCTGATCACTGCAGGAGGCCCCTACTTCAATGGAGGTTTATGTTTCACCTCTTCCCCAGCTATAATTAATCCCATATGTTCAATGTGAAAGTGATATGTCCCCTCTCCGGAGATGTATTATGGATTTTCATTTATCTCTATGACAAGTTAGTGATGGGATGATTCACAATAACGTATTAGATGTTTTTGAAGATCATGATACAATTATAAATGTACCAGTATCTGTACGGATGGAGGGTGGGTCTCACAAACCCATTCACTAGTATCACGTCAAATAGTATTCATAAAATCTTAAAGAAGTTGTCTACTACTTGGACAACTCCTTGTTATAAAATGACAGAAAAAAAAATCTGATGAAACAAATCTGAAATAGAAACATCTTGACTTGGATTTGAATTTATAATACCTAAGGATATCCGTAAAAATTAAGATTTATGGTAAAGGAGCTAAGATGCTTTAGTATATATAATTTGCAGACGCATGTCATCAGAACAGTCTGGACCCAGATCCCGATAACTCAAATTGTCATTTGATGACAGACATGGCAAGAAGTTTCTCACAACCGGGATCATCTTGTACTTCAAGAGATAAATTTGTTGAAATCTGGAGAACACAAAGAGTGCCGATATACAAGGAGATTAGGACTTGATGGAAAACTACCAGATTAGTCCATTATATCAATAAATGAAGGAATCCCACAAGGTTTGAGATTTCAAAACTTTCCAGGAAGTGTGATTAATGAAAATATTACGTTTATTAAGTAGGACAAATTGAGTCAGTGTTCTTCTGACCTCACGACATTATGAAAGCAAATATCTTACATCACAGATAAACTCAAGTAAGCCCCATCTCAGTAATATAAGCAAAAAAAAAATACAGTCAAAGGACCATTCAGTTGACTGTGCTCTTGGAATGTAACAAAAGACAACATAGCCAGAGGCAAGCCATCTTTATATTAACTTGCCAAACAAGCGGAGAATACAGAAGACATACAAAACTTTGCATTAACTTCGTCTCCTTGGACCCCGAACTGCTATAGCCCAAGCAGTTGAGGGTATAGCTATAGGGTTTACAGAGGTAGCAGAATACTGGGGCTTTAATGCTGGAGGTGGCCAACAGATCCTCTTCAACATCGTAGACATCAGTACAAGATAGAGATAGTAATTCTGTTCCAAATTTTTGCATTGGGGCTCAGGAGCTTCAAGTTATGTCTTTGTAAGCAGAGTTTGCTACACTTCCAAGAAATATTGACAAGGGACTTTTGATCAACAATTACTTGCTTGAAAAATAGGAAGTGCGCGTAGCTTTACCAATGGCGACACTGAGTCAAGATGATCAAAGTATCAGACAATATACAGTCTGAGGGAATGATCACCAATTACTCCATCATTAGGTTGGGGAGGATGCATGAAACAAAGATAGTAGGGCTCAGAGTCAACTTGAGACAAGTTTTTGGAACAATCAATGTTTCGTCATTAACAAATTTGGTAATCTAGGTTTAGGAATTTTTAGGAGTCTTATTTGGTAGCTTCAGTTACACTATGTATGCTCCTACCCGAGTCAATTTGGTGGCCTACCCTTCCTACCGCAACATGGACACAGCACCCCTGTTGTTGTTTCAGATACCTTCCACACCAAAGGAAAGGACGGAAGTTATTACTCAGCGCTTCTCATGTCTCAGAAGTGGCTATTTTGGAGAAGTGCCACAACAACGAATCTTGATGAAGGAGGGAAATTTCACATTTCAGTTAGTGTTACTCCACGCTTAGTATGTGTCCCCCATGATGGTGGGTAAGCGGTACACTCCTTCCCTGGATCTTGCACGGTCTTCACTTATGGTTGAGTTAATTGCTCTACAGCCCTTTTCCTGATATCCCTAAATAGATGTGACAGATGTGCCAAATCCAAATTGGAAAATCCAACTCTTCAATATAATCAAGTGCCTCATACTCCTACTAGCCTGAGAAGTGAAAGATTAGTGCTGAGAAGGAGGTAGCTCTAGCATCAGGTATAGTATAAACCCAACCGAAAGGTTACGGAAATATTTAGTGGGCAAGAAGCAAGTCGTGGTATAGTCAGAA
Source organism: Oophaga sylvatica (assembly GCA_033576555.1). Taxonomy (NCBI): domain Eukaryota; kingdom Metazoa; phylum Chordata; class Amphibia; order Anura; family Dendrobatidae; genus Oophaga; species Oophaga sylvatica. Next base: position 532,542,323 of record JARQOD010000005.1, on the reverse strand, counting down.
AAAAAATGTTAACTGATACTCAAAAGTTAGTTAACTCAACTAAGGTTGTATGTAGCACTGAATGGCACAAGAAACAGAGTGCCTCTAATCTTCCCAAACCAATATTCTGTCCTTTAGCTAAATAAAATGCCAACATTCAAAGATTGAAGTCCATTGAGGCCACTGGTAGATATAAAGTATTACAGTAAAACCAACCCTCCAAAAATCATCTTTTTGAGAAGTCCACCATAATTGCGGACAAATTTTTCGGTTATGGATTTTTTATTCCCTTATAACTCAAGAATATTGGTGTTCTACTTTGAAAGGACCACCTTCCGAGAAGACCGTATTTTACAGAAATTTGGATTATATTCTTTATTTTGAAATAACATTAATGTCGCAAATGAGGAAGAAAATTACTAAGAACCATCGTCACTTTAAATAGTCTCTATTACTTAAAAGTTTTTGAATCCCAGGAAAACACAAAGTCAATGACCATTTATTTCCATATTGAATGAGTCAAGCTAATGAGTCAGTGTCAAACCTGCCCTTCCATTGCCTCAAGCCATTTTCCCCCTCGTCCCATTTTCCTTTCCCAGAAGTTATCAGTGGAAATAGGACATTGCTTTACAAAAAAAAAAGAGAAAAAAAAAAATTCCGATTCTGGTCCATCTCCAACCGGGCAAAAGGAAATTGTGTCATTGGCCCCTGAAGACCACCGATGTTCAAGCATTATGATTATGAACTGCAAGACGAAAGCATTTATTTTTTTCAATTTTTGGTCAAAGAGGAATGAATCCTTTTTTTTTATTTTTTCAACCTTTTTGGACATTGAAATCCAGTAGATGGTAACTTTATGCAGGAAGTTCAAACATCTGTTACATCAATATTTATTTTTGTCCATGCTTGATGTTCAGCAAAAAAAATGCTATTCATAATCACAGTGTGCTGTTGGACTGCATTTCGATGGAAAAAAAGGGTCAGATTCACCAATGTTGTACCTTTTAATGAAACCATGACTTTTTAGTGTTGTAACTCAATTCTCCTCCGCTTCCAGCTCTGTTTTTCACATTAATGTATGCATTCATGTCCTACAGACCAGACTTTCTAGGATGATGAAAAATGAACCGAGTATTTTTATGCGAAAGTATTTTTATTGTAAACTTGGAAATGACTGGAGATCCAAATCTATCTATGTATCCATTTTTGACCATGATCTCTAGACACGGTGTAACAGGTCCATCAGCCGCCAACGCAATAATGGTTGCCACAATACAACCCTTCTCGGAGGCGATTTTAGAATCAATCACTGACCACTAGGGTTTGTTTCTTATGGGATATGTCATAACTAACCTACTCAAGCTTACTGGTATGTACTGCGAGTAAAATCATAGCAAGAAAAATCACAATGCAATTGGTAATGTGGCAATTTTCTGTATGGATGAAGCGTGGCTCTCAGAATTGTCTCATCTGGTAGACCTAGAGAACCTAAATCCAACAACTTTAGTAAGGGCTGGCATATTTGTATTATTTTTTTAATGGAAAACCAGAATTGGTACCCATTAGACTAGGGCATCTTTCTTATGAAGCTAAGCTACTGGGTACCAATGCTCAACCGTACCAATTAGGAAGCTGGAAAAAGCAATTATTTCTCACTGACTGGATAGAAATAATGCTCGTTTATGTAAAGTAAGCCCGATTTCCCCAAACTTATTGGTTCTTGTGAGAGGTACAGTAGAAAGGTTTCGGAGAAGGTGCAAAAAATTTTTGGGGTTTTTGAACATAATGCCATTAGTTTTTCCCCTTTTGGGAGACCTCCTTCATGAGTGCAATAAAAAAATTAGCGGAAAAGGAAGAACCCTGAAGTTAGAGTTGGAAAGGCCCCAGGGTCAACGGCCCAACCCCCCTGCTAAATGCAGGATTCACAAAAACTCCCCCCGCAGATTTTGTCTGCTTCTGTTGAAGATTTCCATTGAAGGAAAACTACCCCCTCTCTGGCAGCCGTTTCCACTCGTTGAATGAATGTCGGGTCACATTTTTAATCTTTAAATGGTTTTCTTTTTTTAGAGTACCCCCTTTTTCATCTATGATAGATCCTCAATTTACCACTTTTAAAAATTTTAACAGGCCCTCCCCGATTATACCCGATTGCGAGGTACGTAAGTTGACCCCTGATGGCGCCGATCAGTACATACCAAACCGGCGTCGTTTACGTAAAGTAAACGTGAAAGGGTACAGGGTTTTCCATTTTCATTTTCCAGACACGCTCCCCCCTAAAAACAAATTTTTACAATCAGGTTCATTTTTTTAAGAGAAAAAAAACAATATGGGGTGAAAAGAACACTCGCCGAAAGGTTTACAAAAATTTTTATTTGGAATTGCTTTTTGGGAAACCCCGGAATTTACAGATCTGGGAAACTGGTATATTTTTTTTTAAGATTTCAGCTTTAAACATCGTTAACCACGGCAAGCATAATGCCCGGAGTAAAAAACTAATTTTTAACAGAACATTAAACCTCCTGCCTAATTTGATTACCCCTTCTGCTACCCAAAAATTCTGGCTTTAAAAAGGCACAGACGGCCCAAAGGGGCCTGCCTCCCGGATGAGGCTAGTTTTCCCAAAACTTACCAAGATACACAACTGTATTAGGATTTGGGGGAATTCAAAAACCATCAGCATATGTTTACGTCATTTTCAGGCGGATCCTACCTGGGGAAAAAGCACAGTAAGTCAAAAGGCGTTGTTTTCAGGTGTTCCCTTTTTTGTACTTCTTTTGACCATTCACTTCGAAAAACCATAAAACAGCTAAAACCGTGACAAGTCCATTCTTTTGGAAGCGAAGGCTATTTCATACAAAGAAATTTTTTTTTTTTTAAAAAGACGTCGTCAGTAAAACCCCCGCCCCAA
>JARQOD010000005.1:532153690-532539336 GCA_033576555.1 Oophaga sylvatica | reverse complement strand
ATTTCAATAAATATTTATAGTTTGTGGCAACATTTTATGATTCGAGGAGATAGTGTTTCAGAGCCGGGATCGACGTGATGCATAAAACACATGCTTTATCCTTTTTTTCCCCCCTTTTTAGAGGTCGGTAAGAATAATGTGCGTCTCTCTTTCTTGACATCGCTTCCAAAAAATGTTGACATAATGACTTGCCCTCTACGTGGAGTAACCGTCCGGCATTTCATAAAGTCTTCACAAGAGCGAAAGGCAATTTCCTGCCAGAAGCCGAATTTCTGTGTGTTTCTCCGCGCACAAGACACAAGGAGCAGCGGAATGTTCCATGAGTTCATTCCGATCGGCTTGGATCAGGGTATCGTCTATCGTCCGTGCGTTACATCTTTTCTGATCTACTAACAATGTGTTTGGGTTGTGGGAAGTGGATGGGGTAAAAATCAGGAATTAGTAAATACTTATGTGATGATTACTCTCCTTACTTTACTTGTATATTAGAATTTTAATTTATCGTTTTCTTTTTTATTTATTGTAACTTTTTATTGTTTCTCTTAAAGGTGTAGTCCCATCTTTCACCATTTAAGCCACATCTGCAGGATAAGGCATGTGATGAGGGCGGGCCTGGGGACCTCAGTTTGCCCATTCCTGCCATCTCTATATAAGATCCGGGCAGAGTGTGGTACACAAGCCACATCTGGCCCTTTGGCTGTTTCTGTCCAGCACACAGATCGGGAGAGTTAAATGGCTGGAAATAGTGTCGATCCGCACAGCGCAGCCAAGAATACGATGATGGAACGGTGCAGCAGGTGCAATGATGTCACTAGATCGCGCCCGTTGAGCGGCATCTCAATATCACACGCTGTGCAGACCAGATCAGTGCATCGGGGAACTGGGTTACATAAGTAGATTTATTTAAGGTGTTTCGGTTTTTTTTTTAGTTGTCAAGCAATGTTTTGGGAACACTGTGGGGCATCATACTGTGTTCAGAGAGGCTTTCTGGTCCAACATACTGTGTTGGTGGGGCATCATACTGTGTTTGGAGGGCTGTGGGGCATCATACTGTGTTGGGGGCTGTGGGGCATCATACTGTGTTTGGAGGGCTGTGGGGCATCATACTGTGTTGGGGGCTGTGGGGCATCATACTGTGTTGGGGGGCTGTGGGGCATCATACTGTGTTGGGGGGCTGTGGGGCATCATACTGTGTTGGTGGGGCTGCGGGGCATCATACTGTGTTGGGGGGCTGTGGGGCATCATACTGTGTTTGGAGGGCTGTGGGGCATCATACTGTGTTGGGAGGCTGTGGGGCATCATACTGTGTTGGGGGGCTGTGGGGCATCATACTGTGTTGGGGGGCTGTGGGGCATCATACTGTGTTGGGGGGCTGTGGGGCATCATACTGTGTTGGTGGGGCTGCGGGGCATCATACTGTGTTGGGGGGGCTGTGGGGCATCATACTGTGTTTGGAGGGCTGTGGGGCATCATACTGTGTTGGGGGGGCTGTGGGGCATCATACCGTGTTTGGAGGGCTGTGGGGCATCATACTGTGTTTGGAGGGCTGTGGGGCATCATACTGTGTTCAGAAAGGCTTTGTGGTCCACCAAACTGTGTTGGTGGGGCTGTGGGGCATCATACTGTGTTGGGGGCTGTGGGGCATCATACTGTGTTGGTGGGGCTGCGGGGCATCATACTGTGTTGGTGGGGCATCATACTGTGTTGGGGGGCTTTGGGGCATCATACTGTGTTGGGGGGCTGTGGGGCATCATACTGTGTTGGTGGGGCTGGGGGCATCATACTGTGTTGGGGGGGCTGTGGGGCATCATACTGTGTTTGGAGGGCTGTGGGGCATCTTACTGTGTTTGGGGGGCTGTGGGGCATCATACCGTGTTTGGAGGGCTGTGGGGCATCATACTGTGTTTGGAGGGCTGTGGGGCATCATACTGTGTTCAGAGAGGCTTTCTGGTCCACCAAACTGTGTTGGTGGGGCTGTGGGGCATCATACTGTGTTGGGGGGCTGTGGGGCATCATACTGTGTATGGAGGGCTGTGGTGCATCATACTGTGTTGGGGGGCTGTGGGGCATCATACTGTGTTGGTGGGGCTGCGGGGCATCATACTGTGTTTGGAGGGCTGTGGGGCATCATACTGTGTTGGGGGGCTGTGGGGCATCATACTGTGTTGGGGGGTGTGGGGCATCATACTGTGTTGGGGGGCTATGGGGCATCATACTGCGTTTGGGCTCTATGGGCATCATACTGTGTTGGGGGGCTGTGGGGCACCATACTGTGTTTGGGGGGCTGTGGGGCATCATACTGTGTTTGGGGGGCTGTGGGGCATCATACTGTGTTTAGGGGGGCTGTATGGTCCATCATACTATTTTGAGTGCTGTGGGGTATCATACTGTATGGTGGACTGTGGGGTGTCATACTGTGTTTAGAGAGGCTTTCTGGTCCATCATACTGTGTTTAGGGGGCTGTTTGGTCCATCATACTGTTTGGGAGGCTGTGATGTATCATACTGTGTGCAGGGCTGTGGGGCATCATACTGTTTTCAGGGGGCTATATGGTCCATCATAATGTTTGGGGTGCTGTGGGGTATCATACTGTATGGTGGGCTGTCATACTGTAATGGGGACTGTGGGGTCATGAAGCTTTGAGAAATGAACTGTAGGATCCATCATACTTTGTGGGGAGCTTTGGGGTCCACCATACTCTGTGGAGGGGGGGCTGTGGAGTATAATACTGTATGTGGGGAGCTGTGTATGTAATGCATGTGCGGGGCAGTGGAAGTAAAATACCGTATGGGCAACTTGGGGGGCATCATACTGTGTAGCAGAAGCTTTAGGGACATATTACTGTGAGTTGGCTGGGGGCATCATACTGTGTGTGAGATGTTGATCAAGGTACACGGGCTGAATAACAGGAGAACTTTATAAAAAGCAGTAAATTGTATGGTAATGATCAGCTGCTACAGGTACGAATTCATATCACAATAAGCTCTATTGTATAAGAACCCAATGTGACCAGTCACCAGTTCTGTCCCTTGGAAACTCATGTAGAAGGCAGTGATCTTGATTTGCTCCATGAAAGTGCAACATTATGCAATCACTAGAGTGCAAAAACCTTCTGAATCACATTTTTAACATTGCAACGCAATGAACTCAATGTCTAAAGACAGCGGATCTTACCCAGCAATATTCTGTTTTTGGAGATACCAGATGCCATTTCTTCCCCGATTAAATCTGTTAATACTTGGCACATTGAATTGACGGAGTCCAGATGTTCGGGCTATCAATGGAGATTTTATGTCTGTCGAACCAAACATTGGAGATGCCTCCGTTCATAGGTGTATAGGGTCTAGAAAGAAGGAAACACGGGAGACTTCAGAAATACTGCATACATAATACTGGGGGCTACCATATTCCCAACTAATACAGTGATGGTAGGTTACACACCATCAATTTATGACCACTTGTAATGAGAATCCTGGGACCCGAACTAGCAGTGTATTCCTGCACAGTGCGGTCCAGGCCATTGGCTGACTGCTGCACAGTTAGGTGGTCCGGAGCGTCACTCCGCATATGAAACGCTGTAGGGGCAGCAACACTTGTTCAGCATTGTGGCCACTAGTGAGAACTCAGAGTTCAGACCTGAACTGATCATAAAATAATGGTGTACCCTAAAAATATACCATTACTTAACAAAAATTGAAGACTAAGGGTACGTTCCCACGATCAGTGTTTGTTCAGGCTTTCACGCAGCTGAATTTCCGCATGAGTCCCGCACCTCAGCTCACTTGCGTTGACGACGCATGCATTTTGTCTCTCTTTGGTATGTTAGATTAGATGTGCAAAGATATAAATAGATAGATATGGGATAGATAGATATCCGTGAAACTTTGCGTCTGTAGCTTACTGTACTTGTATTAACCTAATAAATGAATGAATGAAAAAAATGACTGTTATTTTTAATAACCAGCCAAGGTAAAGCAGACAGATGTAGGTTTATATTACCAGGCTGGAAAGGTCCATGGTTATTGGGCCCTACCCAGCCTAACAATACAAGCCTGCAGGGATCACAGAATTGGCACAACATATTAGATTCGCCAATCCTTGCGCTTTGCCCAATTCTTCTTGCTTCCCCTGGTGTAAAGGCAATCGGGGTAATGGTAGTTGGGGTGGATGACAGGTATGATTTGTCAAAAATCACAGCTGCAATCAAGCCCATGGGTTAGTAATGGAGGGGTGTTTATTAAACACCCCCAAAACTAACCCAGTAATAAGAAATAAAAAACACACACACATAACGCGCAAGAACCGGTGGCTCTGATAAGCGTTGTAGTCATTACCTGGCACCTGTGAATAGCGATGGCTTTACTGCTATTCACAGTCGCCGGAGAAATATTCAGGGAACGTGGACGACAGTACATTTGTGGCTACATTTTTGGCAATGAATAGGTGAACGAGGGACTGTCTCTTGTGTTTATTTCAGCCTTTTTGTGTTTTTCAGGTATCCATTTCTGGACTACATCATATTTGATGGATTACAGCGGACCTACATGCTATTTTTTTTTCAATAAATTGGGGAATGAAGTATAGTGTTGGACTTTTCCAGCCTGATAATATCAGCCTGCAGCTATCTGCTTTACCTTTGATGGTTATCAAAAATAAAAGGGGGGGAACCCTATGTCGTTTTTTAAATTATTAGGTTAAACCAGGTTAAAAACACCTGCTAAACGCACACAACGCATGTGCTTTTTTTTTGTTTAACTGCAGATGTTCTGCATCTAATGCGAGTCTATGGGGAAATTCCGCACAGAAGACCGAGCGTATCCGTAAGAAATTGACATGCTGTGGCTTCGAAACCTGCACCACAAGTGAGTTTACGCAGCATAAAAAAAGCACAGTGGGCATGGGATTTCTATTAATCCCATCCACTGTGCTTGTACTGTACAATGCAGCGTTTGGACGCAGCGAAAATGCACTGCACCCAGAATGCTAGTATTACTGATCCTGGGAACATGCTCAAAGGATCAATAGCACTTCAGTCCTTACCAGGTTCTGCGGCTGCATTAAATTCGCAGTGAGCGCAGCAGCTATACTGCGGATCTGGAGCTTTCTTTTAAGGGTCTGATTCCATCTTATTTTGGCTGCACATTTCGGCAATTTGCTTCGGGAAAACTTATGTTATTATTTTACCTATTATTCACTGTTTGTCTATGACAAAACCACACATGTAATACAAGAATGTAAAAAAACAAAACAAAGTGAGATGTCTTCTGACAATCAGATAAAGGATTACTGTCTTGTATACACACTTACCTTTGATATGATCCGAACCGTGAAGAGTTGAAAAAAAATAAACCTCTTAAGTCTGAACAGTTGTTTAAATGTTTATTTGAGCAATTGTGTCTTCACAGATGACGGAGATTTTGGCAATTTTTTTTCTATTTTTCTTGGGTTGCAAATAAACGTTTTCTTAAATCTATAACCGTCATGTTAAACCGCAGGGCCGGCGGCCGTCTGAAGCGATCTAATCTCAGAAACCATTTCATCAGATTACAGTGTTGCTTTAGCACAGACGGGCTTTGATCAAATGGAGATTTGAGATACTGGAAAATTATGACGGGAGCGGCCAGGAAAAGCTGAAAGAAGTGACGGATGTGCCCTGTCCCTCTATTCAAAGTCTATGGCACTGAGCCGGCGCTGCTCCATTCAAATTTACCTGGGTGGGGAGACAAAAAATTAGGAGTGGTGCCAGGCCTGATCCGCAACCGATCACTCATTCCAGTGGGTAGGTGATCATGTTGTAGATTAGAACACCCTTTAAAATTGGGTTCTATTTCCTGTATGGGTCACCCAACATCCCCCCCCCCAAAAAAAAAATCATCCTCTCTATGGCCTATGTTTAGTATCATATCTGCTATGGGAAAACGTGCAGTGGTGATAATTTTTGCCTCCTATCACACATCTGGCTCCACTGACCCCAGTGTATAACATCCGGCCTTTCCCCCTAGTGTTTAACATGCAGTGTCCCCCCTCCACACTGGTGTATAACATTCAGCCCCACTGCCCCTGATGTATAACATTTCGTCCCCCAGTGTATAACATTCAGCCCCATTGCCCCCGTGAATAACATCCAGTCCCCTCCCTGGGGTATAACATCTGGCCCCTTGCCCGTAATGTAAAATGCTTGGCTCCTCGCCCCGGTGTATAACATCTGGCCCCCACGCCCTTGGTGTATAATGTCCGGCTCCTCGCTCTTGGTGTATAACATCAGTCCTCTTTACCCTGGGGTATGACGTCCGGCTCCTCACCCCCGGTGTATAACATCTGGCCCCTCGCCCCCTGTGTATAATGTCCGGCTCCTCGCTCTTGGTGTATAACACCCGTCCTCTTTACCCTGGGGTATGACGTCCTGCTCCTCACCCCCGGCGTATAACCACCAACCCACCGTCATGTCACTCCAACCCTCCTCCATGTCATCTGCCTTCTTTACTAACATATGGCAGATGGCTGGTAGGAAAGAGCTCAGTGACACCAGCATGGTCCTGTAATAGGAGACACTGGTGTATAATATTCGGCTCCTCCCCCCCGGTGTATAACGTCCGGCTCCTCCCCCTTTGCGTATAACATCCGGCCCCTTTCCCCCGGCGTCTGACATCCAACCCACAGCCATGTCATCTGCCTTTACTAACATGTGGCAGAACGGCTGGTAGTAAAGAGCTCAGTGATACCAGTGCAGTCCTGTGATAGGGGACACTGGTGTAACAGCTCCGTTCATGACATTTCTTCCCCCTTAGTAGTAGGGAGATAGGCGACTTTCTTGCACTGCTGACGATATCCCATGAATGGATTAGATAGATCAATAGGAGTCGATTTATCTCTTGGTGTAAAACTACGCGTTTCGAGGTTATCCAATCTCTTCTTCAGGACAAAACCCAATGAAGATACAATGACATTTCTTCCTCCTGGATCTTCTCCCATCACCCGCGAGTGATATTACTAAGAAGTGGAGGAAAGAACCCAGCAACTTAGCAACGACGTGGAGACCCCACAACATTACAGAGCAAGGGGGCCGAGTGCTGAGGAGCAGAGGGCAGAAAAGTCACCTCCGCTCTGCTGACTCCATAACTGCAGAGTCCAGACCTTCTCTGGTGTTTAAAACAAGTGTTGGACAGTGAGATGATCCTTAAAAAAATACACATATTTTTTTTGCTTCCGTGCTGTCATCATGTATTGCGTTTGCATTGTGTCATGAAAAATTATTTAAACTGGTGTAAATGTAATGGTGGACACATTTATATCCAAGAATATTATATGGGAAAATCTCATGAACTGACTGCATACAGACAACTGTGTCAGGCGATTTGCATTTTCAGCCATGGCTTCATACGTTGGCTTTGTTTTATCGTGGTACCAAACTGTAGCAGGCAGCAGCGCGTCGGCATCTGCTTCCCATCAGTACTGATCATGTGGAAAACCTCACACGGCAGATAAAGGACGGCTATTGTTCACTCAGGGAAAGAAACGGTTAAGACTACCCCCAAACCCTACGGACAGAGGGGGTTGGATTATATATTATATACAGTACATGTGGTATCTGTATGAATTTTTCAATATTACCTAAAAAAAACCTCATGGCATCACAGAAGAAAAGACGGATTTATGCCTTCCCGAAATAAGTAGCGATACTCAATGTCAAGCAGCAGCTGCAAAAGGAGGTATAAAACGAGATACACACCCATGATCCAGGGCAATATTGTCCCAAAGTAAGAGCACATCTTAAAAATGGCAGACGGATGGTTAAATATAAATAAAGGTACCGTATATGAGAGCTATAGAGATTGTTCAAAGGCCAGCAATACAGAAAAAGAAAAGGAGCAATGAGTCCAATCGTGTAATATATAAAAAGGTATACGTTTATTACATGATTACAGAAAGAATATTAGTACATGTTAACAAAATAATATATAAATCAGTAATAGAGACAATATAGAGACAGGATCAGGTAGAGAGCAGCATGTACAATCACATTATATCACATGGGCAATAGAAATTATGCAGTAGGCCTGTGCCTGAAATCAGATCAAGGCTGATATATTGAGAAAAATAAACAGATTGTTTTTCTCCGATGGAGAGAAAACGGTCACGTACACCTATAGCAAGATACCCTTTGATCAGCCTGATCAGTGGGGGAATCAGTAAGTGTTTAATTTCCCTACAGCACTACCGCAGGTGAAATGGAGTATTACACCATTCTCAATAAAATTAGAGGGCAGTTCATACCAAACCCAGAAGCGCCAGAGACCCTCTTTGTACTCCTTCTAGTAAATATGGATCCAGAAACAGCGAACCCACTCCAGAATTTCCTAATAGGGTCTCTAACAATGAATTGTCATCAGACAACCGCTTCAAATACAATATTCAAGGTGCGTACCTTGCAAAAGCCATTCATGCATAAGTTTGAGTCTAGATTTGCAGCAGCCACTAGATGGTATTGCTGATTCTGTGATTCCAGCTCCGGAGCCGTGTTTACTGCCTTATTACATTACTTTGATCGCTCTATGAGGACAAGTGATTTATTTTCGCTGTTGCGCAAGAAAAACTCATTAACCCTAACATTTAGAACTTAAAATATAATTAGAAAAAAAAGTATATAAAAGTGAATTAATACCCAGGGAGCATCAATAAAGCTAAATACAGCCAATCAAAAAACATTCTGCAAATCTGGAAAAACAGGATGGCGGGTACAAGCGCTGTCCAATTTGTGACACTCATCAAAAAGCAGCAAAAGAATGAAAAAGAGATTTGTGTACGGGCCAGGAGCTACGTATAATGCCAAAAATTCCTCTACAGAACCGCAAATGTAAACTAAAAATGAGGGACGAAGGGGCCATGACAAGCACAGTCCAAGCGGCTCCTGGAAAAGTCAGAGGTGGTCAGTATTATTCCAGATCATGACCAAGTACTGAATGTAGAGCAGTCACAAGAAAACTAGATTTTATACATACAGATGTAGCAGAGCCGAATATCCAATTTACAGGTATATTCATATATAGGGGATTCGCTGGGTCTTGAGTGTGACACTTCCAGTATGTAGCCCAGTGTCTAGATCCAGGACTAGAAAGCAGTATCAGCTGCATTAACCTGTGGCTCAGTGTCCAATTTCCCTCCCACACCCATTGATCGTTTAGGTCCCTCATTTATTAACTCAGAATTCCCTAATATGACATTTACAAATAGTTTTGTAAAACTAGACATTATCTTTAAGTCCTCCATAGTCATTTAGATAATTAAAGGTGTTGTCACGTGCATACCGCAACAGAGAGGGGCCAGGTCACGGTGTGTGGTCACACGAAATCAGCCACTGATTTGACCTGCTTGACCATCCTATTAAACAGAGAAGGTTTTTACTCTGCTCTGTCGTTGCAAGGGTTAATCACTTCAGTTGATCTCCTGGAGCTCTCCAACCTGAATTGTCTCAGCTGTTCTGTGTTGGCCACTCCCCTCTGGTATATATGCTGGTCACTTGGAAGTTGTCAGTGATAGTTCTACTTCCTGGTTAGGGGTTGTAGGAGTAGTTTAGTGTTTGGAGTTGGCAGTTTGGAGAATTGTTCTGGAGATTGCTGTGTGGAGTTGGTTTGCATGTTTATCCTCATCCTTTCCTATTTGGTTTTTCCTACCTATCCCTCACCTGTGTTCCACACTGTTGTTTGAGTATATTTGTATGATTGTAGTTTTCTTTCATCCCTGTCTTCCCTTGCCTGTCTGGTTAGTGTAAACCTATGCACTTCAGCCTCACACCTCCCTGGGTGGAGGATGGATCAGGTTCTGAATAAGAAATATCACTTCGAAACACGTCAACCAGGACATTAATTTTCTCTTGGGACTTTCTCCTCGGATGATAAATTTATCCATTTCAGAATGTGGATTTGAATCATGTTTTTACTGATGAAAACATTTTTTGGAATACATTTTTTTATTTTATTTGAAGTGCTGGAACAACTTTCTTCTCTTTATGGACTGCCTTTCCTTGGATTTGGGATCCTGTGCGCTCGTGGATATCACTTTTTCTACTTTTTGGACAGGAGCATAGCAAGGTATGTGACTCCAGCATCTCTACCTTCCGGGGTAATCCTTTAAAGAGGAATTGTCACTAAGTCGGGAGTGTCTGGTATTTTCTCGTATTTTATTTCTGTTGCTCTCCTGAATATTCTGTTTGTTTTTTGTTTTATTTTTCTTTCTCAAATTCGCCATCAGATTCCAGAGTTTGCATTTACTGTTATTAGAGATGAGCGGATCGATCACGGGACTCCGATCCAGCGTCCAGGTCAGTCGTACCTGGAAACTAGACATGAGGCCCGTGAATCTATTCCCTTTCGGAACCCACGATGCGTCATTTGATCTGCTAGGGCTGGCGCGACATCATCTGCGGGTAGCACAGACGACATGGGGCCATCCCTGGCTAACCAACAGCAGCACCTGATGGTAAGAGATCCACAGGCCTCCCGTCTAGCCGCCAAGTACCACTAACCCAAACACTGGACCACAGTCCCTCAAATCGATCTTCTTATCTGTTACTTTTTGTGGTCTTTACTAGGAGGCGTGTCTCATAGCTTAATTATGCGACACAGCCTAAAGACACACCCCAGAGGATCCTGTGAACCACGCCACCTCTCCTTGATAAAGACGATAAAAATTAAAAGCAGTTAAAAAGGTCAATATTTCTGGATGTGTATGATGGATTTAAAAAAAAACAAAAAAAACACCAAACTTCTGATCAGATGACAGTTCCTCTTTAAATATTTTTTTTTCTAGGACAACACCTTTAACAACTTTCCCATTGGCCTGAGTTTGAATTTAGTAGTAGTGAATCTGCATTCATAATTTTTTTTTGCCTTTGCATGACCCAAAAATCACCATTTAAAAAAAAAAAAATACACAAAATAACAAAATCGACTTTCCGATGGATTTGGAGTCCAAACTTTCTTTTTTTAATCATGCTCTTGAGCGATGGGTCTGGGAGTGGCAGAATGGCTTCCTGACACCATGGCGAGCTCTTTATAGTAAGTCCTTGCTGGTAATTGCCTCTAGGAATTTGGCATTGGGAATGTTTGTGAGTTACGGGCAGGTTTTGGCTGACTCTTCTCACTTTTTATGGCCTTTCTGACTTCTTACCAGTAATAAAAGACAGAGGGGGAAACCCATGTCCAAGATCCAATTTACACTGACTCTGCCCATTGACCCTCTGGGGACACCAGCAGATAATACCAGCAGACGCCACTGCCCGGAGGACACCCATGTAATGCTTTGTGCTTCCTCATTCATGGGAACTAAGTCCGTGAATCACCCACAGTGTGATCCAAGCCTGAATGGTAACACATCAGCCGGAGAAAAAGAGAATAGGATCTCGGGATTCCAATACGTGATTCATCTTTTAGACATTTTCCTGGAATGAATGGGAAAACTTATAGAATGGTGAGGAACGTGCGGGACAAAGCTCTGGCCATAAAACAAAGAAAAAAACTATAACTGACCCCATAAAAAAATAAGCCCTCACCTCGATCCATCAATGGAGAAGTAAAAAAAAAAAAAAAGTTTCAGAAAAAGGCGACAACCGAAATTCTTTATCTTTACAAAGTTCTGAATTTTTTTAACCACTAAAATATAAAAGAAAAATCCTGGACATAATGTAGTGATCTGGAAAATCCCCATATCTGGATGCCATAAACCCGGGTATTGTAGGGCAGCTCATTTCCATTGGGGCTGAGATGCCAGAACATCAATCTTCGAGAATCTTCCGCGTTGTGCCGCTCCCATTATTCCTCCTAGAAATGTATGCATTAATTAAAAACTCTCGTATCGGAGAGGGGTGTCCTTACATTGTCGGACGTTAGCTGTACTGATTGGACATATTTCAGAGCCTGCGTGGACACCACCCGGCTGGTAACAACCCGCCAGTCAATCAATTCATAAATTTCCAGGAGGAAAAACAGCGGAACGGCAGAACACTGAATTCTAAGAAAATATTATTAAGTATTTATTAGAACTTTTCAGGAGAGGCGACGAGTCCTCTATAAATCCTGGACAGCTCTTTAAAATCGACAATAAATAAAAAAAATCTTACCGGGCCGGAGCTGTAGGGAATATGACTTTTATATGGTTAAATGCTAAATCCTTCTTCAAGATTTCCCGTATCCATGATTTAATTCCAGGTCCTGTGTCACCTACAGAAGAAAGGAATATTCATCAGCTCCAACCTTCGGTACAGCGTCCCTAGATTGCCACCATGAATGCCCTGTCGGAGTGGCGTAGCGGCCGTACACCGGCACCACTTCTCTATTCATTCACTATGGGACTGTCGGAGGTAGCCGAGCCCTGCACTCGACTTTCTCCAGCAGATGGTCAACGGAGCGCTCCCACCCCAAACCGCGACATTCCCTATCCTTTGGATAGGTTCTAACTTTTAATGAAGTGGGGGTAACCTTTAACTTGAGGGACATATGGACAATACTAACAAAACGAGTTATACTAATCGTAGGGTCACACGACAGTTTCCTCCACATCCGGCAATAAAGATCCGGTAATTCTCATGAGACATTGGTCCGAAGAAAAGATCAGACGTGCACAGCCCCATCGAGTATCACAGGTACAAATGTAATGTGTGAAAATCAGGGATAGCACTTGTAGAAGAAAATCGGCCGTATGCAAGAGCCCTAAGGGCGGGTGTAGAGGACCGGTTTCTCCCCATACGAGAAAATCGGTCCAATTATGCTAATCCGACTCTCATCAGAGTTTGATCATAGAGGGCTAACGAGAAAAAATAAAAGTTTCTCCATCCATTCAATTAGTCAAAATCGGACCATACTCAGATGTCATCCAAGTGCAGTCTGACTTTTTTCATGGACTCATAAACTTAATTGGTGGAGCCATCTGATTGTCGGAGGGAAGTCATGCTTGCTATGATTTTTTTCCTTGAACCACTCAGTCTGAGGAAAAAAATCAAACGTGTACCGCCCCATAGATTGATATGGGTACGAGTGCCATTGTCAAAACCACAGTCGAGTGCACAAGCCCTAAAGATCTGGAGTAGAGATAAGTAAATTTCTCCACATTTGTCTTGGGTACATTCCCTCAATTTCATCCGGCAGATTCCATTACAAGTTCCCCCGATTGCCGCTTATTATGTTGAGATCTCTCCACACCGCAAAGCATAATAAACGGAGGGGAGCGCTCCAATCCTCCGGTGCCGAGTCCTGTGATGGAGACACGTGGGGGGCTTCACACGTCAATGACCACATGAGGGAATTCTCTGGTCTCCGTACAGCAACGATGTGTGTCTGCCACCCCTCCAAGTCACCGGGTGAGATAAATCAATGGCCTCAGCCCCCCCCCGGAAGAACTGTAGATCGTATCCGAAGCTACTGCGGAAAAACAGGCGAGACCCTAGGACAGGTGTATGTGTTTTATTATTCTAACCCCTTCCCGGCCCCCCAAAAATCCAGCATAATGGTGGTCGGCTTGCTGCCATTTAGCAGGATTCATGCATTTTGAATCTCCAAAATTTCATATTCGTAAGAATCTGAGATTTTAGGGAAATTCGTAATAGATTTGCTGTGGATCAATCTGCTCAATTCCGGAGTGGAGCATGACGCCGGTAAGTAAAAAAAAAAATAACGCTCGAGTTATAATGCGCAATTTCAGACCACCCACTCCCTACAGGGGGCTGGAAAGTAAATGTACCAACAGTATGAAGAGTACAGTAATTGGACTTTCAAGTAACTCTTCAGTATAAGCTGTATGTTTACATGAGGAATATCACTATAACTGGCCAGGATATGACTTGTATCTTGGATATTTAACCAGTTTCATCATCTGCAGGCTGTGTCTCGTAACTTGCAATGCTGGTGGGTACCGACTTACTGCTACAATGCCTCCCACATACCATCTAACAGAGAGAAACGCATGCTTCTTGTTCTTTTTTTATCACACAGACAGAAGCAGCTTGGAGGAAATGAAACAGAAGTACTGAGCTATGTAGATGGGAATCCAGTTCTGGGGTTGAGGTAAAAGACTTGTTAGAAAGCTCAGCATGATCTTTTTGTGTCTCCCTCTGCTTGTTTTCTCACTCTGCTTCTTGCTCCTACAAATAGAGTATAATATGTTGTGTAACCAGACACCACAATGAGCTGAGACAGCCGTGTTAATACAGAGTTGAGCTGTTTTTTGTCGGTGTTGATAATGAGTTTGGGGAGTAGGGAAAGAAGTGGCTATTACATGGAGAAAGAACCATATTTCTTTAATAAGATATATTATAAAGTTTCTTATATTCACCCGGACTATTCATTTATGCAATGTTTGTTGAAGGTACTGTGCCCTTTTATGTAAAGGCGGTGAACTGATACTCAACTTTTCACAACGTCCATTATTTCCACCAGAGAATATTCACTGACTTCTCCCTTGTTTTAATGTCTCCAAATGCTCAATTTTCTGAATTTATCTATATTTTATTGTTGTTCCCTGTTACGTTTCACCTCCTTTCGTCCATCAGTATCCATTTGCGCTTTTTTTTTTTTTTTAAAAGAAATCAATAAAATGTCTTCAAAATGTAATTTTTCTGCAGACTGGACCGCCACCAAGGAAGGATTTTCAGATTTAATAAACTTTTGTTTATTGTGTGTTTAGTCAAAATTGCAAAAACACTGCTAGAAATCACAGGAAAAAAAGATCATAAAAACAACAGAAAGTAATAACGATGCCAACTAGCGAACCAAGGAACAATCCTCAAATACGCGCAGCCTAAAGAAAGCAAATGAAAAGAGTGTTTTGGTTTAAAGGATTAACTAATGATCAGGCCCATGCTCTTTTTCTGGAAAATTATACCCCGGCAGATCATTTCATACATATACAAGGAGATTACCAGAGGATATAAAGTTCTTGAGCTAATCACGGAATAAAATGACAAAGTACCAAAACAAGTAACTAGCAAAATACGATTCATGCAACAGTAGAAAGGAGGTGGATACTTCATTTTTGGGCACAACTTTTAGACCCATGACCTCAATCGACTCAGAATTTGCAAATCAGTAATGTAAAAACATTTAAACAGGATCAGTCACTTGGCATAAATACATTATTTGCTGTAAATGCCGCCGTTCTCCTGAATCCGGCGTTGTTTTCTTTTAGTTTCTACGCCTTTCCGAACCCAAGATATGGCCTTTCTCCCCGAATATAACACTATTGCTTTTTTTTTTACAACTGGGTGTGGTCAAAAGAACACAGCTGTAAAGGACGGCTGGGAGCAACGCCCATTTGCCTAACAAGACTGAAGGTACAGACAGGGAAGAAAGAGCCGTATCTCAGGAATGGAGGTGCAGGAACAAAAGAGAAACATCGCTCCATTTATGAGCCACTTCTTATCCTTTTTCTGCCTCCCGAACTCATCAGTCAATCTGAAAAACTGCTAAAATCGGTGTTGCTCAAAACAAGGACTGCCTGCTCACTGAGGGATCAGGTTACCGCTGCCTATTGAAGTCTTTGGAGACGTGGAGGGAGCAGAGTAAAATAGGCACAAGCACGCGTCGACAGGTGCTACAGCTTACAAGTAAGAATATGTGCGAACGCCGCAAAAAAAGTAACAATGTACAGCAATGTGAAAATGAACAAGCTGTGTACATGTTCCGTCTTTTCTCACTTCTTCCAATCACTTCAAGGTTCGGAAACTCTGTTTCGGTTACAAGAAGTGATATGTTCATTTGGGCGGCTTTGTTTGGAAAAGAACAGAGCAAAGAAGTCAGCAGCTGAGTTGTCGCAAAAATAAATGAAAAGAAGCTTTAGGAAAACGATCTTCGGTGTTTCCCGAAAGGTTTTCCCCTTGGAAAAGTCAGTGGTTCTTAAAGTTTCCGTGTCAACATAGCCTAAGTGTTATATCTCATCCCAGAGCTGGATTCACAGCTACCATGCTCAGCACTGGATTCACAGCCACCATGTTCAGCACTGCTGAAGAATGTCTTTTTCCATGCTGCAGCTTCTGAGCATGAGTTACATGAAGACTGCGGAGCAGGAATCTCTCATGTCTGTGTGTGCCGTGTATGGGAGCCTTCACTTAGTAGCTCAGAGACAACAGGAAATTAAAGACAGAGGCTACAGAGGGGAAAACTGGTAAAAATGTAATACTATAAAAAGTCACAGGATTTGTTGTGTATTTTCTGCGTGGATTCTGCAATCAATATGCTGAGAAAATTACAAGGTTTTAGAAAACACAAGTGAGGTGGTGAATGTTACTATTGGGACTCCATGATCGCTAGTACAGGTGACACAAATTTTCTATTTCCTCCTCACCAGCACAATCGAGGTGAGGATGAGCTGTAAGAACCAATAGTGGAGAAGCTATACAGAAGCTCCGTATAACATATATTTCATGGAAATGTTTACACCTGTCCTGGAAAGCAATGGGATTGCTAAAGCACTACAGGGTCCCTTAGTTCTTGGGAGTTGTTCTGAAAGTTGGACAAGGCTGCATTTGAAATAACAAAGAAAGTGTTGCTTGGACATCAAGATCCGTGCTGCTCCAGTGCTCTCTGCTCCTTTCCACCAGCGTTTTTTTCAAGGTGATGTTCCGCCTACAGTAAGTGACTGCTGCAGCCAACCAGTGGTCTTGCGTCATCAACACGTGGCATCACATTTGGAAACTGATATGAAAGGCCAACCTTGTAACGTATGGATGGGTCGGTTCACGAATATAGAACTCCTTTGATAACATCCATAGACAAAGGGTTACTTCATTTCACGCCAATCAGTGAATTTGTCCCTCTTCATCCAAAACATGTATCGCACTCCTGCCCTTCAATGATCTCCAAAATCCGATAAAATCCCAGCATTTATGTACAGGACTTTATTTAGAGTACAGACCACTGTCATCGACAATCAGATTGTAACAAAAGAGAGGGGTCACTATACAATCGCTCCGTAATCGATGCCTTACAGCTCCACCACTTACCAGCTCCTCTGAATCACGTTGGCTTTTTTTCTCGTAATTGCTTAATTCCAGACTAATCTTGTGTCAGAAAGCAGCAGCACAGATGTAACACGGCGCCCAAACTGAAAGCCTTCACGCTCAATAAGAATACAAAACCTACGAAGTGAAAAAAAAAAAGGAGCGGAGCGCCGGCCGCTGACTCACAAACGAGCCGGTGACCTCATGGCCATTAGTGGCGCCTAGCTCGTTAACATCGGAATTACTGCACGTTATGATTGTCGGCCGCACGAGGTACAAAGAGAATTAACGAGTCTTCAAATGCATGATTGCAGAACGCTGAATGTTAATTTTGGTTTACGGGGCAGCTAACAGTTTGGGACATGACACATGGAAAAACAAGGTCGAGGGGAGTCTTACAGTGACCACCAAAATGAGTTGTGGTTGCATAAAGCCACCGGATTAATTACCTGCACTGAGTGCGGCTACTTCTCTTATAGAGTATAGGGGTTTCCCAGAATTTTAAGAAAACTACCTACAAGGAAGAAATGAGACGGGCACTACACTGATACAGGGGCCCTGTTATAGGGACTGTTCTAACAATGTTATTTGGGCTCTGATACTCGGAAATGATAATGGTGCGGTCAGATGATTTATGGGAGGTGCATGTGTCAGAGTGCTGACATCGCCTTCATCCCTGAAATCATTACTGAAGCCATGTTCACACGTGTCAAACGCTGCGTCTTTTAAAGGGGTTGTCCAGGATTGGGATGAAAGTCTGCAAACGCTCTGTAACTGTAAACTTCTGAAACCTCACATCGTGTGCACCAAACATTGTCGGGATTCTCCGGTGTTGGCAACGAGAGCAGGCGGTCACATCACGACAACTATGCGATTTCCATACACATGATCACATGCCTACTAGAAGTCCTCTGACTTGCATTAGGTGAGGCTGCACATGTCTAGTCGGAATGTTGCCGGAAGTAGGCAAATGGTTTACTTAAGGTTACGTGATCGCTTGCTTTGGCCACCAGCAGAGGATATTCCCAGCAGCTTGTGGTGCGCACTGTGGGGATCCAGAAGTCTGCAGTCTCACGGAGCGATTACAGACTTTCAGCCAAAGCTTAGACAAACCTCTTCATGCGATTTAATGAAAACTTGTGATAATGAACTGTTGCCTGCTTTTCCCCCGTAGACTTCTATTGGGAGAATGAAAGAATGTTTTTAAGCGCAGAATCGATGCATTTCTGCACTAAAAAAAACACATAAAAAAACCATTGCACCAAAAAATTATAAAAAAGGGGGAAAAAAAAAAACCGCAGCAAAACCGTAATAATCAGAGCAGATTGCTATTGCATATTTTGGAGTGCCTGTGGGTTTTCCTTTATCCTCTTAACCCCTTCCAATTTTCATTTTTGCGCTTTCATTTTTTCCTCCCCAAATTCCAAGAGCCATCACTTTTCTGACCCCATAGCAGTGTGGGAGCTCGGTATTTGCGGGATGAGATCTAGTTTTGAATGACACCATTGGTTTTAACGTTCAATGTGCTGGAAAACAAGAAAAAAAAATCCAACTGCAATGAAATTGGGAAACAAATGTAACTCCTCCGTGGTTTTTGTTTTTATAAAATCGTGATTTGTCAGGTCGTTACGATTACAGAGATATCAACTTGCATACACATTTGTTTTCCATTTAAGTGGTGAAAAAAAAAAAATCAAAAATTTGTAAAAAAAATAAAATAAATAAATATGGGTTTGTTTAGTCATTTTCCAAGACTGGTAACATTTTATTTTTCTGTTGATGGAGCTGTGTAATAGATTGTTCTTTTCACAAGCTGATGGTTTTATTGAGACCAATTTGGGTGTAGAACACATTTTGACCTATTTTTTTGTGTATTTTTTTTTTTAGTGAGGAGTGATGACAGGAAGACGGCAATTCTGGAGTTTTTTTTTTTTTTTTTTGTTACGGCGTTTACCGACTGGGTGAAGTCATTTAGTATTTTGACAGATCAGACTTTTCCGAGCGTGGCGATACCCAATATATTCTTCCTTTAAGTTTTTGTTATTTCTATATTTTTAAGGTGTGGGAAAAAAAAGATTTGAATTTTTTATTTTTTTTATTTCATCTTTAAAAATTTTTTTTTAATTTTTTATATGATTTTTTTTAGTCCTCACAGGAAAATCGAACCTACGATTGTCGGATCGCTAAGACTATACAGTGCTATTCCGCAGTATTGCAGTATATAGTGAAGATCGCGGTCTCCATGGAAGCTCAGAATATAGATGAAGATGATGAGGGCCTTCAGCAGAGCCCCAGCTGTCAAAATAACCAATTGGCGCCCCCCGATTGCATCACAGGGCGCCGATTGGAGCTGGTATGCACGAGCAGGGAGCAAATTTCCATTTAAACACCATTTCCTTCACCCAGTAGCGCAAATGTATGTGACTGCGCTAAAGGGCTAAAGGCCCAGCCATTTTTTGGTTATTTCAATTTTCCAAATCTTTTTTAATTTTTTCCACACCACAGCAGGACGAGGGCTCGTTTGTTTAGAGACGAGTTGTAGTTTTTTCACTGATATCGTTTAATTTACTAAACTCGTAGTTTTTTTTTTTTTTTACTTTAATATTTTAGGCGTTAAAAGACATACAGAACTTTGTTTTTTTCTCACCATTCCCTGAGATTTAGACTTTCTTATTATCCTTCCATTGTTGTTCTTTGAGCACCGAGCAGTCGATTTATTGGCCCCATTGTGGGGTACGGGTGATATTTTGTTAGCTTTTTATTGCGCTAGAAAAAAAAAACCTTTTTCCTGCAGATTTTATTTATTATTTCCTTATGACTTTTTCCATAGGGGTTAATTAACTTCCTGTATTCAACAGCGGGATCTTTATGGATTCGGTGATAGTCTTTCTTTTCATTATTTTTTTTTGGGGGGGGGGGGAAATGCAGGGACAGAATTTTTATTTTATATACACACATTATTAGTTTTTTTTTCCTTATTGTTTCGTCTCCTTAGGGCCCCCGATAATCGCGGCCCCCCACTGCTAACTTTTAACCCTTTCTTAATTCGCCATTCTCGTCACAGGTTAATAAAGGGATAAAAGTGAGCAGAGTAAGAACCAAGAAAATAAAATCAAAAAAGCCGAAACCGCCGGAGTCCACCGCGACCCCGCCGGCCACCTGACCACGGAGGCCATCACGCGGTCTGGCGGCTGTGACATAGTCTCTTCTGGACCCCCGGAGCCGGTCACTTGGGGAAGTTTTGCTTCTTCTTTTTGATTCCTACATTTATTAAAGGAAAGGGGAAAAAATATTTTTTAAAAAAAGTGAAGTCTTTCCCTGCTCTCCGCTCAGGACCCTCCTCCTGTGAAGACCCACAATATACATTATACACAGAGAAACACGATCCAAGGGACTAAACCCGGCGCCTGCAGAACTACAAGTACCAGCAACACCCAAGCAGCAGCTCTGCTGACACTTGTGGTTCCATCCTTTCTCAGCAGCCCAGGAAAAGGAAATGACACCGGGAAAAAAAAGGCGAGAGGACAGCACCTGATCCGTGCAGGAAGATGACGGAGGCCAAGTGCTGCTTCCCGGCAGGAGACACCACACAGCGAGACAAGGAGGCCGCCATGACACCCACGTGACTGCCCGGAGCGCGCATGCGCACTGTGCACAGGTTTACTGTGGTAATGAGGCTACAAAGCGTCACCGACAACTACAGACACAGATCCGGGGTCACAGCAGCGCTGCCTCACCCGCGGGACTGTACTGTCTGCAAGGGACTGAGGATGTCCAATACCCCTGTACTGTGACGTCACTACATGTATTATCCCTGTACTGTGACGTCACTACAGTATTACCCCTGTACTGTGACTCACTGCATGTATTATCCCTGTACTGTGACTCATACATGTATTACCCCGTACTGTACTCACTACATGTAT
Source organism: Oophaga sylvatica (assembly GCA_033576555.1). Lineage (NCBI taxonomy): Eukaryota > Metazoa > Chordata > Amphibia > Anura > Dendrobatidae > Oophaga > Oophaga sylvatica. Next base: position 532,518,426 of record JARQOD010000005.1, on the reverse strand, counting down.
TACCCTGTACTGTGACTCACTACATGTATTATCCTGTACTGTGACTCACAATGTATTATCCCTGTACTGTGACCTCACTCATGTATTATCCCTGTACTGTACCTCACACATGTATTACCCTGTACTGTGACATCACTACATGTATCTCCCTGTACTGTACTTACTACACCTTGTATATCCTGTCGTCTCACACTGTTTATCCCGTACTGTGACCTCACTGCAGTTTACCCTGTACTGTGACCATACATGTATTCCTCTTATTACTGTTTACCTGACTGACTCACTGCTTATATCCCTGTACTGTGACTCACTACATGTATTACCTGTACTGTGACCTCACTACATGTATACCTGTACTGTGACTCACGATGTATTACCCTACTGGACCTCACTCATGTTTATCCCTATGTGATCACTACATGTATATCCTGTACTGTGAATCACTAATGAATCCCTGTCTACTCACTATGTTTTCCCTGTACTGGACTCACTACATGTATTATCCCTGTACTGTGACTCACTACATTATACCCTGTACTGTGACTCACTCATTATTATCCCTGTACTGTGACACTCATCAACTGTATTTCCCTGTACTGTGACCACTACATGATTATCCTGTACTGACTCATGTTTACCCTGTACTGGACATATGTATTATCCTGTACTGTGACTCACTACATGTATTATCCCTGTACTGTACCTCACTCATGTATTATCCCTGTACTGTGACTCACTACATGTATTATCCCTGTACTGTGACTCACTACATGTATTATCCCTGTACTGTGACTCACTACATGTATTATCCCGTACTGTGACCTCACTACATGTATTATCCCTGTACTGTGACCTCACTACATGTATTATCCCTGTACTGTGACTCACTACATGTATTATCCCTGTACTGTGACATCACTACATGTATTATCCTGTACTGTGACTCACTACATGTATTATCCTGTACTGTGACTCACTACATGTATTATCCCTGTACTGTGACATCCACATGTATTATCCCTGTACTGTGACTCACTACATGTATTATCCTGTACTGTGACCTCACTACATGTATTATCCCTGTACTGTGACATCACTACATGTATTATCCCCTGTACTTTGTGACTCACTACATGTATTATCCCTGTACTGTGACATCACTCATGTATTATCCTGTACTGTGACATCACTCATGTATTATCCCTGTACTGTGACTCACTACATGTATTATCCCTGTACTGTGACTCACTACATGTATTATCCCTGTACTGTGACTCACTACATGTATTATCCCTGTACTGTGACTCACTACATGTATTATCCCTGTACTGTGACTCACTACATGTATTACCCTGTACTTGACATCACTACATGTATTACCCTGTACTTGACATCACTACATGTTATTACCCTGTACTGTGACTCACTACATGTATTATCCCTGTACTGTGACTCACTACATGTATTATCCTGTACTGTGACTCACTACATGTATTATCCCTGTACTGTGACTCACTACATGTATTACCCTGTACTGTGACTCACTACATGTATTACCCTGTACTTGACTCACTACATGTATTATCCCTGTACTGTGACTCACTACATGTATTATCCCTGTACTGTGACTCACTACATGTATTATCCCTGTACTGTGACTCACTACATGTATACCCGTACTGTGACATCACTACATGTATATCCTGTACTGTGACCTCACCACATGTATTATCCCTGTACTGTGACATCACTACATGTATTATCCCTGTACTGTGACCTCACTCATGTATTACCCTGTACTGTGACCTCACTACATGTATTATCCCTGTACTGTGACTCACTACATGTATTATCCTGTACTGTGACCTCACTATGTATTACCCTGTACTGTGACTCACTCATGTATTATCCCTGTACTGTGACCTCATACATGTATTATCCCTGTACTGTGACCTCACTACATGTATTATCCCTGTACTGTGACATCACTACTGTATTATCCCTGTACTGTGACTCACTCATGTATTATCCCTGTACTGTGACTCACTTTATTATCCCTGTACTGTGACTCACTCATGTATTATCCCTGTACTGTGACCTCACTACATGTATTATCCCTGTACTGTGACCTCACTACATGTATTATCCCTGTACTGTGACATCACTACATGTATTATCCCTGTACTGTGATCACTACATGTATTACCCTGTACTGTGATCACTACATGTATTATCCCTGTACTGTGACATCACTACATGTATTATCCCTGTACTGTGACCTCACTACATGTATTATCCCTGTACTGTGACTCACTACATGTATTATCCTGTACTGTGACCTCACTACATGTATTATCCCTGTACTGTGACTCACTACATGTATTATCCCTGTACTGTGACCTCACTACATGTATTATCCCTGTACTGTGACCTCACTACATGTATTATCCCTGTACTGTGCCTCACTACATGTATTATCCCTGTACGTGACATCACACATGTATTATCCCTGTACTGTGACATCACTATGTATTATCCCTGTACTGTGACATCACTGCATGTATTATCCCTGTACTGTACCTCACTACATGTATTATCCCTGTACTGTGACCTCACTACATGTATTATCCCTGTACTGTGACATCACTACATGTATTATCCCTGTACTGTGACATCACTATGTATTACCTGTACTGTGACATCACTATGTATTATCCCTGTACTGTGACATCACTACATGTATTATCCCTGTACTGTGACATCACTACATGTATTATCCCTGTACTGTGACCTCACTACATGTATTACCCTGTACTGTGACATCACTACATGTATTATCCTGTACTGTAACCTCACACATGTATTATCCCTGTACTGTGACATCACTACATGTATTATCCCTGTACTGTGACATCACTCACATTGTATTATCCTGTACTGTGATCATCACTTGTTATTACCTGTACTGTGACATCACTGCATGTATTATCCCTGTACTGTGACATCACCGCATGTATTATCCCTGTACTGTGACTCACTACATGTATTATCCCTGTACTGTGACATCACTGTGTTTATTCCCTGTACTGTGACATCACTGCGATGTATTATCCCTGTACTGTGACATCCACTTGTTATTATCCTGTAAAAAAAAAAAAAAAAAAAAACCCCCCCCCCCCCCCCCCCCCCCCGTACTGTGACATCATGTATTATCCCTGTACTGTGACATCACTACATGTATTATCCCTGTACTGTGACATCACTGCATGTATTATCCCTGTACTGTGACATCACACATGTATTATCCCTGTACTGTGACATCACTACATGTATTATCCCTGTACTGTGACATCACTACATGTATTACCCTGTACTGTGACATCACTACATGTATTATCCCTGTACTGTGACATCACTAATGTATTATCCCTGTACTGTGACTCACTGCATGTATTATCCTGTACTGTGACATCACTGTGTGTATTATCCCTGTACTGTGACCACACATACATGTATTATCCTGTACTGTGACATCACTACATGTATTATCCCTGTACTGTGACATCACTACATGTATTATCCCTGTACTGTGACATCACTACATGTATTATCCTGTACTGTGACATCACTACATGTATTATCTCTGTACTGTGACATCACTGTGTGTATTATCCCTGTACTGTGACATCACTACATGTATTATCCCTGTACTGTGACCTCACTACATGTATTATCCCTGTACTGTGACATCACTACATGTATTATCCCTGTACTGTGACATCACTACATGTATTATCCCTGTACTGTGACATCACTACATGTATTATCCCTGGCGTTTTCCTGAAGCCGCTCTGCTTGTTAAAACTCGGCAGCTGCTTCATGTGCACTTTGCCTAAGAGGTTGTAAAAACACCTTGTGTAAAAAAAAGAAAGTAAATGTCTCTTCTTTGTAGTGGATCCTGAAGAAAATCTCTTTAAGCCAGGCAAAGGGCCAATCAAACGATTGTAAGAAAAACACTTCTGGAATTACTCTTCCTAAGATATAGGAAAGATGTGTATCTCAACCACTGAGGACTCTAGTCTAAATTTTTTTCCTAAGATATTCAGAAACTGTTCTAAACAGTCTTAGGAAATTAAAAAACTCTTCCAAAAACTCCCAAAAAAGAAGTGTTTCCTGAAGCGGGCTCAAAACTCACTGTTTTTGAAATCCCCACAAAACTCTGTGTGCACATGGTCTTAGAATTCCTAAGATGGAAAGCACATAAGCGCTGCAATTTTTGCAGTTCTCATAGAGGTGAATGGAGACAGCCTCGCATATGCGGCACCACTTTCTTTCCTGGCTGCCCATGCCTAGTATGTCCACTATAGAGTTAACCCTTTTGGGATTGTTAGTTTAGTATTTCCCTGAAAATAACTTTTCGCCTCCATGAACTGATTTTTTTGAAGCTCTGAAACGACGTCTCTTTAGCTGCAGAAGTTAATGGAAGTCGGTGGAAATTTTACTACCTTAGGTCAGAATTATGTCGTTACAATGGAATTTGTCAAGAGCCCAAAACGATCCTGACGCTTGAACTCTGACAGCCATATTTAAATAACTTCATTTTAACTTAATAACGGAGACGACTCCGGGGAAATCTATGAAATCACAATGAAACCTGTTTAGGGAAGAACATCTGACAAAATGACAAACATTCTCCATAAAAAACGGGTCGAAATCAGGCTTTTTATGGAAAAAGTGCGAGACGTCTGAGCAGAACGCCATCCAGGTCATGGACGTTACTTGAGGAGATCACTGTTTTGACTCAACAGTTTTTATCAGGTTCTGTCAGTCAGGTTTATGATGACTTTGCAGTAAATTGCATTTCTTATATTTTCATTTTTTTTATGGATTCAATGGAAAATATCAATTTTTCTTTTCTACATCTCAGAGTTAACCCTGTAACAACCATCAATAGAAAGTCCATTATACCCAGTGGATCGCACCTGGAATAAAGTCATAATACACAATGGCATCAACTACTATGATCAGAGTTATCTCTGATCCGGGGGGGTTTAATCTCTTACATGCAGTGGTCAGTTGCAATCACAGCCGGATATTGACAAAGTTGGAGGAGAACCATCATGCCACATCAGCGTCCTGTGACGCAATCACATGGTGCCAATGGCAATGAAAACCCTCAGGTCTGCCATCAGTTTGTGCCTATTAGGCCATGCCAGAGACTAGTGCAAATGTGTAAAAATGGAAGGGTTATTGTTGTGAATATGCTAGAAATGAATTCTGAGCAGAAGCTCCCTCTGGTGGTTACAAACAGTACTGAACTATTCAATGAAGATTGTGAAGATTGACGATCAGGTGTTACTGACTGGTCTTATATAAGGGAGGTTCCCTCCCATCAGGGTTGCCGGTGATCAATTGTTCTGGTCTCAACTTTTGTTCCTGGTTCACTTTGAAGCCTGCTGTTTCGTGCCTGCATCTTCTGCTAACAGATAAGACATTTTCTTCTTTTAGTTTTTTGTGCTTGCTTTTTGCATTTTGTCCTGCACTTCTGTGGGGGTCTGCCAGGTCCCCTCCGGGGGCTTGTGCTCCTCTCAGTTTAGTTCAGCCAGTTGTTTGTTCATTTGCCTTTTCCAGTTTTTTCTGTGGCTGCGGCTTAGTTTTGTTACACCAGAGAACTGATTTAGGTGGTAGAGGTCGTGTGATCTCAGGTGTTTTTGCAATTAGTGTGTTGGTATTTTTTTAGGGTTTTTTGGATTGCAGTAAGTGACCTTCCTATCCTTTTCTTTCTAGGAAGATTGGGCCCCAACGTTTGCTCATACTATTTTCTGTCTGTGTCTGTATTTCTTCTTGTCTAACCGCCATTACATGTTTGGGGGCTTCCTATGTTCTTTGGGGATCTGCTCCGGGGCAGATAGCTTTCCTCTTTCTATCTTTGGGTGAAGTTGGCTTCTCGGGCTGTGACGAGGCGTCTGGGACCAACGTAGGTACGCTCCACGGCTGCCTTTAGTTGTGGTGGTTAGTCAGGGTACTGCAATCCAATAGATTCCAACCTCTCTGGTGTATTGCCTTTTTTGCCTGCTCTCCTCAGCTACCAAATCATAACAGGTTATGCCCAAAATAACTAGTTATCAAGCATCCATTGGATAGTGGATAACTTGCTGATTGCTGTCAGTCTGGCCACTGGACCCCCAATGATCCCAAGAACAGTGCTCAGAAACCCAAGGCCTTAACCTAAAAGCCCAGCATAATATGTTAGCATTTTCCAATGTGTCCATAAAAAATATTGATTTTTTTTGACAAGCTGTCCAGAAAATGCAAAAAGTCAACTTGGCAACCCAGACCTCAGCTCCGTACAATATGGGGCTGCAGTGTCCCATTCTCAGCATCGGTGTGGGTCCCAGTGGTCAGAAAGTTATCTCCGATCCTACAGATAACTTGTTATTTTAGGGACAAACTTTTTTTAAATAATGTTACCATTTTAAAAATCGAAAGTCAAAAGAAAGTTTGACTCCAGGCATCACCATGTGCACTCCTGCAAGACATGAGTGTTTATGCCAAATAATGTGATAGATCGGTGGGACCCTCACTGGCACCATTTAGGGCTTCACGGGACTTATTGATTATATTTTATTGCTATTTATGGAAAAGAGAATTCATAAAAATACTTGTCTTTTTTATATATTTTTTTATGCTGGTCACTGCAGAATTAATAGCGTAATTTTATTTTAGTGAGGTTGTTTCATCATTTCTGACTATGCTATCTTTGGATTGGTTACCTAACGCGCTGCATTTCTTCTGTATTATATCCTATTATAATTTATTATTTTAGCGACTTTTATTCCATGGCGCTTTACATATGAGGAGGGGTGTACATAATAAAAACAAGTATAATAATCCTAAACAATACAAGTCATGACTGGTACAAGAGGGAGGACCCTGCCCGCGAGGGCTCACAATCTACAAGGATGGGTGAGGATACAGTAGGTGAGGGCAAAGATGGTCATGCATAAGATCTCCTGTATACTGGGAACACCCCACAAGATCTCCTGTTATGATTTGGTAGCCGAGTAGGACAGTAACCAAAATAGCCAAGGCAGCCAGACACCCAGAGAGATTGGTAACTAGCGGATTGCAGACCCCTAAACTAACCGCACAACTAGAAGTAGCCGTGGGATGTACCTACGATGACCTAAACGCCTCGACACAGCCGAAGAGTTAGCTAAGCCTAAAGACAGAAAGGGGAAAGCTAACTGCCCCGGAGTAGCGCCTGAAAGGAATAGGTAGCCCACACACATATATTGGGGTTAGACAAGATGAAATACGAACACAGGCAGAAAATAGAACAAGCAAACGCTGGGGCCCAAAACTGTCTAGTGTAAGGTTCTTTGTCTCTGTTGACATGTTCCTTGAAACTCAGTTTTCCGTCGGCCATTTTGCTTTCTGTCTTTCTGCAGCTCTTGCCCTCAGTTAATATGGAGTTTCCAGTTTTCATGTTCCCGCCCTGATTCTTCCCTCTTGCTTCTTAAGCAGCCTCAGCTGAACAATCAGTGCTCCTGAATCAAGCCTCAGTCAGTCTGTGACCTGACTCCTGGAAGCCTTGGACTTGTACTCCAGCTATTCCCTACTGAGGAACCTTGGAACACTTTTGGACTCTGGAAACCTGCTGTTTGGTGAATCCATGTTTGCAGAGGAATTACGGTACAGAGAAGAGATCCTGAACCTGCTTTGGAGATTTATTGTAGTGCTTGAAGTTACTCTGGCCTGCTGTGTCTCCTGTCGCTGTTCCTGCAAACTGTGTGAACTTTTCAGCATGCTTGTATGAAGTAATACAAGTCATTTCATTTCAACCTATGTCTCCTGTGTTTCCTCGCACCCAAGCACAAGACGCTATAGGAACTGTACACTATACATGACAAGATTCAGGAGACCAATGTTTAGTGTCTGCTGGGTCTGGGAAAGCCGTGTCTGCTGTGACTGTGGATATCAGATGTCCGTTTAATACCTTATGTGATGACAGTGGTTGTGACTTCTCACAACCATTCCAGGTGAGCGCATTCCCTTAAAATTTTACTCTGGAGTGTTACCACAGGTAAACACTATTGTTTTTTTTTTCCTTTCCTCTTCTCCTTCCAGCACTTCTGCCTTAAAAGATCTGGAAGATGGAGGCCCGCATAAAGGAACTTTGCGGAGTGACTGATACAATCCTTTCAGATGTACAGACTTTAAAAACCCGTTTTGCAAGCCTACAGGACCTCACTAATCATAATTTGCAAGTGTTTGGACAGACTACCCAAGAATTGCGAGCCAGGATTGAGGCTCTAGAGGAACGAGCCCAGGCTCCTGCCATAACCCCAAGTTCTGGGATCCCCAAATTACCTCCTTTTCGTTTTGGCGGTGAACGTGAGAAATTCAGGGGATTTATTAATCAATGCAATTTATTTTTCTCTGCACATGCTTCACAATTTCCCACTGAACGATCCAAAGTGCTTACTATAATCATGTTGCTTACCAATAAGGCTTTGATGTGGGCAAACCCTCTGATTGAGACTGAGGATGATTGTTTGAATCACCTTGATGCTTTTATTTCAGCCATGGGGCAGGTGTTTGATGACCCCAATCGAGGTGCAACAGCTGAAGCAGCCATGTTAACTTTGCGCCAAGGTAAGCGTTCAGTAGCCGAATATGCCCTGGATTTCAGGAGATGGGCTCTTGATACCACTTGGGACACTTCCGCTAAAAAATCTATTTTTCGAAAAGGGTTGTCTCCACTGATTAAGGATGAACTTGCTCGTGCCGACCCTCCCACTGCGTTAGGTGACTTTATTAACTATTGTATCCGTATTGATGCTCGTCTGACTGAACGCAGACAAGAGAGATGGTTCGAAAATAATCGCACTAACCTTTTACTACTTCCCTCCTCAGCTAAGGAACCTTTGAGTAGGATCACAAGGGAACCAGAACCTGAACCCATGCAGGTGGACTCTTTACAAAGACGGGTTAGTGATGCACGCAAAGAACATCGTATAAAGGAAAATCTATGTTTCTACTGTGGTAAGTCAGGGCACTTCATTATAAACTGCCCCAGCCGTTCTCGTAAGACTACTGCAGCAGTCATTCACTGTGAGTGTTGCGAGAGGAGCTCTGTCATGTCCGAGCCTCAGGCTCCAGAGAGATCTGCTGCAAGAGATCTTGATTTCTCGGACTTAAACTCTGTTAGTTCTGGGGACGATGACGGTATAAACGCTGCAATTTTTCAAGTTTCCTCAGCGGTGTCCCAGCTGAGTTGTAAAAGAAACAATTCTCATTGCTTCCTTTCCATCAAACTCTGGGTTGACTCAGTCTGGGTGTCTAGCTCTGCTATGATTGACTCAGGAGCAAGTGGAAATTTTATGGATATCTCCTTTGCTCTGAAACAGGCGATACGTTCAGTGAAGAAGGCTACTCCAGTACAGATGGAGACTGTGGATGGCTCTCTACTGACTTCTGGACCAGTGGATCAAGAAACAGAGCCTTTGAGGGTCCTTATGGGTAAAGATCATCAGGAGAAAATGTCTTTTATTCTTATCTCTTCTCCCCACTTTCCCATTATTCTAGGGCTACCATGGCTGCAGGCGCAGAATCCTACGATTAACTGGGAGACCAAGGAATTACACTTTCTGGAGAAACAGATGAGTCAAGGAGTTTCAGCTTGCTCTGTTCCTAAAGGAACCATGTCAGTCCCTGAACTACCAGCTGTATACCAGGACTATGTGGATTTATGTGACAAGAAGAACGCTGATCAGCTTCCTCCTCACCGTCCATATGATTGTCCAATTGAATTATTGCCTGGAGCCGAGATACCTTTTGGTAAGATCTACCCCCTAGCGGGGCCCGAGCTAAAAGCTTTGAAGGATTATATAGACGAAAATTTAGCCAAGGGCTTCATACGCCCCTCTTCATCTCCCGCAGGTGCACCCATCTTCTTTGTGAAGAAGAAAGATGGATCTCTGAGACCCTGCATAGACTATAGGGAACTCAATAAGGTTACTATTAGAAACCGTTATCCATTGCCTTTAATCCCTGAGTTATTGGAGAGAGTGCGGCATGCCAAAATTTTCTCTAAACTGGATCTCCGTGGGGCCTATAACTTGGTCCGTATTAGACCTGGGGATGAATGGAAGACTGCTTTCAGGTCACGCTATGGACACTTTGAATATCTAGTTATGCCTTTTGGTCTGAGTACCGCCCCAGCCACTTTCCAACACTTCGTGAATGATATCTTCAGGGATCTCCTAGATACATTTGTGGTGATTTATCTGGATGATATTCTAATTTTTTCTAACTCCACAGAGGAACATCATGGACATGTGAGAATGGTCTTAGAACGCCTAAGACAAAACCATCTCTACATCAAACTTGAAAAATGTGAATTCCATAGGACCGAAATTCAATTTCTGGGGTATGTACTATCTACGCAAGGGATTAGTATGGATGGAAGCAAGACCCAAGCCATCAAGGATTGGCCAATTCCTAGAAATGTGAAGGAGGTGCAGCGTTTCATCGGGTTTGCCAACTTCTATAGACGTTTCATTAAGAATTTTTCTGAGGTAGTGTCACCTATCACCCAACTTACCCGGAAACAGTCTAGGTTCTCCTGGACCCCGCAAGCTCAGGAAGCATTTTCCTGTTTAAAGGATAAATTTACCACCGCACCTATCTTAGTACATCCCAACCCCGAGCTTGCCTTCATAATAGAGGTGGATGCTTCAGACTGTGCCGTTGGAGCTATACTCTCTCAGAGAACAGGTGAGAAGAATGTCTTGCATCCCTGTGCCTTCTTTTCCCAGCAGTTGTCTTTGGCTGAGAGGAACTACGATGTGGGCAATAGAGAATTGTTGGCCATTATTGCCGCCTTCAAGGAATGGAGACACCTTCTTCAGGGAGCTGCACAGCAAATAGTCGTCCTGACAGACCATCGTAACCTTGAATTTATCAGGTCGGCTAAGTGCCTGACTCCTCGCCAGGCTCGCTGGAATCTTTTCCTAAACCAATTTAATTTTGTCATTTCTTATAGACCAGGATCGCGCAATGGAAAGGCTGATGCACTCTCTAGGATTCATTCAGCAGAGACACGTCCACTTACTCCTCCTAAGACTATTCTTCCTGACTCTAGATTCCTGGGAGTGATTCATAATCAAGACCTACTTAAGGACATCAAGGAAGCATACCATACGGATTCTTTGTTGGCTCAACCCCCAAGGGACGTAAGTCTTGTCTTTAAGAATGGTGTGTGGATTCAGGGACAACGTCTGTATATACCTGAAACAGTCAGATTGAGAGTATTGCAACTCATCCACGATTCCAAGATAGCCGGGCATAGGGGAATTCTAAAGACACAAGAATTTCTTTCTCGTTTCTTTTGGTGGCCCACTTACAGGAAAGATGTCTTAAACTATGTCACTTCATGTGAAGTCTGTGCAAGATGCAAAACACCTCACTCCTCACCAACTGGTCTGTTGCAACCTCTTCCCACCCCGTCCCGCCCGTGGGGATCCATTTCTATGGACTTCATTGTGGAGTTACCAACCTCTCAAGGGAAGAACACCATTCTAGTGGTGGTTGACCGTCTAACAAAGGCAGCTCATTTTATCCCTTGTGTCGGCTTACCCACTGCAAAACAGACATCAGACTTGATTAAGAATGTGTTTCGCTTACATGGAGTACCGGATGAGGTCATTTCGGATCGAGGGGTGCAATTCACTTCAAGGTTTTGGCAAAATTTCTGTGCAGCATTGGACATTAAAGTAAACCTTTCTTCTGCTTTTCATCCCCAGACTAATGGGCAGACAGAACGAACCAATCAGACCCTGGAGCAGTATCTCCGCTGTTTTATCTGCCACCTACAGGATGATTGGGTGGATCTACTTCCACTGGCTGAGTTCTCTTATAACAACTCTCAGAGCGCCTCCACTAAGCAGTCTCCTTTTTACTCCAATCTAGGTTATCATCCTAACATTCTTCCTCGATTTCCCATAGATACGCCCTTGCCGGCAGTGGCTGAAAGAATCACTTCTTTACAAAAGAATATGGATCTTCTAAAGGAAAATCTAGAATTGGCTCAGGAAAGGTACAAGAAAGCAGCAGATAAATTTCGTAAACCTGCACCAGCTTTCAAGGTAGGAGATTTGGTCTGGCTATCAACCAGAAATCTTAATTTAAAGATTCCATCGTCTAAATTGGGACATAAGTACATTGGACCTTATAAGATCAATAAGATTATAAGTGCTGTTGCTTGTCGTCTTCAACTGCCCAGAACTATGAGAATCCACCCTGTCTTTCATGTATCCCTACTAAAGGCTGCAACACCCAATACGTTTCCTGGACGTTCTTCTCCTTGCCCTGACCCAGTGCTGGTCGATGGTCAGGAAGAATTTATGGTGGAAAGGATTCTAGATTCCAGGTTGTACAGAAATCAGTTGCAATATTTGATTAAATGGCAGGGCTACCCAGTGGAGGACAACTCATGGGAACCAGTCAATAATGTAAATGCTCCTCGCCTGCTCCGCCAGTTTCATCAGAGGTACCCTGACAAGCCTGGTCTGAGGTCATCCGGAGGTTGTCCCTAAGGGGGGAGTAATGTAAGGTTCTTTGTCTCTGTTGACATGTTCCTTGAAACTCAGTTTTCCGTCGGCCATTTTGCTTTCTGTCTTTCTGCAGCTCTTGCCCTCAGTTAATATGGAGTTTCCAGTTTTCATGTTCCCGCCCTGATTCTTCCCTCTTGCTTCTTAAGCAGCCTCAGCTGAACAATCAGTGCTCCTGAATCAAGCCTCAGTCAGTCTGTGACCTGACTCCTGGAAGCCTTGGACTTGTACTCCAGCTATTCCCTACTGAGGAACCTTGGAACACTTTTGGACTTTGGAAACCTGCTGTTTGGTGAATCCATGTTTGCAGAGGAATTACGGTACAGAGAAGAGATCCTGAACCTGCTTTGGAGATTTATTGTAGTGCTTGAAGTTACTCTGGCCTGCTGTGTCTCCTGTCGCTGTTCCTGCAAACTGTGTGAACTTTTCAGCATGCTTGTATGAAGTAATACAAGTCATTTCATTTCAACCTATGTCTCCTGTGTTTTCCTCGCACCCAAGCACAAGACGCTATAGGAACTGTACACTATACATGACATCTAGATAGAATAGGACAGGAAAGATTACTGTCTGCAATCCAGAAAAACACTAGGAAAAATTCCAACACTTCTGATTTCCAAAAATACTGAGACCACACGATCTCTCCCCCGCTAGATCAGAACTCTGGTGTGAACAAGTAGCTAGCCAGCAGCCACTGAAATAACAGTGACTGAACACAAACAGTGGTAAATGAGAAACAGACCAGCGCAGGCCCCAGCTGGGGAACCTGGCTGACCTCACTCCAGAAGGGCAGAAAAACAGCCACAGAAACAAGCAGCAAATAACTTATCTGAAAGTTGCAGGAGAAAGCAGGAAGCAAGCTGACTTCCAAATGGGACCAGGAAGAATACCTAATCACCGGCGAGGATCATGGGAAGGTTACTCCCTTAAATCTCCCCAGTCATCAATCCCTGATTGCCAATCGTCCCCAGCTGAAAGACCTCTGTCAGTCAAAGCAGCTTCAATACTATCAGTAGCCACCAGAGGGAGCCCCAACTCAGAAGTCCAAACCAGAGCATTCACAACAATCTCCTGTATACTGGGAACTCCCCACAAGATCTGTATACTGGGAACTCCCCACAAGATCTCCTGTATACCGGGAACACCCCACACGATCTACTGTATACTGGGAACATCCCACAAGATCTGTATACTGGGAACACCCCACAAGATCTCCTGTATACCGGGAACTCCCCACAAGATGTCCTGTATACAGGGAACACCCCACAAGATTTCCTGTATACCGGGAACATCCACAGACTCCTGTATACGGGAACACCACAAGATCTCCTGTATAGCGGGAACACCCCACAAGATCTCCTGTATACGGGAACACCCCACAAGATCTCTGTATAGCGGGAACACCCACAAGATTCCTGTATATGGAACACCACAAATGCTGAATACTGGGATAACTATAGACTGCTGCATGGAGATCGCTGTCTAATCTTCTAGACATCTCTACTTAGCCTTTATCACAGTCGCTCAGATCCTCACGTTTTCCCGTTTTTCCTGCTTCCGATTTTTCACTCGCTGCCTGTTATATTCCACACCTGGCTGGAGCCGTTATCAGCAGATAATGTCATTCTCTTCACCGCTCCGTGATTTCTATGATGATTGACAGCTGTATACGTGTGACATATAATGTGTGTGGGGGGGAACATTGCGCCGGCGCCATTAATATGGTGTGATGGGGAAGGGGTAAGAGCGTTAGTATCATTGTATGTCAGACGGTGGCTTTTTTTTCTTGTTTCTGCAGAGAATATAACTTTTTGAAATGACACTAAAAGCGGGTTTATTGTATATAATATGCAGGAGTCCCGTCTACATGAAGCACAGACAGATTTTACTGCCCAGGTGCGTCTGGAGAAACATGAAGATCACAGAAGAATAAGACCGGTCTCTGTGTCTTGTAATGAACACCAGACCCAAAGACAATCTATAGATTTCTTATTGAGGAGACCGTCCACAGAACATTACAAGCAGAACATGGAACCGTCGGTTTAATATTTATTTCATAAATCAATGGTACACATGAAAATAAGAAACTTTACAATATATCTTATCAGATAAATCCGCTTCTTTCTCCTCCCAGGCAGATATTTCACTTCCAATTCATGGGTAAAAGCTGTAAAGTCTGTATTCAGCGAGCACACACATACACATTACAGAGATAGGAGATGGCAGATGATAATAGTAGATACAGGATATACAGTAGATAACATAGGATCCACCATCCACAATAGGTGATGTCACAGCTCACCTCCTCCTCCTCCTGTACAATGACTGATAACACCTCTATATACAGTAGATAACACAGAATCCACCATCCACAATAGGTGATGTCACAGCTCATCTCCTCCTCCTGTACAATGACTGATAACACCTCTATATACAGTAGATAACACAGGTCTACCATTCACAATAAGTGATATCACAGCTCACCTCCTCCTCCATAATGACTGATAACACCTCTATATACAGTAGATAACACAGGATCCACCATTCACAATAGGTGATGTCACAGCTCACCTCCTCCTCCTGTACAGTGACTGATAACACCTCTATATACAGTAGATAACACAGGATCCATCATTCACAATAGGTGATGTCACAGCTCACCTCCTCCTCCATAATGACTGATAACACCTCTATATACAGTAGATAACACAAGATCCACCATTCACAATAGGTGATGTCACAGCTCACCTCCTCCTCCTCCTGTACAATGACTGATAACACCTCTATATACAGTAGATAACACAGAATCCACCATCCACAATAGGTGATATCACAGCTCACCTCCTCCTCCTGTACAATGACTGATAACACCTCTATACACAGTAGATAACACAGGGCCCACCATTCACAATAGGTGATGTCACAGCTCACCTCCTCCTCCTGTACAATGACTGATAACACCTCTATATACAGTAGATAACACAGAATCCACCATCCACAATAGGTGATATCACAGCTCACCTCCTCCCCTCTATATACAGTAGAAAACACAGGATCCACAATAGATGATGTCACAGCTCACCTCCACCCATTCAATGATTGATAACACCTCTATATACAGTAATTAACACAGGATCCACCATTCATAATAGGTGATATCACAGCTCACCTCCTCCTCTTTTTACAGTGATCTTTGCACACGCTCATTAGATGCTATCATTTGCTCATTGTGAGTTACTATCGCATGGCTCATGTGCCTGAACCCTTAGAATCTCAGTGACCAGTGTGAAAATGTTAAGATTTTTATTTTTAATGAAGATTGTGATATGTGATATAGGAAAAAAAAGTGCCAAAACTACAAAATAAATATGTATTTAATAAAAAAAACAGATTTAAACAATAAGTCTTTTCTGATGATAAGTTGATTAGATTACAACTGCTTTGTGCATGACGACCATTAAATATAGAACATTTATCACAATTCGCTGGGATTGAGCAGCAATCGACCTCTGACCTTCCTTCCCAGTCCCCCCAATTATCCCAAGTTTCCATTATCTTACCAATGGGAACCAGAATTGGAAGCCGGCGGCTTTTCATGTTTGACGTGAGCCAGGACCCGGCCAAGACTGTTTGTATGTTTGTTTCTTAGCAAGTAAAGGAACTGAATAATTATCGTGTCCGAATATCCCGCACTGCGATACGTCTAAGTAAAGGCCAACGATGTGGGAAACTCTTACACAGATTGCCGCTTTGAAGCCATCAGTGTAATATGGGGAACTCGGGGAGATGGCCACCATGTGGATCTCATGGTCTCTACGGCGAGGGGCAGGCAATCTGAGCAGCATGCGTTTCATGCGGAAAGTTGGATACACCGCTGTATGCAATAGGAAATTCTCCGGACACAGAACATGTCCATGGGGTATAATGGCCGTTCTGCCAAAAGAGTTTAGGTGGTAAACGGTACATCAGCTTCCCTTTTTTTTGAGGGGTCGCATCTAGAGATGAGCGAATTTGTTCGGATTTTGGCTCCAAATCTGATTTTGACATATTCGGGCCATATTTGAGCACTATTCGTGCCGAATGTTTGTCTTATGATCGGTTCCGAACATATTCGGTAATTTTTACTCCCATTGACTCTAATGACGTTCGGAAGTGTTCGATGAATATCGCGAAAACAATATTCAATTCCGATCGTATTCGGAACTGAATCCAAACAGATTCGCTCATCTCTAGTCTCCTGACGTATATACCGATGGCTCACCATGGTGGCTACCCATCTCTTGCATCGGGTGCAAAAACACTGACCAGTGACATCCCCTTTGAGAACCCTATATATCTGTATCACCTTAGAAATGACCAGGAATTAATTCTCAACGCTCAACGTTCACTCTTTAGATCTCATCTTCAGTAATTACGGGTAGAAACTCCGACCTCCAACCCATTAGGGCTCACTTACCGGCAGACCTCTCATGCCACATCCAGCCCTCGCCACCCATCACCCGGAGTTAAAGCACGTGTGCTTCTCACAAAATTAGAATATCATCAAAAAGTTAATTTATTTCAGTTCTTCAATACAAAAAGTGAATCTCATATATTATATAGAGTCATTTTACACACAGAGTGATCTATTTCACGTATTTCTGGTAATGTTGATGATTATGGCTTACAGCCAATGAAAACCCAAAAGTCATTATCTCAGTAAATTAGAATACTTTATAACACCAGCTTGAAAAAATGATTTTAAAATCTGAAATGTTGTCCTACTGTAATGTATGATCAGTAAATGCACTCAATACTTGGTCGGGCTCCTTTGGCATCAATTCCTGCATCAATGCGGCGTGGCATGGAGGCGATCAGTCTGTGGCACTGCTGAGGGGTTATGGAAGCCCAGGTTGCTTTGATAGCAGCCTTCAGCTCGTCAGCATTGTTGGGTCTGGAGTCTCTCATCTTCCTCTTGACAATACTCCATAGATTCTCTATGGGGTTAAGGTCAGGCGAGTTTGCTGCCAATCAAGCACAGTGATACTGTTGTTTGTACACCAGGTGTTGGTACTTTTGGCAGTGTGGACAGGCGCCAAGTCCTGCTGGAGAATGACATTTCCATCTCCAAAAAGCTTGTCGGCAGAGGGAAGCATGAAGTGCTGTAAAATTTCCTGGTAGACGGTTCCACTGACTTTGGTGTTGATAAAACACAGTGGACCTACACCAGCAGATGACATGGCTCCCCAAACCATCACTGATTGTGGAAACTTCACACTAGACCTCCAGCAGCTTGGATTGTGGCCTCCACTCTTCCTCCAAACTCTGGGACCGCAATTTCCTAATGAAAAGCAAAATTTACTTTAATCTGAAAACACCTTTGGACCTCTGACAACAGTCCGGTTCTTTTTCTCCTTGGCCCAGGAGGGAGTCAAAACTCAATGTTGCCCAGTGACAGCCCTGAAACCTGAAAGATCTGGAGAAGATCTGTATGGAGGAGCGGGCCAAAACCCCTGCTGCAGTGTGTGCAAACTTGGACAAGAACTACAGGAAACGTCTGACCTCTGTAATTGCAAACAAAGGTTTCTGGACCAAATATTAAGTTCTGCTTTTCTATTGTATCAAATACTTATTTCATGCAATAAAATGCAAATTAATTATGTAAAAATCATACAATGTGATTTTCTGGATTTTATATTTAGATTCTGTCTCTCACAGGTGAAGTGTACCTGTGATAAAAATTACAGACCTCTCCATTCTATGTAGATGGGTAAACTTGCAAAATCGGCAGCGTATCAAATACTTGTTTTCCCCAATGTATGTAATTGCAATAAGTTTCTGAGATACTTCATTTTCTGGAACAATTTCAAGGGTGCCAACACTTTTAACCATGACTGAATAACGGTAAGTGGTGAAAATTAAATCATGAAAATGAAACTTAGTGCAATGCTGTTAACTTAAAATAACCATTAACGTATGAAAAAAAAACATTTATTTCCATGTCAAAAGTGTCCATAGTCTTTAAAGGGACAACCTCACTAATATTGGAATAAATCACAATTATGACGACCTCTCCCAACAATGTTGGTGGTAACTGAAAACGCTAAAGGTCTGTATATATAGAGCAAAAAGATATTTGGGTGGATCCTCTGTATATCTCAAATTAAAATTTTTGTCACATTTTTGCAATATTTTTTTAATAAAAAGAATCGATGCCAAACATTCTACAACTTCCCTTCATTTTTCTAATGATCTCAGGTCACGGTGGTCTTTACATATGAATTTGGTCTAACATACTGTAAATTTTAGATCTCACGACGTAAGAAATTCCCAAAATATAAAGGGCAGGGGACGACCTCTGCCATGTGCTCATAGCCATCTGCTCCGGAGATATTCCCAAGCCGTTCTGTTAGTGCAACAGCCACAATATTCTGCAGTGTTGATACTAGGAAAATGTAATGTGATTGGATTTGGACAAGAGCCTTAAACAGACCACCCTCTCTATTTATTTTCATGCCAATCAGATCACACAGATGCTGGTAGAATGTTGAAAGTATCCGGAGCGTTACATCCCGAGACATTCCTGCGTGTCAGAATTTCTTTCTTCATCTCATTATGAGGAATACTACTACCATTACTACTACTATTACTACTACTACCACTACTAGTACTACCACTACCATTACTACCACTCCTACTACTACCACTACTACTACTATTACTACCACTACTACTACTATCACTACTACTACTACCATTACTACTACTACCACCTCTACTACCACTACTACTCCTACTACTACCATTACTACCACTACTACCTCTACTACTACCACTGCTACTACTATTACTACCACTATTACCACTACAACTACTACTACTACCACCTCTACTACCACTTCTACCACTACTACTACCACCTCTACTACCACTACTACTACTACTACCACTACTACTACCACCTCTACTACCACTACTGCTACTACTACTACCACTACTACCGCCTTTATTACAGCTACTACTACTACCACTACTACCTCTACTACTACCACTACTACCACCTTTACTACCACTACTACCACTATTACTACTAATATTAGTACCACTACTACCATTACTACTACTACCTTAATACTACTACAACTACCATCACTACTACTACTACCACTACTACTAATACTGCAACTACTACCACTTCTACTACCATTACTACTGCTACCACCACTTCTACCACTACCATTACTACTACTGCCAACACTATTACTACTACTTCCACTACTGCTACTACTACCACTACTACTTCCACTACTACTACTACCATTACTACTACTACCACTACTACTACTATTTCCACTACTGCTACTACTAACACTACTACTAATACTACTTCCACTAATGCTACTACTACTACCATTACTACTACTACCACTGCTGCTATCACTACTACTACCACTACTACGACTATTACCATTACTACTACTACCACTACTGCTACTTCCACTACTGCTACTACTACTACTACCATTACTACTACCACTACTACTGCTACTACTATCAGTAATACTACTATTTCCACTACTGCTACTACTATTACTACTACTACTTACACTACTGCTACTACTACGATTACTACTATCACTCCTGATAGCACTACTACTACCAGTACTAATAGTGCTACCACTACTACTACCACTACTACCACTACTAATATTACTACTACCACTAAATACTACTACTACTACCATTACTACTACTACCACTAATACTACTACCATCGCTCTCCTAACCCCAGGTACCGTGAGCGAGAAACTCAATAAAAGAACTCATGTTTCATATTTTACCAGATGAAACCTCTTGCACACATCAGAGCAGTGCATGATGCTTCTGCAGATTGTTCTGTGTTGTGTTTAGCTGAGATGTGTATTATGAGGTTCTGCAGCAGCAGAGTTAGTTGCCCCAAACTAGTCAGCCCTCTTTCCATGTTATGATGCCTCTATGGGCTTGATAACATAATTCGCCAGCTCATGCAAATCTAGAGTATTTGTGACGCTCATTTCGGCGGCAGCGTCATTGCGTCTCTGAAGCCGGGTGTCCGCTGCGCATGACCGGAGCTTCAGAAGATGGCTTCAGATCTCTGAAGCCGGGAAGCGGACACCCGGGTTCAGAGACGCATTGACGCTGCTGAAATGAGCGACGCACATGCACTAGATTTGCACCAGCTGGCGATGAGGCCGGCTCATACACATTATGTTATCACACCCAGAGGGGCATGATGGGGTGGAATGAGGGCTGACTAGTCTGCTGTAACTAACGCCCCATGGAACAGTCAACGTCCTCATCAGCAAAGGAAACGGGGACATTATAAAGGCTTCAGTAAAGCATTTATCTAACTATTACATTGTACAGGGCTGGTCGTTAGGCAGGGACCTTACTCATACATAGGTGAATGCTGCTGGGTTAGAGGGCATGGCTGACCTGACAGGTTCCCTTTAAGAGGTTCTGCAGCAGCTGAGGTGTGTATTGTGAGGTTTTGCAGCAGCTGAGGTGTGTATTGTAAGGTTCTGCAGCAGCTGACATTTGTATTGTGAGGTTCTGCAGCAGCTGATGTGTGTATTGTGAGGTTCTGCAGCAGCTGAGGTGTGTATTGTGAGGTTCTGCAGCAGCTAAGCTGTGTATTATGACGTTCCACAGCAGCTGAGGTCTGCAGTATGAGATTATGCATCAGCTGAGGTGTATTATGAGGTTCTGCAGCAGCTGGGGTGAGACTGTTTGAGATAATATGCGTTTCTCCTTTGGTCAGCAGGTTTCATGTTTTGTCCCATATGAAGGCGATAAAGAAATTGCATCATGGACAAAATTAACAAAAATGCCAGATCTGTCAGACCATTATCTGACACCAGTGCATGCAACAAATTCTGTTGAGCTCTCGGCACGGTGTCCATTAATTTTACTGACAAATTAGTGTAAAATGCTACAAATTGTCTACATGGGAGAACGCCTTTTAAGACCCTTTTGTATCTCGGCGGAGAACCCCTTTACAATCTCTCCTATCTCAGCCTTTCTTGCAGCTCTTAATCCCGCCATGTGTTCTTTTTATTTCTGCTCATATAAAAGCATCTGAGGCTCCGGATCTGCAGAATGTCCATCTCATGTCTCTTTTCACTATCAGACTCTCACGTGCAGCGAATAAAACTTCCCGTCAGCGAGGATTTGTACAAAGTGAGAAAAGAAAGTCACACTTTTTAAATCCCGTTGGCATTGCTCTTGCTGTGATTTTGGACTATCTCAACTGTAAGGTAAAACAGGCCTCGGTAACGACATAGGCTGCAGAAGGCGCCAGTACGAAGATGATGATTATAAGAAACGACCAATATTATTATCTACGGGTCTGGAAAGCTATATACACTGCTGACGCTTCAGATGTGTGGAAGGAACACTGGACTGGCCAATTGTTACTTTTGCGTCCCTAAACACCCTATAAAGGGGTCTACCACCTTCCTGACGTATTTCAGCATGGCTGACTTAGTCTTCTTTCACGTTGATCTCTAGGTCTGGCTAACACTAAAATTGTGCCGAAAAGTCTCTTCCTGTAGATGCCCCAACTTGTCTGCTGAGAGTAGAAACTGCCGTCTCTGTAGCTGGATACTGGATATTGCAGGATCGTACTGCCTTCTCTTGAGTCTGCTCCTCTCTGCACACACACCCAAGACACCTCACACCCAATACAGAGTGTAGTCTTCCCTTTCCTCTAGCTGAATTGGAGCTAACTGATAAGCAAGAACTGACTCCTACTGCCTACTTACTCCTCCCAAACCATGGGCTAGCCTTACAGTTAACCCTGTCTACCCCTCTTCACAGGAAAACTGTGGACTACAGGGTGAATAATTACATAAAACAAACAAGCCACGTTAGATACAATGACAGTAATCTACAGAGAGGGTGTTCGTCATCTTCTCCACCTTTACGCCCCCCTCCTCTTTAATAATTGCAGTCCTCGGCAATTCAGGACTTGTAAAAACTGGTTGGTATAACACGCTATAAAATACAATCATTACTGATGTCTTGAGGTATCTGGACATGTTCTACACAGTTCGCTAGTATCAGCACGGTACCCGGTCCTTCTAGGTTAAGGATGCCGAAAGGCAAGTTACACCGTCCAGAACATGGCTATAGTCCTTAAAATCCAACTGGATCCAGTTCTTCTTGGTAATCAGAAAAAGGCACAATGGGCACAACAAAACCAAAACAAAAATAAAAGTAAAAAAATAAAATAAAATTAAAGTTCAGCCTACTCAACTATCTTCATGCCACAAGAGTATGAAACACTCCTTCAGATTTCATTTGAGCAAAAACACACACATGCCTTCTTGTCCACAAGGGTATAATGTCACCCCTCAAGAAGGCTCTTACGCCTTCAACTTCAAGTCTTCCTGAGGCCCTACTGGACTCCAGCTCACAAACATGGCTCCACTTTGGCCAACCAGGAACTCAGGCTGTAGGAATGTATACATCCACATCCTCCTATCAGCCTTTAGAAGGGTTTCTTGTTAGTTACATATGGACTTTTCCATCCAGTAGGGGAAGATAGTTTTCTCCATTTTCAGGGATGATCCCTGGATATACCTTGTCTCTTCTGGTTCTTCTATAACTTGTGCTATACCAACAAGTTTTACTATGTCCCAAATGTGGACACCCAGATATTCTGATGCAACAGACCAGTCTGCCTCTGGGCAGGACTACCTCTCATACCCCTTTTGACCATCCAGATGGGTTACTTACCACGTCCGAGGTGGAGTCACGCTGCTGTGGCAGGTCACACTTTTTCTCCTCCGGGTCGCCTCAGCGGCGTCACTCGTCACTTCTGGTGACTCCACCGTCGGTCACACCTCTTGTGCTCACTGTTCTTCACCCGATGGGCCATACTTTGTTTTGCACTGCGGCCTCTCCCGGCGTGCACCTTGGGCTGGCTCCTGGCTGCAGGGTATACCCTCTTCTGGGCCGATATTTCAATGGGCTGTGCACATTTTTGTGCTCCCTGGCGCCATCCACTCCCATCATAGGCGGTCTTAATTCTTCTCAGCACACCAACCATCGCCATCTTTGAGTACATGTCTCTGGCCACCATCTTAGGCCATCCAACTTCAGGCACCATCTCACTTGCACCACGTGTCCTCTCCCCCTAAAAAATTTCCTGCAGGAGACCACATCGTGCTAACCACGCCAATTTAGATGTTTGGGACGTAACTGTCCAATTGTTACTTCTGCATCCCTAAACACCCTCCAAAGGGGTGTACTCTTGTTTACTTTGTCTTGGAACTATGTACTACAGGTAGTAGGTAGAACACTTGAACTTTTCATCTGCATTTTATGACAGAGGCACAAATATTTTGGATATGGAAAGTGTCACATAACTTGAGAGGAACAATACTGTTTCAGGTTGGGGGTTCTGCAATTTTTTTGTTACTACAGACTGTGTCATTCTTGTCGTGAAAAATACCGGAAACCCCGGTAAAAGCGGTAAGAGTGAACACAGCCCATTACTGTACCAGCTTCAAAAATCGAGAAAGTATCAAGATGAGGATCCATATGTTTTCTTACACTTTACCCTTATATGAACCTAAACTCTTTCCCTGGTAGACGACGATTAAATCTAGTTATATTTTAATAAAGCGTCTACATATATCTGCACGGTTATTACCATTTAATATAGATTTAACCCTAGGGAGGATCAATAAAATTATTACATTTATAACCAACTGTAAAGTTTAATTGGCCCTTAATAAACATGTGGATATTTTTTGCATAGTCTTTATTAGAGGCCCCGTATATGTTTCTGTTCTCCGGGGGTGATGGGCCTTTACTCCGTGATATTTGATCTTTTTAGTAATTTTCTTTGGGTCTAAATGTAAATTTATCTTATTACAACCTGTAGATAATCTTTCCCACAGAGAGATATCCCAGTTCACTACTTAGGCCACCATGACGGCACGGTCGGTGGGGATCTGGTCGGGATTTCCAAATGATTTCACAATAAAGCAGTGGGAGGCTTGGATGATGATGAAATTCAGAAATATTAATTCATGTGTAGTTTAGAGTTGAACTTTACAGAGGACCCGTCACATCATTTTCATTTCCCATTCAAATATTTTTTTGTCTGTGACATCTTTTTTTTATCTTCTTGTGTATGAAATGTTCTTATACTCTTCAATTATTCATGTGCGAATTTACCAAAATGTGAATTCAGCAGATCACTCGAAATTTGACCAGAAAATATTAATTTATTGATTCAAATTTATTGTGTCTTATAATGCTCAGGGGGCTCTCGCTAGACCCCACAGAATAATAAATACGGGTGAAAAAAATGAATACTCAGCTTGTGGGCGCGGTTCCTGACTTGGTTGTTCCGGTCCAGTCTTCACTTACAAACTGCCAGTCTTCTTCATGCCATGGGTTTTGTTGGGTCTTTAGTGCAAAGAAGGCCTCCCAATGTCATGACATCAAGGCCCGATTCCCATCATGATGTCATGAGGACTAGTGGATGTTGGAAACTCGATGGTACTCATGCATGAAGAAGACCAAGTAGGAAGCAACCACCAGGCATCTCCATTTCATTGACTACTTAGCATATGGTGCATTAAACTTGATTTTTGGCAAAATGACACATCGATTGGGTCTTGGCCTAGGATTTGAAGACTGAAGGGAGAAAAATGTGAACATTATAGCACTTTGGGCAATGGAAACCTTTAAGAACACCCGAGAGGCAGCAGACAAACAGATATTTAGCTAGGTAGACAAGCCATGCTGAATGTCTGGGTATCTTTTGAGCTTCTAATTGACTTGTATGGATTTGCCACGGATGGTCATGTCTTCAGAATATATCATGTAGAACTTGAAATAACAGCCATTTTCTTCAGTATTTGTTTCCATGCACAGTTCTTACTGTCGCTATTCTCACGCATATGCATCGTCGCTTCCATGAAGTCTGTCTAAGCCTCACATGTGTTGACTATGACCCGCACCATAAGCTGGGGTGGGATGGGATGAACCCTATATGGGAACAATCTAGAACTTACCAGTGGTACAAAAAAAATCCCTTTACCTAAAGTATCTCCTTCTGCTGATGCCCCAGGTGGAAATGTGGAAAACATTGTGAATTGCATATAGTGATTATTTCCATAGTATCATGTGGCACTTGTGACCATCCGAGATGTGGACGAGCACACAGAGCTACACTCAGACCCTGTGAAGTCCAAAAATTACCACATTAGTATGAGTAAAACCCCACAGGCCTATCAAAGCAGAAGAGTGACAACAAAATAAGTTCTTGCCATGGTTAAACGCGTTTCGGGCACTGCCCTATTCAGTTCTGCCATTGTTTAGTTACACGAGGCTCCTAATGTGTTATTATTACACAGTGGCTGGTATAAACATATCATTAACGGCCGGAGTTGAAGATTATTTTTCTTTGTTATTTGACATTTTCTGCTCTTTCTTTACAAGCACAAATGTCTAATGTCACATAATAAGGACTGTCACTTATATATGCTCCGCACGGATGTAGGGATGGAAAGCTGAGGCGTTGTACAGGATTAGAAAAACATGGCTGCTTTCTTGCAGAATCAAACTCCACTCCACATGATCCAGCACCGATTCCTCATCTTTTTTGGTGACTCGTCACCTCATGTTCACAGCAGTGTCATTATCCATACATGACATATTTAAAGGGAAACTTTTTGGACAATTTTAATAGTTAAAACTAATGGTACGGCTTTATATTCTTAGTACAACCATAACAATGATACTTGTTTTATAGTAATCTGATGAGCGAGGGCAGAGAAATCAAGCTTTGAAGGCTCATGCAAATTAGCCTGGAGGTGCATTTGGGTGTGTATCAATGCTCTCACAGGCACACCCCTAATGCACTTAATTTGCATGTGGTTTCAAAGCTTAATTTCTCAGTGTTTGCACATCGGATTACTACAAGACAGGAATCATTGTTATTGTTCTTCCAGGTCCTATACAGCCGTACCATTAGTATAAGTTGTAAATCGTCTTGACAAGTCGGCTTTGAATTCACTTTATCATTTATATCCCTCATCTTGATTATGTCTCTGATTATTAGTTTACTTTCCATTAGGTTCTGACTTCACTCCAGTTTCACCTTTTGGATTTAATCCTATAATTGTTCTTGCCTGTATTCCTGGTTATGGTCCCAGCTTGTCCTCTACTTACATCTGTGGATTTTCCCTGGTACTTCTGCTCAGTTCTAATCATCTTCCCATCTGATGGCTTACTTCTATACCTCCATCTTCATCCTCTGTGATATCTGCAGGAGTGCTATTGTCATCAGATAATACCTAATTTGGCTGCCTCCTAGAATTATAATCGGGAAAGTCTGATGCCAAACCAGCTGAGGCTCTGGTGAAGAACTAGGGTGGTTCTTAGACTATCTAGTCTAGTTAAATCAACGCAAACCCAAGCTAAATAACAATAGAAGGGTTCCTTTCCTTAGAATATCTTTCCCTGTTAAATCCGTGCCAAATCAATGGAGACTCTGGAACAGAACAGGAGGTTTCTGCAGACTATCTGGATGGATCAGTGCCAAACCAACTGAGACAATGGGGAAGAACATGGGGTTGCTTAGACTATCCAATCTGGTTAAGACAATGCCAAAATAACTAAGACACTGGATAAAAATGGAAGGGTTCCTTAAAATATTTTTCCCTGTTAAGTTAGTGCCAAACCAATGGAGGTATTGGTAAAGAATAGGAGGTTTCCTCTACCCTGGTTCCTTCAGTGCCAAACCAACAGAGACAATGGTGAAGAACTGGAAAGTTTTTTAGTGTCAATTACAGTAAATTCAATTCCAAACTGACTGATGAACTGGTTAAGAACGAGAGAGTTCCATAAACTATGTTTCCTGGTTAAGTTGGTGCCAAATCAACTAAGGCTCTTGTGAAGAAAATGGGGTTCTTTAGACTATCCTATTTTGGTAAACCAGTGCTAAACCGACTGAGACACTGTAAGAGATTTCCTTCAGTGTCCCTGGTTAAGTCAGTCTTAAACCAATAGAGGCAGTCATGAAAGACAGGGGAACGGGACGATTTCCTAATGCATTAGATGAAACTGGTGAAGCAGAAGAAGTTTCTTTAGCCTATGTACCCTGGCTTTGTCAACTGAGGCAGTGATGAAGATCTGGAGATATTTTAGTGTCTATAAGCCTTAAGTCGTTGCCAAACTAATTAAAATAATGTATAAGAATGGAAGGGTTCCTTAGAATATCTTCCCTGGTTAAGCCAGTGTCAAACCAGTGGAGGTACTGGTGAAGAATGAAGGTTTCTTTGGAATTTTTTCCTGGCAAGGTCAGTGCCAAACCAACTAAGGCACTGTTAGAGGTTGGGAAGATTTCTTACAGGTTCCATAAGTGAAGTGCCAAATTGGCTGAGGTCCTAGAGGAGGGAGGTCCCTAAGTGTATCTTCCCAAGTTAAGTCAGTGCCAAACCAAGTGAGACGCTTTTGAGGAGAGAATGACTCCTAAGCTTGGACTATCTGCCCTGGTCAAGCCAAACCATTTGAGGTTCATTTTCTCTCAGGAGTTCTGTAACATTGCTATTCAGCCTATGATTGATGAAGTTACCCAGATCTTTCTCTAGTGACTATCCCAGTTTATCTCCTAGAAATTGGAAATTCTTGTGTTTAGAGTCGTTCTGCATGAGCAGAACTTGCAGTTGAGTCAGCAAAACTTCTGGATACGGAAAATAAAGACAAATGTCATTAATTAAGACATTTTTCTTTTGTAAAGACAGAATTTTAATGACTTGAATCTTAGCAATAAATTCAAAAGGAAAAAAAGCCCAAAAACGATGAGACAGGCTGTTTTTTAGATCTTAAAATATCCCTTTGCTGTGTAAAGTTGTACATGTGTTCTGTCAAGTCCAATGAGGCACAGCAAATCCCTTTCGCACAAAGCAACTCTTAATTACCCAACATCCAGGAACAAAGTAAATCTCTTAATCCCCTAAACTGCTAAATCTAATTTTCACCCAAGAGTATGCTGAGGTCTCCAGGACTCATGTTCCTTGTTAAATCTATGTCAGTTCTTTGGCAATAAGCTCCCTGGAGACTAATTTTACAAAATGTTTCAGTGCTTCTCCCATTCCTGACGTGATACTTCATCAACGTGTCAAAATAACAAGCACGATGTTCTGCAAACAGTGGCCAGCCCATGTTATATCAGTGCAGTATTCCCCCTAGAGAATAACAGTGTACTCCTACTAATCAGAGTACCGTTGTATGTCACATGATGCTAAACTTTTTGTAATTTTATCATATTTTTAAGTGATATGAAATGAGTTGTGAAAACGATAAAAAATAATCTTAAAAATTTTTCAGACTGACAAAAAATAATTTAAAAAAATAATACTAACCTGGTCCCATCACTAAACATTGGATTTGCTCGATCAAACAATCACTGGCCATAACAGTGACCTGCATTAGTCAGTCATTGGTTGGGTGGGGATTTCTGGTGCATGAGATGGGACCAGGAAGAAGAGACTAGAAAGTCCCACTTTCGGTCCTGTGTTGGCATGAAACCAGTTCTTTGGGTGCAGGTGGCTGCCTGACTGCTAATTTTTGTTGCACACCTGTCTCTGGTCTGGCATCCGCTCCCTTCATCCCGGTCCTCTAAACTCTCTTGTGCTTTACGGAGGCCTTTGCAAGTTGCCTGGTGTGCTGCCATGTGATCAGATACATAGGCCTATTTAAGGTCTACCAAGAAATACACTTGAATTTTGGTATTAAGGCTTTAGTGTTCCTGAGTCCTGGCTGCCCATGACTTCCAGGAACCCTGCTACCTGTCCCAGGTCTCCTGCCCCCTGCTGTCTCCAGGACCTTTTCTAAGTGTTTCCCAGTCTTCATTTTGCCTGTGGCCTCCAGGATCTCTGCCATCTATTCCCGGTCTCCATGACCTCTGCTATTTGTTTCTTGTCTCCTGTGTGTCTGCAGTCTCCAGGGCCTCTGGTATCTGTTTCCGGTCTGCCTTTGGTCACTGGTACCTGTGCTACCTGTTTCCCGCATGCCGCACCTACCCACTGCACCAACGCCCGTGGCCCATGTGCTCACCTGGACTTTGGTGAGCCTAAGAATTTTAATAGCTGAGCGAGCCCCTTTATCTACCATAGCTGATGCACAGACAGTGAAGGAGGTGGACTTTCAGATTAGCAGTCAGCCAGCCCATGTGGAATGTCTTACATAGCATTTCAAGAAGTCTTCCATTGTACTTGGTGCTCCACTCCAG
The DNA here is from genome assembly GCA_033576555.1 of Oophaga sylvatica. Classification (NCBI taxonomy): domain Eukaryota; kingdom Metazoa; phylum Chordata; class Amphibia; order Anura; family Dendrobatidae; genus Oophaga; species Oophaga sylvatica. Next base: position 532,488,534 of record JARQOD010000005.1, on the reverse strand, counting down.
AAAGTGAGTGAAGAATGTGAAGAATAGGTGTTATGTGCAAATAATGAGAGGTAAAGACAGTCCTGGGGGCAGGAAGGCAACAAATTTCAGGGACAGGGATTCGGGGAGGAGGGACAGGCTCACGGTTTATGGTGGTATCATAGTAGGGTGCTTTAAGACTATGATAGTTCATCAGTAGGAGTTTGTTTATTAATGACTTCATAATGCCGGGCTGAATACTCAATGCAAGGAAAGTCAGTTATGTTGTATTTTAGGTGGTAGAATGGTCACAAATGGATTTTAGCTTTTGCAAATTTTTTTACAAAGTGGCATCTTTACAGTCCATTCAAAAAATGTATGATCAAGGTTAGATTGGTGGAGATCCAATCCTGCAAAATAGCTGCTGTGCAATGCGTAATGTGTACCAAAAAGATGCTGAGAAGGACAAACGTTAAGTAGCAAAAGTGCAAATATGATTACTGTTTGCAAAATCTAGAACCTTAGGAATGTTGGTGACAGTCCCTTGTAACTTTTGCTTTGTGGCCCCATCCTTTCTGTGTAAACCCCTGCACCGAGGAGTGTGACGTCACTATATTACTACTCCTGATAGTTGTGAATTTGCTTTTGTCTTCCCTTTTCCGGCCTTTATTTAATAAAGTAGACATAGAGCTGAATGGACTGGTAACTGTTAATTTACTTAATTTATTTTGGGGCACGTTTGTATGACTGGAAGCCGGTGAGTCTTTAGAGAAGTGAAATTCATTTTATCCAGTGTTCCGCACTTTCAGTACTGCGGCCGGCCACCACCATAACACTATTAACCTACAGATTGACCCTATATCTGCAGGTTATAATAGTGTTATTGGACCTGACAGGTTCCCTTCAAATCATCTCTCTTCACTTCAGACAATTTCTCTAAGTTCCTCACTCACTTGGTAGTCATCCTTCATCTTTTGACTTCCTCTGCCCAGAATAGTTGCAGAGGCAATTTACCCTCTGTAACTTGGGGTGACACTGTGTAGCCCTGGTGTTAGGCACACGCAGTACCCTGGAGAATGTGTGGAGAGATAGCAGTTCAATGCTCAATACCCATTCACTCAACATACACTAGACACACCCTTAGGGTAGTGTAGTCACTTGTGAGGGAGTGGTCAGGGTGTATTCGTTGAGTGATTAGAGTAGTCAGTTTCCTGTCTTCGGACAGAGCAGACGTGTGGAGTCTAGCTGGGACTTGGAGGGAGGAAGCAGTCCAGCCTGGTTCTATCAGCAGTTCAGCAAGTGGAGGCCAGTAAGGGCGAGATATAGATCACCTCAGCCTGGTCAGAGCTGTACCTCACTTGAAGACATTGATAAAGAAGGAAGAGTTTAGTACAGAAATACTTCAGTCTCCTGTCCCAAGGACAGTGAAAGGTTCAGAGACGTGCTCCTGCCTAGTGGATTACTGAGAGTCTGGTAACTAACTCTGAAGGAAGAGAAGAAGGGAGTGATTATATGACTTTTTGCAAGTGTGAGTGTTTATGCTACAAGCGCGGACAAGGCGAAAGGCACAGTGGAAAGGAATATTTGAAAAGTGCTTTTGGATTGAAGAAGTCCTGCACATTGTTACCGGTCACTGGGGACCGAAGGATCACTAAAGCTTCACGCTTAGTGGTAAGAAAACCAGAGGCTTACCGGACCTTAGGTCACGGCAAGCAGCCCTGAATAGTCGGTACGTAACTGGGGTCAGGGGAGTGAAGACTTTGAGCCTGATCAGCAAGATAGGAATTCAGCTCTCTCACAGGAAGGCTCCGACCACAAAACTGACTGGGCAGTACAGCTTATGGAATAGCTGGAGTTATAGAGGGAACTACGCTTCATGCTGGTTGTACTCATCGTTGTGAAAGTAAAGGAGGCCCCTAACTTGTCCAGCTGCTATCTCGAAATACATTCTCCTTGGATCAGCCTCCCTGGGACCTGCCTTACCATCTTACAAGTAAAGGTATGGAAAGACGCTGACCGTGTGAGACTGAGTATTTACTTGCATGCCTGCACAACCCTGCTTTAACTACCGACCTGAGGGAAGAGTCCCACCTGTAGGGGACCCGACATCTAGCTGCCTCACCATCCCCTCAGAGCTCTACAGCAGCGCTGGTACAAATTACCAGAGACTACAGGTGGCGTCACGAACTGTAAATATATCTATCCCCTGTAAATATTCCCCCAACATACGCCAGACCGCTAGGGCCACAGACCGAGCCACCGCTACCTGTGACAAACCCCATAGACTTCCATGGGCTCGGCTCTGAGTACCCCATTGCCCTGGTAACCCACAATTGTGGTGGCGGGTCGACACAAAACTTTGGCGTCACGAACAGGATACGAAACTTGCAGCATTGCGAGCCCTGTGTGCCTATGGAGTTGTTTTTGTGAAAAGGACTGTTTGCACTTTTGGCGCCAAAAATCGCCATCTTTGTCGCCATATTCGCGCCCTAGGCGCTGGAGAAGAAGGTGGGCGTACCTTCGTGGGCGTGAACCCCCCTGTGGCGCGAAGAGAAATGCCTGCCCTCTCAAAGTGCTATTACAACATGCGATCCTGCCCTACAGCAAAGGAGGTCCGCCTCCTCTTCACCTTCCCTGCGAGGAGGAGGAGACGCAAACCCCGCCTCCACGGAAGAGACCGGACGTCTCTGAGGAAAAATGAAAGAATCTTCTGGAACATCAGGAAGCAGGACGTGTGCAGCCGAGCAGGGAAGCGGAGGAAGGCAGGCCCCGTTCCCCAGCCAAGCTGCCACCAGCACCGGAGTCATCCGTGGTCCTGCACCTGCAGCAAGCATTGCTGGAATTAAAGAAGAAAATGCACGACTAAGAAAGATGATTTTGCCACAACCTGGATTTGAAGAGATCGAGAGACGCCGGCGTACCCTGGAGCAGCGGCGGCTGTGGGACGCGGTGATCTCTCCCTTCGATGATCCCCTACGTCTGGAGTTACCAAAACTTCTGCTGCCCAAGGCAAAGGAGCAACCGGAGGCTGCCCCCGAAAGTACCAATCCTGATCCCACCGGTGAAGCGGTGGAGGCGAAGGAGGTTGAGGAGGTACCGCCAGTTCCGGAACGCCCGCCCGGCCAGGAGGCCGCAGCAGAGGATCGATCCCCGATAGGACACCGGAGGAAACCCAGCCGTCTGTGATGGAGCAGCGACAGCAGCAGGTTAGTGCGTCCCCAACTGAGCCATTGCGCACACCTGCTTCCTGCTCTGCATCACACCAGCTTGTGCATCGGCATCGCCCCCTTGCGTACACCTCCGTATCGCAATCGGCGATCTACTCTGCATCGCAATCGGCGACCCAATCTACATCGCAAGAGTCTGATGCGATCTCAATTGAGCCACTACAAAAGCCTGCTTTTTGCCCAGAATCTTATGCTGCAGCAGCGTCCCCAGAGGAGGACGGGCCCTGCGCCCTAGAGGACCGGAGTGAACCGGCCCTGCAGGTAACCAGCGATGATGACACCCTGCTGGAACCCCCAACATCCCCACCAGCCCAGTGCACACCAGCCACACAGACCCCGATGGTGGAGTCGATGATCTTGGTGCTGGGCACTGGGCCCAGGAATAGGAACGGTCCTGTGCGAGCATCGCATTGTTCCAGCCCCGGGATGGAAAGTGTAACCGAAGTTAACAAAGAAATGTGAAGAACGGTAGGACCCAGACAGGGTTTACCGCAACTAAGAAGATGTACATAAGTTTTTATAAAAGTGAAGATAGTTTGTACAGTTCAATGAGTATATAATATATTTATATATTGCCAACAGTAGAATGCCCGGCTGGGTAAACAGATAAAAAGTTTTGCACTTTATTATTATTATAATGTGATATAATATGTGTCGTTTTGCTAACAATGGACTCAGAGGCTGAGGACTGTGCCAGCCCAGAACTTATTTGTATATAGTTGCGCTTCGGTGCTTTATCTTGGTTTTACATAAAACCAGCACAACTACCTCTGAATACAAAACCCGTGTGGTGGGCACTGAGTGAGGTCTGCATTCGGATGTCCTGCAGCCCACCCAGGACCCACGTTGAAGGTTTGGTGCGGGTCCTTCACAAGAATACTGAGTATTTATTGATGTTTTGATGCCTTAATACTTTTGTATTTTTCTATATTCAATGTGTTGTTTGCAACGTTCAAGACATCCTTACCTCCCAGATGGGACGAATTAATGTTTAATGTTGATGTTTTCATGCATAAACAAAACTGTCTCTTTGTATTTTACAGCCCGGGAGTGCTGTCTTTTACCATGGGGGAATGTGTAGCCCTGGTGTTAGGCACACGCAGTACCCTGGAGAATGTGTGGAGAGATAGCAGTTCAATGCTCAATACCCATTCACTCAACATACACTAGACACACCCTTAGGGTAGTGTAGTCACTTGTGAGGGAGTGGTCAGGGTGTATTCGTTGAGTGATTAGAGTAGTCAGTTTCCTGTTTTCGGACAGAGCAGACGTGTGGAGTCTAGCTGGGACTTGGAGGGAGGAAGCAGTCCAGCCTGGTTCTATCAGCAGTTCAGCAAGTGGAGGCCAGTAAGGGCGAGATATAGATCACCTCAGCCTGGTCAGAGCTGTACCTCACTTGAAGACATTGATAAAGAAGGAAGAGTTTAGTACAGAAATACTTCAGTCTCCTGTCCCAAGGACAGTGAAAGGTTCAGAGACGTGCTCCTGCCTAGTGGATTACTGAGAGTCTGGTAACTAACTCTGAAGGAAGAGAAGAAGGGAGTGATTATATGACTTTTTGCAAGTGTGAGTGTTTATGCTACAAGCGCGGACAAGGCGAAAGGCACAGTGGAAAGGAATATTTGAAAAGTGCTTTTGGATTGAAGAAGTCCTGCACATTGTTACCGGTCACTGGGGACCGAAGGATCACTAAAGCTTCACGCTTAGTGGTAAGAAAACCAGAGGCTTACCGGACCTTAGGTCGCGGCAAGCAGCCCTGAATAGTCGGTACGTAACTGGGGTCAGGGGGAGTGAAGACTTTGAGCCTGATCAGCAAGATAGGAATTCAGCTCTCTCACAGGAAGGCTCCGACCACAAAACTGACTGGGCAGTACAGCTTTGGAATAGCTGGAGTTATAGAGGGAACTACGCTTCATGCTGGTTGTACTCATCGTTGTGAAAGTAAAGGAGGCCCCTAACTTGTCCAGCTGCTATCTCGAAATACATTCTCCTTGGATCAGCCTCCCTGGGACCTGCCTTACCATCTTACAAGTAAAGGTATGGAAAGACGCTGACCGTGTGAGACTGAGTTATTTACTTGCATGCCTGCACAACCCTGCTTTAACTACCGACCTGAGGGAAGAGTCCCACCTGTAGGGGACCCGACATCTAGCTGCCTCACCATCCCCTCAGAGATCTACAGCAGCGCTGGTACAAATTACCAGAGACTACAGGTGGCGTCACAAACTGTAAATATATCTATCCCCTGTAAATATTCCCCCAACATACGCCAGACCGCTAGGGCCACAGACCGAGCCACCGCTACCTGTGACAAACCCCATAGACTTCCATGGGCTCGGCTCTGAGTACCCCATTGCCCTGGTAACCCACAATTGTGGTGGCGGGTCGACACAACACACCACTTCAGATGAGCCCTTTTTCCATTTACAAGTCGTGGGCACTAACGAGCAGTTTAGCTGTTACACATGTGTCCCACATATCCTGGGCTCCGTTTCCTTCTTCTCGGTCTGCTGCCCTTTTGCGTTATGCAGATTGCCTAGACTGAATCAATAACATAATCTTCCTAGACTTATTTAAGGTCCCTTTAGACACATCTTTGTCTTGGGATTGAGACTATAGTCCTTTATTTGTTTTTCTCCATTACTTGTCTTGTCGAGGGTTCAACTTGCATTCATCCCTGTTGGGTTCCACTTTTTCCGTCCTGCTTCCTCTGAGATTCCCCACGTGCCTTCCTCCTTTCTTCAACAACGCTGGGGTCCATGTGTCCTCCCAGACTTAGGGCTTAGAGGATCCACCTCACCTGGTGAGCCTAACATTAACTCCTACCCTCTTGACGAGCCCTCTGCAACTGACCCCAGAGTGGAAGGAACCAACCCTTCAATTGCACTCTTCACAGACACAGAAAACACAGATGAAAATCAACTGGCAATTAGAACATAACCAGTCCGACTTAGCAGAACAGTTGTTTTCAAACTTCTTACAAACCAAAGGGGTTCGGTCCTTTCAGATGTGCCTCATGTCACATACTTTATCGAGCCTTCAAGTTTCCATTAGAAGTCACGATTGCTTTACAGTAGATGAGTCCAAATAATCCACATTCACAAATCAGATGGAATAAAATATGATTTTTTTTAATGCCCCCTCTCCCTGAGGCCCCTGTATTTTGACTGGGCATATAAACACAAAATTTAATCTGAACTGAAAGTCTCGCTCAACTCTTCTTCGCTTCTAGAAGGGGCGCCGGCTGCTTTTAAGTTGAAGGGGAAAGGTGGAAACTTCAAAGCTGCATTAATAGGGGTAGGAAGGTGAGCCAAGCAAAAGGAAAGACATGTGTAACACGGGAGGAAGGAAACAGGTTTTTGTTGGATCAAAAACCTTCCTAATGACACATCAGGGAAATAATTTTACTACATAAACCGAGCAGCTACTTATTATTTTTTTTTCCTCTGGAAAGGTGATAAAGAAAAACATACAAAAAAAAAAACCTTAAAAGTATCCGTTGCCGTTAATAGAATAGAAGGAAAAAAAAAGAAAAAGAAAATTCCAGTCTTAAGTGTAATGATTTCTAAAAACTGTAAATATCCCTGAGCTTTCACTGTTTATAATGAAGGCCTCGGCCGGCTCGCTGCTTATACAGCTTGAAGCATTTAACATCTTTCATGTTGGTCTCTGGCGGTGCTGAGGCAATGCAGTGCGCTCCTGTCACTTCATCAGGGGAAATAGTTCCTTATTCTTACCCCTCTTTTTTTTAACCTGATAGGTATAATAAAATATAAAAAGAATTTTTGTTATATACGACTACTGGGAAAATATAGATGACGGCGAGTACCTGGAACAAAGCGGCATCAGTTCTCCGGGTCATGTGATCCAAAAAGAATTCTACTAAAAAGAAAAGTTTGAAAGTTCGGAAACTTTTGTACAGTTGTACTTACAAGGGTTAAAGTTGACGGTGTGCTCTGATCATGTACAGGTGCGCAGATGGCGGAAGCGAATGGGAATTGTCTATTGTTGGAGGGCATGATATATATTTGCAGATGTGCATAATAAAAAACTAAAAAAAAAAGCCCTGAAGGATGTCTGCGGTTTGTTTTTGTGACTATTCGGATGTACTTACACACAGTAAGTATTGGATCAGGGCTAGGCTACTACTTCATGCCGTGCTATCCCAGTCAATGATGGGTCATGTTATTCCAAATGGTATAATACAACTCGTTGTCTATGCTCCGGCAGGAGATAATGGGACAAGCTATCATCTCAGTGACAATGAACTTTTACTGGGGTCGTCAAAGGGTGTGATCTGAGTGTGTGGAGGGTTCAACAGTGAGCATGGAGGTCAATGTACAGTTGATGGAGACAAGTATTGGACACATCTCTTAATTACTGAATTCAGATTTTTCATCCAGTCCCATTGGCACAAGAGTATAACATCCGGCCCTTCACCATGTGGTCTGCCTGACTCAATAACTGCACAGCTTCAAATCTCCTCTGGTATAACATCAGCACAAACACTGGGCCCCGCCGGGAGCTTCATGGCCGAACAGCTGCATGCAGCCGTACATCACCAAGCACAATGCCGAGCGTCGGATGGAGTGGTGTAAAGCAGCCAACACTGGGCTCTGGAGGAATTGTGTTCTGTTCAGTGACGGATCACACTTCCCTACCTGATGACTGGTGGCGGAGTCTGGGTATGGTGAGTGCCAGGAGGATGTTACCCCCAGACTACATTGTGCCCGCTTTGGTGGAGGAGGGATTGTTTTTCAGGGTCAGATATGGCTCTCTAGTTCCAGTGAAGGGAAATCTTAATCCTTCAGCACAAGACATATTGGACAATTGTAGCCTCTATCTTTGTGGGAACAGTTTGGAGAAGGCTCTTTTCTGTTCCCCATGACTGTGCCCAGTACACAAAGCCCATGGGGGAGTTTAGTGGAAGAACATGACCGGCTGCACAGAGCCCCATCTGACATCTAGACCGGAGATGGCGAGCCCGCCCTCTCCCCAACATCAGGGTCTGACCTCACAAATATTTTTCTGGAGAATTAGGCCCCGTGCGCACGTTTCGGATTCAATTGCGGATTTTGTTAAATCCGCAGGTAAAATGACCTGCGCTTTACCTGCAGATTTAGTGCGGATTTAGTGCGGATTTTCAGCGGTTTTACACCTGCGGATTTCTATAATGGAGCAGGTGTAAAAACGCTGCGGATTCCGCACAAAGAATTGACATGCTTCGGATTTAAATCAGCAGCAAATCCGAGCGAAAAAATCCGCAGCATGTGCACAGCGTTTTTTTTTTTACATAGACTAACATTGTACTGTACATCACTTGCGGATCTGCAGCACAATCCGCAACGTGTGCACAGATCATAAGGCAATAATTCCCACAGACATCTCGAAAATCTTGTAGAAAGTCTTTCCAGAAGAATGGATGCTATTATAGCTGTATAGGGACCGACTCCATATTAACGTGTATGGATGTAGAATGGGAGGTCAGAAAAGCTCCTGAAAATTTAATGTGTAGGTCACCCAATACTTTTGTCCATTTAGTATGTGTGATTGTAGTCGCTATTGTGGTGGACACCCTGAAAACATGTTTTATGGACATGTTTTATGCATAACCTCCGTCATACATCCAAGGCCTGGCCTACAATAGAAACAGGTGACACTTTGGCAGATACTTGCAATAAGCATGCGTAAAGTCAGGTGAAATTCATAAAAAGCTGGTAGACATGCGTCATTCCGTTCACATAAAAAAAGTATTCGAATGCGATTAATACGTTAAAACTGAACGGAAGAAAAACTTTGATTTTGAGAAATCGATTTTATTGATTACTATTTATAGAAACTCTGAAAAAGAGATGGAGAATAGAAAATGTTCTACAAAAAGCGCCTACTAGTTACACAATGAAGTTTGTAGATGAGCAATTAGCACTAATGTTTCGGCAGCTCATTGAGATACACATTGATGACAACTAATAGTGGTGCACCTTGTGTCACAGATGAAAAAAAAAAACAATAACGATAAGCACAGCACATTGAGCCAGCTCATTTGTGTATTGGCTGTGCCGTTACTATGAAGAGGAAAAGCTGAAAAATCTCCATGGAGCCCTGAAATTTTCACAAATTAATATTCATATTATTTATCAATGCAGTGTGTCACAGGTGAAATAAAATCATGAAATGCACTGAAATCGCAGATCATTATCTAAAGTAACAATATGTAGGGTTTAAAATGGCTGTAAAATAGTCAATACAATTGGTTACTTAGCATTATGGTTGGAAATGAAGTGATTGAAACCCATGTGGTATTAGTCATGGGTTTGTAGGGCTACTTTGTAGGCTTTATGTAGACGAGTATTAAAGATCAGAAAACTTGTAGACCCTCAAAATACTTTCTAAAAACAAGGTAACATTTGTACGTTGGCAGTAGCAGACTGGCACTGAATATACTCACCTCCCGTGTCGGCGCCGTTCCCTCGGTGTCAGCACTCACAGTCGCGGGGCTGTGATGTGGTTCGGCGCCCAATCAAGGCTGATGTCGCTGTCTCCGCCTTTGGACAAACTGAACATGAAGAGGAGGTCCAGGATCAGCTGCAGTCCTGTCTTCGTTTTCATGTTCAGTTTGTCCGAAGGCGTAGACAGTGACGCCAGTGCCGATTGGGGTCCGGGGTCACATGTTACAACACCGCATCAAAGCCCCGGGGAGAACGAGTGCTGACACCACAGGAACGACGCTGGCACGGGAGGTGAGCATAGGTTTTATTATTTTATCGGGGCCAAAAATTTAGTTTAAGAAGGGTTGTCCTAGTAGTGGACCATACCTGAAAGATATTGTGGTACATCATGCCACGGTAGGGTCCATCGTCTGAAAGATATGGCATGAACTGAAGAACCAACAAAGTCTTAAAATACTTAACACGATTAATTGATTCAGAAACCCCAATGTTGGCAGTGTTCTGCAAAGCGTAATGCCGGTCACTGAAGCACCCACCCACAAATGTCATGGTCCCCTTGTGCCAAACTGCGTCTGGTTTTATCATACGGCACTGTACTTTCACCGACCGATTTTTTATTTTTTTTGTTTCCTCACCAAGATATTCCTGACTTTACGTCAAACATCAATTGAATAAGCTGTGACCAAAAGTTAGAAAAGTCGAGGGAAAAAAGGTTAATGATCCAGTGTCAGCATTGTGCATCCGGTATTAATGACGAGGAATCGTATCTGTGCAGAAGTGCGCTTCTGGAAAAAAAAAAACATTTATGGGTTTCAGTAAAGCGCCTCTGTTTAAACCATTAAAGGTGAAGCGTACACTCTGTTCACATATAATTTACATTGGGATTACTAGTTAAAGAAATGTACTCGGCAGTGTTGAAAACTAATTGGAAGAGGCTGGATGTCAGCGGCACAATGCAGCCATTCAAAGGAATAAAATTGGACAGTGAGGGGAACTTTTTGTAGAGTAGCTTAATAAAAAAGTGAAAATAAGTGCATTAGATTTATACATGTCACCGATGAAATACCACATGTTCATTTATTGCCCTCTGTGGTTGAAAAACACCCCAAACTCCTGGTTACCAAGGGTAGTTCCATATAATGTTGGAATTATATTTAACCAAACACCAGAAACCGTTTCTAAATGGACGAAACGTGACCCAACAGGAAACGAATAGACATAGTTGGTTTTGGCACGAGGAAAGGTGTTTGTCCCACCCTCGTTACATAACCAGTTCCCGTCAATCTCAAGATCCACAGTTTCTTCAGGAGAGCAACTTTCCCATGTAGCTGCCTGCGGAGTCAGTGATACTTGTCGCACACATATATGTAGGTAAGCAAATGATTTCCAACCAATAAAACTGTGTTTCATTGGTTTGGAATAAGTACAATAACATGCAACATGTTAGAATCCAATGTTTCACCTTTTCTCATTGGTCGTCAAATTTATCAAGTATGGAGAGAAGTGGGTATGTTCTGTAATGGAGATGCAGTTTAGGCTAGACTTATTAAAGGAATTGCCAACCACTGATTTAAAAAATAATGCACATAATGCTTAAAAATAATTATATAAAAATATATATCCCACCCGTGCTCCTCTTGCAATGCTGGTCAAGTTCCTGGTGGTCTCCAAGCTTCATATATTTCAGATGTCCAGGTATTTGACTCCTGCAGCCAACCCAAGGATCACCACTACGGCAAGTAATTAGTTCCAACTGCCACATGTCTATCTGGACACAGTGGGAAGTGCATCCTGATCTGGTTGGATTGACATGAACAAAGTAAAAAGTTCACAAGCTCCCGTAGATTGGCTGCGAAGATCCTCTGTACTGAAAGTAAAAGCCCCAATTGGCTTGAGATACAAACAAAGCAAATGAAGGAATCCAGTCGTTTGGATATAAAACTTCACAAATTTACTAGTACAGCTTAAAAGGTTCCTGGTAGATTACAGTAAAAATATTGCATAAAAAAATAATCCAGCCCATTTCAGATATAGCTGTCATCCTTGATTTGATTCCTTAAGTGTGTGTTCTGTGGTTGGCTTCTCTTTCTGCTGAGCAATAGGAGACACATCTTTTCTATGGGTGTTTAGTTTCTGTTGTTCTGGCTGCAATCTGCTTAGCTTAACACAGGTGTTTTCATGTGTGTGCCTATCACCTTTTGGGTATAGCTTTATGTTCTTTCCCCGTGCTGGCATTTCCTGATGGTGATAGATTCATTTGGATGTTCTGACATTCGATGGAAGTTTGGAGCCAATCTGTAAGTTTCCAGCTAAGGGTTTTTGCTTTGCTATTTCTTTGCTATACTTTACATCTATCTTCTTTTTGTCATTAGGAAGTAGGCAGAATTTTTGTTAACAGTACTTGCTTTGTTCTTTGTTTGGTATTGCTTTATTTACTTTACTCACTCTGGTATCTTTCATTTGTTCAGCACACTTCTCTTCTTGTAGGTAATTCACACTCTGCTCTGCCCTGCGGTTCTTTTGGAAGAACATGAAGCAACTTGTTGGCCTTTTAAGCAGTTTAGGCCAGAGTTGCCATATCCTAGTCTGTGGTCAGGTATCTCTGCAACTGTAGTTGCCACTAGGGACTGCAGTGTCAGGATATCTAGTCTGTACAGTAACTGGCAGGGTCAGTTTGTATTTTTTAATGTATTACCTATTTTCCCGAGTGAATTGCTACCCAGGCTTTTAGAAGCATTCATGGTGAGCTGCTGTCTAGTGGCCGCACCTTTGCATTATATTAGAGTGCCAACCTCCTTGGTCATGTAGGGTCAGACCAGGGTCAGAGTAGGGCTTTTACCAGTCTAAACAGGGATCTGCCAGATTCAGGTATTTGTCTCCCTGGTTTGTATGCTACCTGTTTTCTTGTGCAGTCATAACAATAGATCCATTCTTAGTGGACCACATGGTCCAAAACGCGTTGGTTTTTGCCTTGATGCAATATTTTAAAGGTACCTAGACATTTTTAAGCTCCATTAATAAATTGGTGAAGTTTTATAGCCAAGTTGCTTGACACCTTCATTTCTTTGCCTGCATTGACCTGTGACTACTGTAGCCAATTACTGTAAAAAGTAAGGTGAGAATACTTTATTTTTTTTATTTTTGGCATTCTGTATAGAGATGAGTAGATCGATTTGTGGTATTTGAAATAATTTACACTTATTCTAGTTAAAGGTATTGTCCAATTTAAAAAAAAAAAACACTTAGAATTAGAGATGAGCAGATCACGTCACAGGATTCCAGCATCCACATCAATAGTTCCTGGCAGCAAGACAAGAGGAAATAGGTGGAAATTATTTCATTTTTTTTAGACAATTCAACAAAAAAAATCAGTGAAAATTAGTATATTTTGTGAACCAACTGGAAAACTATAATAAAACATAAAGTTTGTAAGAAGTGATGGGAAAATTTTTTAAAAATTCAATTTAGTTAAATTTGCTGAAGACACAGTGACTCTCCTGCCTCACAGACACAGTGACTCTCCTGCCTCACAGACACAGTGACTCTCCTGCCTCACAGACACAGTAACTGTCCTGCCTCACAGACACAGTGACTCTCCTGCCTCACAGACACAGTGACTCTCCTGCCTCACAGACACAGTGACTCTCCTGCCTCACAGACACAGTAACTGTCCTGCCTCACAGACACAGTGACTCTCCTGCCTCACAGACACAGTGACTCTCCTGCCTCACAGACACAGTGATTCTCCTGCCTCACAGACGCAGTGACTCTCCTGCCTCACAGACACAGTAACTGTCCTGCCTCACAGACACAGTGACTCTCCTGCCTCACAGACAAGTGACTCTCCTGCCTCAAAGACTCAGTGATTCTCCTGCCTCACAGACACAGTGATTCTCCTGCCTCACAGACACAGTGACTCTCCTGCCTTTACAGACACAGTGACTCTCCTGCCTCAAAGACTCAGTGATTCTCCTGCCTCAAAGACTCAGTGATTCTCCTGCCTCACAGACACAGTAACTCTCCTGCCTCACAGACACAGTGACTCTTCTTCCTCACAGACACAGTGACTCTCCTGCCTCACAGACACAATGACTCTCCTGCCTCACAGACACAGTGACTCTCCTGCCTCACAGACACAGTGACTCGCCTGCCTCACAGATACAGTGATTCTCCAGCCTACCAGACACAGTGACTCTCCTGCCTCATAGACACAGTGACTCTCCTGCCTCACAGACACAGTGACTCTCCTGCCTCACAGACACAGTGATTCTCCTGCCTCACAGACACAGTGACTTTCCTGCCTCACAGACACAGTGACTCTCCTGCCTCACAGATACAGTGACTCTCCTGCCTCACAGTCACAGTGATTCTCCAGCCTCACAGACACAGTGACTCTCCTGCCTCACAGTCACAGTGATTCTCCAGCCTCACAGACACAGTGACTATTCTGCCGCACAGACACAGTGACTCTCCTGCCTCACAGACACAGTGACTCTCCTGCCTCACAGACACGGTAACTCTCCTGCATCACAGACAAAGTGACTCTCCTGCCTCACAGACACAGTGACTCTCCTGCCTCACAGACACAGTGATTCTCCAGCCTCACAGACACAGTGACTATCCTGCCTCACAGGCACAGTGACTATTCTGCCTCACAGACACAGTGACTCTCCTTCCTCACAGACACAGTGACTCTCCTGCCTCACAGACACGGTAACTCTCCTGCCTCACAGACACGGTAACTCTCCTGCCTCACAGACACAGTGACTCTCCTATCTCTAACTCCCTATCAATTATATTTTGTTATTTATTTCCATCGCACACTAATCTTTTTCAATGCTGTGCTGTCACACACTATCTTTACATTTTCTTTTAGGACTTTCTCTCTCAATCTCTATGGCTATGCTGTAACCTGTGACAGCCGCTTACTATCCAGATTCACCACAAAAAAAGCTTCTGCATTCCCTGCCTTGGATTTTTATACACTTCAATTGCATGAAGCATGTTAGGTGGGCTGTGCTGCTGCATGTAAATCGATTATTCAACAATGATTATAAAAAGGTTTTTATTCACAGCAAGTTTTAACCGCCTTATTGGCGTCTTTATCAAGTGTTTTTTTTTCAAGCACCATATTCTAAAATGTGTAAAAAGCTTTAGCTACTTTACTTAATGGCACTTTAAGTGACTTCCCAGCTGATACCTAAACATTCAAAACAAATTTAATTTCAACCAAATCGATTCTTGTTCTCACTGAGTGATGTTTACTTGATTGCCAATAAATTTTCTTATTACTATTTGGAGTATAAAAAAATAAATACTATGTAACCCTGGATGATATGTCACTTTGTGTGATGACCACAGGAAGCAGTCGGAGACATTTATAGCTGATATAATTGGACTGGCACCAAATTTGAAAAGTAGAGATATTTAGGATTATTATAATATTTAGAGGTATTTTTAGGTGTTGGAAACCCATTTTATTGGCTAATTTTAACCCTAAAATAAGTTTCATTGAAGGGTTCATCCCATCTGGACCACCCCTGTCCATGTGTCCCGTGAGGTCATACGGACATCATCGAGGGTGTCTCCAATTAGAGATGCACCAGACTAAAGAACTCTTACAATTCTAGGAGACTCGATCAATCCAAGAGTTTTGTTATACACCTGTCCCGAGTTTAACGGGGTCTGCTCCCTTTGCCCAATTTAGTTGTGCTCCTTGTCAGGTTCTTCAAGGGCCCAGTGTGCTCCTATGTAATTGTCTGCCTAGGCCTATAGAGGGCACACCAAGACACAAACCTGTGTCTTCCAGTACCTGCTCCATATCCATACCTCCTTTCCGGGGTCCGGCCTGCTGGCGGTCCACAGTGCTTCCAGTCCTTGCATCCCACATGCGTTACCTGCTGCACCGATGTGCGTGGCCCATGTGCCCACCTGGACCAAGGACTTGGAGGATCCACCTCACCAGTTGAGCTAAAACAAATTTCATAAATGACTAAATGTCATAATAAATCGCCATCATTCTTTGGCAAAACCAGAAGTTTGCGGCAGGGTTTTGGGAGCCAGACTCTTAGATTAAAAGGGTTGTATGTAATGAGACAGACTATTTAATAGAACATAAGAAAGATTATTTGTACTTTTTCACATCTTTATTAGAAACAGCGGCTCAACATTCATGCTGCAATCGCAGATTTTGCATTGCCCACGAATGCTCCACGTCATTTTCCATTTTGAAGCCTAATGTTCTGATCGACCTGGATTTCTACAAAAACTTCCGCTGACCCACAACATGCTTTCCCAATTATATACTCCACGCATCTTCTCCGGTAAGTCAAAACATTTGTCATTTGTGTTTTGCTGCAGGTTATTTGCTGAACTCCTACTTAACTTGTTTTGTCTATGGGCCACCTTTTCATTAAATTTGGGTCATATCTCGGCTTGGGTGGATGTTATAGGTAATCCTTCATGGCAGGGATACATGCTTCAGGTGATTGCTGTCCAGCGGGATTTTGGCACAATTTTACACTGTACAGTATCAAAGATGAAATTTTTAAGAAATTTTTAACTGCCTCCTCACTCCTGAGCAAATTTTGGAGTTTAGCCATGGGTATTCTCGTAAAGGCACAAAATGACATCTTCTATCTTTTTGGCATAAGTTATTCATGTCTACAGCCCATAATTCTGATATGAAGACATCATTTACTGTAAAATGATGAGAATTAGTCAAAATAATCTCTATGAGTTTCTTCAGCTTGAAAAAAAATCATGGACACCTCAATTTTTTTTTACGGCAAGAGCAAAAAAAATGCAATATTTTTATGGACTGTTCTAGAATTTCTAGATGGTTTGCAATCCTGACAGGTCCTTCACAGAAAAACCTGTCTAAGAAAAAGAAGACTAAGGACAGGAACCCTCTCTGTATAAGAAAAACTGAACTGAATAACCTCTTGAAGGCTGAGATTTTATTTTGCTTTGAGGACCATAACCCTTTTTATTCTTTTAACCCTTTTGCAGTCCATAATGTGTCTGTGATAAAAGTTGCTTACTGTTTTAGAGGTGGAACTGGGACCCCTTTTCTCTTGAGCCCCTTTGCGGCTGCACAGGTTGCACCAATGGTATGTCCGCCCCTACTAGGAACTCTCGTTTCTCAATAGTCATGCAGTGTAAAGGCTGCAAAACACTTGTTCGTTGGGTGAAATGATCTTTCGGTTGGCTTAAAAAATTATTGTTCTTAGAACAAAGACAATCTGTAAGCACAGAACAATCTATTACTGTACGTATAATAATTTTTATAATTTTACTTGGGGGCCTACAGCATGTAAGAAGGCGTTGTCCAAGTAGTGGACAACCTCTTTATTTATCATGTCAACTTCACCACAAAACTTGTTCCTGAAAAGTTGCTTACTTCTTTCCTGCCCGATTACTAATAACGTGGGTCGTTGCTATAACTCTGAGCCATAAACAAATTGGCAGAGATCTTTAAGTCAATGATAATTTGATGAATTTCCAACGTTTCCACTCGCAGAGAGGATGTTTAAAGACCAAACCAGTGAGGCCCGGCCATGGTAACATTTTCCATATTAGATGAACGGGAGCAGTAGTCTTGACTTTCCCTAATTAGGAGAAAGCCGTGATTTTATCTCCATTTTATTATGGATGCTCCTTGTATGCTGAGAGTGTCGAAAGTTGGATTCTAAAATATTGGAGGGCCATATTGGCTTACAAGTTAGGCTGACCTTTTATTACTGGTCACTGATCCAAAGTAGGATCATGTATGTTTTATGTGTCTGGTGAATGGGTCGGTAGATCTTGGAAATCCAAGTGTAAATAACAACTTTAGGCTGGGTTCAGATGGCCTTATTCCATGGTCCATATACGGGTTGCAATGCATGGACTGACCTCGGTCTCCCGACTTGAATTTTGAGCCTTATATATGCCTATGACACTGCAAGTTCATTTTGAGAGACCCGAGGTCAGTCCGAGCATTGCAACTGGTATATGGACCATGAAATACCCCCATCTGAACCCTGTCTTACGGCCCGTCTAATTCTGGTCTTAGAATTGGCAGCTTAGAGTTGTTTAATTGCAACTTCAGTGCTATAGAGACTCCTTGACTGCCTGGGAATACCTCCAACCTCAGTGAAACCACTACTTTATTCACTTGGCGCAAAAATTAGATCAGCTTTTTTAAAAGGTTATTCCCAAAATAACAAGTTATCTACTGAAGAGAGGGTAAATTGGAGATCACTGGGGGTCTAACTGTGGAGACCTCCATCAAGAGAACTTGGCTCTGAAATCTTGAAAACGAGCCTCAGGTACCCAGCCCAGAGGTGCACATGCTCGTCTTGCACTCAACGGGACACTGAACTCGGCAGTCCCATAGATAATAAGTGAAGCGGAGATCGAACATGTGCACTTCTGCTCCATGTAAGATGGGACTGCAGAGCCCATTTCTCGAGGATCGGGATTGGGATCGTTGGGTGTAAGAGATAACTTATGATTTTGTGAATAACCTGGACAATCCTTTAAAAACTTTATTCCACGATGTAAAATAAAAATACCCTATGCTTACCTCCTGTTGGCGCCAGGTCTCCCGAGGCTCCTGTGACATTATTATGCCACATGAGCCCTGTAGCCAATCAGCGGTGGCAGGACTGCCGTTCTCACACTTCTTTTGGATGCCCGAGGTTTGTTTCTGAAGAAGATTTTAGAGAGGATCGGCTCAAAAAAAACAAACAAACCTCAATGTGAACATAGCCTTTGAGTAACACATGAGCCATTGTGTATTCATCCATGTGCTACATGTGTGGTCATCTCGTTACCATCTAGTGACCGGCGCTCCCCTCCAAATCTTGCGCTCCGGCCTTCGATGAGTTCTCCCGGACTCAGTAAGTATTTATTATCTGTTTATTTAAGAACTGGGAGGTTTGGAAGTGCTAAATGTTGTCATGTTTGCTCATTACTTTTCCAGTGACACGTTTAAAGCCGGCCGAACCGCTAATGAAAGGATTGTGGGTAATTACGCGAAGGTGTGAAAATGCCTATACATGATACCACCCTGAAGTCTCCCAGAAATCACTAATGATGACATATGGACAGGCAGAATAATTGGGGGAAAGATTTCGAGGGAAACATTGCCTGTTTGTACATAGGCGTCCGGTGCCAAGTTTGCATCATTCTGGAAACCTCAGTAAAGTTATGAATGCTGATCTCATTTCACCTGAGCCACTACGACTCATGAAATCCAAAGTTTCGGCCCAGGCAACCCTTATGTTTCCAATAATAAGCCCACTTTTATTCTTTGACCTGAGTGTTTGGCACGGCTTGAATTATTTTCTTGATGGGGCAGAGCTGAGATTTTCATCTAGCACAGTGATCTCAGTGGGATATTGTTACATAGGACTGCAAGTCAACACACTGGCCCCGATTCAGCTAGACTGGCATTTTCTATGGGAAGAGAGAGTGTTTATTCCCACTTCAACCATAAATAGATTACATAGGAATACCCCTTCATCCCCTTCCCGCGCTGCCACCATTTTTTCCTCACCTTCTTCCAAAAGTCACAATTTCTTTTTTCCATCTCCATAGGCTTGTTTTTTTTTTTTTAGTTACGAGTTGTTGTTTTGAACATCACTATTCACTTCACGATACCGAAAAATGGTAAAAAATTCCAATTGTGTAAAATGGTAGAAAAAAACGCCCCACACTTCTACCATTGTTTTTTTTGGGGTAAAAGTAACCCAGCAGCACGATTCTCCAGGTCAGTAGAATATTTTTTTTAAATTGGAATTTTGCTATAAAAAATTGGTTTGTGTCGCCATTTTCTGAAACAAAATTTTTACTTTTCTGTCTGTAGAACTGTTGTTTCTAGTGATACTATTTTGGATACATATGATGATTTGATTGTTTTTTACTGCATTTTTGGGAAAATGCCATAAGGAATAATAGCAATGTTTATTTTTTTTTTGGATGACTAAATGGAATTTTTTTAACAGTTTTTTGTTAAAAGGAACAGACTGATCCGACATTGATCACTGAGTGTGAAATTTCCTATGGGGTAACTCTGACCTTCTAGGGCATCAAAACACAACACCAGACCCCAATCAGAGGGTAATAAAACTCTCTCCTTATCTATGATCTGTTCCAATATTTATGTTCATTCCTCTGCCATAATGACAGTTCTGCTTCACGTCACTTGTCTTACCTATTGCACTTTTCTGTTGTCACTGTTGTTTTATAATATTTGGATTCTTCAGTTTTTGTTTTAGTCTTTGAACTGATAAGGAAGAATAGTCTCAAGATTGCTATTTGTTACATTTTTCAGTTTTGCTTAAAAGGATCAACATGAGACTCCAAGTCTAATATTGTTTCTATGGGTAACTAATTTTATATTTTCATAACTGAACTTCTAACAGATGTGGCAATGCAAAATGTTTTTATTATTTTATTTTTTTAACTTTATTTTTTAATTGCGAAAAGATGGTGATATAAAGAAAACGCTGGCTGTATAACACAGCTGGCACACAATCCAGTACTTCACCTGTTGGAAAGGGCTAAAAGTGTACATTTTTTTGAGGGGCATGAAATAGAATAAGGGCACATGTAAACTACCAATTTTCTCATATGAATGATATCCGTGATTTTCACAGATAGTATGGATAGTACTCATACCTATGATATTCTATGGGGCTCTGTACATGACCAAGTGGTCCGCAGACAAAAATCGAAGACATGTCTGATCTTTATCTGAATTTCTGATCAAAATTAGCAATGCAAGTCTACGGGTTCATGAATAAAGTCGGACCACACTCGGATGACATCGAACAGCAGTCTGACTTTCATAGACTAACAGAATGGAGAATGTGAAGAAACTATTTTTTTTTCCCTCTCCACCTCCGATAAAATCTGGTGCCACTGTAACAAGGTGGCACGGGGTGGTAGTCATGGGCGGGTTCACTAGGCAACAGTCAGTGAGCATACCTTCAGCATCACCAGCTCTCTGTCAGCCACTTGTACGGTTCCAATAGGGAAAGGTGCCGGGAACGCCATTTTAGCTGCTCCCGTCCCAGTCTTAGACCCCGATTCCTTCCTGGGGATGAATCCTTTAAGCTGGTGCCCGACTGCACTATTCTCCAGCTGGGGGGCTCCTTACTGCCATCTGCAGACTTATCCCCCACATCTTGTTACTGTCCACTGCATACATCCTGCCCTTGGGCAGCTGCCGGGGTGTCTGCTTCCAAGCAGGAAGTGCCTTTCCTATATCTCCCTGCTCCATGCTGCTCTGCGACTCCTCCAATCTGTTTAACCCTTATTCTGCCTATATTCTGTTATATCTAACTAACACTTCTATCTATTCTATGCTCTATCTCTACTGTGCCCCTCTATTCTAATTCCCCTATGGTCCTGCACTACTTACTAATCTATTCCTAAGCTAAAGCACCATACATCACATTACATACAGTACATGACAAATACATTACAGTGCACAGAACAGCAAAACATTAGTAAAACATCAAGGTGCCGTATCTAACACAAGTGAACAGCATTAAGGAGAGAGAAGGTACATGAGGGTCCCCGCCACCTCCTTAAACCACTCTGATCAAGCACTGAAAAAATAGTAGTATAAATCTACCCTAAGACTAAGTCTAGAGGTGTAACTAGAATTCCTAAGGACGTGGCTATCTTCAGCAGTTACATACGTAATTAATGGAGTGGTGGAGGCTCCGAAAATCACTAGTCCATTGAGATGTGACAGTGCATAGCCCCTTCCTTGGGATCAATGGGGGTCCCACCTATTTTGTGGATAGGGGATAACTTTTTAAGTTCATACAGCTGTGTTTAGAGGAGGTGAAGATGACTTATAAAAGACTCCCGAGAAAATTGCATTCCTAAAAGGTGAAAAAATCGAACGTAAAATGGTTGTCTGATCATAAGTTATTGATTGATGGGGTCCGACCAATGGGACCCGCAAGCATTGGCACAACGGAGTACTTTTATCCCTATTAGAAAGGAATGGCAATGCGTATGCACAAGCGCCACTCCATTCATTCTCTGTGGCTCTGCTGAGTGCTGCACTCTGCTTTTTCCAGCAATCCCATAGAGAATGAATGGAGCGGTGAGGGGCTTGGTCAATCATTTGTCCATTGAGCGAGCAACAGTCGAGCATCCATTCTAAAAGAGATAAAAAAAAACTGGAATAATGAAAAAAATCCCCAGTATGCCGATTGATCAAGGTTCCTAAGGATCAATAAATCATCGACTATCCTGAGGATGGGTGATATCTTCTTTTCATCGAACAACCCCTTTAACATTACAACTAGAGTTGAGCGATACTTTCCGATATCCTAAAGTATCGGAATCGGAATGGTATCGCCGATATCACTAAAATATCGGCGATACCCGATACCGATACCGGAAGTCCCATGTAAGTCTATGGGAACAAAATATCGCAACTAAAAAAACCCCATTCTTTCCTTGTAAACACTAAATATACACACATAGAATACATATATATATATATACATGTCATTGTGACATATATATATACATATATGTATAGTTTATACACTTCTACATAGTAAAATATCCTCTGATTCAATTGCCGGGTAAAGCCGGCTTCAGTGAAAAGACAGAAGCACCCGACATGAAATGACACTTGGTGTACATAGGGTTAACCATGTCTTTTCATGTCGTTTGCTATCTGATTTGCACAAACAATTAAATCAGTCTATGTGTGCAAAATTTCACACCTGTAGGGGTTAATTAAAGGTGTAAATTCGTAGCAAAAAAGTCGTTTTTTTTACAACGAATTTACACCTTTAATTAACCCCTACAGGTGTGAAATTTTGCACACATAGACTGATTTAATTGTTTGTGCAAATTAGATAGCAAAGGACATGAAAAGACATGGTTAACCCTATGTACACCAAGTGTCATTTCATGTCGGGTTCTGCATTTTCACAAAAGCCGGCAATTGAATTAGCGGCTATTATACTATGTAGAAGTGTATGAACTACAAATATAAATATATATATATATATGTGTCACAAATTCAATGACATGTATATATATATATGAGGGGTAAAATTGCTGAAAAAAAATGCGTGGGCTCCCGCCCTATTTTCGCAACCAGACAGACAAAGCCAGTGAGTGGGGGCAGATAATAATAGCCCAGAGAGGGACCATTATTTTTGCCCCCCCCCGGCTACTAACATCTGCCCCCAGACACCCCAGGAAAGACAAATCTATAATTAGATTCGCCCTTTCTGGCACTTTGCCCGTCTATTCCCATTGCCCTGTAGCGGTGGCGAATGGGTTAATATGGGGTTAAAGCCACCTTGCTATTGAAAGGTGACCTTAAGCCAGGTTAATAATTGAGAGCTGTCAATTAGACAACTATCAATTATTAATCCTATTGCATGAAATAAAAATAAAACACACACACTTTAATTAAAAATCATTTTAATGAAATAAAGACACATGTTTTTGACCATCTTTTATTTTACTGCAAAAACCATTTCCTGTAATAAAAATAAAATAAAAAAGCAAAATTATTCTTACCTATCCCATGCACAGTCAGGTCCCACGGTGTAATCCTTCAGAAAGGGTTAATGTTTACTGCAGGGACCGCAGCTAATGCTGCAGCCTCACAGTAAACCCCAAATGAATGAGTTCCTCTCCTGCCTGACAGGAGAGTAAAGGCTGGGTGTCACATAACGATACACCAGCGATCCCGACAACGATATGCACTTGTCAGGATCGCTGGTGTATCGCTACATGATCGCTGCTGCAGCGATCTGGGACAGCGACACTGCGGGTAACATCGCTTAAGGGCCCGTCTCACATAGCGATATCGCTACCGAGATCGCTGCTCAGTCACTAGTTTTGTGACGCAGCAGCGAGCTCACCAGCGATATCGCTGTGTGTGACATTCAGCGACGATCAGCCCCCCTGCCGGGTATCGCTGATCGTCGCAGAAATGTCAGGACCTTTTTTTGATCGCTGGTTTCCCTCTGACAGGCACGCATCGCTGCGTGTGACAGGCGGGAGACCAGCGATCCGCTGGTAACCAAGGTACACAGCGGGTTTCCAGGCACCGCGCAGCGCTTGGAAACCCGCTGTGTACCTTGGATACCAGCTCCCTGCATCAGGGCGCTGGTATCCAAGGTACACAGCGGGTTTCTAGGCACAGCCCCGCGCCTGGAAACCCGCTGTGTACCTTGGTTACCAGCGGATCGCTGGTCTCCCGCCTGTCACACGCAGCGATGTGTGCCTGTCAGCGGGAAACCAGCGATCAAAAAAAGGTCCTGACATTTCAGCGACGATCAGCGATACCCGGCAGGGGGGCTGATCGTCGCTGAATGTCACACACAGCGATATCGCTGGTGAGCTCGCTGCTGCGTCACAAAACTAGTGACTCAGCAGCGATCTCGGTAGCGATATCGCTATGTGAGACGGGCCCTTAAGTGGAAAGCTTAATTGATTGCTTTCCACTTTCACTTCAGGTCAGCCAGGGACACAATCAGTGACGTCAGAGGGAACTGATTAACAAAAATAGGGGTTCCCTTCGAAAAAAAAATGGCGTGGGGTCCCCCCTATTTTTGTTAACCAGCCAGATGAAGCAGACCGCTGAGGCCTGGATTTTCAGGCTGTTAAGGAGCCAAGATCCATGGACCTTGCCAGCCTGATAATACTAGGCCACAGCAGTCTGCATATCTTGGCTGATTAACAAAAATAGGGGATCCCCTCGAAAAAAATTGGCGTGGGGTCCCCCCTATTTTTGTTAACCAGCCAGATGAAGCAGACCGCTGAGGCCTGGATTTTCAGGCTGTTAAGGAGCCAAGATCCATGGACCTTGCCAGCCTGATAATACTAGGCCACAGCAGTCTGCATATCTTGGCTGATTAACAAAAATAGGGGATCCCCTCGAAAAAAATTGGCGTGGGGTCCCCCCTATTTTTGTTAACCAGCCAGATGAAGCAGACCGCTGAGGCCTGGTTTTTCAGGCTGGTAAGGATCCAATATCCATGGACCTTGCCAGCCTGATAATACCAGGCCACAGCAGTCTGCTTAGCTTGGCTGGTTAACAAAAATAGGGGATCCCCTCGAAAAAAAAACGCGTGGGGATCCCCCCTATTTTTGTTAACCAGCCAAGTAAAATGCAGACTGCTGCGGCCTGGTATTAAAAGACTGTCAAGGCCCATGGATTTTGGCCCTCAACAGCCTGATAATAACAGGCTACAGCAGCCCCACATTTGGCGCATCAAAAGATGTGCCAATTGTGGCACTTTACCCGGCTCTTCCCACTGCCCTGTAGCGGTGGCAAGCGGGGTAATAAGGGGTTAATGTCACCGTTGATTGCACGGTGACAATAAGCCCGGTTAATAATGGAGAGGCGTCAATAAGACACCGATCCATTATTAATCCCAAAGTTTTTAAATGTTTAAAAAAAAGACAAAGCAAGAAAAAAGTCTTTTAATGAAATAAAAGAGACAACACAGTTTTCATTTCTTTTATTGTACTCTCATTCCTGCGACGCCATCGATCTCCTGTAAAAAAAGAAAAAAAAAAAACCAACAGTATACCACCTGTCCGACGCAGTCCATAACGACAGTCCCACGACGATCCAACTCTGCTACATCGCAATGACAGGCAGAGCCTGTCATCGCGACGCAGCACAGCTGATTACCTGCTTCCCCGGCGGTGACGTCATCGGACTGACTGCTTTACGGCCGGGATTACCCAGCAGTCACTGCAGTTATCGCGAGAAACTGCATGTGACCGCCGGGGAAAGAAGATTGCGGCCATCAAGCAGTCCAGGACGTGACCGCCGGAGATCTTCTGCCAGGTAAGTGCCGCTGACTCCTGACAGACCCGACCGACGGATACTGACAGTGACAGTGACAATCCCGATTCCGGTATCCGATATGACGAAAATATCGGAACTCGGAATCGGAATTCCGATACAGCCAATATCGGCCGATACCCGATATTTGCAGTATCGGAATGCTCAACCCTAATTACAACTGTCCAAGGTTTGAGAAGATCGGTCAGTCTGGAAACTGCTATAGGGTTAATGTATTTTATCAGTGTCCTCCGCCATAAGTCACCATGTTCAGTCCAAGACTCCAGGACAATAAGGTCTTTAATGCAGAAATCGTAGCAGCCGTCGGCCGGCCCCATGCTGGTTTTATGTAGCAAATAAAGAATTTCGTTTCACAGCGAATTTGGAAGAAAGTCGTCCATTCAGATCAGGTCAGTGTTTACTATCACAGCAGATGGTAGGACCGCGCTCCCGTTATTGGCCGTTTTCCAGGTGACATCATAGCTACAATCAGAGCAGGGGATCAGTATAAGGATACCTGCGATGACATCACCGGGAGGTCTTCCAAGCATAATACATGGCGGCCTCCAACTTTTGCGCTTAAGAGATTAAAACAAAAACAAGCCTAGACTTCAAAATACATAAACCTCACATTAACACCTTGATCCGGGCTGAACGCGGGTTTTTAGGATCTTTGTTTGGATAAGGCCGCTCTCCGTGAAAATTCATTTCATGTGATGTCGTTTTTTTGTGGGAACGTTAATGAGAAATGAAAAGCTATTAATTTAGCGCACGTGTGTTTCTAATTTTCAATCAATTATATGATTTGGAATTATTTAAGCACATATTAGCATGTGATATAACATTCATAGCAGCGCTGAATGTCTGCTCGGAGAAAATCCTGATTTCTGTTGACACTTCAATAGTAAATGTTGAGGTATTGCCTGCGGGCCTTCTTCCATGTTAACATAAGCTTAGAATTCCAAATTTTCACATTCTTGATGTGAGGTTTCTATAAAGTACCACTTTTTTTATATAATTTTTCTACCATAGGAACATGATATGAAAATGGAAGGACAGTCACAATCACAGTGATTTACAGGAACATAATGCCAAAAAATGCTTGAGGGCTGAGATGAAGACCTGGAGACCAAAGTTACAAAGGCAAGAGATATCAAGCAAAAGACATTTCTTAGTCTTCATAAACTTACAATTCAAGGAGTTTCCATAGCACAGTGTCATAAATTAGACCACAATTTCTGGATCATTGGGTTAACTGTTGACAGGGACATGGTAAATCGAGTCCTGAGCTCCAAGAGAGCTGGTTTGGCCTGAGAAGAAGGTGGAGACCAAAGTTACAGGTGCAGGAGATATCAAGTATATAACACCTTACAGCATTGGTGAAACCTGGACAGCGTAGAGTATGTTTTCTCTACCCATGGAAGCAAGGGAGGCGAGAAAATTGGAGGCACTCACGGTTTTGATTGGATATAATGGATAGGTCCAGAGCCTAAGGCCTCTTTCACACATCCGGCGGCGGCCTGGCGGCGCCCCGGCATTTACCGCAGCCCCGCATGTGAAAAGCTTTCACACTTCGGCGCCCAAATGCGTTTTTTGCCGGAGGGTTTCTGATGCTTGGAGAGATAAGAAACCATCCGGCAAAAAAAAAAAAAAACGTTACATGCAGCGTTTCTTCGGACGCCGCAATGTACATTTGCGCCGCATCGGACAAAACCGCATGCAACGCATTGACATGCGGCGCATGCGGCGCAATGCATGTCAATGCGAAAAAAGCCGCATGCGGCGCATCAGACTTTCAGATGCGGCGCGCGGGAAAATGCCGGGGCGCCGCAAGGCGCCCGCCGGATATGTGAAGCCAGCCTAAGGAACACAACTATTTACCTGTAGGCTTGTGGGCTGAGAAGGAGACTGTGAGACCAACGTTTCAGGCCCAGTAGATATCTGGTATAAGACTCCTCCTAGTTTTCACATACTTACAATATATACAGAACATAAGCATCAATTCATCATTGCTCTTGCGCCTCTTTTTTGTGCCTTTTTTGTTTGCACCCAATAATATTTGCGCTTTTTTCAAACTTTATTTTGTGTGTGCTCGCCTGTTTTACTTTTGTTTTCCACTTTGTGGACGGAATTCAGCGATTCCAGATATTTTTGGGCCAAATCATCAATTGAGGCTTTTTTTAGAAGTCACAAAAATTTGCCGCATCTCAACCCAACCTCTAACCCCCTTCTCCCCTTGTATGGTTTTTCAAAGGTCGCATGTTTTGTGATATCTTCCTTAAAAAGTCACAAAACTAGTTAATGATAGGGAAAAAAAGCCCATTTTTGACTTTGCTCCAAATTCACGAATGGTGTGTGCCGTTTTGATACATTTGGCGTAATAAACGTCATCTAATACCGTGAGACAAAAAATAAGAAAAGGGACTTAAAAAAATCCTCAAATGATGAATCAGGGCCATAGGGTTCAAGAGCATAGGGTCATAAATGAAGGCCACCAAATGACCACTTGGTGCAAAACCCCATAGCAATGAATGGAGAGAGTGGCGTATGTGCACCGTTTCCTTGTTCTTGAGGTAGTCCCAATGCTGGGACCCATATTTTTGTAAAATCTAAAGGTTGATCTTACTAGATGTCAAAAAAGCCACTACAGATGGAGCTGTCGGAGGTGCCATGTTCCTAATCGCTCTGTAGATCAATAGTTAATATGACCCCTGAATGCAGCGCTTTGAATGGTCCTGACGATTCCCGGGTCTCGTAGGATGACTTGTACTCCT
Organism: Oophaga sylvatica; assembly: GCA_033576555.1. NCBI lineage: Eukaryota > Metazoa > Chordata > Amphibia > Anura > Dendrobatidae > Oophaga > Oophaga sylvatica. The sequence goes on along the minus strand of JARQOD010000005.1, from coordinate 532,460,285 downwards.
GGCGCAAAAATGTCACTTCACAGTCTGAGAAATGTGATTTATGTTCCCGAAAGAAAAGCTGTAAATTTTAATTGAGAAAATATTACCTCATTTCATGTGTCATTAAACTTCTGTGCCCAAGGTGTGAACTTTGTGACTACTTTCAGGCCACACTTGGGAGTCTGCCCTACCTGCTGGCTAGTGCCATGATAAATGTATCAATCAGCAAAAAAAAAAAAAAAAGTTCACATAATGACTGCAAAACTCGCTCTCTCAAAGTGACCTTCATCAACGTTCTTCCTGAGCAACGTGCTTCTTAGATGGCCTTAGCTACAGCAGTAATGGCAGAAAGAAAGAGTCAGAGCTAGGCTCAGGGTCTGGTTTACTGTCTGTTCCCCCTTAGGCACTGTTCACATTACGTTTGAGATCTCAAAGTGGCATAGGTCTAATACATATGCAAAAAAAACCCCAAACATTATGTTCTTTCTTTACCTTTTCTTTTGGCTTTCATACCCCAGGATAAGTGGTGTGAAATGAGCATCTTTGAAGAAAAAAAAACATCACTTTGTGTTACTCTGTCAGGAGATGTTTATGCTGTTTGTGTCTACATGTGGACACCCAGTGGTTGTGATGGGAGTTGCAGCCTATTGATGGTTCACATGCATCTTTTTATGATGTATTGAATTTATCCTTGAGTACTCGGAGTCCTTAACCAAATTCAGGACAGTTAAGGATGGTCACATCTGTATGAAAACGTACAGTGCCTTGCGAAAGTATTCGGCCCCCTGGAACTTTTCAACCTTTTCCCACATATCATGCTTCAAACATAAAGATACCAAATGTTAATTTTTGGTGAAGAATCAACAGCAAGTGGGACACAATTGTGAAGTTGAACGAAATTTATTGGTTATTTTAAATTTTTGTGGAAATACAAACACTGAAAAGTGGGTGTGCAATATTATTCAGCCCCTTTACTTTCAGTGCAGCAAACTCACTCCAGAAGTTCATTGTGGATCTCTGAATGATCCAATGTTGCTATAAATGACTACTGATGATAAATATAATACACCTGTGTGCAATGAAGTCTCCGTATAAATGCACCTGCTCTGTGATAGTCTCAGGGTTCTGTTTGAAGCACAGAGAGCATCATGAAGACCAAGGAACACAACAGGCAGGTCCGTGATACTGTTGTGGAGAAGTTTAAAGCCGGATTTGGATACAAAATGATTTCCAAAACGTTAAACATCCCAAGGAGCACTGTGCAAGCGATCATATTGAAATGGAAGGAGTATCATACCACTGCAAATATACCAAGACCCGGCCGTCCCTCTAAACCAGACCCGGGCAAGGGGCGGCCCGCGGGCCGCATCCGGCCTGCCGGCTGTCAGTGACCGGCCCGCGGAGGCGCTCCGGCAGTCTCAGGGCCCCGGCATCAGCTGGCACAATACTTACCTCTCCCGTGCCTCCGCTGCTGCAGCTCCGGGCTCCACCGGCGCTTCCTCTCACAGCCGGCCGCTGAATGACGTCATCATTCAGCGGCCGGCTGTGTCAGAGAGCGGGGACGCTGGACAGGTAAGACGTGTCTCTGTGTGTGTCTGTGTCTATGTAGTGCGGTGCTTTTGTGTGTTGTGTGTGTGTGTGTATGTATGTGAGAGAGTGCTTATGTGCTGTCTGTGTGTGATGATGGGCAGGCATTGATGATGATGGGGAGAAGATGATGATAATGGGCAGGTATTGATGATAATGGGCAGGCATTGATGATGGGGAGAAGATGATGATGATGATGGACAGGCATTGATGATGATGGGGAGAAGATGATGATAATGGGCAGGTATTGATGATAATGGGCAGGCATTGATGATGGGGAGAAGATGATGATGGGCAGGCATTGCTGATAATGGGGAGGCATTGATGATGATGGGGAGAAGATGATGATAATGGGCAGGCATTGATGATAATGGGCAGGCATTGATGATGGGGAGAAGATGATGATGGGCAGGCATTGCTGATAATGGGGAGGCATTGATGATGATGGGGAGAAGATGATGATAATGGGCAGGTATGTATATATATTATATATATATATATATAAAATGTATATATACAGTATTGGGTAGAACAGAGTTAATTATATTAGTCCGGCCCTCTGAAACCATCCCAATTTCTCATGTGGCCCCCTGGCAAAATTAATTGCCCACCCCTGCTCTAAACTTTCATCTTAAACAAGGAGAAGACTGATCAGAGATGCAGCCAAGAGGCCCATGATCACTCTGGATGAACTGCATAGATCTACAGCTGAGGTGGGACAGTCTGTCCATAGGACAACAATCAGTCGTACACTGCACAAATCTGGCCTTTATGGAAGAGTGGCAAGAAGAAAGCCATTTCTCAAAGATATCCATAAAAAGTGTCGTTTAAAGTTTGCAACAAGCCACCTGGGAGACACACCAAACATGTGGAAGAAGGTGCTCTGGTCAGACGAAACCAAAATCGAACTTTTTGGCAACAATGGCAAACGATATGTTTGGCGTAAAGGCAACACAGCTCATCACCCTGAACACACCATCCCCACTGTCAAACATGGTGGTGGCAGCATCATGTTTGGGCCTGCTTTTCTTCAGCAGGGACAGGGAAGATGGTTAAAATTGATGGGAAGATGGATGGAGCCAAATACAGGAACATTCTTGAAGAAAACCTGTTGGAGTCTGCAAAAGACCTGAGACTGGGACGGAGATTTGTCTTCCAACAAGACAATGATCCCAAACGTAAAGCAAAATCTACAATGGAAAGGTTCACAAATAAACATATCCAGGTGTTAGAATGGCCAAGTCACAGTCCAGACCTGAATCCAATCGAGAATCTGTGGAAAGAACTGAAAACTGCTGTTCACAAACAATCTTCATCCAACCTCACTGAGCTCCAGCTGTTTGCCAAGGAAGAATGGGCAAGAATTTCAGTCTCTCTATGTACAAAACTGATAGAGACATACCCCAAGGACTGCAGGTGTAATCACAGCAAAAGGTGGCGCAACAAAGTATTAAGTTAAAGGGGCCGAATAATATTGCACGCCCCACTTTTCAGTTTTTGTATTTCCACAAAAGTTTAAAATAACCAATACATTTCGTTCAACTTCACAATTGTGTCCCACTTGCTGTTGATTCTTCACCAAAAATTAACATTTGGTATCTTTATGTTTGAAGCATGATATGTTGGGAAAGGTTGAAAAGTTCCAGGGGGGCGAATACTTTCGCAAGGCACTGTATATCGGCGTATTCACCAAAGACACATTTTACCCAAGAATTGAAAATTTTGAGAATGAAAGATCAGTCCAAGAGGAGAAAAAGGCAAATTTCCGTGATAAGACATATTACAAAGTTTATTATTTTCACGTGTACTATTCGTAAAATGAATTCAATAATAATTAAGACGGGTACTCTTTAAAGACTATCTTTCTTTTCAGATGAAGCCCTAGTGATGTCCAGTTCCTGCTTTCTGGGGTCCAGACATCTGGGGTCAGCATCACGGTGGAGGAATAATCTTGAGGGACATTTTGGGGACTTTTTGTACCCGCTAGAAAATTGTCAACTTTTCTCGGTTTCCCTTTCTTCTTCATGGTCAAGTATGACGTGCGTATTCACAGTCCCAGGAAAATCACGACTTTTGGCAAATATATTAATATTTTTGAGGTGAAGGAACAGCAGAAGTCAAAATCGCCAAAATTGCCAGGGGAATGAGCAGGATATGGCCACCATCAGTGGTCGAGCAGATGGGTGGCTGGTTACCTGGGTCTCCTCTCATCTTGTAGAGCTTTTTGCACGTATAGTCAGATCATCGTCCAAATCACGTCCTTTACCTACAGTATGATGTTCCTCCAACAGGAGCGCTCTTCTGCTCCAGGCTTTGCTAGAGATTTTTTGCACTCTGTGCACACAATGGTGTTCCCTCTCTTTTCTTTGAGCTGGACATGACATTTATATAGGTCCCCATGACTGGGTGTCCATTAGTCAGGGTCTCGGTCCTGCTCGGCTCTTGTTCACATATATATCATTTGACATATGGCAAGGTGTTAATACTAGAGGTTAGGACCATCCGGAGTAGGGTCACCTTGACATGATGGGATGGCTTTTATGCTTTTTCTCATCAAAACCATGTTCACTAAGTTCCCTATATTATTTACATGTATTATCATGATTTACTGGCTGCAGGGTATTTGCACACTTTGTTTCTATGTCAGGTTTTGTCATATATAATCTGTCCGAAGGGTCAATGTCATCCAGGTCCCTATGTTGGTGGTCTCTTGTATAGATGACTGCAAAAACTGTGTAAAAAAAATGACACACTGCTATCATTGTGTTATTTCATGTACCCCGATAGGGACTGTGTCAGTGGCCATTATTATTATATACCTCCAGAAAATATCTGTCACTGGTAATTTCCTAATGATTTACAGAAGGGGGCAGTGTCAGACTGGAGCATGGAGAACCCAATGGTAAATCTGAAACAATGGCCAATAGTAAATTATAGGCTTCAATAGATGTGTAACACACATACACACATACAGTGGGGAAAATAAGTATTTGATACGCTGCTGATTTTACAAGTTTTCCCACCTACAAAGAATGGAGAGGTCTGTAATTTTTATCGTAGAAAGACTTCAACTGTGAGAAATAGAATCTACAACTAAAAACCAGAAAATCACATTGTATGATTTTTAAATAATTAAATTGCATTTTATTGCATGAAATAAGTATTTGATCACCAACCAACCAGCAAGAATTCTGGCTCTCAGTTTTTCTTTAAGAAGCCTCCTACTCTACCCTCATTAACTGTATTAATTGTACCTATTTGAACTTGTTACCTGTATAAAAGATGCCTGTCCACACACTCAATCACACTCCAACCTCTCCACCATGGCCAAGACCAAAGAGCTGTCTAAGGACACCAGAGACAAAATTGTAGACCTGTACAAGGCTGGGTTGGGATACAGGACAATAGATAAGCAGCTTGGTGACAAAGCAACAACTGTTGGTGCAATCATTAAAAAATTGAAGAAACACAACATAACTGTCAATCTTCTTCACAACTGGGGCTCCATGCAAGATGTCGCCTCTTGGGGTAAGGATGATTCTGAGAAAGGTCAGGAATCAGCCCAGAACTACACGGGAGGACCGAGTCAATGACCTGAAGAGAGCTGGGACCACAGTCTCAAACATTACCGTTAGTGACACACTATGCCGCCATGGATTAAAATCCTGCAGTGCACGCAAGGTCCCCGTGCTCAAGCCAGCACATGTCCAGGCCTGTTTGAAGTTCACCAATGACCATCTGAATGATCCAGAAGAGGCATGGGAGAAGGTCATGTGGTCAGATGGGAACAAAATATAATTTTTTGGTATCAACTCTACTCGCCATGTTTGGAGGAAGAAGAAGGATGAGTACAACCCCAAGAACACCATCCTAACTCTGAAGCATGGTGGGGGAAATATACTTTGGGGATGTTTTTCTGCAAAGGAGACAGGACGACTGTACCGTATTGATGGCAGAATGGATGGGGTCATGTATCTCGAGATTTTGGCCAACAACCTCCTTCCCTCAGTAAGAGCATTGAAGATGGGTCATGGCTGCAGCCCATTTTTCTTCAAGTGCCTCCTTATTGTGCATCTTGAAACAACCACAGTTGTTTTCAGAGAGTCCAGTATTTCAGCTGATGTTATTTGTGGGTTTTTCTTTGCATTCCAAACAATTTTCCTGGCATTTGTCACAGGTCACAGGTGAGGATGCTAACTTTAGTGGCGATTCATTCATGGGTCATCTTCTGTACATGTTATCAGGTCAAAATCACCAGGGTATGTAAACTGTTGATCAGGGTCATTTGGATGTTTTGGGTTGTCATTGTGATTTAAAAAGAGAAAACACAGTAGTGTGACAATAAATGGCTTCACCCAACCACTAATCATGAGTGGAGAAAAAGTTTTGGTGTTATCATTCATATTCTCTGAAAAAAGGCCAAGGAAGCAAAAATTCTGCCGGGGTATGCAAACTTTTGAGCACAACTGTATCTCCACCCCAGGGTGTGGTCCAGAAGGTAAACAGACAGCCTTCTAACTCATTCAGTGTTTAGTGTGCCTGGAGATGAGAGCTTCAGAGCTATGCTCGTGTTAAAGAGAACTGAACAGGGTGTGTTGTTATCCTGAGCGGGCAGATCCCCGAAGCCACTCAGACTGTGTTGTGTGCAATTTTTTTTGTTTTCTTGTTTTCCCTGAAGGGTTGTGTTTATTTTACTTAACTTTGCACTGGTTTATGCAGTTCCTTTTTTAATAAACCAGTGGAAGATTTCCATGGAAAGCGGTCCTGTGTCTAACTCTGTGAGTAGCCGAGTGTGCCTGTGGAGCCCAGCTGCGACTGGATCCATATCTTCCAGAAGGGTGCACTGAAAGAATATACCACTAGAGGTCATTATACACATTCACACACGTTCACTCATCCCAAAGACCACCAGAGGGAGCTGTTTAGACATATAAAAGAGAGTGAACACAGGAAACATCAAGTCAGTCAGTCAGCCAGTCACCTCAGAGAGTGTAGAAGGTGAGAGCACTGAGCTCGGTTTGTGCAGACTAGCTCACTGAGTGTTCTGAAGAGAGAGAGAGGCTGCAGAGCCATTCAGTTCAAGAGAGAGTGGAGGCCAGTACAAGTGGGACAGAAGCCACTCCAGCCTGGTCAGAACTGAGGGTAGCTCAGTGAGAGAAGCGTGCTGACGCTTAACCCCTTCCCGACCCATGACGCCACGTAGGCGTCATGAAAACCTGTGCCAATCCGACCCATGACGCCTATGTGGCGTCATGAAAGGATCTCGTCCCTGCGGGCCGGGAGACCGGGGTCACTCAAAGGTCACCCGACCCGCAGTTACAGGACCCTTTGTGCTTCACCACAGGGGGGTTGGCTTAACCCCCCGTGGCCACGATCGCTCTGATTGGCTGTTAAAAGTGAAACAGCCAATCAGAGCAATGTGTAATATTTCACCAATTTAATTGGTGAAATATTACAATCCAGCCATGGCCGATGCTGCAATAGCATCTGCCATGGCTGGACACCGAGCCCTGACCCCCCCCACACCGAGTCACGGCCGTGATCGGCCGCCGCCACCGAAAGATGGCAGCGATCGGTCACCGCCGTCACTTACAGCTCCCCTCCTCTTTTTGTCCACTGCCCCCACTTCCTATCCCCCCCCAGCCTTCCGACCCCCTACTCACCTCTCCCGATCCACCGATGTCCCACGATCGGGCCCGGCGTCCGCCCGGGCCTCTTCATGGGCGCCGCCATATTGGAAAATGGCGGGCGCATGCGCAGTGCGCCCGCCGGCCGGCGCATGCGCAGTGCGCCCCCCAGTGTTCAAAGATTTATTTTGATCACTGTGATAAACTGTCACAGTGATCAAAATAAAAAAAAGTAAATGAACCCCCCCTTTATCATAGGTAGGGCAAATAAAAAAATAAAGAATTTTTTTTTTTTTTCCTAGCGGATTTTGCTGCTGATCCGCAGCTGATTTTCCTGCAGATCCGCGGCGGATATCGCTGCTTATCCGCGGCGGATTTCGCTGCTGATCCGCGGCGGATTTCGCTGCTGATCCGCGGCGGATTTCGCTGCTGATCCGCGGCGGACTTCGCTGCTGATCCGCGGCGGACTTCGCTGCTGATCCGCGGCGGACTTCGCTGCTGATCCGCGGCGGATTCGCTGCTATCGCGGCGGATTTCGCTGCTGATCCGCGGCGGATTTCGCTGCGGATTGGCGGCGGATTTCGCTGCTGATCCGCTGCGGATTTCGCTGCTGATCGGCGGCGGATTTCGCTGCTGATCCGCGGCGGATTTCGCTGCTGATCGGCGGCGGATTTCGCTGCTGATCCGCAGCGGATTTCGCTGCTGATCGGCAGCGGATTTCGCTGCTGATCCGCAGCGGATTTCGCTGCTGATCGGCGGCGGATTTCGCTGCTGATCCGCGGCGGATTTCGCTGCGGATCCGCGACTGATTTCGCTGCGGATCCGCGACTGATTTCGCTGCGGATCCGCGCGGATTTCGCTGCTGATCCGCGGCGGATTTCGCTGCGGATCCGCGGCTGATTTCGCTGCTGATCCGCGGCGGATTTCGCTGCTGATCCGCGGCGTGGATCGCGCGGATTTTGCTGCTGATCCGCGGCTGATTATCTGCTGATTCATCTGCGCTAGCGGGTATAGCATAACGCGATCGCGTTATGCTATACCGTTACCAGCCGGTCAACGCTACGTGTTGAACGGGCTGGTAAAACGCAATATGAACCCAGCCTTAGGGTTAGAACTAGGGTTAGGGTTAGCATTAGGGTAAGGTTAGAATTACGGTTAGGGTTGGAATTGTTGGGAATTAGGGTTTGGAATTAGGGTTAGGCTTGTAGTTAGGTTTATGGTTAGAGTTGGGATTAGGGTTAGGGGTGTGTTGGGGTTAGGGTTATGATTAGGGTTTGTATTAGGGTTAGGTGTGTGTAGGCGTTAGGGGTGTGTTGGGGTTAGGGTTGGAGTTAGAATTGAGGGGTTTCCACTATTTAGGCACATCAGGGGGTCTCCATACGCGACATGGCGCCACCATTGATTCCTGCAAATTTTGCGTTCAAAAGTCAAACAGTGCTCCCTTTATTCCAAGCCCGACGTATGCCCAAACAGTGGTTTATCCCCACATATGAGGTATCAGCGTACTCGGGAAAAATTGCACAACAACTTTGGGGGTTCTAATTTCTCCTGTTAACATTGGGAAAAAAAATTGGGGACTAAAAATATTTTTGTGGAAAAAAAATGATTTTATATTTTCACGGCTCTGCGTTATAAACTTCTGTGAAGGACTTGGAGATTCAAAGTGCTCACCACACATCTAGAGGAGTTCCTTGGGGGATCTAGTTTCCAAAATGGGGTCACTTGTGGGGAGTTTCTACTGTTTAGGCACATCAGGACTCTGCAAACGTAACATGACGCCCGAAGACCATTCCATCAAGTGGGCATTTCAAAAGGTCACTACTTCCCATCCGAGCCCTGACGTGTGCCCATACAGTAGTTTTCTCCCACATATGGGATATCAGCATACTCAGGACAAATTGGACAACAACTTTTGGGGTCTAATTTCTCATGTTACCCTTGTGAAAATAAAAAAATTGGGGACTAAAAGATCCTGATTGTGGAAAAAATATGATTTTTTTATTTTCATGCCCGGGCGTTATAAACTTCTGTGTAGCCCTTGGGGGTTCAAAGTGCTCACCACACATCTAGATAAGTTCTTTGCGGTGTCTAGTTTCCAAAATGGGGTCACTTGTGGGGAGTTTCTACTGTTTAGGCGCATCAGGGGCTCTGCAAACGTAACAAGATGCCCTCAGACCATTCCATCAAGTTGGCATTTCAAAGCGTCACTACATCCCTTCCGAGCCCTGACATGTGCCCAAACAGTGGTTCCCCCCCACATATGGGGTACTAGCGTACTCAGGACAAACTGGACAACAACTTTCGGGGTCTAATTTCTCCTGTAACCATTGTGAAAATAAAAAATAGTGGGCTAAAAAATCATTTTTTGAGAAAAAAAAATGATATTTTATTTTCACGGCTCTGCGTTATAAACTTTTGTAAAGCACCTGGGGGTTCAAAGTGCTCACTATGCATCTATATAAGTTCCTTAGGGCGTCTAGTTTCCAAAATGGGGTCACTTGTGGGGGAGCTCCAATGTTTAGGCACAGAGGAACTCTCCAAATGCGACATGGCAACCGCTAAATATTCCAGCATATTTTCTATTCAAAAAGTCAAATGGCGCTCCTTCCCTTCTGAGCCCTGCCGTGCGCCCAAACAGTGGTTTATGATCACAAATGAGGTATCTGTGTACTCAGGAGAAATTCCCCAACAAATTTTAGAATCCAATTTATACTGTTGCCCATGTGAAAATGAAAAAAACTGAGGCTAAAAGAAAATTTTTGTGAAAAAAAAGTACTTTCTTTTTTTTACGTATCAATTTGTGAAGCACCTGGGGGTTCAAAGTGCTCACTATGCATCTAGGTAAGTTCCTTAGGGGGTCTAGTTTCCAAAATGGGGTCACTTGTGGGGGAGCTCCAATGTTTAGGCACACAGGGACTCTCCAAATGCGACATGGCAACCGCTAAATATTCCAGCATTTTTCCATTCAAAAAGTCAAATGGCGCTCCTTCCCTTCTGAGCCCTGCCGTGCGCCCAAACAGTGGTTTATGACCACATATGAGGTATCTGTGTACTCAGGAGAAATTGCCCAACAAATTTTAGGATCCAATTTATACTGTTGCCCATGTGAAAATGAAAAAAACTGAGGCTAAAAGAAAATTTTTGTGAAAAAAAAGTACTTTCTTTTTTTTACGGATCAATTTGTGAAGCACCTGGGGGTTCAAAGTGCTCACTATGCATCTAGATAAGTTCCTTAGGGGGTCTAGTTTCCAAAATGGGGTCACTTGTGGGGAAGCTCCAATGTTTAGGCACACAGGGACTCTCCAAATGCGACATGGCAACCGCTAAATATTCCAGCATATTTTCCATTCAAAAAGTCAAATGGCGCTGCTTCCCTTCTGAGCCCTGCCATGCGCCCAAACAGTGGTTTATGACCACATATGAGGTATCTGTGTACTCAGGAGAAATTGCCCAACAAATTTTAGGATCCAATTTATACTGTTGCCCATGTGAAAATGAAAAAACTGAGGCTAAAAGAAAATTTTTGGGGAAAAAAAGTACTTTCTTTTTTTTACAGATCAATTTGTGAAGCACCTGGGGGTTCAAAATGATCACTATGCATCTAGATAAGTTCCTTAGGGGGTCTAGTTTCCAAAATGGGGTCACTTGTGGGGGAGCTCCAATGTTTAGGCACACAGGGACTCTCCAAATGCGACATGGCAACCGCTAAATATTCCAGCATATTTTCCATTCAAAAAGTCAAATGGTGCTGCTTCCCTTCTGAGCCCTGCCATGCGCCCAAACAGTGGTTTATGACCACATATGAGGTATCTGTGTACTCAGGAGAAATTGCCCAACAAATTTTAGGATCCAATTTATACTGTTGCCCATGTGAAAATGAAAAAACTGAGGCTAAAAGAAAATTTTTGTGAAAAAAAAGTACTTTCTTTTTTTTACAGATCAATTTGTGAAGCACCTGGGGTTCAAAATGATCACTATGCATCTAGATAAGTTCCTTAGGGGGTCTAGTTTCCAAAATGGGGTCACTTGTTGGGGAGCTCCAATGTTTAGGCACACAGGGACTCTCCAAATGTGACATGGCAACCGCTAAATATTCCAGCATATTTTCCATTCAAAAAGTCAAATGGCGCTCCTTCCCTTCTGAGCCCTGCCGTGCGCCCAAACAGTGGTTTATGACCACATATGAGGTATCTGTGTACTCAGGAGAAATTGCCCAACAAATTTTAGGATCCATTTTATCCTGATGCCCATGTAAAAATGAAAAAATTGATGCTAAAAGAAAATTTTTGTTGGAAAAATTAAAATGTTCTTTTTTTCCTTACACGTTGTTTTAGTTCCTGTGAAGCACCTGAAGGGTTAATAATCTTCTTGAATGTAGTTTTGAGTAGCTTGAGGGGTGCAGTTTTATAAAGGTGTCACTTTTGGGTATTTTCTGCCATATAGACCCCTCAAAGTGACTTCAAATGTGAGGTGGTCCCTAAAAAAAATGGTTTTGTAAATTTTGCTGTAAAAATGAGAAATCGCTGGTCAACTTTTAACCCTTATAACTTCCTAACAAAAAAAAATGTTGTTCCCAAAATTGTGCTGATGTAAAGTAGACATGTGGGAAATGTTATTTATTAACTATTTTGTGTCACATAACTCTCTAGTTTAACAGAATAAAAATTAAAAATTTGAAAATTACAACATTTTCAAAATTTTCGCCAAATTTCCATTTTTTTCACAAATAAACGCAAAAATTATTGACTTAAATTTACCACTAACATGAAGCCCAATATGTCACGAAAAAACAATCTCAGAATCGCTAGGATCCGTTGAAGCGTTCCTGAGTTATTACCTCATAAAGGGACACTGGTCAGAATTGCAAAAAATGGCAAGGTCTTTAAGGTCAAAATAGGCTGGGTCATGAAGGGGTTAAAGAGCGGCGAAGAGGCAGCCCACCAACTGCCAGTGTGTGATCGTGTGAGGGTCCGGGTAGGCCGAAGGTGAGTGGAAAGTTAATGAGACAGAGGAGCCTCCATAGCTCATCTCAGCAAGTATAAGTGGACACCGGGGTCCGAGCCTATAGGGATCTCCACGACCCATTAGGAGAACACCGGAGTTCCTGAAGGACTACAAGTCCCAGGAGTACCACAGAGCTGATACGTAACCGGGCCAGGAGGACAGAGTCCGGCAACAGGACGCTGCAAGCAGGGACTGTGTACTTTAAGAGAGAAGGTCCAACCACAAGGTCAGCCAGGTGCAAGACGGAGACCAAGTTAGGCCTAGCTACAAGCAGGTCAAGACTCTATTACAAAAAGGCAGAGAACAGGAGGCCACACACCTACTCAGTGGAGGAATCCGGATGTGCACCCTTCACCCTACAGTGCTCCGGGGAGTACCTGCAACATCTTCAGTAAAGGTACCAAAGTGACTTATGTGTGTGTCTCCCTTATTGCCCCTGACTGCCGGGTCCCCGTCCGTCCTGCACCCCTACACATCTATCTGCCCTGGAGGACTCAGCCTTACTTGTGGAAGGCTTAACATCTAGCTGCACAATATTAACCCTTCAGTGGATCTGCATAGCAGCGCTGGTCATCCTGACCAGATACCACAAGTGGCGTCACGAATCCCCATACCAATATTCAATTCACCTGTAAATATCCCACATTAAAGAATGAGCACCAGAGCCACGGACTGAGCTGTGTCGCCGTGACATCCCGCATAGTAGTCTATAGGCTCAGATCCGAGTTCCCATTGCTCTGGAGGGCGACTCATGCCGACCTACAACAACACATATACATACACACACACACATACATATATATATACACGCATACATACACATGCACATATTGTAGGTGAATGACAGGGAAGGTTCTGGATGGAGTGTATACCTCTCCCAGAAAGTTAAGCTGGGCGAGATATTAAAAGTCAGGTAGTATTGGTTGGTGAAGCAGCTTAGGTGCTGCTGAGCCGTTTTATTTATGACAGTTCTGGGTCGGGTTTTATTGGAGTGTTGAGGAGGAGATAGTGGTGGTGGGACTCTTATTGGAGTATTGAGGAGGAGATAGTGGTGGGACTCTTAGCCAGGCTTAGCCAGGCTTAGCCAGCTCAGCTGAGAGAGGTTGTCTCATTACTGACACAGAAAAGGCTGAAGGAAAAGCTTCAGAGTGTCACAGCCTCCGGACTGACGTGATGTGTTCTTGAGGAGGAAATGCACAGCGATTAAATGTGCTAAATGCTGACTTGCTGGAAAGCCAAGCCCACATAAATCCCTGGTAGTGTGAGTCAGCGGTATGGTATGTTAGTTAGCGCCTAGCCGAGCAAGTGTTTGTTGTTTTTTTTTACTGTTTGTTACCTTTTTGGCTGAAAATAAAGCCCCACACTTTCTTTATATGGACTGTGTCTGCCTATGTCACTGCCACGATGCCTACCACATCCTAGCGCATTACAATATGCTGGATAATGCGGGCAGCACAGGTTGCTAACGGCTTCACCGGACAGTGAAGATTGCCGTCTGCTGTGAATCGGCAGGTTCATGAAGACTCCTAGAAGCGAGGGAAGCATTTGTGAGGAGTCAGCGCACCCCCAAAGCTTTGTCTACCCTGCTGTTTGGGGAGTATTTAGTTTATGTCCTTAGTGCAGTCGCTGAAGACTATGCAGTCACAAGCCCACACTATGGAGGAAGTCAATAAAACTCTGGTCCAGGCCCAGAAATGAGCATTGGAGCAACAGCAGTAGCGAGCCTAGCAGCTGCAGCACCAGGCCCAGGAGCAGACCACCAGCCCATTGTTTCAGTAGACTGCATTGCTAAAAGAGGTAGTCGGGGCGCTTCGAGAGAATGCCAGCTAGGGGTCCCGTGTCGTGGGGTGCCAGGGAGGTGGTACAATGCTCCCTGCAAAAAATAGACGTGGAGACTTTCCTCACTATCTTTGAACAGATGGCCAAAAGGGATCAGAGAGACTGGGTGGATGTGCTTGTGCTCTACTAGATGGGGGAGTCTCAAAAAGCCTATCATGACCTTAGGAAGCAAGATGTGCGAGACTATGCAAAACTGAAAGCCAGGATTCCTGCTTACCTAGGGGTTATAGCTGCGGTGCGGGCTAGATGAGTCCGGTCCTGGGAATAGCGGTCAGACAGATCTCCTGGTAAATCAGATCATCTGGTAAATAAGTGGCTGCAACCCGATGTCTGCACACCCACACAGATCGTGGAGCAGGTGGTCATCGGTCTTTTTTTCCTGGGGCCTTCCCAGTACACTGCAGCATTAGGTCGGCCATGGATGACCCAAGGAGTGCGGATCATCTAGTGGAGTTGGAGGAGAGATTTGTAGTTACAGAGGGAAATCTCCAGGACGCTTCCCCAACCCGTCACCCAAAGGGAAACGACCCACTCTCAGTCAGACACGTCCACCATCCAAGGGGGTTGGAAGGAACTGCCAGGAGAAGTCCCGGCCCTGGAGGGGACTCTGTATTTAAAAAACTTGGGTTCGTTCAATGTTAGAGGTGTCGTGAGTTCGGTCATGTCATGGCTCAATGTCAATTAGGCCAAGAGCTTATAGAATGTGACACTGGCCGGCGCCAGTCCTTGTTTGCAGCTCCCTCATGTGTGGCCACCCATGGACTAGAGACTGAGCCAAAAGTATGTAAAATCAGGCTGAATGATTGTCCTATCACCACCCTACTGGACTCAGGTAGTCTTGTGACACTAGTTCATGACAGCATCATACCTGGGGGGCATATACCTGACAAGTTCATAAGTGTGGTGTGTATCCATGGTGACACCAGAATATATCCTGTCACCCTCGTGAAAATAGAGACATCATATGGGATAATGGACTATGAAGAGTAGTAAAAAACCCTTATGCATAATGTAATCTTGGGCAGTAATTTTAACTTGTTTTGGAAGTTGTGGGGGAAAGTACAGATGCTGAAATTAGTCTCAGTACCGGCCATTGGAAAGAGGGTGACATTTCTCCCTTGCAGATCTTCGCTGGAGAAGACAACATTCTTCCTGATTCCTGATTCCCTAGTGATACTTGAGGTAGAAGAAACATGGGATAAGTTAGGTCTGGCTCAAGTGAAGGATGACACTCTTAGATATGCAAGGGAGAATGTTGCCATTGTTAATGTAGTTTCCAAATATCCAGGAGCTGACCAATGGTTTCCCCACTTTGCTATGAATAATGAGCTATTGTATAGAGTGAACAAGAAAGATCTGGAAATCTTTGAGTCATTGCTGGTCCCTAAGTCTTATCTGCGCGGGGTTCTTGATGTGCTGACTTTATTCTTGATAAAACTCAGTGGACCTACACCAGCAGATGACATGGCTCCCCAAACCATCACTGATTGTGGAATATTCACACTAGACCTTGGAAATCAAGGTCCCAGAGTCTGGAGGAAGAGTGGAGAGGCCACAATCCAAGCTGCTGGAGGTCTAGTGTGAAGTTTCCACAATCAGTGATGGTTTGGGGAGCCATGTCATCTGCTGGTGTAGGTCCACTGTGTTTTATCAAGGCCAAAGTCAGCGCAGCAGTCTACCAGGACATTTTAGAGCACTTCATGCTTCCCTCTGCCGACAAGCTTTTTGGAGTTCGAAAAGTCATTCTCCAGCAGCACTTGGCGCCTGTCCACACTGCCAAAAGTACCAATACCTGGTTTACAAACAACAGTATCTCTGTGCTTGATTGGCAGCAAACTCGCCTGACCTTAACCCCATAGAGAATCTATGGGGTATTGTCAAGAGGAAGATGAGAGACACCAGACCCAACAATGCAGACGAGCTGAAGGCTGCTATCAAAGCAACCTGGGCTTCCATAACCCCTCAGCAGTGTCACAGGCTGATCACCTCCACAGAGCCTCATTGGCCAAAAAATGTAAAATATTACAGATCTCAGAAAATGGCGACACAAGAGAATTTTTTTTTTTTTTTTACAAATGTTTGAATTTTTTTTTCATTGCAAATAAAAAAATAACAATGCATATTTAATATTACCTAATCATACTGACTTGGAGAATCATATTGCCAGGTCAGTTTTACTGTTTAGCGAACATGGTAAATAAAACTGCGAAAAAACAATTGCAGAATTGTGCTTTTTTTCCGCTATTTCTTTACACATCGAATTTTGTTGCTACTTTCTAGTAAATCACATGATAAAATGAATGGTGTCATTCAAAAGTACAACTTATCCTTACAAGTTAACAAACAAGCAGTAACACTGATATGCGGACAGAAAAACAAAAATAAATATGGCTCTTGGAAGAAGAGGGAGGAAAAAACTATAGAGTAAAAATGAAAAATAGCGCCATCAGGAAAGGGTTAATTCAATATAATATACAAATATAGTGAATGAACTGTGGCAGACTGGTAGAGAGTGTCCTGCCCTCGTGGGCTACAATCAATTTCATTATGGATGTGGTCTTAATTGTGTCTGATTTAGGCTAAGTGCACACGATCAGGAATAATTGCGTTTTTTTCGCGGTTTTTCCGCGGTTTTCTGCGGTAAAAAACGCGATAAAAACGCAAGCATTAAGCATCCTATACATGTTAATTGATTCCGCATGTTTTGGCCACATGTTGCGTTTTTTTCCGCGAAAAAAACGCTTTGCGGAAAAAATAGCAACATGTTCATTAATTTTGCGGAATGTAAGCGGTTCATGTGCGGTGGTACCCAGGGTCTGGAGGAGAGGAGACTCTCCTCCAGGCCCTGGGTACCATATCCCTGGTAAAACAATAATTAAAATAAAAAATAATGATATTCTCACCTTCCGGCGGCCCCCGCAGCCTTCCCGCGGCCCCCGCAGCCTTCCCGCCTTCAGCGACGCTCCCGGCAACTTCCGGTCCCAAGAGTCCTTTGCGAGAATCACCCAGATGGCATAGCGGTCTCGCGAGATGCTACGTCATCGGTGTGATTTGTCGCAAAGCATCCTTGGGACCGGAGTTACCGGGAGCGTCGCTGAAGGCGGGAAGGCTGCGGGGGCCGCGGGAAGGCTGCGGGGCCGCCGGAAGGTGAGAATATCATTATTTATTATTTTTTTTATTATTTTTACATTAGATCTTTTTACTATTGATGCGACATAGGCGGCATCAATAGTAAAAAGTTGGTCACACTTGTCAAACACTATGTTTGACTCGTGTGACCAACCTGTCAATCAGTTTTCCAAGCGATGCTACAGATCGCTAGGAAAACGCTAGCATTCTGCAAGCTAATTACGCTTGCAAAACGCTATTATTCTGGCGGGAATCAGCATAAAAAAACGTGCGTATTTCCTGCGGGAGAAGTGCGGGATTGCCGCGGAAATTTCCGCGGCAATTCCGCAACGTGTGAACTTAGCCTTAATGTTTCATGATTAGTGTTGAGCGATAGTGCTCGATATCTAAAAATATCGTATCGAAATTGTATCGCCGATATCACTAAATATCGTCGATATCCGATTCCGATTCCGGAAGTCCAATGTAAGTCTATGGGAACAAAATATCGACATTAAAAAAAAACATTCTTGCCTTGTTGGTTAATTGTACATGAAGGAAAACAACAAAGACTAATGTAGAATGTATTGGGGGAGGTTGAGGAGACAATAAAGGCATACATGTTTAACCCAATGCATTGGAATAGCATTAATATATTTTTTTTTGGAAATACGTTTGGATTGACTAACAAATTGACAATGTTGTTAACCTTTTTTCTATTTTGTCAAATATGTATGTTTCACAACTTCCATGCTCTTCACCTTTTTAACTTTTGCCAGTGCCACACTTTCTCCTTCATAATCTTCAGCAGCAGCATCATCTTTCTCATCAAATTATTCTTCATCTTCACCTTCTTAATTTTCTTCTTAAACTTCTTGCTATTCATGTTTTTGTTTACATTACTCATATTGTTATTATTAAACTAATTAATCTTCTTCATATTCAAATTCTTCATCTTCTTCCTCTTCATCTTCTTCATCATATTCTTATTTGTGACAGAGTTTCCTGTACTTGTAATCTGTAAAAGTATGAATTGTTCATCCTTCCGTTCTTGCTGTCACAAAAGATTTAAATTACAACAGTATTTGTCCATGTTCAGTTTAGCCTGCAGCAGCAGCAGGCATTTTCCAGGGGCACCACGAGGAGGAACGGACTCACCCCATACACTGCTTAGTCTTCTTCTGCTTAGAATTTAGAGCATATATTTTGCTCTTCATTTTGGTCTTATACTTCATGTTCTTCTGCTTTTTGATCTTCTGCTTATTGTTCTTCTGTCTCTTGTTCTGTATCTTGTAGTTTGTCTTAACCTTCTTTGTCCTGTTGGTGATCTTCTTCTGGGTAATCTTTTATTTTTTCTTTGTGATGGTGTTCAGGCTGGTTGGCTTCATGCTCGTCGTCCTTGTTGTCGTCATCTTCTTCTGGGTGGTCTTTAAGGTCGTCTAATTTCCGAGAAACAGCTGACGTTACTGGAACCCTGACGGGTATCAGATGGAGCAAGAGACAATGGAAGTAACGAGGACCAGCTGACTGTGCTGGACCCCGGACGGGTAGCAGAAGGAAAAGAGGCAATGTCACAACCGAGTACCAGCTGACGTTACTGTGACATGGTTACTAAGCAGGAGGTACCTGTGCTCCAAAGCACTACCAAGGACCAGCAGACGTTGCTGGAACTCGGATACGGAGATGGAGGCACCTAGGCCAAAGGCACTGGGGAGAACCACTTGACGGTACTGGACCCCGGACGGGTAGAAGAACGCACCCATGAAAATGTAAGTTGACAGGACGCAAGCCGTCCGCAGTTACCGAATCACACAGTCCTACAGTGGGTGCTTATCCTATTGTCACAATGGAAACCGCCTTTATTTACATATCCCACAGCACACATAGGAATCACCTAAACTGCAGGCACCATAGAGTCGGCTAACCCGAATGCAACACAACAGCACAACTTATTGGAGGATAATTGACGTTCACACTGCCAGGAAACAGCTGTCGTGCTGTAACCAGGCTGGCCAGGAGTCAGTACCCCTGCCAATTACTTACGAGCAACAAATGGCGGTGTTGTAGCCCAGGGAGTAGAGTTCAGGTGGTAGAAAGATGAACATAACAGGAGACATGGAAAACGTTGCCAAACAGTTATTTAATCTGAAAACGGACAGGCAAATTCAGGTGAGATCCATGCCTTGTTCATTTTCAGAAAAGTAAGCCGGTCTACATTCTCTGAGGATAGTCGCATGCGACGGTCTGTTACTACACCACCTGCAGCACTAAAGACACGCTCAGATAATACACTGGCAGCAGGGCAAGCCAGCACCTCCAATGCATACTGGCTAAGCTCTGGCCATGTATCCAACTTAGACACCCAAAATTTGAAAGGGGAAGAGGCATCTGGGAGTACACTTAGAGGGAAAGCCAAGTAGTCTGTCACCATCTTACGGAAACGTTTCTTCCTGGTGACTGGAGCCGTCTCGGATGGTGTAGACCTTGCTGGCGCTGTCACAAAACTTTGCCACATTTGTAACATACAGCTCTTGCCCTGTGCAGAGGCGCTGCTTCTGATCCCTCTTGTTGTAGAGGTGTCTACACTGCCTCGACGCACAGAGCTGCTTTGTAAAGCAGTAGCAGCAGCAGCAGCAGCAGCTCTCTCGGCTGGAATGTACAACAGTATGGATTGCACCAGTGTGTCTTGGTACTCCTGCATTTTACGGTCCCGGTTCACCGGTGTGATGAGGGTTTGTAAGTTGTCCCGGTAGCGAGGGTCTAGGAGGGTGTACACCCAATAATCTGATGTGCTGAGAATGTGGGCGATGCGGCGGTCGTTTATCAGGCACTGAAGCATGAAATCAACCATGTGCTGCAGACTCCCAACTGGCCAACAAAGGCTGTCCTCTGGAAGAGGCGTCATCTCTGTCTCCTCTGCATCACCCCACCCTCGCTCTACATACTGACTACAGCGTTGTGTACCTCCCTCTGTAGGGATTTCTTCCTCCTCCATTGACTCCTCCTCCTCCTCCTCATCCTCCTCACAAAGTGAGCCCTGCCCAGCCCTTTGTGAGGAACCACGTTGCGCTGACTGTCCTGAAGGTAATTGAATTTGTGACTCCTCATCCTCCACCTCTTCCAAAACCTCTTCCTTTAGTGCTTTCAGTGATTTCTGAATCAGGCAGATAAGGGGGACAGTCATGCTGACTAGTGCATCATCTGCACTCGCCATCCGCGTTGAGACATCAAACGCACGCAAAACGTCGCAGATGTCCTTCATAGAGGCCCACTCAGTAGTGGTGAAGTGTGAACGGCGCAAATTGCGAGTTGATTGCGCCTGTTGCAGCTGATACTCCATTACTGCTGGCTGCTGCTCACACAACCGCTCCAACATATGTAACGTGGAATTCCACCTGGTGGGTACGTCACATATGATGCGATGTTCAGGAAGGCGAAATCTGACTTGCAGAGCTGCAATGCGCGATCTGGCCATGCTGGAACGTCGCAAGTGAGCGCACTCTAGGCGGACCTTGTGCAGCAGTGCATCAAGATCCAGATAGTCCCTCAAAAAACTCTGCACGACCAAGTTGAGCACATGTGCCAGACATGGTATGTGAGTGAGGTTGCCAGGGCCCAGAGCTGCCACCAGATTTCGGCCATTGTCACACACTACCAAGCCTGGCTGGAGATTAGCTGACAAAAACCACACGTCGCTCTCCTGCTTGATGGCATCCCAGAGCTCCTGCGCTGTGTGGCTTCGATTCCCCATGGGAATTAATTTCAGTACGGCCTGTTGACGTTTGGCCACGGCTGTGCTCATATCGGTCGCAACAGGTAAGCGTTCACGGGTCCATGTGGAGGTATACCGTGACGGCTCGTGATTCTGAGGAACTGGAGTAGGAGGAGGAATCAATGTGCACAGACTGGATTCCTGCAATCCTTGGAGTTGGCAGAACACGTACAGCGCCACTGGCAAGATCTGTACCCGGCTCCACAACATTGACCCAATGGGCAGTGAGGGAAAGGTATCGTCCCTGGCCATGGGTACTGGTCCACGCATCGGTGGTCAGGTGGACCCTGCTACTGACGGCGTTTAGTAGCGCATGTTTAATGTTTCCCTCGACATGTTTTTGCAGAGCAGGGACAGCTTGCCTGCTGAAATAAAATCGGCTTGGCACATTATATTGTGGGACTGCCAATGCCATAAAGTTCCTGAAACTGTCAGTCTCCACAGCCTGAATGACAGCATTTCAAGGGACAGGAGTTTTGCAAGGCCAGCATTCAGACCTGTGCTCATGGATGGTTTGCCGAGTATGGCCGTCTTTTATCCCATGCCTGTGTTACCGATGGCTGTTTTTTTGTTCTGGGAGTGTGACGATGACTGTGAACTTGCTGCAGTGGGTGGAATAACAGTTTGTCTATGGACAACAGTGACCGAGGTTCTTCCATGGAGATCCTGTGAGGAAGCCGAAACAGGTGTGTGAGAGCTGGAGGTAGAGGCTCGAACATGACCTAAAGATGTAGGTGCTGCTGTAGGTTGGCCTACATCTCCAGTGTGTCTTTGGAACTCAGCTACGTGCTTTGTCCGTACATGTGTCCACATATTTGTGGTATTCAGGTTCCTGATATTTTTACCTCTTTTAACTTTTTGCTTAAACAGCTTGCATTGAACATAGCAAATATCATCTACAAGTCTGTCAAAAAAGGACCACGCAGTGCAAGTCATGGGAGCGCCAATTTTGACAGTTCTAAGAGAACTGCTCCCAACAGGTGCCAAACTGGAGGCTACAGGCAAGCGAGTCTGCAGCCTACCTCTCCCTCCTCTTTGTACCGTTGGGACAATCTCTTCCTCAGAGCTGCTCCCACCACCTTCCTGTTGCTCACGCCATGTTGGGTCTCGGACTTCATCATCTCCACTACCCTCTTCCAACACCTGCTGCTGTTGGATGGTCTGGGCAGCACCATGCTCCACAAAACCTGGCACCTGAGTCTCATCATCATCATAAGATGCGTTCTGCGGTGTGCTGTCCATCAGCACTGGCTCACCCGCCTCTTCAGATTGAGAGAGACACAGCTGTTGCGCATCACTGCATACTCCCTCTTCTTCAAATTGCAGAATGCTGCTTGCCTGTGCCCGTGTTTGCGAGCCAACAGATTCTGAGAACAGAAGCAGAGACTCAGCTGGCTCCTGTACAGAACTCTCTGACTGCCTGGGCAATTTGACAGGCGTTGAACAGACAGATGGTTGCTCAACAGTGTTGTGTTCCTGAGAGGAGGTGGAAGGAATTGAAGTCGATGCATTGGCTGCCATCCAACCAACAACGGCTTCAATTTGTTCTTCCAGCAGCAGGGGGCACGCTGAGCTCCTACCAAAGTGCGCATAAAGGAACGCTCACGGGGAAAACTGGTGGATGCTGTGTCACTGAGGGCGGCAGCAGCCACAGAATCCCCACGTTCTCTCCCTGCTGAAACTCCACGGCCACGACCACGTGCCTTACTCACTGACTTCTTCATCTTGGTAGATTGATAAAGAGAGTCAGAAAAGTTATAAGGCCTAAGTGTGGTTATTACGCAGAGACTGAAGTGAACACTGAAACACAACTGTTCACAATCTGTGAAAGGCTACTCCTTTGTCTACTTCTATAGTGTTTGCAACCAATGTATTGTATACGGATGGAAGCGCGTCACACTAATAGATTATATTTTAAATGGAATGGAGCAGAACCAATTGGAGATAAATGAAAAGGATGAGCCACTGAGACACGCTCAGCAGAGTACAAGCAGCAGTGCTTGAACAAGTAACTGGAGCGTGATGTGCACTCAAAAAATAAAAAACACAGACTGAAGTGAACACTGAAACACAACTGTTCACAATCTGTGAAAGGCTACTCCTTTGTCTACTTCTATAGTGTTTGCAACCAATGTATTGTATACGGATGGAAGCGCGTCACACTAATAGATTATATTATTTTAAATGGAATGGAGCAGAACCAATTGGAGAAAATGAAAAGGATGAGCCACTGAGACACGCTCAGCAGAGTACAAGCAGCAGTGCTTGAACAAGTAACTGGAGCGTGATGTGCACTCAAAAAATAAAAAACACAGACTGAAGTGAACACTGAAACACAACTGTCCACAATCTGGGAAAGGCTACTCCTT
Organism: Oophaga sylvatica; assembly: GCA_033576555.1. Classification (NCBI taxonomy): domain Eukaryota; kingdom Metazoa; phylum Chordata; class Amphibia; order Anura; family Dendrobatidae; genus Oophaga; species Oophaga sylvatica. The sequence goes on along the minus strand of JARQOD010000005.1, from coordinate 532,437,000 downwards.
TGTCTACTTCTATAGTGTTTGCAACCAATGTATTGGATACGGATGGAAGCGCGTCACACTAATAGTTAAATTGCATGGAGCTGCAAGAATTACACTGAAGGAAAAAAAAAAGAGTCTGTGAGTGACACGTGCAGATGCCTACAGACAGCGTTGCATGCAGAGCAAACTGCAGCGTCACCTGCACTCACACACACCTTGCAGAGCTGTTAAAACAACACTGCAGGCAAAAAGAAGCTTTACACAGCGGTTGGTGCTAGCCTGCCTACAGCACACTACACTAAATCGCAATCTCTAACTGTCCCTCAGAGTCAGCACAGCAGCGTTCTGTCCCTTACTGAATTCACAGCACAGTGACGCTAAAATGGCGGCGGCTCCTTTTATAGTGCATTCTGACATAATTTCAGCATCCAATCACAGCCATGCCATTAGTTAAGATGACCGCAACATTACAGGATGTGCCCACACTTCTTAGGATTCCTCATTGGCTGACTAAAATCACATTGCCTCTCAAAGAATTATGGGAACTTCCGATTCCGGTATTCGATAAGACGAAAATATCGAAACGAATTATCGAAAGGCCGATAGAGCTAATATCGGCCGATAGCCGATATTTGCAGTATCGTATCGCTCAACACTATTCATGATCATTAGTTTATAAGGAGCTTTCAAAAATAAGCAAATTGCAGGATTGAACACTGGCGAGAACCCCATTGATCATCTGTGATCTGCCGGTTAAAATAATCAGCAAGTGTTTAATTTCCCAACAGCGCCACCAGAGGGGAAATAAAGTATTACACAATTATAGGATATAGGTGTAATACATAGACATGGCAAGTCCTCCCGTGCAAGAGGTGCCATATTCTGCCACTAATTGATCAAGGACCCCTTTCCCTTTTTATATATTATGCTCTTTTATTAATTTCTAACAAAATTGGATTGCTAGAATTTTTTTTTTATAGTTTCTCTTGTGGGATCTACTAAAATCTGCCTGGAATCCGGATATTAAACATTGCTCTCATCATCATATTTTAACAATGTAGTGAAAAAAAAAAGATGGTCCGTTATTTGGCAGAATTTCTTCCCAGAATTCACGCTTCATGTTCCAGCAGGATGTCATTAAATCTACAAAAGCCCAGCCTAACAGTTTTCAAAAGGATTAACCAAAGCAGTTCTCCTAACAAAACACTAATCTAAACATGAAAACATTGATTTTCTCATTTTTAATGAGACCGCAATGACGATGAATGGCACGGTTGTGCAGCACACACGCAACATCATTCCGTCTCACGTACAATACATTTTACGATATTACCGAATGCTGATACATTTAGTAAAAATGCAGTGTATTAAGGAGATCGTGGGAGAGTTTCCTAAAAACAGCGCCACTCTTGTCCATTGGCAAGGTTTGGTAATGCAGCTGTCTTCTTGCACTTACAGGGGGTTTCCTGTCTTATGAAGTGATTGCATATCACTAGGATAGCCCATCATTTATTGATTGATAGCTAGTCTGCACATTGTATCGCAGAACCGAAGATAAAAACAAAATGAGCATAAACCCTATAGGAAATGAATAAATAAATAGTAATAGTACATGTAAATAAAATAGGATACTCAGTTAACACTGTTTTTATTTTGAAAAAAGTGTAAAAGCCATCCCACCGCGACAAGGTGACCCAATCGGGATGGTCCTATCTCTAGTTTTAAATCCTCACCTTTAGTCAGCCGACCTTAATATAGATGGGGCAGAGGCCCGACTCGTCAGACACCTGCCCATGGGTAGCTGTATAGATGAAATACCTAGCTCAGAAATGGGAGACTCACCCCTGTTTATAGAGTTCAAGAAACTACAGCAAAACCAAAGAAATGAGCCGGAGCATAAGTCGGTACATGTGCAATGTGTAGGAGCACACTGTGTCCATTTCACAGACAAAACCTAAGATAAAAACAAAATGAGCAAATACCCTGCAGTAAGAAAATAGTAATAGTGCTTGTAAATAACATTATTTTGATGAAAAAAAAAAAGGAAAATCCATCCCACCGCGACAAGGTAACCCAATTAGGATGGTCCTATCTCTAGCGTTAAAACCTCACCTTGTGTTATCCGACCTCAATACAGAAGGGGGCAGAGCAGGGTGGTGTTAACTAAGTGCCCTAAGTTATTTACAGGTATTATTACTATTTACTTACTGCCTGGGTATAAGCTCATTTTGTTTTTATCTTAGATTTTGCCTGTTAAAGAGCCACAGTGTGAACGCGCTCTTACACATTGCACTTCTACCAACTTATGTTCCGGTTCATTTCTTTGGTTCTTTTGTCTATTGTTGGATGCAGAAGGAGTTATCTAAGAATCCATGAGTGAACTTATTCTGATTGGAGAGTTTGTAATTCTATTACCTTTCTCTTTTTTTTGGTTCTTTTGTGATGATTGCTGATTACAGACCACATTGAAGTTGAATTGAACTTTGATGTGGTCATAAATTTAGCTTAGTGGAGCTTGGAAAAAGACAGATAAGCCTTACAGACTACTTTAGAATGAGATAAATGACAGATTCCCTGTTCACTCCTTCTGCAGCTGTGAATAGACAGTGCAACCCAAAGGCAATAAAAGACAAACGGTGCAAATATTTTTAATGACACCCAATGTAAAAAAATGATTTTTATTACAAAATACATACATTCAAGTAAAAAAAAAATGGCCCGAACTTGTCCAACTCCTTTCAGTAGATGGTTTTGCACCCAGGATGGAAGGGCTTGGTTGTTACAGTATTTCACCTATACATTTTCCATAAGCCCCTGGCTCATTCCCTACCTCTTTAGTTGGTAAAAGTGTTTGTTTTCTGGATATAGAAGGTCCCTGCCACCCAACAGCAGGTCCCATTTCTCCAAGGGTCTCAAAGCCGAATGGTCTGTCTCTATATATTTGCCACTTGCCAAAAAAAAAAAACTCAATGGCAAATGAAGTTTGCTCAAACATTTGCAACACAAATGTCTCCTGGGAATTTTAACAAAGTGAAATATCTGTACAGTAAATATCTGATTGGAGGAATTCAGGCCCGTATACATCAGAGGGCACTTTCCCATTGCAGGAGTGTGAGAGGCGTATTTACTTGCTAAAACTTGGCACATTCTTGTAAATATTGACATAAAATGTTTTGAAATGTTCCGAATTCTTGGAGATTAACCCATCTCAAGCTGCCAACTTCTTCAAGAATTTCCTGCAGCCTGCTCATCCAGTATCTATGGTTTACATAGCTGAGGTTCATCTCACACCACAGGTCCATAAATTACATCAGGCAAACAAAAACAGCCAGGTACCTGTATTCCCAAGATAAAAATAGCTCCTCGAAAGGGGAAATAGTTTGGAGCAAAAATATGTGATAAATTCGGAAATATTCATCTCAGAATGTCATGCCTGCTAAATATTTTGCATTCTTTATTTTAAAAATTCCATTAAAAGATCTAAATTAACGTTAAAAGTAAAGAGTTTTACTATTTTTTTCGTAAGTCAATAATACATGAGAAAATATGAAACTTTGTAATATGACTTATCAGAGAAATTCGCTTCTTTCTTCTCCTTGACTGATCTTTCATTCTCAAAATTCTCAATTCACTGGTAAAATGTGTCTTCAGTGAATACAGATTTTCCCGTTAGTGAGATAGGAGATGAGTTAGTGCTTACAAAGTTCTATGGAAAACTATAACTGACGTTTCAGAAATTCCTGCAGTAGAATGTCTGTCTGCCGGTAGCTCCTCCTCCCATCTCCATAGAATTTTTAAAGCACCAATTGTCATCTCCATTCTCATGTCTGTTTGCCTCTCTAGCTCCTCCTCCCATCTCCATGGAATTTTTAAAGCACCAACTGTCATCTCCTATCTAATGTCTGTCTGCCTCTAGCTCCTCCTCCCATCTCCATAAAATTTTTAAAGCACCAACTGTCATCTCCATTCTCATGTCTGTCTACCTCTAGCTCCTCCTTCCGTCTCCATAGAATTTTTAAAGCACCAACTGTCATCTCCTATCTCATGTCTGTCTGCCGGTAGCTCCTCCTCCCATCCCCATAGAATTTTTAAAGCACCAACTGTCATGTCCTATCTCATGTCTGTCTGCCTCTAGCTCCTCCCATCTCCATGGAATTTTTAAAGCATCAACTGTCATCTCCATTCTCATGTCTGTCTGCCTTTAGCTCCTCCTCCCATCTCCATGGAATTTTTAAAGCACCAACTGTCATCTCCATTCTCATGTCTGTCTGCCTCTAGCTCCTCCTCCCATCTCCATAGAATTTTTAAAGCACCAACTGTCATCCCCATTCTCATGTCTGTCTGCCTCTAGCTCCTCCTCCCGTCTCTATAGAATTTTTAAAGCATCAACTGTCATCTCCTATCTCATGTCTGTCTGCCGGTAGCTCCTCCTCCCATCCCCATATAATTTTTAAAGCACCAACTGTCATCTCCATTCTCATGTCTGTCTGCCTCTAGCTCCTCCTTCCGTCTCCATAGAATTTTTAAAGCACCAACTGTCATCTCCTATCTCATGTCTATCTGCCTCTAGCTCCTCCCATCTCCATGGAATTTTTAAAGCATCAACTGTCATCTCCATTCTCATGTCTGTCTGCCTCTAGCTCCTCCTCCCATCTCCATGGAATTTTTAAAGCACCAACTGTCATCTCCATTCTCATGTCTGTCTGCCGGTAGCTCCTCCTCCCATCTCCATAGAATTTTTAAAGCACCAACTGTCATCCCCATTCTCATGTCTGTCTGCCTCTAGCTCCTCCTCCCGTCTCCATAGATTTTTTAAAGCATCAACTGTCATCTCCTATCTCATGTCTGTCTGCCTCTAGCTCCTCCTCCCATCTCCATGGAATTTTTAAAGCACCAACTGTCATCCCCTATCTCATGTCTGTCTGCCTCTAGCTCCTCCTTCCATCTCCATGGAATTTTTAAAGCACCAACTGTCATCCCCATTCTCATGTCTGTCTGCCTCTAGCTCCTCCTCCCATCCCCATAGAATTTTTAAAGCACCAACTGTCATGTCCTATCTCATGTCTGTCTGCCTCTAGCTCCTCCTCCCATCTCCATGGAATTTTTAAAGCACCAACTGTCATCCCCTATCTCATGTCTGTCTGCCGATAGCTCCACCTCCCATTCCCATAGAATTTTTAAAACACCACCTGTCATCTCCTATCTCATGTCTGTCTGCCTCTAGCTCCTCCTCCCGTCTCCATAGAATTTTTAAAGCACCAACTGTCATCTCTTATCAAACGTCGGTCTGCCTTTAGCTCCTCCCATCTCCATGGAATTTTTAAAGCACCAACTGTCATCTCCTATCTCTTGTCTGTGTATGCCGCTAGCTCCTTCCACTTTCTCTCATCTCCATAGAATCTTATGAGCACCAACTATCATCTCCTATCTCAGCAATGGGAAGATATTGTCTTCTCTGTATACAGATTTTATCCGTGAATTGAGAATAAGAGATCAGTCCAGGAGAAGAAAGAAGCAGATTTCTCTAATAAGATATATTACAAAAGTTTTCCTGTGTACTATTATTTTTTATTAAATAAAAATTAATATTTTTCAACAGCGTCACTGAAATGTCACTGTATAGAAGAGCAGCTGCATGTGATCATGTAGCTGCGGGAGCGGGGAGCTGGCTGTTTTTAGACACAGTCGTGCTCTCCATAGAGAAGACAGGAATGGTTTTATTACCATCTCTGCCTTCCCGGTCACTGAAGAAGCACTGTGTCTACAGAAAAAGGAATTGCTAACGGCGGTCATGTGATTACTGGGTGTAGGGAGGGTGCAGGCGGTGCTGGGACCTAAAGGTACTGCCACACTAAACAATCCCGCTAGCGATCACGATAACGACGCATACTAATGCGATCGCTAGCGGGATTGTTTCTATATCGCTAAGTGCGGCCACATTTAGCGATATAGTTAACGACGCTATCGCCGTTAGCGATCTTCTTAACGACTTTAGCGGTACAAAAGTACCGCTAAATCGCTAAGAAAAGGTGCCACACTAGCGATATATACTTACCCAGCGGGAGCGCCGACGAGAAAATAGGGTCCGGAACGATTCCAGCGACGAGCGAGATCACAGCAGGAAGCTCGTCGCTGGCAGATGCCGCACTGAACAAATCGCTAACGGGATCGCTAAATAGTGACGTTTTTTAGCGATCCCGTTAGCGATATTGTTCAGTGTGGCATACCCTTAAGACACCAAGTCAGCTCTGCTGTGCAGTCAGGAGGCTGAATTTTCACTGCAACTCGGGCTAATATATCAGCCCCAGTTACAGGAAAAATTAAGTAAAAAAATAAGGATTTTTATGATCTTGTGGGAGGACACATTATGTGAAATAAAATGAAATATAAAAAAATTAAAAGTAGTTAAAAAGATAAATAAATAAAAGCTGCTGTCAATCCAAATCGTTGTTACTAGTCCCACCCACATTGGAAAAATAATGTTCTGATATACTGTATATTAACTAATTATTTTGGATTATTTTTCTCCTTTTTGAGACATTTACTTTTTAATCTTTTGTTAACACTTGTTTACATTTTACAGTTTACTTTTTTTTACATTTTGTTTACTTTCATTTATTTTTTTTACCTTTTTATTACTTTTTTGTGATATTTTCAAAGCTGACTTTTCATTTAAAATAGAAAAAAATAAGAAAACCCAAAGAGACATTGATTGGTAGACGTCTCTAATCATCGCTTTATAAAATAAAGCAAGCAATAATATACATCTGTAACGTATCAAGTTTATTGTGTGTACTTTTAGCATTATTAGCTCAAATTTAAATTTCTTTTTTTGGCCGAGTGTTGATTTTATCCTTCCAAGTGTAATCAGGTTCTTCTTTTATCTCTTTTTCTAGAGATTTTACATTTTCTTTAGTGTGTTTGACAGAAATTCCCAAAGACCCAGAATAATTTATAGCTGCGTATCCTCTTTTCCCCTTGAAATATCTACGCGATGATATCATATATTGTGGGTTATTTATGTATTTCCAGCTATCCCATTGAGCGATACTTATCGTTTCGGCCTGACGTTCGCCTGGTACATACGAGAACCGTGTTGCACAGCAAAATCTGACGTTTTTACACTCTGCAAGCGCAGGTCAAATCAGGTGAACTCCTATCTGCATCATCTGCTAGTGAAGATCGTGTATTCGTGCCGTATTTTATAAAGTCGAATCAGGAAATATGTGAGATATACATAAAATATATTTCCTACTGTAAGACATTAAAAGCATACTTGCCAACTCTCCAAAAACTATCCGAGAAGTTCCAAGAATAAGGGGAGATCTACCGGACTCCCGGAAGAGTCAGCAAATTTCCGTAGTTCAGCAGAAGCCTCTTCTCCGAAAATTTGCATTTCATGTAGGATTCTTCTGGCAACGTGGGATCAAAAGTTTGGGGTGACCACCTGCAAATCCCTAAAGTCTTCTCTTCTACTGGATTCTACTGGATTCCAGGTTTGGAAAGTTAGCAAGCATAATTTAAAGGGTTTAGAAAAACATTGCTACTTTCCTCTAGAAATAGTCTCACATAAGTCCACGTCTTGAGTTCGGTATTGCAGCTCAGCTCCGTAGATAAAACACAAGAAAAAAAACAAAATGAGCATCTACCTTGCAGTAAGTAAATAGTAATAGTACATGTAAATAACATAGGGGACTTAGCTGACACTATTTTGATCTAAAATTCGTAAAATCCATCCCATCGCGACAAGGTGACCCAATCGGGACGGTCCTACCCTATCTCTAGTATTAAAACCTCAGCCGGCCTCAATGTGAATAAGGGTAGAGTAGGTTAAGGGCCTCAACTGGTCAACCAGCTGTCCATGGGAAACCATATAGATAAATGCCTAGCTCAGAAGAGGGGGCCAGTTCCAATGATGTGAATGGGGTTACAATCAGAGTTAAGCAAAATTATTTGCACAATCAAGGCCAAGTGGTCAGTTGGTAGTCCATGGCCTCTGGACCATGGACTACCATCCTCCTATGTGCCAGTACCTTCTAATTGGTAGACCCAGTGTGACATCATATTTGTGACCCTGTACACCCCGGACTTATTAATTAGAAGAGGCCCCAGTGACGCAGGAGGGTAGTAGGAGGTTCGCAAGGACTACCAACGTAACCGGTGGACCAGGGTCTTGATGATTTTTTGGCTTAGCTCTAGTTTCAAAACCTAGTACACCCTCTAGGCAGGCGCGGTACTATTTTTGGATGAAATTGGTCATGTTTTTCCAATTGTAGGCGAAACAATAGAATTTAATCGTAGCCACCATACTAGAATCCTAATGAAAAAAAAATATTTTCCATGTTAATTTGTAAAATTGATTTGCCTTTTTTTTTATCAATAAAGATATTAATAATATCCATATTTGCTGTTAATTTTTGACTTCACTTCTTGCTGTGTACATATGGACTCTTGAAAAAGTTTGGCACGCTTGATGAATATTTCCACTATGTTTAAGCACAAAGCTGAGACAAGAGGAATGACGGTTAGGCCCTCAAAGACTCTAAGATAATATTGTGAGTGGCGCCGTATGTTTATATTGTAGTTTGTGCAGTGTTTTCGCGACCGTAAGCAAAGTAAGAAAAAATCTATATATTTTTTTATATAGTTTTTTTTATTGTTTTGGCTAAAGTCCCAACAACTTTTATACAGTGGATTTTTGTGAAGTAGATAGATCGACCACTTGGCAGCAAATCAGATTGTGGAAATGATGGCAGAGAAAGGAGTTGGCTGATTTTTTGGAAGACAGTGACAAGTCAACTCGTGATTACATGATTTCATGGTGGCATGTGACCACAACAATGTCTTGAATCGAGTGGTATTAGAATGGTCAGTGTTGGCTTTCATCTAAGTAAACTTAAAGCAACCACCGAAAAGGGACTATACATTTTCCATCCATAGTCATCTTACTTGGTGCTCGGCACTCCGTTTACTCCTCTGTCCAGATCGTCATTGCTTTCCTTCTGCGTTAACCATGGCCGCCATAGGAGGCAGTACCATTTAGAAAATGTGTTTATTCCATCATAGGGAAAATTCTGGGACATAGAACTTAAAACAGTTGGTACATGAAGTCTCTTTTCACTCTCATGTTATTTGTGTTTTGTTTCTTCCTTCCAAAACTTGATTCGAACAACTTCTCCAAGAAGGTCATTTCTCATTCCTTGACTATGACATTGAGTGCCCACGCACTGGGCTAGTTCTATCCTTAACCATTTCCTTTCTAATATGGTAACCTATTATCCTTTTTCTATACCTTATGCTGTCCTAAGCTTATCCTTATGCTACGCTCACATTAGGCATTAACACCTTATATACTGTACATCACCATAGTACATTACTGTTATGTTACGGTAGCTGAGGAGTGCAGGTAAAAAAGGAAATACACCAGAGCAGTTGGAATCTATGAGATTGCAGCACCCCGACCAACCACCACAACCAGAGGCAGCCGTGGAGCGCTCCCACGTTGGTCCTAGACGCCTCGTCACAGCCTGAGAAACTAACTACACCTAAAGATAGAAATAGGAAAGCTATCTGCCCCGGAGCAGAACCCCAAAGATAATAGAAAGCCCCCAAACATGTAATGGCGGTTAGACAAGAGGAAATACTGACACAGAAAGAAAATAGTATGAGCAAACGCTGGGGCCCAAACTATCTAAATAGAAAAGGACAGGAAGGGTACTTACTGCAATCTCAGAAAACCCTGAAAAAACACCAACTCTACTAATTTCAAAATCACCTGAGATCACACGACCTCTACCACCTAAATTAGTTCTCTGGTGTAAAAAAAAATCAAAACAGCAGCCACTGAAAAAAAACTGGAAAAAGCAAAAGTACAAAACACAGTGGCTGGACTAAACTGAGAGGGCAAAAGCCCCCGGAGGGGACCCAGAAGACCCCCACAGAAGTGCAGGACAAAATGCAAAAATATAGCAAAAACACAAAATAAGAAATTGTCTTATCTGAAAGCAGGAGATGCAGACACGACACAGCAGGCTACAAGGGAAACTGGAAAGAAGGATTCAGACCAGAACAATTGATCACCGGCAACCCTGATGGGAAAATGACTCCCTTATATAAGACCAATCAGTAACACCTGATTCCCAGTCCTCACAATCCTCACTAGTACCGCTTGTAACCACCAGAGGGAGCCTCTGCTCAGAACTCATCTCAAACCCATTCACAACAGTACCCCCCCCTTGAGGAGGGGTCACCGAACCCTCATTTGAGCAACCAGGTCGGTCAGGATGAGTTCTATGATACGCACGGATAAGTCTCCTAGCATGGATGTCCGAAGCAAACACCCAAGAATTGTCTTCCTGACCATAACCTCTCCATTTAACCAAATACTGGAGTCTTCGTCTAGAAAAACGAGAATCCAATATTTTCTCAACCACATACTCCAGATTGCCCTCAACCAAAACAGGGTCAGGAGGCACAGCAGCAGGAACCACTGGCTCAACAAACCTCTTCAACAAGGACTTGTGGAACACGTTATGGATCTTAAATGTCCCTGGAAGAAGCAAACGAAAAGAAACAGGATTAATAATCTCCATGATCTTATAAGGTCCAATGAACCTAGGCTTAAATTTAGGAGATGCTACTCTCATAGGAATATTCTTTGAGGACAACCAGACCAAGTCCCCCACTTTAAACCGAGGACCATCAGTCCTATGCCGGTTAGCAAACCGCTGGGCCTTCTCCTGAGAGAGGGACAACCTCTCCACTACCTGGTCCCAAATCTGCTGCATACGCTCAACAACAGAGTCAACACCTGGACAGACAGAAGCCTCCGTCTGTCCTGAAGAAAATCGAGGTGAAACCCAGAATTACAGAAAAACGGAGACATCAAAGTGGCAGAGCTAGCCCTATTATTAAGAGCAAACTCAGCCAAAGGCAAAAAAGAGACCCAGTCATCCTGATCAGCAGACACAAAGCATCTTAGATAAGTCTCCAATGTCTGGTTTGTTCTCTCAGTTTGACCATTGGTCTGAGGATGAAATGCCGAGGAGAAAGACAATTGAACACCCAGTTTAGAACAAAAAGTCCTCCAAAATCTGGAAACAAACTGGACTCCTCTGTCAGACACAATGTTCTCAGGAATGCCGTGTAAACGAACCACGTGCTGAAGGAACAACGGCACCAATTCAGAGGAGGAAGGCAACTTAGGTAATGGCACAAGATGTATCATTTTGGAAAACCTATCACAAATTACCCAGATGGTGGTCATTCTCTGAGAAACAGGAAGATCGGAAATGAAATCCATAGAGATATGGGTCCATGGTCTCTTGGGCACAGGCAATGGCATCAACAAACCACTAGAGCGAGAGCAAGGCTTGGAGCGAGAGCAAGTCCCGCAGGACTGCACAAATTCCCTGACATCGCGAGACAAGGTAGACCACCAAAAGGACCGACTAACCAAGTCTCTGGTACCAAAAATTCCGGGATGTCCAGCCAATGCGGAACCATGAATCTCAGACATCACACTCTTTTTCCATTGGTCCGGGACAAACAATTTTCCAACAGGGCAGCGCTCGGGCCTATCCTCCTGACACCCCTCCAGAGCAAGTCTCAAATTGGGCGAGATGGCGGAAAGAACTACACCCTCCTTCAAAATAACAGAGGGATCAGATAGCTCAGGAGAGTCCGCAAGGAAACTCCTCGAGAGGGCATCCGCCTTAACATTCTTAGTGCCAGGAAGAAAGGAAACCACAAAATTAAAACGTGTGAAAAACAAGGCCCACCTGGCCTGTCTAGGATTGAGTCGCTTGGCAGATTCCAGATAGACCAGATTCTTATGGTCCGTAAGGACCACCACCTGATGTTTGGCTCCCTCCAGCCAATGTCTCCACTCTTCAAAAGCCCACTTCATGGCCAATAACTCCCGATTACCCACGTCATAATTACGTTCAGTAGGAGAAAATTTTCGAGAGAAAAAGGCACAAGGGTTACTTTTAGAGGTCTCTGGATCTTTTTGGGACAAAACGGCACCTGCCCCAATTTCAGAGGCATCAACCTCCACCTGAAATGGCAGAGAAACATCAGGCTGCCGTAGAACAGGAGCAGAGGTGAATCTCTGCTTAAGTTCCTGAAACGCAGAGACTGCCTCAGGAGGCCAATTCACCACATCAGAACCCTTTCTGGTCAAATCAGTTAATGGTTTAACAATAACCGAGAAATTACCAATAAATTTACGATAAAAATTGGCAAAACCCAAAAATCTCTGAAGAGCCTTTAATGAAGTAGGTTGGACCCAATCACAGATGGCCTGAACCTTGACCGGGTCCATTTCAATAACAGATGGGGACAAAATGAATCCCAGAAATGAGATCTTCTGTACGCCAAAAAGACACTTTGATCCCTTCACATACAGAGCATTCTCTCTCAAAATCTGGAATACAGTTCGAACATGTTTCACATGAGAGTCCCAGTCATTAGAAAAATCAAGATATCATCCAAATAAACAATCAGAAACTTGTCCACAAAATCCCTGAAAATGTCATTCATGAAGGACTGGAAGACGGAAGGAGCATTAGTGAGCCCAAAGGGCATCACAAGGTACTCAAAATGCCCTTCAGGGGTGTTAAATGCCGTCTTCCATTCATCCCCGTGCTTAATGCAAATAAGGTTATACGCCCCCCTGAGGTCAAGCTTGGTAAACCAAGTAGCGTTTTTCACCCTGGAAAACAGGTCAGAAATCAAGGGTAACGGGTATTGATATTTCACAGTAATATTGTTCAAGAGACGATAATCAATACACGGCCTTAATGAACCATCTTTTTTGGCCACAAAGTAAAAACCGGCACCTAAGGGTGAAGAGGATGGTCTGATATGACCCTTCTCCAATGATTCCTTGATATAAGACCGCATAGCGTCATGTTCAGTACAGACAAGTTAAAAAGGCGACCTTTAGGGAATTTACTACCTGGCACTAATTCAATAGCGCAGTCATAGCTCCTATGGGGAGGTAAGGATGCAGATTTACTTTCGCTAAACACATCAGAAAAATCAAACAAAAAGTCAGGAACATCCTCAGCCTGGGGGGAGGCAGAAAAAACAGGAGTGTTGGTATTAACACATTGGCAGCCCCAACTGGTTACAGACACAGATTTCCAATCCAAAACAGGATTATGAGACTGCAACCAAGGGAAACCAGCACTATAATGTCATGCAGATTATATAGAACCAAAAATTTGCAGCACTCCTGTGATCAGGTTCAACCCTCATTATCACCTGAGTAGAAAACTGGGGTTTATTCTCAGCCAAAGGGGTAGAATCGATCCCCAGTAAAGGAATAGACTTCTGTAGGGTATCAAGGGAAACCCACAACGTTTAGCAAAATCATAATCCATCAGGTTAATAGCTGCTCCAGAATCAACGAAAGCCTGAGCAGAAAATGAGGACAGAGAGCATATCAGAGTGACAGTTAATAAAAACTTAGTCTGAACACTACCCAAGACAACTGAGCGTGCAAAATGTCTTCCCCGCTTAGGGCAGACTGAAATAGCATGAGAGGCATCACCACAGTAGAAACATAACCCATTGCGCTTTCGAAAATCATGACGCTGTGCCCCAGACACCACTCCATCACACTGCATGGGCTCAGCAACTGGCTCACAAGGCAACACCACTCCACGCATACTTCTCCGCTCACGCAAACGTCTGTCAATTTGAATCGCTAATGACATAGAATCATTGAGACCAGAGGGGACAGGGAATCCCACCATAACATCCTTTACATTATCCGACAGACCCTTCCGGAAAAGGGCCGCCAAAGCGTCGTCATTCCATTTGGTCAGGACTGCCCACCTACGGAATCTCTGACAGTATAACTCAGCGTCATCAAGCCCCTGATTTAATGCCAACAAGGCTTTTTCAGCTTGATCAGTGACATTAGGCTCATCGTACAATAACCCCAAAGCCTGAAAAAATGCATCAACATCACTCAAAACAGGATCCCCAGGTATCAGGGAAAAAGCCCAATCCTGAGGATCGCCGCGCAGGAGAGAGATGATAATTTGAACCTGCTGCGCTGCGTTTCCTGAGGACTTAGATTTTAAGGCAAGAAACAATTTACAATTATTTTTGAAATTCTGAAACTTAGCTCGATCCCCTAAAAACAAATCTGGCATGGGGATCCTAGTTCCACAACAGGCAACCTAGCAAGATATGCAGCAATACTCTGAACCTCAGTGGCAAGCTGATCCACACGGCCAGACAACTGTGCAAACTCCATTGGGAGAAAAGATCCTCCCCAGCACCCAGAGATACAGAGGGAAAAAAAAAAAAAAAAATGCAACAAACAGAAAAATATCTCTGACAACTTTTCTTCCTTCAAAATATTTTTTCCCTTCTGTAGTACCATACAATTGTTTTGGCCGGTGATACTGTTTTGTTACGGTAGCTAAGGAGTGCAGGTAAAAAAGGAAATACACCAGAGCAGTTGGAATCTATGAGATTGCAGCACCCCGACCAACCACCACAACCAGAGGCAGCCGTGGAGCGTTCCTACGTTGGTCCTAGACGCCTCGTCACAGCCTGAGAAACTAACTACACCTAAAGATAGAAATAGGAAAGCTATCTGCCCCGGAGCGAACCCCAAAGATAATAGAAAGCCCCCAAACATGTAATGGCGGTTAGACAAGAGGAAATACTGACACAGAAAGAAAATAGTATGAGCAAACGCTGGGGCCCAAACTATCTAAATAGAAAAGGACAGGAAGGGTACTTACTGCAATCTCAGAAAACCCTGAAAAAACACCAACTCTACTAATTTCAAAATCACCTGAGATCACACGACCTCTACCACCTAAATTAGTTCTCTGGTGTAAAAAAAAATCAAAACAGCAGCCACTGAAAAAAAACTGGAAAAAGCAAAAGTACAAAACACAGTGGCTGGACTAAACTGAGAGGGCAAAAGCCCCCGGAGGGGACCCAGAAGACCCCACAGAAGTGCAGGACAAAATGCAAAAATATAGCAAAAACACAAAATAAGAAATTGTCTTATCTGAAAGCAGGAGATGCAGACACGACACAGCAGGCTACAAGGGAAACTGGAAAGAAGGATTCAGACCAGAACAATTGATCACCGGCAACCCTGATGGGAAAATGACTCCCTTATATAAGACCAATCAGTAACACCTGATTCCCAGTCCTCACAATCCTCACTAGTACCGCTTGTAACCACCAGAGGGAGCCTCTGCTCAGAACTCATCTCAAACCCATTCACAACAGTACCCCCCCCTTGAGGAGGGGTCACCGAACCCTCATTTGAGCAACCAGGTCGGTCAGGATGAGTTCTATGATACGCACGGATAAGTCTCCTAGCATGGATGTCCGAAGCAAACACCCAAGAATTGTCTTCCTGACCATAACCTCTCCATTTAACCAAATACTGGAGTCTTCGTCTAGAAAAACGAGAATCCAATATTTTCTCAACCACATACTCCAGATTGCCCTCAACCAAAACAGGGTCAGGAGGCACAGCAGCAGGAACCACTGGCTCAACAAACCTCTTCAACAAGGACTTGTGGAACACGTTATGGATCTTAAATGTCCCTGGAAGAAGCAAACGAAAAGAAACAGGATTAATAATCTCCATGATCTTATAAGGTCCAATGAACCTAGGCTTAAATTTAGGAGATGCTACTCTCATAGGAATATTCTTTGAGGACAACCAGACCAAGTCCCCCACTTTAAACCGAGGACCATCAGTCCTATGCCGGTTAGCAAACCGCTGGGCCTTCTCCTGAGAGAGGGACAACCTCTCCACTACCTGGTCCCAAATCTGCTGCATACGCTCAACAACAGAGTCAACACCTGGACAGACAGAAGCCTCCGTCTGTCCTGAAGAAAATCGAGGGTGAAACCCAGAATTACAGAAAAACGGAGACATCAAAGTGGCAGAGCTAGCCCTATTATTAAGAGCAAACTCAGCCAAAGGCAAAAAAGAGACCCAGTCATCCTGATCAGCAGACACAAAGCATCTTAGATAAGTCTCCAATGTCTGGTTTGTTCTCTCAGTTTGACCATTGGTCTGAGGATGAAATGCCGAGGAGAAAGACAATTGAACACCCAGTTTAGAACAAAAAGTCCTCCAAAATCTGGAAACAAACTGGACTCCTCTGTCAGACACAATGTTCTCAGGAATGCCGTGTAAACGAACCACGTGCTGAAGGAACAACGGCACCAATTCAGAGGAGGAAGGCAACTTAGGTAATGGCACAAGATGTATCATTTTGGAAAACCTATCACAAATTACCCAGATGGTGGTCATTCTCTGAGAAACAGGAAGATCGGAAATGAAATCCATAGAGATATGGTCCATGGTCTCTTGGGCACAGGCAATGGCATCAACAAACCACTAGAGCGAGAGCAAGGCTTGGAGCGAGAGCAAGTCCCGCAGGACTGCACAAATTCCCTGACATCGCGAGACAAGGTAGACCACCAAAAGGACCGACTAACCAAGTCTCTGGTACCAAAAATTCCGGGATGTCCAGCCAATGCGGAACCATGAATCTCAGACATCACACTCTTTTTCCATTGGTCCGGGACAAACAATTTTCCAACAGGGCAGCGCTCGGGCCTATCCTCCTGACACCCCTCCAGAGCAAGTCTCAAATTGGGCGAGATGGCGGAAAGAACTACACCCTCCTTCAAAATAACAGAGGGATCAGATAGCTCAGGAGAGTCCGCAAGGAAACTCCTCGAGAGGGCATCCGCCTTAACATTCTTAGTGCCAGGAAGAAAGGAAACCACAAAATTAAAACGTGTGAAAAACAAGGCCCACCTGGCCTGTCTAGGATTGAGTCGCTTGGCAGATTCCAGATAGACCAGATTCTTATGGTCCGTAAGGACCACCACCTGATGTTTGGCTCCCTCCAGCCAATGTCTCCACTCTTCAAAAGCCCACTTCATGGCCAATAACTCCCGATTACCCACGTCATAATTACGTTCAGTAGGAGAAAATTTTCGAGAGAAAAAGGCACAAGGGTTACTTTTAGAGGTCTCTGGATCTTTTTGGGACAAAACGGCACCTGCCCCAATTTCAGAGGCATCAACCTCCACCTGAAATGGCAGAGAAACATCAGGCTGCCGTAGAACAGGAGCAGAGGTGAATCTCTGCTTAAGTTCCTGAAACGCAGAGACTGCCTCAGGAGGCCAATTCACCACATCAGAACCCTTTCTGGTCAAATCAGTTAATGGTTTAACAATAACCGAGAAATTACCAATAAATTTACGATAAAAATTGGCAAAACCCAAAAATCTCTGAAGAGCCTTTAATGAAGTAGGTTGGACCCAATCACAGATGGCCTGAACCTTGACCGGGTCCATTTCAATAACAGATGGGGACAAAATGAATCCCAGAAATGAGATCTTCTGTACGCCAAAAAGACACTTTGATCCCTTCACATACAGAGCATTCTCTCTCAAAATCTGGAATACAGTTCGAACATGTTTCACATGAGAGTCCCAGTCATTAGAAAAAATCAAGATATCATCCAAATAAACAATCAGAAACTTGTCCACAAAATCCCTGAAAATGTCATTCATGAAGGACTGGAAGACGGAAGGAGCATTAGTGAGCCCAAAGGGCATCACAAGGTACTCAAAATGCCCTTCAGGGGTGTTAAATGCCGTCTTCCATTCATCCCCGTGCTTAATGCAAATAAGGTTATACGCCCCCCTGAGGTCAAGCTTGGTAAACCAAGTAGCGTTTTTCACCCTGGAAAACAGGTCAGAAATCAAGGGTAACGGGTATTGATATTTCACAGTAATATTGTTCAAGAGACGATAATCAATACACGGCCTTAATGAACCATCTTTTTTGGCCACAAAGTAAAAACCGGCACCTAAGGGTGAAGAGGATGGTCTGATATGACCCTTCTCCAATGATTCCTTGATATAAGACCGCATAGCGTCATGTTCAGGTACAGACAAGTTAAAAAGGCGACCTTTAGGGAATTTACTACCTGGCACTAATTCAATAGCGCAGTCATAGCTCCTATGGGGAGGTAAGGATGCAGATTTACTTTCGCTAAACACATCAGAAAAATCAAACAAAAAGTCAGGAACATCCTCAGCCTGGGGGGAGGCAGAAAAAACAGGAGTGTTGGTATTAACACATTGGCAGCCCCAACTGGTTACAGACACAGATTTCCAATCCAAAACAGGATTATGAGACTGCAACCAAGGGAAACCAGCACTATAATGTCATGCAGATTATATAGAACCAAAAATTTGCAGCACTCCTGGTGATCAGGTTCAACCCTCATTATCACCTGAGTAGAAAACTGGGTTTATTCTCAGCCAAAGGGGTAGAATCGATCCCCAGTAAAGGAATAGACTTCTGTAGGGGTATCAAGGAAACCCACAACGTTTAGCAAAATCATAATCCATCAGGTTAATAGCTGCTCCAGAATCAACGAAAGCCTGAGCAGAAAATGAGGACAGAGAGCATATCAGAGTGACAGTTAATAAAAACTTAGTCTGAACACTACCCAAGACAACTGAGCGTGCAAAATGTCTTCCCCGCTTAGGGCAGACTGAAATAGCATGAGAGGCATCACCACAGTAGAAACATAACCCATTGCGCTTTCGAAAATCATGACGCTGTGCCCCAGACACCACTCCATCACACTGCATGGGCTCAGCAACTGGCTCACAAGGCAACACCACTCCACGCATACTTCTCCGCTCACGCAAACGTCTGTCAATTTGAATCGCTAATGACATAGAATCATTGAGACCAGAGGGGACAGGGAATCCCACCATAACATCCTTTACATTATCCGACAGACCCTTCCGGAAAAGGCCGCCAAAGCGTCGTCATTCCATTTGGTCAGGACTGCCCACCTACGGAATCTCTGACAGTATAACTCAGCGTCATCAAGCCCCTGATTTAATGCCAACAAGGCTTTTTCAGCTTGATCAGTGACATTAGGCTCATCGTACAATAACCCCAAAGCCTAAAAAAATGCATCAACATCACTCAAAACAGGATCCCCAGGTATCAGGGAAAAAGCCCAATCCTGAGGATCGCCGCGCAGGAGAGAGATGATAATTTGAACCTGCTGCGCTGCGTTTCCTGAGGACTTAGATTTTAAGGCAAGAAACAATTTACAATTATTTTTGAAATTCTGAAACTTAGCTCGATCCCCTAAAAACAAATCTGGCATGGGATCCTAGGTTCCACAACAGGCAACCTAGCAAGATATGCAGCAATACTCTGAACCTCAGTGGCAAGCTGATCCACACGGCCAGACAACTGTGCAAACTCCATTGGGAGAAAAGATCCTCCCCAGCACCCAGAGATACAGAGGGAAAAAAAAAAAAAAAAATGCAACAAACAGAAAAATATCTCTGACAACTTTTCTTCCTTCAAAATATTTTTTCCCTTCTGTGAGTACCATACAATTGTTTTGGCCGGTGATACTGTTTTGTTACGGTAGCTAAGGAGTGCAGGTAAAAAAGGAAATACACCAGAGCAGTTGGAATCTATGAGATTGCAGCACCCCGACCAACCACCACAACCAGAGGCAGCCGTGGAGCGTTCCTACGTTGGTCCTAGACGCCTCGTCACAGCCTGAGAAACTAACTACACCTAAAGATAGAAATAGGAAAGCTATCTGCCCCGGAGCGGAACCCCAAAGATAATAGAAAGCCCCCAAACATGTAATGGCGGTTAGACAAGAGGAAATACTGACACAGAAAGAAAATAGTATGAGCAAACGCTGGGGCCCAAACTATCTAAATAGAAAAGGACAGGAAGGGTACTTACTGCAATCTCAGAAAACCCTGAAAAAACACCAACTCTACTAATTTCAAAATCACCTGAGATCACACGACCTCTACCACCTAAATTAGTTCTCTGGTGTAAAAAAAAATCAAAACAGCAGCCACTGAAAAAAACTGGAAAAAGCAAAAGTACAAAACACAGTGGCTGGACTAAACTGAGAGGGCAAAAGCCCCCGGAGGGGACCCAGAAGACCCCCACAGAAGTGCAGGACAAAATGCAAAAATATAGCAAAAACACAAAATAAGAAATTGTCTTATCTGAAAGCAGGAGATGCAGACACGACACAGCAGGCTACAAGGGAAACTGGAAAGAAGGATTCAGACCAGAACAATTGATCACCGGCAACCCTGATGGGAAAATGACTCCCTTATATAAGACCAATCAGTAACACCTGATTCCCAGTCCTCACAATCCTCACTAGTACCGCTTGTAACCACCAGAGGGAGCCTCTGCTCAGAACTCATCTCAAACCCATTCACAACACATTACATTAGACGCACATTACTTTTACAGATAAAACCTCATGACATTATTAACATGGCGCATCTGTTGTCTTCAAGGGCTGGAACAGGGTAAGACAGTCCACATCACTATATCAACTCAAGGAGCTTTTTTCCAGGCCGAGGCAATAGAAGATGAGACTCCATGTGGGAGCACCAACAATGCAGCCAATCAGGTTTCAAAATCTGCTCGGAGGACAGGGTCAGAGGTAAAGAATAGGGATGGCACTAAAATGCTTGGATGCTCGTTACTTGAACCGAGCAATTCCTAATGCTCAAATGCTCGTTTTGGGTAATGAGTATAATGGGAGTCAATAGGAAATCCGAGCATTTTTCCGGCAGACCGTTCAAGGAGGTCTGGGGCAGTGAAAATGATGAAATGGATGTAAAAAGTGCTAAATGGAAGGAGAAGAGCATGGGAAAGACCCCTTGAAACATCTCTGACTCCCAGATCACTGCCGAGAACAATGGTGTCACACTTTTACTCCACTTTAAGCACTGACAAAAAAACATTCAAAATCAACGAGAAATTTGAATTTACAAGAAAAAAAATGTTAAGAAACATTCTTTACTGTTTAGTGACTTGTATAAAAGGCAAAATGTAAAAAGGATTTTAAAAAATAATAATTTAAGTAAACCAAAACAGAATTTTTTTTATTAATTTTCATTACATTTTTATTACAAAATTGGAAATTTCAGTGTGATTTATGAAGGAAACAAGAACTGCCAAAAATTAGATGGAAGAGGGTCTCATATACACCCTGTATTAGACATAAAGGAGGGCCTCATGCACATTATGTTCAAATTGTCATGTATTGGAACTCTTAGACTCATAAAGGCTATGCACTAAGTGCAAAGCCTGTCAAAAATTACAAGCAGGATCATCTATACACCCTTGAATGCACCAACTGTAGTACCTCATTTATAATATTGTGAACAAAGTGTAGTTGTGGTACTTCTACACTCATGAAGCCTCTGTGCACAGTGCAAAGCCAGAAAAAATTATAAGAAGGGTCATCCAGTCATCCATAGACCTTTGAAGGCAACAACTGGCGAGCCTCATTCAAATATTTTAAAAGTGTAGTTGATGTACTTGTACACTCATAAAGGTTTTGAACAGAGTGCAAAGCCAGGAGAAAATGATAATGAAGGTAATACAGCAATCCTCTTCATTTGTCCGCTTGTTCTTCTCGTGATGCTGGGGGGGACTGTCCCTACCTGCTTCCTGGAGACTGATTTAAAAGTGCCTGGGCTGTAAGCGATCCAGCTTCTGGTAGTACCAGAGCCCTCAACATGTAGAAATGGGCGACAGCCCCCTGTGTCACCTGCACCATTGCCTGCTCCTGCATAGGAAGTGTGGAACCCCAAGGATAGTCCGATCTCTCAGGGGTAGTAGTCCCGTCTCAAGGAGCCTTTCCCAGGCCCATTCAATTTGCAAGAAAGGTTCGTCCTGCTCCCTTCCTCCTCGGATCACACCCACCACATACCAGTGATGTCACTCCAATTTGAGAAGTGTAACCCTGATTCCAGCCATCAGCTCTTGCAGACTTCGAGGCAAGTGTTCTGTTTCTACTGCCCGCTGGTTGAACAAGATGTGATGACGAGTCCCAAACTCTTCTATGAACTCCCATCTCCGCTGCCGGTCGTACATAACGACCTCCCCTGAGATACCAACTCTCGGTACATTGTGGCTAGCATGTCTCCAGCCCTGGTCCTGGCTCACCTTCTTCTCTCTTGCGACCAGCATAGGCACTGCTCTACGCTCACCAGTTGCTGGATAGTGGTTCTCCCACAAGCAGTCCGCAAGAACCCCAGTGGTGAAGGCTGCAGTCTGGGTTTGGACCTTTGTGGTTCCGGGAAAGTGGCTCCTGACAACTCTGCTGTCAAGCTATCTTGGTCTGGCTTTGATATTCCTACGGTCTCAGGGAATTCTGCCATCTTTGTTGCTTTGTCACCCTCTAAGCACGTTACACTGTATGTATTACTAATTCAATCCAGAAAAAAAATTTGAATGCTTTTTTGGAGTGTTATATACCACCAAAATTTCACACAAAGCACGTAATACTCTATGGATCACTAACTGACTCCAGAAAAAAAAATTTGAACACTTTTTTGAAGTGTTATATACCACCGAAATATAACACAAACCATGCAATACTCTATGGATGACTAATTGAATCCAGACAAAAAATTTTAACTTTTTTGGAGTGTTTTATACCATCGTAATGTAACTCAAAGCACGTAATACTCTATAGATGACAAGATAGTCAATTTTTTCACCCCCCAAAAATAATGTGGTCACGTGCAGCAGCTCTATATTTAGCATTGGATTGCATAGAGCTAAGCCCTACCTAGAGGCTGTATTCTGGTACTCTCCCTGCTTCTGCAACAGTCCCTAGGCTAAATGCAGAATGTTTCTGATACAAACAGCAAAGCACTGGATTAGCCCTTAGAAGTAGTATCAACACTAGAGGTCTCTGATTACTGCTCTCTCAATGAAATCAGAACTGTCCCTGAGCTGTGCAATGCCATCAGTAAGTCAAGCGTGGCCGCACCAGTCCTTTTATAAACTCTGATGAGGTAATGCACCAAGCCAATCACAATAATGTCACTAACTGAGAAGGCTACGGCAATAAAGTGACTGATAGGCAATCCAAGCATGTTTATTGGCTTTGTAACAGGCACCAAACATGCGGGGTGGGGATTTGAGCTTCAAATCCACACACCAGTCAATGCTCTTCGAGTGCCGAGCACATCCGAGCACCCAGATACTCAAGTGATATCCGAGTATCACCGAGCACATTCAAAACTTGCTGCACCAACAGAGGAGCAATGTAAAAGCGATGGCCATGTTGACATGATTCCCAATAGACCAAAATTGGTGTTTGAGTCTGTTTGTTAAGTTCTTTCTACAAGGAACCACACTTCCACCATAGTGTAATGGCTATTAAGCAGAGGAAAAATATAACAAAAAGTACACCTTAGTTTCTGAGTACAGGGGTAACCCATCTACACATGGTCTTGAGTTGAGACCAAATGAACAGGTTAGCCTGAAGGATCTCTGTTCTAGCATTTCATGCATGAAGAGAGTCCCCATGCCAACTGATTGTAAGACCTGATGGGTTGGAGACGTTCGGTCTCCAAGAGTGATAGCGAAAGAGATATCCAGAAGACAATCAAAAAGAAGTGCATCTTTGAGAAATTGAGTGAAGCATTTCAGAATTGATCCCAGAGAACTAGAAATAAAACAAAGAAATTACAGTGGAATGTAAAAGTTTGCGCATCCCTGGTCAACATTACTGTTATTGTCAACAGTTAAGCAAGTTGAAGATAAAATGATCTCTAGAAGGCCTATATATATTCATCTTTTACATTTTAAAAATTACAATAAGGAAAATAGGTCGATGCAAAAGTTTGGGCAACCTTTGAGATTTGTGTGATCAGATAACTGTGACCAAAGTTTCAGACCTTAATAAGTTTGTTTGGATTATGGTTTGTTCACTATGATTGTTAGGAAAGGCCAGGTAATACAAATTTCCCAGCTTCATAAAAAACAGCCTCCTCTAAACTTGTGCCATAAAACAGCAGCCATGGGTTCTTCTAAGCAGCTGCCTAGCACTCTGAAAATGAAAAATGATGGAAGTCCACATAGCAGGAGAAAGCTAAGATATCAAAGCGTTTTCAAGTTGCCCTTTCCTGAGTTCAAAATGTAATTAAGAAATGGCAGTTAACAGGAACAGCGGCGGTCAAGATAAGGTCTGGAAGAGCAAGCAAATTTTCATTGAGAGCTGCTTGTAGGATTGGTAGGGAGGCAAATCAGAATCACCGCTTGACTGCAAAAGACCTTCAGAAAGATTTAGCAGACTCTGGAGTTGTGGTATATTGTTCTTCTGTTCAGAGACACCTGCACAAATATGGCCTTCATGGAAGAGTCATCAGAAGAAAAAAATCTCCTGCATCCTTACCATGAAATTCAGTGTCAGAAGTATGCAAAACAACATCTAAACAAGCATGATGCATTTTGGAAACAAGTCCTGTGGACCTATGAGATTGAATCGAACATCTCACCAACCATTAAGCATGGGGGTGAATCAATCATGCTTTGGGGCTGTGTTGCAGCCAATGGCACGGGGAACATTGCACAGGTAGAGGAAAGAATGAATTCAATTAAATTTCAACAAATTTTTGATGCAAACATAACACCATCTGGGCAGGATACAAATGGATAAAGATCCTAAACACAAGTCAAAATCCACAATAGACGACCTCAAAAGGCGCAAACTGAAGGTTTTACAATGGCCCTCACAGTCCTATGATCTGAACATCATTGAAAATCTGTGGCTAGACCTGAAAATAGCAGAGCATGCAAGACAATCCAGGAATCTCACAGAACTGGAAAAATGGTCCAAGGAAGAATGGATGAAAATCCCACAAACAAGAATTGGGTGGGCTAATAGCTGCCCATTTTCCTTTTTGTAATTTTAAAATATAAAAGATGAAAATATTTATTTTTCCTAAAATACAAAAGGAAATGTGTCATCTTTAACTTTAGGCCTTTTAGAGATCATTTCATCTTCAACTTCCTTAACTGTTCACAATAACAGTAATTTTGACCAGAGGTGCCCAAACTTTTACATGCCCCTGTATGCTGCTGCACCCTTTATTCAAGACGGTTCCTCTAACATGATATTCCTATGTGCCTTATACCATTTTTACCAACATTATTGTCAACAAAATAGTTATTAATCCCTCCCCTAGTTTACCCGAACCCTAAACATGGCCAATCCTGCCAGGGAGCACTTCCAAACTTGGTGGGATTGTTTTTGAAATATGGGCACAGTCCAGGCACAGACCTAGTGAGAAGTAACCACCAAGGTTAGGCACGCCATCTGTTGAGGACTTTTATTATGGACGGTGTTGATCTCCTCATGCTGCTCGTACGTTTTTTTAATCCTTGCTGGTTAGATAAATACATTTTTCCTCATTCATTGAGGAGCTCTCCAAAACTTTATTTTGCGTAAGATCAAAAAATTGGAAAAAAAATGTTGACATTCACACATTTAACCTGCCGAATTTCCAGTTCTCAGTGCTGCTGAGTTGACATAACCCTGCACAGTTTATAGATAGATAGCGGCTACAGCTTCATATTGTTTTGTGGGAAAATACCGAATTGAACCGTACTGTGTTTAATGATGATTAATTACTGGAACATTGCTCATTTTTTACAGACTAGATCTGGTTACTGTAGTCTCTACATACATCGAGGGTCTATTTTCCAACACATGAGTCTTCTGTCATTAGTAGTAATAAATCATCTCACTGTTATCACAATCTCACGACTGTCCTATGATATGTCATCCTAAAGTGTCATGAAATGAACGTTTCTAAAAATATCCCAAATGGTTTTAGGGTCATTGGGTGAATGGTATGAAGTAGTTATTTGCATCGGGGGAAACTTCTTAATTCTCTTGTTTCCTGCCCATTTACATTTTCTCATTCAAGAATCAATGGAGAATAAACATTCATGAAAGATAACTCTGCTTATTAGGGTGATTTTTCAGATAACCGACCCCAACAGTTGGAACCGCAAATCTATCATGTTAGCATACATGGGAACCTTGAAATTTTAACACCCATTTGTCATAATTGTTGTGTTGAGATGTATGTAGAATTAGAAATTACATTTGGAAGAGGAGAAGTCCCAAAAATCATATACAGGAGGAACTTCTCTTAACTGGTTAATTACCAAAAGATTAAAGTGGTTATGGGGCTAAGAAGTTACAGGTGGATAGTTGATAACTACTTGCATGTTCTGGCCGGCACCAATCTGTCAGTTCAGAGCAGTTGCGGGACAATCGTGACGGTGATTCTGCTCCATCATTTGACCTCATGTCAAAAGAGCAGCTCTTCCTCTTCCGGGCTGTTCTGTAGATGGGGCATCATTGAGGACGTCATACTAATTGACAGTTGGCTTCCCGCAGTAATGCAGCGGGGAGCCAGCTGTCAATCAGCATGACATCGGAAGTAACACCCGATTGAAAGAGTAGAGTTGAAGAAAGGAGCTGCTCTGTTTATGTAACATCAGTGGAAGCCACAGAAATGCCAGCAGGAGAGGTCCATGACCGGTCTGAGCCTGTAGAGATCAACACCACGCAGAACAGGCAGGTCTGTAAGTTCTTACCCACATAATAAAAAAATACAAAAGTCCCCTTTAAACTAAAATTTATAGAGATGAGCGGCTTGTTTTGCTGCAAATCAAATTCATGTCAAATTTAAGGAAATTTGCTGAACCTGGCAAATTCAAACAATTTAAAATTTGATTCAATTGAATTACCAAAAAAAGCCCTTTTTTCACAAAGCAGAAAATTGCATCAGCCAGAGAAATCTCACATGATGTTAGGTGCAGCAGCATTGGTTTCCTCATCACATGGTATAACACAGCCAATCAGGAAGGACTATCATAGCCTGTATAAAGGCAGAGGCAGGGAATGCAGCAGCTTTTTTTGTAGTGAAGCTGGGTACTGAGAGGCCCTCACAAGTCACAGCTTAGCACTACAGATAGTATAGTAACACACACAATTTTTCTGGGCAATTGGAAGATTTGCAGCACTTTATATTCACGACAAATTGATTCTCAATCTCTACCCATCAAATTTTTTTTTAAAAAACACATATTTATGGCAAGTGACAGATTCTCTTTAAATAGTGCTGACACATGCATAATATAGAGTACACAGTACAACACGGACTGCAAGTTCTGCTGGGAAATTCCTGCATTTTTCGACTTTTTCTGGCGTTCCACATGTTTACAACTTCGGCCAGGAGTATAAATACTTTGGAAAAAGAAGCAAACAAGAACTGTGACCTTTTCACACATCTGCAGTAAACTGTTCCGTTTACCCCGCTGACCCACAATAAAGGAACTATCTCCCCATTGACCTCCAGAACCAGAATTGCACATTTTTTCTTCCAAGTTTAGTGAATTTTTTTGTTGATCTGAAAAAAAAAAAAGAATTTTACGCTTGAAATGACAAACATGGTTTTCAGTAAATGTGAAGCACGGAGCTGCCTGAGCAAACAGTGCATTTCTTGGACTTACGTACTTCAAAGAGCTTTGTGCGGGTCTTCATTTCAGTTATAATTGAGTGTTGCTTCGCAGAGGCAGATGTGAGGAGGAGGAACTCATCGCCTTTAGATGTTTGCCTCTGTTTAATTTTCTTGCAGATTCTGAACAAAATCATACATAATATTATTTACGTGTGAAATTTGGACTAAAGGTAAATTTGAAAATAACTAAAAAATTATTGTTGGAAATTTGTGCTACATCGCTCGCGATGTGATCATCGCCTATGTGTAGCTGAGTCGATCGGGCTATGGCAGCTTCTAGTCTCCCTTGGTGACTACTGAAGAATGCCACAAGAAAAAAAAAAGTTTTTAAAAATATTAAAAAAAATAAAAAAAATTATAAAAGTTCAAATCACCCCCCGTTTCGCCCCATTCAAAATGAAACAATAAAAAAAATTGAAACATACGCATATTTGGTATCGCTGCGTTCAGAATCGCCTGATCTATCAATAAAAAAAGGATTAACCTGATAGCAAGAAAAAAAGTCAAAATGCCAGAATTACGTTTTTTTGGTCGCCGCAACATTGCATTAAAATGCAATAACGGGCGATCAAAAGATCGTATCTGTACCAAAATGGTATAATTAAAAATGTCAGCTCGCACGCAAAAAATAAGCCCTCACCCAACCCGAAATCATGAAAAATGGAGACTCTACGGGTTTCGTAAAACAGCACAATTTTTTTTTTAACAAAGTTTGCACATGTTTTCACCACTTAGATAAAAAAGAACCTAGACATGTTTGGTGTCTATGAACTCGTAATGACCTGGAGAATTATAATGGCAGGGGAGTTTTAGCATTTAGTGAACCTAGTAAAATATCCAAACAAAAAACAAGTGTGGGATTGCACTTTTTTTTGGAATTTCATTGCACTTGGAACTTTTTTTCTGTTTTCTAGTACACGACATGATAAAACCAATGCTGTTGTTCAAAAGTACAACTCGTCCCACAAAAAACAAGCCCTCACACAGGCCATATTGACGGAAAAATAAAAAAGTTATGGCTCTGGGAAGAAGGGGAGCGAAAAACGAAAATGCAAAAACAAAAATACCTCCGGGGTTAAGGGGTCAAATAAGAAAAACGAAAAGTGTATAAATCGAATATGATCATCTTGCTAAATACATAAAAATCACTGAGTTCCCCTGATTCGGCTGCTTTTTTCCGTTTTGTGCAGCGTCGCTGCATTGCAGAGATATTCACATTTATTGCTTTTGGAACTCAGAATGTGAAATCTCTAATTGTTGTTCAACTGGGTGTTTCTTCAGAGTCTCCTCTAGGAGTGTATAATTTCACCGCTTCATCCCAATCGCTGCCAATGATAGCTTGACATCTGATCTAGCACTCAGACATTGATGAAGCTGTGATTGGTAGCATCTGGGAGGGAAGGGTGAAAACACACACCTCCAGAGAAGACTCTGAAGAAACTCCCAGATGCACTGCATGCAGAGATTTCACAGAATAGCTCCAAAAGCAACATGTGTGAATATCTCTGCAATGAAGCGACTCAGCACAAAATGTAAAAAAATGGATGAATCAGGGGAGCTCAGGGATTTTTACAAGGTATATCACACACTTTTTTTTGAGCAAGTGAGAGCTGCTCTTGCATAACTATTAATGCCTTTCCTGCGCTACAAAATAGCAAAACTGTTGACAAACCAGATGCACATAATCGCGTGGGGGCACAGAGGGGGCACTTTTACCTTGTAGGTCACTGCTACTATGTACAGGTATATCAGGGGCATCGTTATCATGTGGAGGCAAAAGCTCATCATTACCTTATGCAGACGGAGAGGAGGCGCTCGCTGACTCTGACTGCACAGTCCTTCTCTATAATCTATCATACAGTTAATTTTGGCACTATTATTCTATAATATTAGGCTCATGATGATGTAATGAGAATGATTTTTCCCCTCAGTTTTTGGGTTTGTGTTTTTTTGTTTTTCTGGTTTTGTTGCTATGAGAGACTACTATCTGTAACATATCTACGGATCTGTATGCTTTTATGTATACTTATTGTGATATATATATTCTGTTGTAGTTCTGAAGAAGGCCATTTGTGGCCGAAACGTCAATTTTTTGCAACAAAGTTGTTACTCCATGAAATAAATTATTTTGCATCATTATCTGGAGTTCCAAATTTCTTATACTATACATCTTGGAGCGGATTCCTATTTGAGCACCCGTAATAACTGGATGTGCTGCATATGATTTTTTCATATAGATGATAGATAGATGATTGATAATAAAATAGATAGATTAGATATATAGATGATAGATAAGATTGATAAATAGATAGATTAGATAGATAATAGATAGATAGATAATAGATAGATGATATAGATAGATAGATAGATAGATAGATAGATAGATAGATAGATAGATAGATAGATAGATAGATAATAGATAGATGATAGATAGATAATATATAGATAGATAGATAGATAGATAATAGATAGATAATAAATAGATGATAGATAAATAGATAATAGATAGATAGATAGAGATAGATAGATAGATAGATGATAGATAGATGATAGATAGATAGATAATATATAGATGATAGATAGAGATTAAGATATGATAGATGATAATATATAAAATAGATGATTATAATAATAGATAGATATAGATGATGATAGATAATAGATAGATAGATAGATAGATAGATAATATAGTTAATAGAATAGATAGATGAATAGATATGATGATAGATAGAATAATAATGATAGAATAAGATAGATAATGATTGTAATAATAGATAGATAGATGATATAGATAGATAATAGATAGATAGTATAGATAGATAGATTAGATAGATAGATAATGAATAGATAGATAGATAGATAGATAATAGATAGATGATAGATAGATAATAATAGATAGAATTGATAGATATAGATAGATATAATGATGATAGATAATAGATATAGATAATAATATGATAGATAGATAGATGATGATAGATAATGATAGATAGATAATATATAGATATAGTAGATTGATAGATAGATGATGATAGATAACAAATATGATAGAATAGATAGATGATAGATAATAGATAGATAGAATAGATAGATAAAAGATAATATAGTAATAGATAGATAATAATAGATAGATAGAATAGATAGATAGATAGATAGATAGATAGATAATAGATAGATAGATAGATTAATAGATAATAGATAGATAATAGATAGATAGATGATAGATAGTATAGATAGATATGATAGATAGATAGATAGATAGATAGGATAGATAGATATAGAATAATGATAGATAGATAGATAGATAGATAGATAATAGATAGATAGATAGATAGATAGATAGATAGATATAGATAGATAGATAGATAGATAGATATATGATAGATAGATAGATAGATAGATAGATAGATAGATAGATAATAGATAGATAGATAGATAATAGATAGATAGATAGGGTTCATAAACTTCATAACAAAGACTAACATTAGCAGGAACGCTTTTGGTGGCTTTTTGGCTTTTTTCCCAGAGTTTTGCCTCTGACATATCGGACTCTACGGAGGCTCAGCCTCTATAAATGCCTCCAGTGCAGAAAGCTGAACCGTAGTGAAGAAACTATTTAGTAATGGACAATTTCCTGCAAACACAAGTTAAATCAGTCGATCACATAGGACATAACCCTTAATGTTTTTTAAATAGTTAATTTCCTTTTTGCCGAAAATGGTTTCCTTTGTGTAATTAAAAGAGCAGGAAGCCGTTCAGTACTACAGCAGATATTTATAATTTCCTATTAGGGCCAGTGTATCCTGTGTTCGGCAGCAGGGGGTACATCGACGCCGGCACTGCGATTTCAGAGTATTTTTTTAGTGTTTGTATTACTTATTAACACAAAACTGAGCATAAGAAGAATGTGTATGTAAAAGATGGCCGAAAATATACTTTACAATGAAGAGTTTACGTGTTGTGTACGTGTAGAGCAAGGAGAAGGATGTATGAAGTTAGGATTACAACAATGCCACCCGTAACTGCAGGCTGTGCGTGGTATTGCAGCTCAGACCCTTTTTTTTATTAAGTTGAATGAGTTTCACACAGGGCTGAGCTGTAAAACCATCCATATCCTATGGAAAGTGGTGGCGATGTTTCAGGAAAATACATGATGTGCCGGATGGAAAATGCTGGCCATCTGCGCCAAATTTATTTTCCTTTTTATCTTTTAAAATTAAATAAATTAGAATGACAAAATGTAAAATAATAAAAAAAAACATAAAAAAATGTACTAGGTTAACAATTTATTTTTCACAGGTCAATGTTAATTAGGTTTACAAAAAAAAAAGAAAAAGTAGAAAAATAATGAAAAATTTTGGATTGAAGAAACATTTCATTGGAAAAAAAATGTGATTTATCAATTTGTTCTGAAATTCTCTGAAGTATTCTTGGTTCAAAATTCTCAAAGGCGGCACTAAAGTTCTGTTGTGTATCCACTTCTATGGTCATTTCCTCTGTTTCTGCTTCTCTTGCACCGCGCCTTTGTTACTGCTGTTGTTGGGTGACAGTGTGCAGTTTGGGTTTTATTTTCTGGGTCTAATGGTGCCATCTAGACATGGTGCTCAGTGGGTAACTCCGGTTATCTAATTAACAGGGTGAGGCTCACACTATTTAAGTTTCTACCATGAGAGCTAGTTATAAGTTCCGCTTGACTGGGTTCACACCCTTAATCTCAGCACCTGCTTTTCTACACTGCTTTTTGCTGTTACAGTTACTGTTTTTGCTGGTCTCATTTTCTTCCTTCCCGTCTTACGTTTTTACCCCTGTTCCAGACCTCATGGTTTTGACGCAGATTTTTGACTATTCTCTTCCAGCCAGTTCAGCTGGCCAGCAGCTACTCCATGGAGCCAAACCAGTGACTCCTGTGTAAGTCTAGATCACCACATAACGGTTAAAGGGTGAAGGTCAGGACAACCTCTGAGATCTGGTAGACGGAGTGGCTAGCACTGGCCTGTCCATGGAAGCTCTATTAAGACCACTATACCCACAGCCCCCCGGGACACCCAGCCCTCTTTTCCTGTGAAGAGGCTATGTGCATATTTAATTTCACAGTTAAGCATTGCATGGCCTTTAAGTCTCCTTACGCCAACTTGGCATTTTCCACATGGAGGAACTTTACCCCGAACACTCACTGCCAGATAAAGAAGTATGATTTATTACTCAATAAAACATGTTCCCACTGCTCTAAAGTCCAATGGTGGCGACTTTACACCACTCCATCAGATGCTTGGTACTTGGTACATTGTACTTGGTGATGTAAGGCTGTATGTAGTTTGGAAACACATGCCATGAAGCTCCTAACACAGTTTTTGTGCTACAGTTCATTCCAAAAGAAATTTAGGTTAACAGGCTGCAATACAAAACACACAATCACTGGATGGCCACATATAGACACATATAGCATAAATATCTCTTGACAGAGTATCATGAAATCATGTTTTTATTTTCAGAGCAGATCATCATCAATTTTCTAGGGATATGTCAAGCATTGCTACTGTCATTGGATACTCTGCTTTTTCTAAGTGCCCATTTTCAAAAAAGTGTTCTAGGTCTTTCCCGGGTAATTATAGACCAGTAAGCTAGTACTAGTGGAAAAAATGTTTGCGGGGCAGGTAAGAGATTATATACTGGAGAAAGTGGTAGAAAATAACATTATAAGTAATAACCAGCATGGTATTACTAAGGGCTGAAGCTGTCAAACCAATCTGATAAGATATGATGATGAGGTGAGTAGAAGCCTGGACAGAGGAGTTCCACAAAGTCAATAACAATCTGTGGACATTACGTAAAACTAGGAGAGTCACTTGTAGAGAAAGATCTGTGTATATCACAGACTAAACTACAGCATGCAATGTCAATCAGCGGCTTCTAAAGCCAACAGGATATTGACAGGTATTAAAAGAGGCATGGACGCGTGGGGCAGGGACGTAATACTGCAACGATACAAAGTGTTTGTGAAACCTTAGTTCTAGAAACCGGTTCATAGGAAGCTAAAAAAGTTACAAAAAAAGAGCGATAAAACTGACAAGAGGCATGGATGATCTTAGTTGTGAGATAATATTAAAAGAACTAGATTTATTTGGTCTTGAGAAGAAACATCTAAGGGGGTACATGAATAACTGAGCAGTCCATACAAAAACTATGGTCAAAAGCAGTTTCGTGTAAAACCCCTGAAAACACTCCCTCCGTCTGGAGAAAGAAAGGTTCAATCTCCAGAGGAGACACGGCTTTATTCTACCATGAGAACTATTAATCTGTGGCATAGTCAACCTCAAGAGTGTGAAACGTTGCTGGTTTCAAAAATGGCTTAGCTGCTTTTTTAGAAGAAAAAAACTAAATACTTAATATATGTGTAATTGTTATGACTCTGTTGTTGGGTATCCGAGGACCAGGGACTCCTTCCCTGTTCCTAACGCTAGGGGTGCCCTAACTCACCCTATGCCCTGGATTTCTTCGATGGTGAAGACGCCGGGGCCACGTACCTTGCCTTAGCTCCTGAATCCACCCTCAGTCTGTACCCTTCCCCCCACCCAGGGAAGAGGGGAGTAGTTGTGTACTGTAATGTACTGTACTGTAATGCAACAACCAGACTAACTAGGTAATACAAACAGGGATAAAGGAAAATACCTCTCATACAAATATATTCACACAAACTAAAGAGGTAAACACCGGGTGAGTGAAGCATAGGGTTAAAACAAAGTAGGAGAATGAGGGGATTAACACACACTCAAAACCTAGCAACAGTCTCAGATAAATCCACTAAATGTCTTTTCAAACAACAACACAAACCACTATCTCCAACCATGCAGCATTAGCTAGCTCTGACAATGAGTTCTAGCCAGGCCCCAGAATATATAGGAGATGGGAGTGGCTAACAGTGAACAGTTGAGAGCCTTAATGCAGGAAAGCTTCCAGTAACTCTCAACTGAGCAGATTAACTCCTGCTTTGCTAAAAGAAACCTGCAGCATTTAATATAAAGGTGAAGTGCTTCTAATCAGTGCAGGTATAGAAGAAATTAGATGCTGCGGTCTTCTGGCTCCTCTCTGTCATGGTAAACCCGTGACAGTAACTTTCTTGTTCTGAATACTGATCCAGTTGATCGAGACTTTGGATCAGAATGGAAAAAACTTGCTCTTTAGTACAGACAGAATCATGCATTATGGATGTATCTATTTGTTGCTTCCCTTATTCTTTCTAATCCTTTGGTTGAACTTGATGGGCATTTGTGTTTTTTTCAACCATATAAACTATGTAACCATGAAACTATGTAAGTGCACTTAGCTGTGAAAATAAAATAGTAAAAGAATAAAAAGTAGAATTATTTAAAAGTTTTCTCTTCATGGATTAGGATCCCCCGCTGCCTGTAAGCACATAGTGGACACATGCCATCACTGCTGATTGGACTTTGTTCTTCAGTCTGTCTTTGCAGGGGGCTCCAGGCTAATTAGCTGTAGAATTTCTAGCTGGCCACAGCAAACATTTTTTATTTTTTTGCTTTGATTTTTTTAAGGAAGGTGAATTGAGTTACGTGTTCATTATGCTGCCGCCGGTATTATGTGAAAGACTAGAAATAATGCCAGAAATGAAGGGAGGTGAATGACTCATCAGTCATGATGACTGCCCCCTGTAGAGACAAGTGGGCTCCGGGGAATGAATGACATCACCAGAGCTCATAGACAATCATCAAGATAGTTTTTACTTTTTCTCGACAGACTAAAAGACTGTGGTTATTCTTCATCTTTTAAGTAAGTTTAATGTTTCTATCTATCTATATCTATCTATCTATCTATCTATCTATCTATATCTATCTATCTATCATCTATCTATATATTTCTCTATATAATATCTATCTATCGATCTCAAATATATCTAATAGGGAAGAGTGGATTTTTGAAATTTGAATTTCATCAAAGTTTGAATTGTGGCAAATAAATTAGCACAAATCACAATACTGGAAACCTAGTAATTGCTCGGAAGATACACATTGTGGAGAGGAAAAAGTGAGACAGAGAGAGAGAGGACCCCGCTGACCATAAGAGCTTACACTCCACAGGAAAGAGAGAGGACCCTGCTGACCATAAGAGCTTACACTCTACAGGAGAGAGAGGACCCCGCTGACCATAAGAGCTTACACTTCACAGGAAAAAGAGAGGACCCCGCTGACCATAAGAGCTTGCACTCTACAGGAGAGAGAGGACTCCGCTGACCATAAGAGCTTGCACTCTACAGGATAGAGAGAGGACCCCACTGACCATAAGAGCTTACACTCTACAGGAGAGAGGACTCCGCTGACCATAGGAGCTTACACTCCACAGGAGAGGACCCCGCTGACCATAAGAACTTACACTCTGCAGGAGAGAGAGGCCCCGTTGATCATAAGAGCTTACACTCTACAGGAGAGAGAGAGGACCCCGCTGACCATAAGAGCTAACAGTGTACAGGAGAGAGAGGACCCCACTGACCATAAGAGCCACATTCTACAGGAGAGAGAGGACCCCGCTGACCATAAGAGCTTACACTCTACAGGAGAGAGAGAGGACCCCACTGACCATAAGAGCTTAAACTCTACAGGAGAGTGAGAGGACCCCTCTGACCATAAGAGCTTACACTCTACAGGAGAGAGAGGACCCCACTGACCATAAGAGCCACACTCTACAGGAGAGAGAGGACCCCGCTGACCATAAGAGCTAACAGTCTACAGAAGAGAGG
This sequence comes from Oophaga sylvatica, assembly GCA_033576555.1. Classification (NCBI taxonomy): domain Eukaryota; kingdom Metazoa; phylum Chordata; class Amphibia; order Anura; family Dendrobatidae; genus Oophaga; species Oophaga sylvatica. The sequence goes on along the minus strand of JARQOD010000005.1, from coordinate 532,400,828 downwards.
ACCCCACTTACCATAAGAGCCACACTCTACAGGAGAGAGAGGACCCCGCTGACCATAAGAGCTTACACTCTACAGGAGAGAGAGGACCCCGCTGACCATAAGAGCTTACACTCTACAGGAGAGAGAGGACTCTGCTGACCATAAGAGCTTACACTCTACAGGAGAGAGAGAACCCCGCTAACCATAAAAGCTTACACTTTACAGGAGAGAGAGAGGACCCCACTGACCATAAGAGCTTACACTTTACAGGAGAGAGAGAGGACCCCACTGACCATAAGAGCTTACACTTTACAGGACAGAGAGGACCCCGCTGACCATAAGAGCTTACACTCTACAGGAGATAGAGAGGACCCAGCTGACCATAAGAGCTTACACTCTACAGGAAAGAGAGGACCCTGCTGGCCATAAGAGCTTACACTCTACAGGAGAGAGAGACCCTGCTGGCCATAAGAGCTTACACTCTACAGGAGAGAGAGGACCCCACTGACCATAAGAGCTTACACTCTACAGGAGAGAGAGAACCCCACTGACCATAAGAGCTTACACTCTACAGGAGAGAGAGGACCCTGCTGACCATAAGAGCTTACACTCTACAGGAGAGAGAGAGGACCCCACTGACCATAAGAGCTTACACTCTACAGGAGAGAGAGAGGACCCCGCTGACCATAAGAGCTAACAGTCTACAGGAGAGAGAGGACCCCACTGACCATAAGAGCCACACTCTACAGGAGAGAGAGGACCCCGCTGACCATAAGAGCTTACACTCTACAGGAGAGAGAGAGGACCCCACTGACCATAAGAGCTTAAACTCTACAGGAGAGTGAGAGGACCCCGCTGACCATAAGAGCTTACACTCTACAGGAGAGAGAGGACCCCACTGACCATAAGAGCCACACTCTACAGGAGAGAGAGGACCCCGCTGACCATAAGAGCTAACAGTCTACAGAAGAGAGGACCCCACTTACCATAAGAGCCACACTCTACAGGAGAGAGAGGACCCCGCTGACCATAAGAGCTTACACTCTACAGGAGAGAGAGGACCCCGCTGACCATAAGAGCTTACACTCTACAGGAGAGAGAGGACTCTGCTGACCATAAGAGCTTACACTCTACAGGAGAGAGAGAACCCCGCTAACCATAAAAGCTTACACTTTACAGGAGAGAGAGAGGACCCCACTGACCATAAGAGCTTACACTTTACAGGAGAGAGAGAGGACCCCACTGACCATAAGAGCTTACACTTTACAGGACAGAGAGGACCCCGCTGACCATAAGAGCTTACACTCTACAGGAGATAGAGAGGACCCAGCTAAGCATAAGAGCTTACACTCTACAGGAAAGAGAGGACCCTGCTGGCCATAAGAGCTTACACTCTACAGGAGAGAGAGGACCCTGCTGGCCATAAGAGCTTACACTCTACAGGAGAGAGAGGACCCCACTGACCATAAGAGCTTACACTCTACAGGAGAGAGAGAACCCCACTGACCATAAGAGCTTACACTCTACAGGAGAGAGAGGACCCTGCTGACCATAAGAGCTAACACTCTACAGGAGAGAGAGGACCCTGCTGACCATAAGAGCTTACACTCTACAGGAGAGAGAGAGGACCCCGCTGACCATAAGAGCTTACACTCTACAGGAGAGAGAGGACACCACTGACCATAAGAGCTTACACTCTACAGGAGAGAGAGGACCCTGCTGACCATAAGAGCTTACACTCTACAGGAGAGAGAGGACCCTGCTGGCCATAAGAGCTTACACTCTACAGGAGAGAGAGGACCCCACTGACCATAAGAGCTTACACTTTACAGGAGAGAGAGAACCCCACTGACCATAAGAGCTTACACTTTACAGGAGAGAGAGAACCCCACTGACCATAAGAGCTTACACTCTACAGGAGAGAGAGGACCCTGCTGGCCATAAGAGCTTACACTCTACAGGAGAGAAAGGACCCTGCTGACCATAAGAGCTTACACTCTACAGGAGAGAGAGGACCCCACTGACCATAAGAGCTTACACTCTACAGGAGAGAGAGAACCCCACTGACTATAAGAGCTTACACTCTACAGGAGAGAGAGGACCCCACTGACCATAAGAGCTTACACTCTACAGGAGAGAGAGGACCCTGCTGGCCATAAGAGCTTACACTCTACAGGAGAGAGAGGACCCCACTGACCATAAGAGCTTACACTCTACAGGAGAGAGAGGACCCTGCTGGCCATAAGAGCTTACACTCTACAGGAGAGAGAGGACCCCACTGACCATAAGAGATTACACTCTACAGGAGAGAGAGGACCCTGCTGGCCATAAGAGCTTACACTCTACAGGAGAGAGAGGACCCCACTGACAATAAAAGCTTACACTGTACATGAGAGAGAGGACTCTGCAGGCCATAAGGGCTAACACTCTATAGAAGAGAGAGAGTATCCTGCTGACCATAAGAGCTTACACGCTACAGGCAAGAGAGAGAGAACCCTGCTGTTCAGAGGCGTAACTAAGGGTTCAGCTCAGGGGAGGCAAAACAGCTGAGTGGGCCCCTAAACAGGTAACCCTGATTACAACTATGGTGGTGAAGCTTAATAGTGGATGAAGGAGAACCTTAGCAGATGACTGGTCTGTTACTAAAAATAAGTCACTATACAAATACCAAATACCGTCATATAGTGACCATATCGAGATAGATACTAGTCCTGCAGGACATATAGAGATCACAGTACAGTTATAGATGCTGACCTACAGAGGACATTCTTTCTGATGGAATTGTTCACTTTTCCCGTCTTTTCCATCTGGCCCAGACCGACATGACAACTTCTTCCAGCCACGACTCGGCTGCAGAGATTACAACAAAGACACATTTGACTTCTGACATTTCCAGCACTGTCCCCATCTATCCCCAACCTGCACAAACTCCTCATCCTGCAGATACACCAATGCTGAGCCGCTGCTGCCATCTGTGTCCCCATTACTGCACCTGCCTTGTGGTACAATAATGACTACTCTTATCGCCCCACATAACACTGCTACAACTGTGCCCCTTACATAGTAAAATGCCCTCTAGATGGTAAAATTGCCCCTTAGAAAATATTAATGCCCTGTTCAAGTGTCCTAGTGTCCACATTTTTCCCCTAGAATGTAATAATGCCCCCTGTGCACCTTTGACGGTCAAAATACTCTGAGTGCCCCTAAAGCAATAATACTTAAGTCCCCACTTAACATTTAAAGAGGTTTTCCACTACTGATTTAGCCCCCTTTCATTAGTCCTAACTCTTCCTAGCTTAGACTTTTCTAATACATTTTTATTACCTGCCCTACTTCTGTAAGTTCGTGTCTGTGTGGGTCATATATCCTTCAGTTTTGACTCTGACTGTGCTACTTCCGATCTGGGGACAGGAGCCGGACGAACAGAGCAGGGCACGTCACTGGTGGGGGTGGAGCTACATCTCCTTGAGTGACAGCAGTCTGAGCACACATGCTCAGATCAGACTTCACTCTCCTTTCTGCTTGGAGGCGGCGCTTCAAAGCATCAGCAGACTCAGTCAGCACCACCCATGACTGAGCTCACAAGTACCGTCCCTTCAGCTGACAAGCCCTGTGATATACTTTCTAATGATCAGCACATCGCAGGGCTTGTCAGCTGAATGGATAGCACTTCAAAGCAACATCCAAGCAGAGAGGGAAGTCTGAAGTCTGATCTGAGCATGTGTACCCAGACTGCTGTCACTCACCGAGACGTAGCCTTGCCCCCACCAGTGACGTGGCCTGCTCTGTAAGTCCGATTCTAGTCCCCAGATTGGAAGTAGCAGAGCCAGAATCAAAACAGAAGAATATATTACCCACATAAGGATGATCTTACAGGAGTAGGGCAGGTAATAAAAATGAATTAGAAAAGTGTTAGTTAGGAAGAGTTAGGACTAATGAAAGGGGGTAAAATTATTAGTGGAAATCCTCTTTAATAATGTCCCTAGTCCAATCATGAACATATCCCCCATGCATAGTATGATGGGCTCACAGTCCCTGAATAAACAGGATAATGCCCCACAGCTCCCCTATACATAGTATGATGTCAACACTGCTTTCTTAAAACAGAGTATAATGCCCCTCACAGTAGTCCTCACACTGTACAATAGCCCCCAAATTATATAATAGTCTTCAGACTGTATAATGACCCCATCTGCAGTCCCAACACTTTATGAAGACCCTCACAGTAGTCCCCACACTTTATGATGACGCCCACATTAGTCCCCACTTTACAGGCCTTCGCATTAGCTCCCATGTGGTATGGGAGTCCCCACACTATATTATTGCCCCCACACTAGTCCCCAAGTTGTAGATTAACCCCTATACTGTATGAAAGGCCCACACAATAGTCTCTACACTGTATAATTGCCTCCAAATAAGCCTCCATACTGTATGATGTCCTCTCACATTAGCTTCCATGCTGTGTAATGGCCCGCAGATTTTGAGGACCACCACAGTAGATCCCCCTATGCACTGTATAATAAAAAACATCATATGCTAACCTAATCCAGGATCTTAACAAGTACACCTGGCAGACCAACGCGTTGATGTCCCTGCCCTACCGCTTTCAGCCACAGCAGGATGATGCAATAGCCGAGGCGCTGGAGCACTAACATTATGTCAGTGTTGATATCACTGTGCTGGAACTCTGACTGTCACGGGGTTACCTTGACAGAGAGGAGTCAGAAGACCGCAGCGTCTGATTTTTCCTACTACAGCACTGATTAGAAGCACTTCACCTTCATATTAAATACTGCAGGTATCTTTTAGCAGTGCATGGGTTAATCTGCTCAATTGAGAGCTGTTGGAAGCTTTCCTACATTAAAGCTCTCAGTTAGTCACTGTTAGCCACTCCCATCTCCTATATAATGTGGGTCTTGACTAGCACTCATTGTCAGAACTAGCTTGTGCTGCATGGTTGGAGATGGTGGTTTTAGGTTGTTGTTTGAGAAGGCGTTTGTTGGATTTGTCTGAGACTTTTGCAAGGTTTTGGGTGTGTGCTAATCCCCTTCTTCTCCTACTTTGGTTTTTCCCCATCCTCCACTATCCGGTATTTACCTCTGTTGTTTATGTGAGTATATTTGTATGATTGGTATTTTCATTTATCCCTGTTCATATTACCTTGTTATTCTGATTGGTGTATTATGGTACACTACTACTCCCCTCTTCCCTGGATGGGGGAGGGGTACAGACTGAGGGTGGATTCAGGCGCTAAAGCAAGGTACGTGGCCCTGGCATCTTCACCATCAGAAGTAATCCAGGGAACAGGGCGAGCTAGTGCGCCCCCAGTGTTAGGGACAAGGAAGGAGCCCCCGATCCCGGCATAATCGACAACAGAGTCATGACACTGACATTTCTGGGGGGTGCACCGGCGCTTTGGTCATTGCATCATCCTGCTGTGACTGAGAGTGGTAGTGCAGAAGGATCGTCTGTGCTTGCTCTACTGCAGAGCTTAACTGTATTGGCGTGCTGGCATTGTCATGGTTTGGATAGGGTTAATACCTTGCCCTCTCAGGGTTAATTGTGCTGGTCTCCCTTTGGATCTCTGAGGGGTATTTATACACACTCTGGACTAGGATTCTCTGTCAGCTATACTTTCGTTTAGTCTGTGTGCCTGACCCTCTGGTGTATGTGCTCGGTTTACGTCTGTTTGTTTTGCTCCTGTACTTGACTCAGTTCGTTTACTCTCTTGGCTTTCTGACCTTCAGCTTCCTTTTGACAATCCCTCTGCCTCACCCCTCCGGTTCCTTGTTATCTCCTGGTTCTGACCTTGACACGTCTAACTGCTCTCCGGTGTCTATCGTCTCTTCTGCACCCCGGAGCCAACCTCGGTCACCTCCCACCCGGTCACATGGTTCAGGTCCTGCTTGTTACCTAGTGAGTTCTCCGCCGCTCTGCTCTCAGCTCCCTTGCTGCGGCGCGCAGCCCTCTCTGCAGCAGTTAAACCCGGGAGCCGTGACATTATAGCTGACCCTACAGTCTTTCCCTGGTGGTGGCGTGCTATGAATGCCGATAAAGTTGAGTGTAGCATAGCTCCAGCTACGCCCTTCTGAGTGACTGAACACTCTGCCCCCACAAAGTAGCTATGCTACTGTTGCTGACCATAAAAGCTTAGACTCTACAGGAGAGAGAGGCTTACCAGTGACTCTGGAGAAGGAAAACGACTCTCACGTGCAAACTGTACTCCACTGGGTCAAATCTCAAAATGTTCAAAATCGTGTGAAACCTCGAATTTCAGTAAATTCGACTCAAACTCGGCCCTATCGAATCTATAAATCTGTCTTATAGTGATTCTTTCTTGTAATGTAAAACTCGTCCTGTTTTTCTATCCTATTGTTGTCAATAGAGGGCGCTGCATCACTTGTTTCACACGGCAGAACGGTAAAGGAGAATGTGTAATAAGAAAATGTTTTGGCTTTTTTCAAATCATTTATACAGAGTTAAAAACCTAACGCCAAAAAAACAGAATAAAAGTTTCTTGATGCAGAACGAAAGCTTGTCTTATAAGCTTGCAGTCTGCTCCCCACCGCTTTCTAGCAGCTGCTAAACTCAGGTTCCCAGTGAATGCCGATTGCTGTAGTTCACACAGGCTGGAGAGTGTAAATCATTTAGTTACTACCACTAGTGCTACTATATGTGTCCTGATGGATCACAAAATAGTGTTGTAACCTTCTTCTACTGAAGCAATTCTACTTCCAAGTGTTTATCTCCCAGGGCCCCATATATTATCACAGATAATTTATAGTATAGGTGTGATCATATTGGGCAGAAGGACCTCTTTGCCCTTCGCTCAGCAGGGCTTCACCATCTTCCCCTCAGTCCGATGCCCTATGCTGTGCCCCACATTGGGTTTTACAAATAACCCGGCTTGCTTCCATGACATCATCTGCCTAGGCCTATTAAAGGCCCACTAAGACACACGCCCATGTCTTGGTATTGAGACTCTAGTGTTCCTTATTTGTTTTTTTCCATTACCTGTACTTATTGTGTTTTCAACTTGCATCCATCCCTGCTGAGTTTCCCTCCATTTGTCCGACTGCTCTTGATTCCAGTCTAAGTCTTTGATTCCACGTATTCTCTGGGAAACTGCACCAACACCTGGAGTCTGTGTCACCCCCACCCCTGAACCAGAGGCATAGTGGAGCCACCTCACAAGGTGAGCCTTACAGACCCCCTCAGTCTCAAAGGTCCAAACCTTCTAATAACTTTAAGTGACAATACTAATTTTGATGTATCACATAGTGCTGAAATAATGCAATAATACAGTGTACAAGTAAAATGTCACTCGGGAATAGAGATTTATCCTGTGGAGATGTAATTTACATTGGTTTAAGCATCAAGAATAATGCTTTCTTTTCCTTGCAGCTGAATTGACAGCTTTGCTGTTTAGACTGGGACAGAGTGAGCAGAGTCATCTCATTATCCTTAAAAGTTAATCATTGACAGCTCTATTGTGCTGGTGAAGACCTAGACAAGCCAGAGACTCCTCTTTTTTTCAGGCTATACTCCATTACTTCTAGTACACTTTTATAAGCTATGACTGCAGCTGCCATAAAGTAAATGCACTTGAATGGGATCAGGGTGCAAGATGCAGGTCACCAGGCTGTTAATGGTCAGGGATTTCCTTTAGCAATGACCAATTATGTGCCCTGTGCAAACTGACCGATCGCATTCTCTTGTGAGCTTGACCTCATTTCACCTCAATTACAAAACCGCCGCGCCGCCATAGTCATATGGCAATACTACAGATTTTCATTTACTCTTACGTCTACCAATGATCTGAATTTTGCTGCTTCTATGTTTTAAGTCTAAAATATAAAAAGTCCAGAAGGTGAAAAGCTTAGGTCGATGCATCACACACAGAAATTTAAAGTAAAATGTTGGCAAGACTGCACTGCTAAAAACCCAAACCTCTCGGAAATTTGGAGAGCGATTTCTTAAAATGTACACGAAGGAACACCCAGATAGCTGCGCTGTTCTGCAGATACATGAAATTGGACGGAAAGGGATTTTCATTTCAAAAATATTTTCACATGGCAGCGATCGGGAGGTTGGAGCGGAGCGCTGTAATCTGTGTTTTGCAAAACAATTTTCAACTCAATGAAAATGTGAGTTTGATTTTCATGTACAACAAGAATCGTAAAGATCTATGTGCAAAAGAGGGACAATTATGTAAAATGTCTTATCATTACAGTGGTCCATTCTTCACCACCATTTTTGTATGTTAAAAGGTCATAAATAATAACTTCCAACCGCACTATTTATTAAAAAGCTCATTCCCTTCATATCTAGAAAAGTATATGCTCTTGGCAAGTATAACACTTTCATTCTTTGCTTGCGCAGGTCCTGGGTTGCGGAGGAAACTGAGTACATTTCAGTAAGGCCTCTTTCACATTTCCGGCGGCGCGCTGGCGGCGCCCCCGGCATTTTGCCGCAGCGCCGCATCTGAAAATCTGATGCGCCGCGTGCGGCTTTTTTCGCATTGACATGCATTAGCGCCGGATGGCGCCGCATGTCAATGCGTTGCATGCGGTTTTGTCCGGATGCGGCGCAAATGTACATTGCGGCGTCCGGAAAAAACACTGCATGTAACGTTTTTTTGTTTTTGCCGGATGGTTTCTTATCTCTCCAAGCATCAGAAACCATCCGGCAAAAAACCGCATGCGGCCGCCGGAAGTGTTAAAGGTTTTCACATGCGGCGCTGCGGCAAAATGCCGGGGGCGCCACAAGGCGCCCGCCGGAAATGTGAAACTAGCCTAAGAGCTGCTGATGGGCAAATTTCACAAGGGTTCTTTACAGTTAGAGCAGTCAATCTATGGAATGCCTTACCCTGTGATGTAGTAACCACAGCTAATATGTCTGAATTTTTAAAAACGATTTTGATGTTTAGATGCATAGCTAATAGAGATTTGATGCAATTTGAATTTTTGACAAATTTTAGTAAATTTTTTGCATCCGGCAAATTTGAACAGCTTGTGAATTTGATTTGAACGAATAGTTAAAAAAAATTGCTCACATGACCTCAGGTACAGCCATTTGGGATTCCTCATAATGCTTTGCAGTATCACGTGACATTATTTAGCACAAAAAAATCAGGTAGCCAGCATAAAAGCCGAGGAATGGAATACAGCAGCTATTTTAGGGTGATACTAGATAGTGAGAAGACGTCAGAGTGCACAGATCAGCAATAGAGATAGAAAGAGAAAACTAAAACATATTTGACAAATACTGCAGATAGTGTGTGTTGAACAACTACAGAAGTGAAGAAGGTGAGTGTAGTAGTCTATGAATAGTATAGAGATTCAATTAATAGAAGGAGAAAGAGAATGAAGAGGTGCCGGCCGCAGCAGAGCCAGTTTGATTCATCAGTGGTATAGAATAGATGGATCTGTCCTGATACATTTCATGTATACATTTTTTTCATTCTTCATGCACAAGAAAACAGCCAGCCAACACAATATTTATTAAAGGCTGTTATATTATTTTCTGCCACTAACTCACTTTATTGAATCTGTTGTGAAAGTTTTGCTAGTTTTCATTTTAGGAGCGTGTAAACATTAATCAGTCGGTCATTTTATGCCACATCCACAATCCCCCCTGCACTCACGAAACATGTCTGCTGTCATTTTACCGTACTCATTCTATCGGATCGTAAACCGTGTGTAGCAATTATTGGACACTTAGCAAATTTTTGAAGCTGAAAAAAAATGTACAAAAAAAAATGAAATGTTTAAGAGACCATGGCCTAAATAAGGAAAAATGGCACAAAATGTTCCAAAGACAAATTGGTAAAAATACTTGCACACCTCAACTTGGCAGCTCGGTTTTCCTTTAATACTTCCAAACGGATTATGTTCTAAAATATTATGTGAGTTACATGGAATGGCCATACATGATTATTATTCTTTTGTGTTTTTATTATAATGCCGTCCAAAAGCCCAGAAACCATTTTAGTTTGTGTCACTCGTCACCTCTGCCACTGTCTGTTATTGATGCTTCCAGTGCCTCGCTCTGTTTAGTGATCCCGCTAACACATCGTCTGACACCTCGCGACAGCCATCGGTCACCTGCTGTCAGCACCTCCTGGACTCCTTACAATAGAAATCTGGCTGTGTTCGTTCATTTGCTTTACCCCCATAACATTTAGACTTCACTTACTTTAACCATTTGTTTAGCCTACATTCAAATTTGGATTTTTGGAATGTATCATTAGAAAATGACATTTCATTTAAATCAGGTTTTATAATAAGCGCATTAAAAAGTAGTGATTTTTTTTTTGCTATTGATCCACAATAAAAATGTTGAAATATTACAGTTCTCACACTGCCCATTTGAGTAGTCACCAAAAAAAAAATGACACTGCTTTCTTCTGTGCGCTTTTCAGCTTTGCTTTAAAGATTAGGAGAGAATGAGCGGAGCAGTTTCATTATTATGAGATGATGGGTGAGCTTAGTTGTGCTGCTGGAGGTCTAAGTAAGACAATCAAATAACATTCTCTATATCCAGTTTTTACATAGGCCATTATAGCAAACAGTAGGATGATAAATCTTGTTTTCTGCAGCTTATTTGTCAGCTTCGCTGTGTAGACTGTGACATTATGAGCAGAGCCATCTCATTCTCTTTCTAGGGTAGCTAAATTATTGCCAGTCTATTGTGCTGCTGGAGATCTAGATAAGGCAGGATAATAACTTAACACTATACACACAAACATGGCAGGGACTGAAATGACATCACTCTCTAGAGACTGCATTAAAGGGAAATTGTCACCCCCCCCTGGCCGTTTTGAAGTAAAAGAGCCACCTTCAGCAGCACTAATGCAGCAGTGTGTGAATGTGGCTCTTTTACTTCTGTGCCCCTGCAACGCTGAAATATTCATTTTTATAAATAGGTCCCCATACCTTAGCTGTGTCTAAGGGCCCCCTCACACATAGCGACACACCAGTGATCCCGACAACGATATGCACTTGTCAGGATCGCTGGTGTGTCGCTACATGATCGCTGCTGAGCTGCCAAACAGGCAGCGATCAGGACAGAGACACTGCAGATAACGTCGCTTAGTTACCCGCAGTGTACGCTGGATACCAGCCTGCTGTTGCAGGGAGCTGGTAACCAAGGTACACATCGGGTTTCCAGGCGCCGGGTGGTGCCTAGAAACCTGCTGTGTACTTTGGTTACCAGTTCCCCTGCACCAGAGCGCTGGTTTCTAACGTACACATCGGGTTTCTAGGCACCGCCCGGTGCCTGGAAACCCGATGTGTACCTTGGTTACCAGCGGATCGCTGGTCTCCCGCCTGTCACACGCAGCGATGCGTGCCTGTCAGCGGGAGACCAACGATCAAAAAAATGTCCAGGACATTCAGCGACGATTAGCGATAACCAGCAGGGGGCTGATCGTCGCTGAATGTCACACACAGCGATATCGCTGGTGAGCTCGCTGCTGCGTCCAAAACTAGTGACTCAGCAGCGATCTCGCTAGCGAGATCGCTGTGTGTGACGGGGGCTTAAGAGGCATGTCCTCTTCCAGTGACTAATCCTCCCCCCAGCCGTCCATCAAGGCCCCTCAGTGCCACCGCACCTCCTCCTGGCTTTTTTTTTTGTTTTCTTTCATTTGTGTCCGGCGCCTGCGCTCTTGTATCAGTCCCCGGGCATGCGCAGTGCGCGCTGCCCGGTAACTGTCAGAAGAATCTAGCGCCTGCGCCGTTGCCTTTCCCCTGATCCCTCCCGGCTGTGTGTTATTATGTATTCACACTGCGGGGCAGGAAATCTGGCGCCTGCGCAGTCTATCTGAATAGCTGCGCCTGCCCCCTTCTCCCAGACTCCCCCCACTTTCACTTTCAGACAGTCTTCGGCGTTGGATGTGCTGACCGCCCAGAACTAGTTCAGCACATCCGATGCCGAACACTGTCTGAAAGTGAAAGTGGGGGGAGTCAGGGAGAAGGGGGCAGGCGCAGCTATTCAGATAGACTGCGCAGGCGCCAGATTTCCTGCCCCGCAGTGTGAATACATAATAACACACTGCCGGGAGGGATCAGGGGAAAGGCAACTACGCAGGCGCTGGAGTCTTGTGACAGTTCCCAGGCAGCGCGCACTGCGCATGACCGGGGACTGACACAAGAGCGCAGGCGCTGGACACAAACGGAAGAAAACAAAAAATAAGCCAGGAGGAGGTGCGGTGACGGTGAGGGGCCTTGATGGACGGCTGGGGGAGGATTAGTCACTGGAAGAGGACACACCTCTTAGACACAGCTAAGGTATGGGGACCAATTTATAAAAGTGAATATTTCAGCGTTGCAGGGGCACAGAAGTAAAAGAGCCAAAGAGCCACCTTCACAGACTGCTGCCTTAGTGCTGCTGAAGGTGGCTCTTTTACTTCAAAACGGCCGGGGGGGGGTGACAAGTTCCCTTTAAGCAATGACATATTTCTTTGTCAATTAACTCCTGTTTATATTAGTTGCAATAAAGTGCACACACCGGCTGTACTGTGCCTGTGTGTAGATATTGCTTATATAGATAGCCAGTCAGTGGGGGTGTGACTGTCTGCCACCCATACTGATACTTAAATTGTACATAAATAACCACATTAATATTTTTAACCCAAACTTTAATAAACAAAATGAAGAAATGTATGGGTATTTTTTTTTATCTCATCTTACAAATTAATGTCAGTCTGCTAAAGAGGGCGTGCAGCCTTTAAAAATTGAAGGCCTATCTTTAGTATCTGGAATGCTTTTATCGGCTTGCAAGTTACTTCCCAGGCCACTTAGACCTGATAAGGCTGGTATACTTACTTTAAAAATCCATGGCAGAATAGATTTATAATCTTGACATCAAAAACTGAGAATATTCACTCTTTAGAGTCCATCTAAAGGGTAAGAGAGTTCATAAGTCCAAGTGCATTTAGTCTTGACTCACCCACCCTGACTGATCGACAGCTGCAACTGATACTTAGCAGTGTGAGATCTCAACAGCAGCATGTAGGAGGGACACTGAGGAGCTGCTGATCAGGCTAGGTGGGGGGATATTCAGAAGCAGCAGGGAGAAGGTACGATGAGAAGCTGGTAATCATACTAAACAAATGGAGATTAAACAACAGCAGGGAGGAGGGACATTGAGGAGCTGGCTAGCAGGCTAGAGAGATAGAGATTAAACAACAGCAGGGAGGAGGGACATTGAGGAGCTGGCTAGCAGGCTAGAGAGATAGAGATTAAACAACAGCAGGGAGGATGGACATTGAGGGGCTGGCTAGCAGGCTAGAGAGATAGAGAAGATTAAACAACAGCAGGGAGGAGGGACATTTAGCGGCTGGCTAGCAGGCTAGAGAGATCGAGATTAAACAACAGCAGGGAGGAGGGACATTGAGGAGCTGGCTAGCAGGCTAGAGAGATCAAGATTAAACAACAGCAGGGAGGAGGGACATTGAGGAGCTGGCTAGCAGGCTAGAGAGATCAAGATTAAACAACAGCAGGGAGGAGGGACATTGAGGAGCTGGCTGGCAGGCTAGAGAGATTGAGATTAAACAACAGCAGAGAGGGGGACATTGAGGAGCTGGCTAGCAGGCTAGAGAGATCGAGATTAAACAACAGCAGGGAGGAGGGATATTGAGGCGCTGGCTAGCAGGCTAGAGAGATAGAGATTAAACAACAGCAGGGAGGAGGGACATTGAAGGGCTGGCTAGCAGGCTAGAGAGATTGAGATTAAACAACAGCAGGGAGGAGGGATATTGAGGCGCTTGCTAGCAGGCTACAGAGATAGAGATTAAACGACAGCAGGGAGGAGGGATATTGAGGAGCTGGCTAGCAGGCTAGAGAGATAGAGATTAAACAACAGGAGAGACACTGAGGTGCTGGCAATCAGGCTAAGTGGGTTGAGATTGAGTATAAACTTTCAAAAATGATTATACAGTGTGACAGTGTCACTGGTTTTATATGTGAAGGGAGGTATGTGTCACACAGGATGCTCTCCTGTGTGAACTAAGACCTACTTTATTTATCTGCTTACACTCTCTACATGCATAAGTCCTGACAGGACCTGTGTGATGTCAGAGTCATGTGATCCATCACATGATTCAGGAGTCACAAGGTCTGGGGCTTAAATGCCTGAAGGCCCTAGCTTTCAGGGTTCAGTGTGGTCTGGAGAGGAAGGTCTCCAGACAGTATAGTGGAAGCTACAGAGCTTTCCACAAGGACTTTGACTGTGCCGTTTATGCTACTGAGAGCGGGCGGAACCCTCTCATCTATGGACTGAGTTATTGTTTGTTTTTTTTATGTTTTTCCCGTTTAACCAGAAGGGTCATGTTTACTTTTCCTGCGAAACCTGCATGAGTTTATGGCTGATAATAAACCAGCAGAAAGAAAACCCAGAGAACGTGTGTCCTGAGTCTACCTTCAGGAGAGCCGAGCGAGTCGTCTTGCCACAGTTGGTGTGAGAGTGCGTGCAGGATTCCAGGAACACGTGTACCTGCTACAAAGACCGGTGGATGTCCTGGGTGAAGGCTGCCAGCCAGCCAGAGAAGTCCGGCAGCATGGAGGAGCTCGTTAAGCACCTGGTCCAGGCCCAGCAGAACATGCAGCAGCAACACCTACAGAGCCAGCAGCAGCACCAGGAGACGACCAAACTGTTGCTTCAGCAGATCCAGTTGCAGCAAAAGTCGCAGCAGCAGCACCAGCAGGAGGCGCAACAGCAGATACAGCTTTTGGCAGACGCCATCCAGAGCAGGGCGGCTGCCCCAACCCGAGAGCCGACTGATGATTCTCACGTCAGGAAGGCGGTAAGACGGGCCATGCAGAAAATGACCCCTGAGGATGATGTAGAAGCATTTTTGACTGTTTTTGAGAGGGTGGCTGATCGGGAGAAACTTCCACCAGCACAGTGGGCCGAGGTTCTGGCGCCATATTTATCGGGTGAACCTCAAAAAGCGTATTTTGACTTGGCGCTGCAAGATGCTAAGGAGTATCCCAAACTAAAGACAGAGATCTTAGCACATCTGGGAGTAAATATGGCAGTAAGAGCCCAGCGAGTTCATCACTGGACATATGCTAGCAACAAACCCCCTCGTTCGCAGATGTTTGATCTACTGCATCTTGTTCAGAAGTGGCTACAACCGGAGTCCTCCACTCCGGCCCAGATGGTTGAGCGGGTGGTGATTGACAGATTCATGCATTCCCTTCCCAAGTCAGTACAGACCTGGGTTGCCCAGGGTGATCCCCAGAACGCAGATGACTTTATCGGCCTGGTAGAGAGGTACCAGGTAGTGGAGAGATCTCTTGGGAAACCGGACACAGTCACTTCTCCCTACTGGGATACCCAAAAGGGGGTGGGTTCACCACGGAAGGGGTCTAGAGCCACCACTGGGGGGCGTCCCACTCCTATTGAAGGTGCCTTTAGAACAGTTGGGAAAGATATAGTTTGCTGGCGATGTCACAACCCTGGACATGTAGCTGCTAGGTGTCAAATATCCCCTGAGCCCATGGACTGCAGCCTAGGCAGACGGGTCTCCTATTATGCCTATCCAGCCTGTAGCGTGGACTGTCGACCCGGCGAAGGACCGCAGGCGTGTGCAGTATCCATTAATGGAATAAAAGTGCTTGGGCTGTTGGACTCCAGGGGTCTAGTGACCTTGATCAGAGCATCCCTTCCCCACCAGGTGATCCCTTCAAAAACCCTGGGTGTTCGGTGCATCCATGGTGACGCCAAGGACTATCCCGTGGCCACAGTAACAGTGGGGACAGACTGTGGTACCCAGTCCCATGAAGTCGGGGTGGTAAAGGACCTGATGCAGCCTGTCATATTGGGCCGTGATTTTTCCTTATTCTGGAACTTGTGGGGGAGGGGAACTGAACTAAGGAGCATGGGGAAAAGCGAGATCCATGAAGAAGAACCCGACAGAGTCTCAGAGAGGGGAATTCCCACTGTGCGTCCTTGTCGTGATGAGGGTGAGACGGTGAACGAGGAGGTCGACTTACCTGCGATTGAGATGTCCAGAGAGAACTTTGGGACTGCTCAAATTCGAGACCTGACCTTAAAAGGGGCGTTCGACCAGGTTACTGTATGTAATGGGGTTGCCCAAGAGCCGGGGGCCGACACCAGATTCCCCCACTTTGCAGTACAGGGGGAGTTGCTATATTGGGTGGCCAAACTGAGGGGCAGTGAGATAGTGGAGCAGCTGTTAGTGCCGGGGCCATACAGAGGCGGGTGCTAGATATGGCCCATTCACATGTTCTGGGGGGACACCTAGGGGTCGAGAAAACTCAGGAGAGGATACTGAGGAGGTTTTATTGGCCAGGGTGTTATCGTGAAATTCAAAACTTTTGTAGGTCCTGCCCCACCTGCCAAATAACCGCTCCCTCCTCCCACTTCCGTAGCCCCTTAGTTCCACTACCTGTGATAGAGGTTCCCTTTGAGAGGATTGCCATGGACCTCGTGGGCCCCATAGTCAAATCATCTCGGGGTCACCAATATATCCTGGTCGTCATGGACTATGCGACTCGGTATCCAGAAGCGGTGCCCCTAAGGAACATGTCCAGTAAGAGTATAGCCCGAGAGTTGGTCCATATTTTTGCTCGGACAGGTCTACCAAAAGAGATTCTAACAGACCAAGGAACCCCCTTCATGAGCAAGGTGATGAAGGAGCTTTGCAGAGTCCTTCAGATAACTCAACTGCGGACCTCGGTTTATCATCCACAAACGGACGGCCTAGTGGAACGCTTCAACAAGACCTTAAAGGCGATGCTCAAGAAGGTCGTGGAAAAGGATGGGAGAGATTGGGACTACCTGCTCCCATTTCTGCTTTTCTCGGTCAGAGAAGTCCCTCAAGCCTCCACTGGCTTCTCTCCATTTGAGCTCCTATATGGAGGGCATCCAAGAGGTCTCCTAGACATCGCCAAGGAAACTTGGGAGGCTGAAGTCACGCCACACCGGAGTATCATAGAACATGTCACCCAGTTACAGGAGAGAATGTCAAGAGTGATGCCATCGTGAAGGAACATCTCCTCCAGGCGCAGGAAGGCCAGGCAAGGGTCCATAACCGGTCGGCGAGACTAAGACAGTTCCAGCCCGGAGACCGTGTTTTGGTGCTGATCCCTACCGTCGAGAGCAAGTTCCTCGCCAAATGGCAAGGTCCATACGAGGTGGTGGAGAAAGTCAGCGAGGTTAATTATAGAGTTCACCAGCCTGGCCGAAGGAAGGCACATCAAATCTATCATGTAAACTTGCTCAAGCCGTGGCAGGACCGTGAACCTGTGGAAACTCCTTGCCTGGGGGCCGCACCAGAAGGCAACGTGGAGGAGGTCACTATTGCAGAAACCCTATCACCGGCCCAGAAGCAACAGTGTCGAGAACTACTACAGCGGAATCGGGACCTGTTCTTAGAGTTGCCAGGGCATACACAAGTGGTAGAGCATGACGTGCTGACAGAACCGCATGTACGAGTGAATTTGAAGCCATATCGGATTCCGGAAGCACGCCGGGAGGTGATCTCAGCTGAGGTGAAGAGGATGTTAGACCTCGGGGTAATAGAGGAGTCAAAGAGTGGGTGGTCGAGCCCAATCGTCCTCGTGCCGAAACCCAATGGAGAGTGGAGGTTTTGTAATGACTACCGTTGGCTAAATGAGGTATCCAAGTGTGACGCATACCCGATGCCCCGCGTCGACGAACTCATCGAGAGGCTTGGACCGGCGAGGTACATCACCACTCTTGATCTGACGAAGGGCTACTGGCAGATCCCCATGTCCCAAATGGCTAAAGAAAAGACGGCTTTCTCAACACCTGAGGGCTGTTTTCAATACAAGCGAATGCCGTTCGGACTACAGGGGGCCCCCGCCACTTTCCAGAGGGCTATGGATCGGATCCTAGCCCCACATAAGAAGTATGCCGCCGCCTACCTCGACAACATTGTGGTCTTTAGCCCGGACTGGGCTAGTCACCTACCTAAATTACAGGCCGTTTTGGACGTGCTAAGGAAGGCAGGATTTACCATAAATCCGAAAAAGTGTGCCATCGGAAAAGAGGAGGCCAAGTACCTGGGCTATGTTGTTGGGAGAGGCGAAATAAAGCCCCAAATCAAGAAAGTGGAGGCAATTCAAACCTGGCCGCAACCGCTCTCAAAGAAGCAGGTGAAAGCATTCCTGGGATTGGTGGGATACTACCGGCGGTTTATCCCGAAGTTCGCCATAATTGCCGCCCCACTAACAGATCTTCTAAAAGGCACCAAATCAACCATGGTGAAATGGACGGAAGAAACGGAGACCGCATTTCAAAAACTGAAGCTAGCTCTGTGCAAACAGCCTGTCCTGGTCGCGCCAGACTTTAAGAAAGAATTTGTGGTCCAGACTGACGCATCAGAGGTTGGTCTAGGAGCCGTACTCTCCCAAGAAATCAATGGGGAAGAACATCCCATTCTCTATCTAAGCCGAAAGCTGTCCTCCTGTGAGAAGAACTACGCCATAGTAGAGAAAGAGTGTTTAGCCATAAAATGGGCCGTGGATACACTGAGATATTACCTACTAGGCCGGAAGTTTAAATTAGTGTCAGACCATGCCTGAGATGTGAGAAAATGAGAGGAAAATGCTAGGTAACTAGATGGTTCCTAGAGCTTCAAGATTTTAACTTTCACGTGGAGCATAGGCCAGGGAAGTTACATGGAAATGCAGATGCCCTCTCTAGGATTCCCTGTCTGGTGTCAGAAGGTGCCCAAACCCCCGGCTTTGGGCAGAGGGGGGGAATATGTGACAGTGTCACTGGTTTTATATGTGAAGGGAGGTATGTGTCACACAGGATGCTCTCCTGTGTGAACTAAGACCTACTTTATTTATCTGCTTACACTCTCTACATGCATAAGTCCTGACAGGACCTGTGTGATGTCAGAGTCATGTGATCCATCACATGATTCAGGAGTCACAAGGTCTGGGGCTTAAATGCCTGAAGGCCCTAGCTTTCAGGGTTCAGTGTGGTCTGGAGAGGAAGGTCTCCAGACAGTATAGTGGAAGCTACAGAGCTTTCCACAAGGACTTTGACTGTGCCGTTTATGCTACTGAGAGCGGGCGGAACCCTCTCATCTATGGACTGAGTTATTGTTTGGTTTTTTTTTATGCTTTTCCCGTTTAACCCAGAAGGGTCATGTTTACTTTTCCTGCGAAACCTGCATGAGTTTATGGCTGATAATAAACCAGCAGAAAGAAAACCCAGAGAACGTGTGTCCTGAGTCTACCTTCAGGAGAGCCGAGCGAGTCGTCTTGCCACAACAGCCATTCTGATATGTATTTTCAAAGTAAATACATCAGCCTCATCAGGTCTAAAGATGTAAATGGGTTGACCAGCCGTTTAAAACTTTTCGACAAGCACTGCAAAATATAATCAGGATTGATTTGGCTCCGCTGGCCAGTTTGTGTGGTCATCATGTAGCCACAAGTATGCAGTCTCATGACAACTATATTCTCATCCGCTTCTCTCACTGTTCTATTGAGAAGCAGATGAGAAGCTAGCTGACATCTGACTGCAAGTAGAAAAATCGCATATTTGCGATACTGTGCTGACAGTTTGTATTGTGAAATGCAGAGACTTATCTGTCTTAACAAAACTGAATAAACCATTTCAGAGACTCATTTTTGTTCTTGTACTGATGTTCATTCTTCTTATCTCTGTTTTTATCATTACCCCCCTCCCCAGCAGATAAATGAAAAAATGAATGCATGTATTAATCTAAACCTACATGTTTCGTGAAACTGGATTTAGCATCTTAACGATGGGTAGAGATGTTTGGGAAATGCAGCTCACATCGTATATGCTAACATTGTGCTCGAGTTCTGTTTAACATTTGGCATTGATTCGTTTCCACTGAGGAGACCACACAAGGAATCAGTGGCAGCCCCAGCACTGGATCGTAAATGTCTTGTGTAATAGTCTAAACATAAAATGACACTTACTTCTCTACTTTGTCCAAGTGTGTGTGAAATTTGTGTGGGGGTCTCTTCTTTACCAAAAAGGCTTTCGAGTAGCCTCCAACTACGGATTAGGTCCTACTCTAGTAGCTAAAGGAGAATTTGGCACCTTCTTCACAATTATGATCTGCGAGATTTGTGATGTGGAAACCGTGAGGAGCACAAAGAGCCAAAACCAAGAGAAAACAAATTTGGTACAAAGTAAATATTCTCAGCTACTAGCAACTGGTCTATGTATAAACTTCTAGGTCCTCCGTGGAGGGCTCTCCAAAAAGCTGGATGGACGCAGCAAATAAATTCCCACTATGGACCTCATTTCAAAAGCTGTCCGGATTCATGAGTTTACAAAGATAAGTTCCCGAGTGTCATGTTGAAGTGTCTAGCTCTTATTCCTTTGATTAATTGGGATGCGAAACTGCAGAATGTATTGTGTGATGAGTCTCAGAAGGTTCCTTTATTAACCCTGGTCCAAAGTATAACTACCAACTTTAGATGGTTGGCAAAACTGGATGGTAGTGTGTTCCACAAGCCACAGACATTTTTTGGCACTAGTTATTACCCCTTTATAAGGCCACAACCCTTCCCCAGATCCATTCTCTACCTCCTGAATTCCGAGACACAAAACACATTCCAGAATCCCTGGATTCCAGAAGGTTTCCGACAGGGTTGTCGGTGAGGATTATGAGATTTGACAACTTGTAGCGCTTCCCACGGCTGTGGGGCGCCGGGACATGGCATAGCTTGCCTAGCTAGCCAATGCTCCCACGCCGCCAGTCCACGACGACGTGAGGCATGGGTCCCAGATGATGAGAATGTGGACCCACTGGACCACAGAGGGAGACCCGGGCCTGCCCGGACTAGGGAAGGGCAGCGACCGGGATCCGTGGCAGCTGAGCATGTGGGCAAGGTGGCGACCTGCAGGACTAGACAACACCGCACAACTTCAGGTAAGAAGAAACATAAAGTTTACTTAAAGAAACACAAGTACGTAAAACAGAACATAAGCCCGGGCTCCCGATTCCGCACATCAGAGAAGGGTACACGACTCAGGATCACAGACGAGTGCTGGAGGACATCACGGGTAGATGCAGTCCAGGGTTATCTGGCACGGGCATACTTGGACGGCCTCTCTCTCAGGCCTTAGGCGTAGCACAGGCTCAGCAGGAGAACATCAGACACCGACCTCAGACAGACTTCAGACGATGGCGGGGTCATCACGGGTTGATGAAGTCCAGGATCATCTGGCACGGGCATACTAGTATGGCCTCACTCTCAGGCCTCGGGCGTAGCACAGGCTCAGCAGGAGAACATCAGACACCGGCCCAGGACGAACATCAGACGATGGCGGGGTCATCACGGGTTGATGAAGTCCAGGGTCATCTGGCACGGGCATACTAGGACGGCCTCTCTCTCAGGCCTCAGGCGTAGCACAGGCTCAGCAGGAGAACATCAGACACCGACCCAGGACAGACGTCATCGCAGGGTAGACCAAGGAGGAACCGGCAGGACAGGCAGGTTGTCACGGCAAGTGACCAAGGCAGTCTCTGGGACAGGCAGGTTGTCACAGCAAGTGACCAGGCAGTCTCTGGGACAGGCAGGTTGTCACGGCTAGTGACCAGGGCAATCTCTGGGACAGGCAGGTTGTCACGGCAAGTGACCAGGGCAGGCAGGTTGTCACGGCAAGTGACCAGGCAGGCAGGTTGTCACGGCAAGTGACCAGGCAGGCAGGTTGTCACGGCAAGTGACCAGGGCAGGCAGGTTGTCACGGCAAGTGACCAGGCAGTCTCTGGGACAGGCAGGTTGTCACGGAAAGTGACCAGGGCAGTCTCTGGGACAGGCAGGTTGTCACGGAAAGTGACCAGGGCAGTCTCTGGGACAGGCAGGTTGTCACGGCAAGTGACCAGGCAGTCTCTAGACAGGCAGGTTGTCACAGTAAGTGACCAGGCAGTCTCTAGACAGGCAGGTATATACGACCTATATGGTGGAGCCTCCAGGTAGGCTGCAGTCGGATGGCAGATGATCGCTCCCAGGTGAGCAGGCAAGAGCCGGGGATCTCTGCAGATGATGTCCGAACTTCCGGATGGAGCTGCAGTCGGATGGCAGATGATCGCTCCTAGGTGAGCAGGCAAGAGCCGGGGATCTCTGCAGATGACGTCCGAACCTCTGGAAGGAACTGCAGACGGATGGCAGACAGGCAAGCCGACAGGTAACAGACAGGTAACTGGAATCAGGAGCTGATGGCTGAAACAGAGTTAGACTGCACAGGAACAACAGGAACACGGATTGGATCTCAGAGAGTCAGGAACACAGACAGGAACACGGACTGGGTCTCAGGGAGTCAGGAACATGGATTGAATCACAGGAACACAGGCCTCGGACTCCGGACATCTGGCACCGATCAGCAGGCTCCGGACATCTGGCAATGATCGACAGGATCCGGACATCAGGCAAGAAGGATAGGATCCGGACATCTGGAAGTGGTCGTCGGACATCGGACATCAGGCCATGGTCATCAGGCATAGGATCCGGACATCTGGCAGCGACCTGAAAAGGAACCCCAGCGGTCTGGTGCAAGCCCCGCCAGGCTCAACGGGAGCTGGCCGGGGATTGCACAGAGGCTGAGCACAGAGTAACAGAAACTCAGCACACACCGGACTCCTCCTTCCAAGATGAACTCAGGTTATATAGCAAGGATTCACAGTCACTGGCACAGGGTTCTGGACACAGCAGGATTTCAGGAACATAACACAGAGGACACAGTTCAGAAAGTCAGGTACAGGATGCGATCTAAGATCAGGGGTTCAGGTAATTAGACACAGCAGGAACAGGCCTGGATATACAGCCTCCAGGAACGGCGATCTGGGTAATCAGCCCCCAGCATAGGCGGAAACACAAGACACAATTCAGAAATTCAGGTACCGGGTTTGATCCAGGATCAGGGAACAAGACACAGCAGGAACAGGGAATCAGCTCTCCAGAGCTGATCAACTTCAGAGCAGGAGCTGAACACACAACCACATACGGCTAGGTTCAGGGATTCAGTGTGGATTCAATGCGAAGCTCTGGCAACGCCCACTAGGGCTGGGGAACTTTATATATGAGCTGCTTCACAGCGATAGGCTGGAGCAGTAATTCTAGTAAACACCCAATCCACATAAAAGCAGGACAGGTGTGGGCCGCGCCCCCTATGCAGAGCCAGACAGCACAACACAGAGGGAACCCAACAATGGCTGCTGCCAACCACGCAGTAAGTCATGCACCACTGCAGAGGACTTTGCAAGCTACGGACGGCTTTCACAGCAAGTCAGGAACCGCACATGCGGGCGGTCATGCAAAGCAGCGGAGCCACTCACGCAAGTACGGGTACGCAGCAGAGCCGGGAACTGAGCAGCATCCATATAGGTAACAGACAACAGTATCCCAGCTGGTTAGGGGGAAAGGAGCAAAAGGGTTAATGCAAAAAACATGCAAAGTAACGCTGGAAAACAAAGTACAGACAATACCAGCGTTACACAACTGTTCTGAGAGTCTGAGAGTTCTCCATCTTTTCAAAAAGCTTCCTGAACATATGAGTTAAAGTGACTATTTTGGGCAAGGATAAGTGGAGTTGTCCACATGAAAGTTTTACTTACCTGGTTAAAGCTGATGGAGAACCATAAGGAGACCCCTTGTAGGTCAATCTTGTCATCTTTTAACTTCTTAACAACTTTTGACGTTCATTTTCATTACAGGTAGTGTGTCTGGGGTATTTAAAGTGGGCTCACAACTCACAAGCTGAGCCTGCTCTTTACCGGGCAGACAACAACTGGGATTCCCAGCCAGTGTCTATCTCTAACAGCAGCGACTGAAGCTAGCTCTGATCGCTGCTGTTTAATTATCTAAATGCTAATGGCAATCACTGATAGCCATATTTAAAGATTATTGTAAGGTAATAGACTTTGTTATAATGGTGCTTTAATACTGATTAAATTGATATATTTTTTAACAAATCCATATCATATTGGTGCAAGTGTAGTAGGGCTGGATGCTATACTTGATCTTCTCCTGCTAGTCTGGGAATTCGCTGGCCCCTTTCACCTGCCTCCAGTGTTTGAGTGACAGCTCTGCTTTTTAAGTGACCTGCCTCCTATGGCCAAAATCTCACGCCACGAGCAGCGCA
Organism: Oophaga sylvatica; assembly: GCA_033576555.1. NCBI lineage: Eukaryota > Metazoa > Chordata > Amphibia > Anura > Dendrobatidae > Oophaga > Oophaga sylvatica. Next base: position 532,376,717 of record JARQOD010000005.1, on the reverse strand, counting down.
TGCGCAGATCCATTTCCTGGTTCAATTACATTATGGGGAGGTTACTGCACATGCTCCATCCACGGCAATGACGGGTTTTGGCCAGATAAGGCAAGTCACTGAAAAGTGACCCGTCAGTCAAAGATTGGAGGTAGGCAGAGGTATGAATAATAATTAGACTGAAAGCCAGTGTACTGTATTGTCCAGCCCGACTGCACTTTTGACTCATTTGGATATAACTTCAAGGGGTGATTATTGAAGAACAAGAGCACAGATTTCTTAAAATAAATATATATATATCAATTTAATCTATATTAAAGCACCATTATAACCATGTTTTTATTTTACACTCCAAAATCCCACTGACAGGTCCTCTTTAACTGGTAGGCTTCCATCATCCTCCCACAATGCGATCGTGGGGAGCTGATGAATTACCATGGCCACTGGGGATCTGGTGAAGGCTCCCACTACTGCCAAATTATTCCTGTGAAGCCAAACTCGGGCTGGGCTTCATAAAAGATCATCTGTTATATTATATATTTAATACAGCAGTATGAGCGATCGATCGCAGCTTCAATTCCCCTTAAAATATTAAATAATAAAAATAAAATAGTCACCCCCCCTTTTTTTCTGTTCAAAAACTGAAAAATATAAAAAAAAAATTGAAAGTCCCGAATTTTCCAAAGTCCAAAGTTTTTCGGCGTTTACACTTCCCTAAAAGAAAAGTAATATAAAGTCATCAAAACATTTTTTAAGTATCCACTTAAAAATGGAAACAATAAAAATGACAGCCAAAAAACAAGCCCTCACATAGTTCAATCAGTGAAAAATTAAACAGATATGGATCTTAGAAAACAGAAACCAATTTTTTTTTTTTTTTTTTACAAACTTAAGTATTTTTTTAACCACAAAAAGACCTTATACGTTTGTATACATACAATTGTTCTGACCTGGAGAATTGTATGACCGGGTCATTTTTAAAACTCACCAAATGCAATAAAAAAAAGAAAGCAACAAAAGCTAAAATGCATATTTTTAAATTATTTTACCTCACTCTGGTTTTTTTTTTCCCATTTTTCAGAACATGATATGGTAAAATGAATGGTGAAATTCAAAACCATAACTCGTTCTGCAAACAAAATCCCAAAACCTTCAGACGGCTATGTCAATGGAAAAATAACAAAGTTATGTCTCTTGAAAAAAAAATCAGGAGGAAAAAACAAAAGCACAAAAGCGAAAAGTTACCTTGTCTTTAAAGTGTTAACAAGCTTAGGACCTAGGTAGTGCTGTCATGACCAGATCTGGAAACCTGTATGGGAAATAACTCTGTATGCCTACTCATACTTGTCAAGTCTCCAGAACAATCCGGGAGGCTCTTGGAAAAAATGTAGACCTCCTGGACTCTCGTAAGTGGCGGCAAATCTGAAGTCACTGCCGGTGCCTTCTGATAGCCCTTAAAAAGTAGCGGTCACAGAAAGTTTGCTGTGTGCTACGCTGAGATGCTCCGACTGATTAATGGTCCACAGCATTAAAATGCACATTTGGGGGCATGGAAGAGGCAGAGCTGGAAGTTGGCGCTGCCATTTTGGAATGCTGCTACCATGAAGGGGGATACTTAGTCTGTGCAATATTTAGGTAAGTGGTACGTGTTATATCCACATGATGCCAGGAACCAAAGTTACTGTCACGGTTCCACCCCTCAGTATGTCTGGGATGCAGTTACGGACAGCTCGTCCGGGGCGTGTAGAAGCTGTCAGTGCTTTGAACAACAGCTTGGCCATCCAATCTGGTACAGGGGCATGCTGAGCTGTAAGTGTGTTGATTGACAGCTCGACTATCCAATCTGTGACTGGGAGGCGTCGTCTGTCTCCAAGTGTCCATTATTCCAGGTGATTGCCATGCTACTTAACTGAGCTGCTTCTCCCAGAACTCTGCCAGACGTACATTCATCTAGTAGGTTTGTGGTCTCTGTGCCTTGAGTTCTGTATGCTTGATCATTTGCTGCCTGATCTTGAACTTCATTCTGACCATCCGACTGTTTAACCCTTCTGCTGTGATTCGTTATTCTCCTGGCATTCTGACCTCGGAACATTACCTGACCACGCTTTTAATCTCTTCCTTCTGCTTGACGTACTATCCTGGCTTCTGACCTTGGACTCCTTGACCATTCTGACTCACGGCTTGGCCGTGAGACGTGATTAGCTTCACGGTCACGGTTACCAGGAGAACATTGACTATCACACTGCCTCTGTCGTCTAATCTTCTTCCCATAGTGCATACTAATGCCTCCTTGGTAAGTGAAGCACACGCAAATGGCCTTCCATATAATGTAAAACATGATTCATGAGATCAGGCCACCATTTCTATTGCCTCATGATCCATTTCTGATGCTCATGTGTCCATTATTGGCACTTTTGGCAGTGGACAACAGGAGTCAGCATGAGCAGTGACCTAAGGTTACGCAGCCACTGTGTGAGGTGAACAGGATAAGACCAGATGGGCTAGCCTTTACCCCACCACACAAATCAATTACTCTATTGTTTTCTTTGGTCCACTCTTGGTAGGTAGCAACCAATACATGTGAATTAGGTCCACAGGAGGTCCTATTTTGGAGAAGCTCTGACCCAGTTGTTTTGCTTCGTTGAGATCCATGTCCATAAGACCTAAGTGTGAAGGAACATATCCACCTCTATATATAAAATAGACAATATCACAGAAAACTTCACAGTGTGAAGTAGCATCGCTTCCATCTTGGTTCAGACTCAGTTAGGCGGTAAGTTCCTGGATACAGGGAATGTCTGAATCTTTAGCATCTCATTCCTTTTAGCATGATGATCACTTGTTCTCTGAAAAATTGGAAGTGTTTTTGGCTCTCAGGACCCTCAGTCGTCTTGCATTTGGATGGCTTTACAATGTATGATTATCAGCATTTCCCCTCCAAATACATTATCATCTGCTTGTTTTTTTCTCAGGATTCTATTTCCCAGAGGAAGTCCAATCCGTAAAGTGAACACGTAGTTTTGGAGAAATGATTTAATATGTTATGCAGTGCAATATTAAAACCTCAGGCTGCCGGAAAAAGGTTAACAGAAAACTTATCATTTATATGAACCATATCAATATGATTTTCACTAGTCAACTCCATTAATTTTGCACAAGGTTCTTAAAAAAAGCTGAGAAACCAGAGCCATAAATATGTAATCATATTGGATGTGGGATTATTTTTTACAAATGTGTTTTTGGAATCACAAGTTTGACATTACTGGAGATGTCGCTGTATCCACTAGATCTGCCCACTCTACTGACCACTGCCACATACCACCTTTCTGCCCCCCAATAGATCAGCCCATTCTTCTAAAACACTGAGACATAAAACCATTCTGCCCCAATAGATCAGCTCACCCTTCTGAACCACTACCACATACCTCCATACTACCCCCATTAGATCAGTCTACTCTTCTGAACCACTGTCAAGTAAGTCATCCTGTCCCCCAATAGATTAACCTACTCTTCCGAACCACTGCCACATACCACCATGTTGCCTCCACTAGTTCGGCCCACTCTTCTGAACCACTGCCATATATTATCATGCTACCCCACTAGATCAGCCCACTCTTCTGAACCTTTGAGACATATCACCATTCTGTCTCCACTATATAAGTCCACTCTTCCGCTCTGCTGTGATATACAACCATTCTGCCCGTACTAGAGCAGCCCACTCTTCTTCACCACTGAAACATACCGCCATGCTGTCTCCACTAGATCAGCCCAGTCTTCTGAACCACTGCCACATACCATCATTCTGGCTCCATTAAATTAACCTACCTATGCTTCTGAACCACTGCCACAAACCACCATGTTGCCTTCACTAGATCAGCCCACACTTCTTTACCACTGAAAGATACCACCATGCTGCCTCCGCTACATCGGCTCACTCTTCTGAACCACTGCCACATACCTCCATGTTGCCTCCACTAGATCAACCCACACTTCTTTACCACTGAAATATATCGCAATGCTGCCATCACTAGATCATCCCACTCTTCTGAACTACTGAGACATACCACCATTCTGTCTCCACTGTATAAGTCCACTCATCTGATCTGCTGGGATGTGCAGCCATTCTGCCCCCACTAGATAGTCACACTCTTCTGAACCAATGCCACATACCGCCATTCTGCCCCCTCCTGATCAGCACAAACTTCTGAGCCATTCAGGCTGGAAATGTATTATTATGTAGTATCCAGTTCACTGAATGTGTGGTCATGAAATACATGGCCCAATTTAATTTGTCTTAGTGGAAGCTGCTTTTTGCTTTGGCCATAGTATTCTGTTTCATTGAAGCGGAACTGGAACAAAAGACCTTCCTCCTAGATGTCCTTATGCGCTAATAATAGTATTAATAATAGTAATGATATGTATAGGCATCGTTAGTTACTTTCTACACGCCACTTTAGGCATTTCCAGTGCTTCTCTATCATGTTAATGTTTTACTTGGTCACTTCCTTGAAAGCAATTGAGCAAATATTCATCTGTGTTTCTCTTCGCTGCTAAGTTTGCTGAACCTTTCAGCTGAGGAAGCACAACGACCACATTTCATTACCACAGTTCTGGAATCAAATTTATAAAAAGGAAATATAAAAACCCAGTGGAGTGCATAAGAGCATATACTGAGAGCTTTGCTGGTTAGTGCGAAAAGCCTCTAAGTTACGTCCAAGCTACAGTCCAATGCCAGACTAGATGCCTTCTGAAAGTAAATGAAACTAACAGGATTTTTCGTACGTGTGCACACTGTAGTCTTTTGACACCTTAACTCCATGCCACTCGAAGTCCCCGTCTTGGCTCGGAATGTACCTATCTTGTCTTGGAATATCTCCATTTTGGCTCAGAATGTCCCTGTCTTGGCTCAAAATGTCCCATCTTGGCTTAGAAATTCCCTATCTTGGCTCGGAATGTCCCTGTCCTGGTTCGGAAGGTCCCATCTTGGCTCGGAATATGTTCCATTTGGCTCGGAATTACACCCATCTTGGCTCGGAATGTACCAATTTTGGCTCAAAATGTCCCTATCGTTGCTCAGAATGTCCCTATCTTGTCTCAGAATGTCCCCATCTTGGCTCGGAATATGTTCCCATCTTGGCTCGGAATGTCCCCATCTTGTCTCGGAATGTCCCTATCTTGGCTCAGAATGTCCCCATTTTGGCTCGGAATGTCCCCATCTTGGCCTGGAATGTCCCCATCTTGGCTCAGAATTTGGATGCAGCTCAGTGAAGGCTTCCCGCTGACTTTTGATATGGTACATTGGACCTGTCTCTGCCACCGCTATGTTGAGTGTTCCTCTATTCTGCAAAATATTTTTATCAGCATACTGATCTGAAGAACACTTAGTCGTTATGATAAGGAATAACCCAACAGATGTCTTGGGTGTCTTTTGGTTCTAACATGCAATAATATTTCTTGATGTGTACTTACAGGTTTACATTTACATTAAGGATTGATTGGGATGGTAAATCCTGGGCTGAGGTCTGCCATGAAGGTGAGCATGGTTAATCCAGTTATGCTTCTAAGCCCCCTTTCAAAATGCCCTCACAAATAGCACTAAATAACAAGGTCCATATCTCTGGAACCGAAAGGGGGATTTAAAAGAAACAAAAAATGGCAAATTCAGGGGAGCAGAGGCGAGATAATAAAAGCAACAGGACACTTTTAACTTAAAGGGGTATTCCTATCTCTAAGATCTTATCAGACTATGTAGTAAAGCCAGGGTCACACTACTGTAGAATATGGATGAGTGCTATGCGAGAAAACATCACATAGCACTCGGACCAGTGTTAATCTATGGAGCAGCTACCATCACCGTTTTTTTTCTCGGGCTTATTCTACGTGCGGCTGAAATTGGAGCATGCTGCGATTTGCAGCGTATATCAGCCGAGTCTCGCCAATGCAAGTCTATGGTGCGAGAAAAAAATCACACACCACACAGACCATCAGTGTGACTTGCGAGAAATACGCAAGCATTTTCCTCATTTCAGCCCATTGAGCCATTAAATTCAATAGGGAAAATCAGTGAGAAGTGTAAAGCCATACGCATGACATACGGATGCCATACGGATACATAGGTGTGAGAAAATTGCATCATCACATTGCAAATGGATTACATACGGATCACCATACGGAGAACATTGGTGCGATTCTCGGCCGTCAAAATTGGACCGATTTTTTTATACGTTGAGTGTGACTCCGGCCTTAGGGTGCAGTCGGACAGATGTATAACACGGATGAAGATCGCGTCGCAGTGCATGTACTAGCCTGCATATCTCCTGACCTATAGAAATACATCGTGCAGTCACGCTCGGGTCAGGAGAGGTGCCGTCCAGTCCGTCCACTGCGATGCAATCGTCAGCAATATTATACGGTCATATGACTGTGCCATTTGTTAGTTGTTAGTGGTCGTAACTAGAGATGAGCGACTTTGTGTTCGGGAGGGTCGAGTCGGGTTTCAGACCACCTGACTTTACCAAAAGTCGAGTCGAACGAAATTGGCCCGACTATCGGGAAAAGTCGGAGTTCCGACCGAAACCCGACCCGACCCCAATGCAAGCCAATCACTGCAATGCCCTTCTCTACGATGGTGGTGGACGCTGCAGATGTCATCTTATTGCCCACAGTGTACGTCCTTGCTCACTGGCTGAAAAAAAGGCACCTACAAGCATTCTGGGAAATCCGACTTTGGCGCTGGTTTTGCCGACCGCATGACCGACTTCACGTTATGGTTGGGATTCGATCGGCAAAACCCAATTTTGGCAAAAGTCGGCGACTTATGCATCTGTCGACCTGTTTCGCTCAACTCTACTGTAGTCGTAACCATGGATACCTAAGCTACTGCAATGCCCTGCACATTGAGTAAGCGACATAGTGAATCAGAAGAACTATACTACACTACTTATTGGAGGTATTTGCTAATATTATTATTATCATACCTACTACATATTGGGATAAGATCTTGGAGTTGGGAATACCCCTTTATTGATAGGTCGTCTTTACGATTGTATTGGTACTAATATTTAAAGTTATTTTTTAAGTTTAATATTTTTTTTTAACGTTTGTCTTTGTCCCCTTTACAAGACTTGAGCCTGTCCCCCTATGGTAGATTTAACTTTGATCAATTGAATTATATGCCCCAATCCATCAATATTGCAGTATATGGTGAATTTTCCAGTCTCCTGTATAAGGGCTTTATAGGGGAATAAAAATGGCAGAGACTGGGGTCTTCTGTAGGCCCCCAGCTGCCGTGACACTTCCTTGGCACATAATTGGCTCACCATCGGAAGCCCACCACTTACATGTTGATGTCAGAGATTGATATCAGCATTCAAGTGGTTAAATAACAGTGATTGGAGCAGTGATGACTGTACAACACAGTTGGCATCCACCATGTATGAAGCTAGCTACACTGACCTGCGCCACAAAACGTGCTGAGTTAATGATGAATTGTACTCAGTTCACATAACAGCTGCAGTCAATCACTTCGCTCAGTGTTTTTTGCTGTCTTCATTTGTGAGAACTGCTGAGCTCAGCGATTGGCTGCAGCGGTCATGTGAGACAAAACACTCAGAGTGGAGCCGTGGAGAGTTAGCGCCAGACCCGGGGGAGGTTGAGCACCCGCTTTGCTTGATATATTTCATCTTTATATATAAACATTTGGGGTTCTCTTTTCCTAAAGGGGAAAACCTCTTTAAAATGAATGAACAAATAAATTAATGTTTCTATGAAAGAAATTCCTCTGTCCTGACTCACGGAATACTTCTCATTTAGAATTGTGGGTAACATAATGAAACATCCCTTCTCCGCCCTATTGTGGTTTCCCTGAGCTTGTAACTGTCCACTGGATCCCACACAAGTCGCCTTGTGTTGTATATAGACGGGCTCAGCACGAGCAGTACAAGGACAAGAAAACTGGCTTCTGATAAAAGAAATAGACCACGGACATGTTTTTTAACACTGTGCAAACTCTTTATAACAAAAACCCGAAACAAAAGTGCGCAACTCGTTTACAAGTTTCAGACCAGAGTTCTCTGGGCCGACGAGATGAGTCCAACCTCCATCTAAGCAGAACATGAATGTATGGTCCACTTTTTTGCTTTCTAGTCTTTGTTGTTATTATTGCTCACACAAGACGGATAATTAATAACATCTAATGTGTTATTTGTACCTTACCATAAAAAATACAAACCCCACTACCAAGTGATTGTCTCCAAAGTCACCTCCAAATGAGTTGTTTCTGTTGGACCTTTAGGGTCAATTAATCTGCTAGAGCCTGGACCCACTGTATATTATATATATATATATATATATATATATAATATATATATATATACATATACAGTACAGACCAAAAGTTTGGACACACCTTCTCATTCAAAGATTTTTCTGTATTTTCATGACTATGAAAATTGTAGAATCACACTGAAGGCATCAAAACTATGAATTAACACATGTGGAATTATACATTACACTTTACAAAAAAGTGTGAAACAACTGAAAATATGTCTTTTATTCTAGGTTCTTCAAAGTAGCCACCTTTTGCTTTGATTTCTGCTTTGCACGCAGAAAAGGTGAATGGATGGACTCTACATGCCTGGTTCCCTGTTATGATTTGGTAGCTGAGGAGTGCAAGTAAAAAAGGCAATACACCAGAGCAGTTGGAATCTATGAGATTGCAGTACCCTGACTAACCACCACAACTAGAGGCAGCCGTGGAGCGTTCCTACGTTGGTCCTAGATGCCTCGTCACAGCCTGAGAAACTAACTATACCTAAAGATAGAAAGATGAAAGCTATCTGCCCCGGAGCAGATCCCCAAAGAACATAGAAAGCCCCCAAACATGTAATGGCGGTTAGACAAGAAGAAATACTGACACAGACAGAAAATAGTATGAGCAAACGTTGGGGCCCAAACTATCTAAATAGAAAAGGATAGGAAGGGCACTTACTGCAATCCCAAAAAACCCTGAAAAGCACCAACTTTACTAATTTCAAAAACACCTGAGATCACACGACCTCTACCACCTAAATTAGTTCTCTGGTGTAACAAAATCAAAACAGCAGCCACTGAAAAAACTGGAAAAAGCAAATGTACAAACATCAGTGGCTGAACAAAACTGAGAGGGCAAAAGCCCCCGAGGGGACCCTGAAGGCCCCCACAGAAGTGCAGGACAAAATGCAAAAATCAAGCACAAAAGCAAAAAGAAGAAAATGTCTTATCTGTTAGCAGGAGATGCAGACACGACACAGCAGGCTACAAAGGAAACAGGAATCAAGGATTGAGACCAGAACAATTGATCACCGGCAACCCTGATGGGAAGGTGACTCCCTTATATAAGACCAGTCAGCAACACCTGATTCCCAATCCTCACAATCTTCACTGGACAGTCCAGTACCGCTTGTAACCACCAGAGGGAGCCTCTGCTCAGAACTCATCTCAAGTCCATTCACAACAGTTCCCACCGTGAAGCATGGAGGAGGTGGTGTGATGGTGTGGGGGTGCTTTGCTGGTGACACTGTTGGGGATTTATTCAAAATTGAAGGCATAGTGAACCAGCATGGCTACCACAGCATCTTGCAGCAGCATGCTATTCCATCCGGTTTGCGTTTAGTTGGACCATCATTTATTTTTCAACAGGACAATGACCCCAAACACACCTCCAGACTATGTAAGGGCTATTTGACCAAGAAGGAGAGTGTTGGGGTGCTACGCCAGATGACCTGGCCTCCAGAGTCACCAGACCTGAAACCAATCGAGATGGTTTGGGGTGAGCTGGACCGCTCACCGCTTCAATTTTGAATAAATCCCCAACAGTGTCACCAGCAAAGCACCCCCACACCATCACACCACCTCCTCCATGGTTCACGTTGGGAACCAGGCATGTAGAGTCCATCCGTTCACCTTTTCTGCGTGCAAAGCAGTCATCAAAGCAAAAGGTGGCTACTTTGAAGAACCTAGAATATAAGACATATTTTCAGTTGTTTCACACTTTTTTGTAAAGTGTAATGTATAATTCCACATGTGTTAATTCATAGTTTTGATGCCTTCAGTGTGATTCCACAATTTTCATAGTCATGAAAATACCAAAAAATCTTTGAATGAGAAGGTGTGTCCAAACTTTTGGTCTGTACTGTATATATATATAATGTTGGGGTTTTACTCACTCAGGTGCGTCAGGAGGAAAACAGGAGGCACGTTCCTTTCAAAAGTCATTTCAAAAGTTCATGTGGGTTTATTAGCTTAATAAACCCAGAAGCACCAACAAAAAAAATAAACAGCCTTTAGAGCAGGAAAAGAACACAACAATGCCCTTAGCAGGGCTCTGCTCCACCAGGCCTGTGGGCACACAGGCTGGGGTAATGTCCAGCACGCAGGCTCGGTCTGGAGCCACGCACAGGAGGCCTACTCCCTCCCAAGTCACAGACCATGTGCCAAACACACAGGCTCCATCTTGGGTGTTCAGACACACCTCCTGGGGTGGGGTATGTAGGTGACTTGGACCCACCCATCTCTCCAAGTCACCTGGAAGCCTTCCCAACGTATAGTAAACCTCAGCAGTAGATTTTCTGAGCCAAAACAAGCCCAAGCTTCCATCACAGGGCCACACACCTCTGTGATACATACTTCCCATTAACCACATGGGCAGTCACCATACCACATTATTATATATATATATATATATATATATATATATATATATATATATATAAAATATGTACTACAAATTATAGTGGTGGTCATACTCAATACTAAATAAATCGGGATGTTTTGATGATTTTGTTTCTATTTTTACATCATTTGCATATTATTAATGTGATCTGTGATTTCTATAATTCCACAAATTTTTTTTCTTGTTGAAATTTCAATGTTGAGGAGTTTGTCTATAACTGTATGAATGAGCTGTATCTGCAAACTTGCCAGCTCTTAATAAGGCTTCAACAGACAAGCCTCTCCACTTATCAGGTCATAGTGGAACATTGATTTTCATCGTGTAACCCCTTATACAGGAATTTGGGCTTATAACAGGGTCCCCTGAGTTGTGTCCACGAAGTAGATGCCAGACAGTGGTGTGATCAGGCAAACAAAAGGGCGACAACCTGAGTCATGATCAGAGAGGGCAGATAAATGACAAAATCAGGAAGGTCAGGAGATAACCCAGGTGTTTCAGATCACCTGATGAGGTGGATCTTCAAAGTCCAGGGTCCAGGTGGGTACACGGACCTGGGGCATCAGTGCAGCAGGCAGAGAAGGCACGCAGGAAACAAGGGTTCAGCACACTCAGGAGACTCAGAACCAGAAGTACAGGTTATGACAGCTGAAGACACAAGGAATATGCAGCACTCGCCAGTTCAGTAAAGCATATTAGTCCTTTATTGCATGCTGCAGGATATGGACAAAGACAAAGTGTGCAGGTTACAGAGGAATGTGGGGAGAACAGAAAGGACAAGGTACAGTGGCAGAGGTGTATCTTGGTTTTCCGACACCCGGGGCAAGAATTCAGTTTGGTGCCCTGCTCCCCTCAAGCGGTTTGAGTAGCTGTCATGTGACCAATCATTCATATGCAAGCAGAGCTGAATCCTGACAGTGAGTATATGTCATGTGTGCATTGCCACGAAGATCGTCGCGGTTGCACATTTTGACTTCTCACAGCTGAGCTGCTGTTTCTTTGTGTTTGGCAGCTAGGGAGTTAATTCTGTCTGTGCTCGGTGCTGGGACTGGGTGCAGTTTCTCCCGGCTGCATTTGATTATTTGTTGATTGGTTTCCTTTAAATTCCTGGTTGTCTGCTTGGGGAGTTGCCAGTGAAACCTTCATGCAGACCACAGATAGGAATGAATCTGTATAGACTTTAGTTGTGAGCTCCTTAGTTGTTCTAAGCTCAACTTGGTTAGAGTTTATTTCCCAGACCATTTATGTTCCTTTGGTGTTTGAGTGTGTATGCAAGCGAGTGTTATCCTGTCTGTCTTATATGTCTAATCTGTGTATTTAGCTGAGATCAGCCCATATCCCTTTGGTGGTAGTCAGGATCCTTCTTAGGACTGATTACAGGGTTCAGGGTCTGATAGGAGACAGGGTTAGGTTGGAGACTTGGACCTCTGAACCATTATCAGTACCTCCAAGGTGAGGGATTAGTTAGGACCCCAGTGTAGGGTCAGGTTAGACCCCGGTCCACCTTTTTCCTGTTTCAGCTCATCAAGTCCTCAAGATTAACCCTGAGTTCAGCAGATATCGTGTCAGGTAAATCTATTCTATACTTACATGCTGATGTTGCTATACTAGTTGTTGTATAGAGTGTTGTTCCTGTATTAATAGTTTACTGACATTGTATACATATCATTAGACAGCGTGACATTTTCACTGGCCATAAAAATTATCTCCAGTTACCATGGATCCAGTAGCCCAGCTGGCTCTGCAGTTGCAGGGATTATCCATGGAGCTGACAGACATTAAGTCCAAAGTTTTGTCTCCCCTGGAGCAAACCAGAGTTGAACCTAAAGTAGCTCTCCCGGACAGGTTCACTGGTGGGCGAGACAAATTTTTCACCTTCCGGGAGGCATGTAAATTGTATTTTCGGCTTCGGCCTCGATCATCAGGGAGTGAGGAGCAGAGAGTGGGAATTGTTATCTCACTTCTGCAAGGGGACCCTCAATCCTGGGCATTTTCCCTTCCTCCGGGATCCCCGGCTCTACTGTCTGTAGATCAATTTTTTACTTCCCTGGGATTGGTATATGATGACCCAGATCGGGTCTCTCTTGCTGAGACAAAATTACGTAAGATACAGCAGGGAGATCGTCCTGCAGAGGAATTTGCTTCTGAGTTTCGTAGATGGGCCACAGATACTCAGTGGAATGACCCAGCTCTTAGGAGCCAGTTTTGTCATGGGCTTTCTGATAAATTAAAAGACGTTTTGGCTCAGTATGAGTCTCCTCCTTCTCTGGAGGCTGCTATGGCCTTAGCTATCCGTACTGATAGACGGCTTCGGGAGAGGGGTGAGGTAACCCCACTCCCTGTTGTTTCTCCACCTACCACTAAAGTCCCTTATGTTGAGGTTCCCCTTGTCTGTTCGGATGAGCCTATGCAGTTGGGAGGGACATCATTTCGTAGGAGGGGATTGGCGGTACGCCGCAGGACTAGAAGATGTTTTTTCTGCGGGAAAGAGGGACATTTTGTTGGAGAATGTCCATCCCGTGCCTTGTTGAGCCAAAAGTCGCCGGAAAACTGTTAATCCCAGGTTGTGTGGTGGACGACAACCTGGGAGTATGTATTTCATCCGCCAGTTCTTCTCAGTTCCTTGTACCAGTGGAGGTGGTAGTTGGTACGAGAGTGGAGAGATTGTCTGTTCTTCTTGATAGTGGTTCCGGGGCTAATCTGGTTGACGCTCAGTTTGCTCAGGCTCAAGGTATGCATCTGAGTGTATTGGTCAAACCGATCCCTATATTCTCCATTGACGCCAGGCCTCTCGGCCAAGGTAGCTTTGTTCATGAGGTTCATAACATTGACCTTCGGGTAGGGGCAATACATAGGGAACAATTATCTTGTTATGTGTTGGAGGGTCTACCTACTCCCATTGTGTTGGGACTTCCTTGGTTGGTTAAACATAACCCTGTCATTAATTGGCAGTCCAGAGAAATAAGCCAATGGGGTGAGTTTTGCAAAAGCAACTGCATGAACACAGTCATCAGTGCGGTCGTGCCTAGTACATTGCCTCCTTTTTTGGAGGATTTTGGGGATGTTTTCTCTGAGGAGGGGTGTCAGGAGTTGCCTCCTCATCGCGTGTATGACTGCTCTATTAATCTCCTTCCTGATGCTAAGTTGCCTAAAGCTAGGTTGTATAATCTTTCTGGTCCTGAGAGGCAGGCTATGAAAGATTATATTTCTGAAAGTCTGGCCAAAGGGCATATTAGACCTTCATCTTCCCCAGTAGCCGCGGGGTTCTTCTTTGTGAAGAAGAAAGATGGAGGCCTACGCCCTTGCTTGGATTTCCGCAAACTTAATCGGATTACTGTTCGAGATCCGTATCCACTCCCTCTTATTCCTGATCTCTTCAATCAAATTGTTGGCGCCAAATGGTTTTCTAAATTGGATCTCAGGGGGGCGTATAATCTGATTAGGATAAAAGAGGGGGATGAGTGGAAAACGGCGTTTAACACGCCGGAGGGACATTATGAGAACCTAGTCATGCCTTTTGGTCTGACTACTGCACCAGCAGTATTCCAACATTTTGTTAATGACATTTTTCGTCACCTTGTGGGGGTGTTTGTGGTCGTATATTTGGACGACATTTTAATTTACTCGCCAGATCTTGTGTCTCATCAGGAGCATGTGAGACAGGTGTTGCAGATCTTGCGAGACAATAAACTATACGCCAAACTGGAGAAGTGTGTATTTGCCGTACAGGAACTTCAGTTTTTGGGTTTTTTGGTGTCAGCCTCCGGTTTCCGTATGGACCCTGAAAAGGTGAGAGCAGTGCTTGAATGGGATCAGCCAGGGGATCTTAAGGCTCTGCAGCGTTTTTTGGGGTTTGCTAACTACTACCGGAAATTTATTTGTAATTTCTCATCTGTCGTCAAACCTCTCACTGACATGACAAGAAAAGGGACGGATTTTTCTAAATGGTCGGACAAAGCTTGCCAAGCCTTTTCCTCTTTGAAGAAATGTTTTGCTTCGGCACCCGTTCTCATTCAACCAGATGCATCTCAGCCGTTCATTGTGGAGGTGGATGCGTCTGACGTAGGGGTGGGTGCTATATTGTCCCAGGGTCCGTCCCCTGGTAAATGGCATCCGTGCGCTTTCTTTTCTAAGAAATTGTCGTCCGCCGAAAGGAATTATGATATCGGCAATAGGGAACTTTTGGCCATTAAGTTAGCTTTTGAAGAATGGCGTCACTTTTTGGAGGGGCAGTCCACCCGGTTACCGTTATTACTGATCACAAGAACCTGTTGTATTTGGAATCCGCTAAGCGTCTGAATTCCAGACAAGCTCGATGGTCGTTGTTTTTTACCAGGTTTAATTTTGTCGTCACTTATCGCCCGGGGTCTAAGAATGTAAAGGCTGATGCCTTGTCTCGCAGTTTCCCAGGGGCCGGGAAAACGGATGACCCGAGTCCTATCCTTCAGGAGGGGGTGGTAGTGTCGGCTGTATTTTCTGAGCTTGAGGAGGAGGTGTTAGAGGCTCAGGGGGACGCCCCTGCAGGACCTCCAGGGAGACTGTTTGTCCCAAATCTGTTGAGACAAAAGGTTATTGAGGCACATCATAATTCTGCTCTAGCAGGACATCCAGGGAGTAAGGCTACTTTAGATCTCCTTTCTCGCCGGTTTTGGTGGCCTAATGCTAATAAAGATGTTATAACTTTTGTCGCGTCATGTGGGGTGTGTGCTCGCTCTAAAACCCCTCATACCCGTCCGTCTGGGACCCTTTTACCCTTGAAACTTCCGGAGCGTCCATGGACTCATTTATCTATGGACTTCATTACGGACCTTCCTCCGTCGTCAGGGAATACTGTCATACTGGTGGTTGTTGACAGGTTCAGTAAGATGGCACATTTTGTTGCTCTTCCTGCACTCCCTAATGCTAAAACTCTGGCGCAGGTGTTCATTAGGGAGATCGTTAGACTTCATGGGTTGCCTTCTGATGTGGTGTCAGATAGGGGGTCTCAGTTTGTGTCCAAATTTTGGAGGGCATTTTGTTTACGTCGGGGGATGCAATTGTCATTTTCCTCGGCTTTTCATCCGCAGACCAATGGTCAGACAGAGCGTCTGAATCAGAGCTTAGAGACATATCTCCGGTGTTTTGTCTCAGAGAACCAAGAGGACTGGTCTTCTTTCTTGCCTCTGGCAGAGTTCGCTCTTAACAACAGGCGGAGCGAGTCCACTGGTAAGTCCCCGTTTTTTGGGGCATATGGTTTCCATCCCCAGTTTTGTACTTTCAATGGGGGGGGCCCTTCTGGGGTTCCTGAGGAGGAGCGTTTCTCGTCGTCACTTGCTTCTGTGTGGAGAGGTGTATTGAATAATCTGAGTGCGATGGGGAACCGTTACAAACGTATGGCTGATAGGAGGAGAGTTTCTGGTCCAGATCTGAATGTGAACGATCTGGTATGGTTGTCTACCAGGAATATAAAACTTAAAGTGCCCTCCTGGAAACTGAGTCCCAGATTCATCGGGCCGTACAGGATCAGTTCCATAATTAATCCTGTGGCATTTCGTCTGGACCTCCCTCCTACGTTTAAAATTCATAATGTGTTCCACAAGTCTTTACTTAAAAGGTATGTGGCACCAGTCATACCGTCACCTCTACCTCCTCCTCCTGTGTTGGTCAATGGTAACTTGGAATTTCAAGTATCAAAGATCATTGACTCACGTCTGAATCGCCGGTCCCTTCAGTACTTGGTGCATTGGAAGGGGTATGGTCCAGAGGAGAGGACGTGGGTCCCTGCGTCTGATGTTAACGCAGATCGTTTGGTTCGGACCTTCCACAGAACTCACCCGGGCAGGCCTGGCCCTGAGGGTCCGGAGGCCCCTCGTAGAAGGGGGGGTACTGTCATGTGTGCATTGCCACGAAGATCGTCGCGGTTGCACATTTTGACTTCTCACAGCTGAGCTGCTGTTTCTTTGTGTTTGGCAGCTAGGGAGTTAATTCTGTCTGTGCTCGGTGCTGGGACTGGGTGCAGTTTCTCCCGGCTGCAATTGATTATTTGTTGATTGGTTTCCTTTAAATTCCTGGTTGTCTGCTTGGGGAGTTGCCAGTGAAACCTTTATGCAGACCACAGATAGGAATGAATCTGTATAGACTTTAGTTGTGAGCTCCTTAGTTGTTCTAAGCTCAACTTGGTTAGAGTTTATTTCCCAGACCATTTATGTTCCTTTGGTGTTTGAGTGTGTATGCAAGCGAGTGTTATCCTGTCTGTCTTATATGTCTAATCTGTGTATTTAGCTGAGATCAGCCCATATCCCTTTGGTGGTAGTCAGGATCCTTCTTAGGACTGATTACAGGGTTCAGGGTCTGATAGGAGACAGGGTTAGGTTGGAGACTTGGACCTCTGAACCATTATCAGTATCCTCCAAGGTGAGGGATTAGTTAGGACCCCAGTTTAGGGTCAGGTTAGATCCCGGTCCACCTTTTTCCTGTTTCAGCTCATCAAGTCCTCAAGATTAACCCTGAGTTCAGCAGATATCGTGTCAGGTAAATCTATTCTATACTTACATGCTGATGTTGCTATACTAGTTGTTGTATAGAGTGTTGCTCCTGTATTAATAGTTTACTGACATTGTATACATATCATTAGACAGCGTGACAGTATATTACACGCTGTTTGGATTGGCATGCTACAGTGATTAATTTTATAATTAAAGGGCTTGCCCAGGTTTGAGATGAAAGTCTGCAATCACTCTAGGTGACTCAATTTTCATTGAGCGAGGCCACTTGTTTCAGGAATACTGCGACAAAGAGGGGCCAGAAGATTGCGGCGTCTGGTTACATGAACCCTTGCACTGATTAGAATTGCTTCACTTTTCTAATAGCAGTGCAAATTTTCCTTGCTCTGTTATTGCAAGGTTTAATCAGTTCTGTTTATCGCCTGGAGCTCTCCTTCCTCAATTGTCTCAGCTGTTCTGTGTTGGCCACTCCCCTCTGGCATATATGCTCATCACTTGCACTTGGAAGTTGCCAGTGATAGCTTACACTTCCTGGTTTGTAGTTGAAGGATAGTTCAGAATTAGTATCAGTTGGTTGGCGTTATTTTCAGGAGATTTCTCAGTGGATTTGGTTTGTGTGTTTATCGCAATCCTCTTCCCATTTTGTTTGTCCCTCCTACTGTTCCCTTGATTTCCACTCGGTTGTTTTGTGAGTATACTTGTATGATTGTATTTTTCTTTTATCCCTGTCTATATTGCCTGTTTGTCAGGTTTGTATTATTCTATACAATTCAGTCCCATACCTTCCTGGGTGGGGGAGGAAACAGTTAAGTGTGAACATAGGAGAATAGTGATGTATAAGACCCCGGTATCGCCACCATCTGGAGTAATCTGGGGAACAGGGATAGCCTAGGGTCCTCCTAGCTTGAGGAACAGGGAAGGAGCCAATTGCGCCAGGACATCCTTCTACAGTATTGTGACACCACACATGTCTAGTTGGCACATGACCTCATCTATGCAAATCGCATACTTGAGGTTTCGTGACTTTGCACTCTCACAGCCAGGACTAGAAAATCCTGACAGCGCGCAGTGTGAGCTGTGAGAATTCAGAAGTCTGCAGTCACATAGAATGACTGCAGATTTACTAAAAACTTAGACCACCCCTTTAATGCGCCTAATATAAATAAAAACATAGTAACCCTTAACTTATCTGACAGGACAACACTTTATTAACATACCCATATACCACATAATCTTGCAAGTTATGGATTGTTACATGTGTACAGGATCAGAACCAATAACAACACTAGAATCCATCACCAGAATTATACATTATGGGAGGTTTTGAGAGACTTCCAGTGCACCTGTGAGATTTTCTAATTGGAACACAGAAGACCTTCCCATTTTCTAAGAATCTTTTAGAACTTCAGAGAGAGTTGGCATGTATATAGTTTCCTTTGTGCTTGTCTGTATGCCGTCATGCATATGCTTCTTTCCTGGTCCTTGCTGAACCACATGCCATCCTAAAAGTCCTACTCCACTACGCCATTGCCTTTGTACCTTGTTACCCATCCTGACCTACGGCTTAAAGAATCCACTTTCAGAGGTTCAGCCCTTAACAGAGACAAAGAGATTGTGTCTAAAATAAGGAGGTGCTGCTGAGGTTATTGTCAGCAGTCTGTTGCTAGTGTTAGCCCATTGATGTTTACCAACCGTCTACCTCTTAAAGAGGTATTTCAATCATCAAGCTTGCTGCCATCAATCAGTAAAATCCACTTGCTCTGTTGCTGGTGTCCATCTACATTACTTTCACCATATCTGAGTTGGAAAACATATCAGTACAACAAAAGACAATATTTAAAGGGTCACATAACACCACCTGGGAAACCTTTTCCATACAGAAAATTATTTTTTCTGCATGGTCTTGAGCAGCTCGTGACACTCTCCATGGTGAGAGTGCAACCTGTTTAAGGATCCCCATAGATCTTTGGAATAGAAGATGTCAGGAATCTTCTAAGGAAGCGCTGCTGAGTAGTGATGGGCGAACCCACTTCCACTTTCCCCTGAGGAAGCCACGCTCCAGGTGGTGATACGCGTGGGGACCTCCTCCCCCCTTTACCAACATGTTGGCTGCAGGTCTTATTTCCATTGTTGCCTTTATCTCTCCTTGAGGCTCTTTTTGACTTATTATTGGATATTACTTTTGTAAGGATTATTTCCCTGCTTCAGACCATTCAACATTACAAATATTGTACAAATATTGCTGTTGCTAATAACAGTGAGAGCAGGTGCTGGCTGATGGGATTATTAAGCAGCCGGTGCAAAAAAAATGACGTTGGTTCCCTTGTATTTTTGATAACCAGCTAGGCAAAACTGACAGCTGTGCGCTGCAACTCTCAGCTGTCATCTTTATCATGGCTGTTATCAAGAACAGAGGTGTTCCCACGCCATTTTTTAACTTCACTGTTCACCGTTCACAAATATTACCCCACTTGCCACCACCATAGGGCAAGTGGGAAGAGCAGGATAAAGCACCAGAATTGGCGCATCTAATAGATGTGTCTTTTTTGGGGTGGCTGCAGGCTGCTATGTTTACGCTGGGGGCCAATATCCATAGTCCTTTACCAGCCTGAGAATACCAGCCCTTAGCTGTCTGCTTTAACTTGGCTGTTTGTCAAAAATGAGGGGGGACTCCACGCCATTTTTAAAAATTATTTATTTAAATGATTTAAAAAAAACGCTTGGGGATCCCTCCTTACTTGATAACCAACCATGATAAAGTTGACAAGTGAGGGTTGCAGCCCACAGCTGTCAGTTTTGCCTGGCTGGTTATCAAAAATACAGGGGAACCCAAGCCATTTTTTAAATTTATTTATTTATTTATAGCTGTTATCAGCGACAGCAGGCTGATGGGAGTAGTAGTCCCATTAGACGACGCCTCTTTGATTGGAGGTAAACTTTTCACCTGCGGGCTCACGCTGTCATTTGACAGCGTGGGAGTCGCAGCATTCTGACTGGCGGTAATGATCTTACCACTGATCAGAGCCGCAAGTGTTTCTCGCGCTGTCATGCAGATTACAGCGTGGGAAACACCCTGTGTTAGGAGGGCTGAAACCGAATAGTAACACGGAATTCCTGAAAAAAGTGTGTGTTCAAGGTCTATGCCCAAACAGTAGGTGATCGGTACGGACTTCAAACTTTACTATTTGGGTTCGCCCATCTCTACTGATGAGGCTTTTTCCAACAGTCTGTTGCAAGTAAAAAGAAAAGTGTGACCAATGTTGGCTTATTGATGTTTCCCAAGTAAACTTTTGCAGGTGGATTACAATTTTATAATGCATGGAACATTTGACTAAAACATAGTCTCTATTTCTCTGATATATCATATAAGAAAAATGCATAAAGCTGAGGAATATGAGGAATATGAGGAGTTAACCGGAGGGTCACACAGGACAGATGTTCTTTGGCCACATCTGGGTCTTTTTTTTCAACATTTTTTTTGCAACATATGAAAAACAGGCACTTTCACAATACATAAATATTCTGCTCTATGAAATCAAATGAAAATCTTGAAGTGTTCCCGGTGGAAGCGTCAGAAGCCCTACGGAGAACCACACCCATTTGGCAAAAAGTCTTGGCTCCTTCTGTACTGCAATGTATCAACCACCCTCCTTGCTCCAGATTGACATCAGTGTTAATTGCCATAGGGACCATTCCTTATGTGCTAAATCCATCCCCTCCCAATATGTGAGTGAGCTCCATTATTTCCGATGAAACACAAACATTTCAGCCTGGGCTGACGCAGCTGCCAGCACATGTGCGCTGCCATGTCCCAGATCCCCGGTCAGAAAACAACACACAAAAGCAGCAGAACTTGTGTTTTCGTAGATGCTGTCTGTCCTCCGTGTGTTCTCCTGCTTCCTGCAAAATAATATTTATGTGATATTCTGTGATAATTGCTCCCCTCGGGCGGACACAGCACAGGACACATTTTATTTATGATTTTGTAATTTTTTTCTTTTAAAATTTATAATTTAGTCAGATTATTTACAATGGAGAGTTCTGAGCTCCCTGTAACCAGAAGCCGCCCTCAGCCTACAACGCCACCGAGTGCAGAATAAACACATAAACCAGCGACTGCCTGTCAGTCAACTCATGATGTTAGGGCAAGGAATGGCAAACTGTGGCCATGGCATTACTGACGTGCCTCCCCTTCACATGTACAAGTACTACTGAATGGGGAACCTGCATTATATGTACTGTACTGCTCTCTACCCGTACTACATGTGCTGTACTGCTCTCTACCTGCACTATATGTACTGTACTGTTCTCTACCTGTACTACATGTATTGTACTGCTCATTACCAGAACTACATGTACTGTACTGCTCTCTACCTGTATTACATTTTCTGTACTGCTCTCTACCTGCACTATATGTATTATACTGTTTTCTACCTGTACTACATGTGCTTTACTGTACTGCTCTCTATCAGTATTAAATGTACTGCACTGCTCTCTACCTGTTCTACATGTATTGTACTGCTCATTACCAGAACTACATGTACTGTACTGCTTTCTACCTGTACTACATTTTCTGTACTGCTCTCTACCTGTACAACATGTTCTATACTGCTCTCTACCTGTACTACATGTACTGTACTGCTCAATACCAGAACTACATGAGTTGTACTGCTCTCTATCAGTATTACATGTACTGTACTGCTCTTTACCACAACTACATGTACTGTACTGCCCTCGACTAGTACAAATTGTATTCTATTGCTCTCTACCAGTACTGCATGTACTGTGCTGTTCTCTACTAGTGCTAAATATATTGTACTGCTCTTTACCTGTACTACATGTACTGTACTGCTCTCTACCTGTACAAGTACTGTACTGCTCTCTACCTGTACTACATGTACTGTACTGCTCTCTACCTGTACTACAAGTACTGTATTACTCTCTACCCATACTTCATGTATTGTACTGCTCTCTACCTGTACTATATGTACTGTACTGCTCTCTACCTGTACTACATGTGCTGTAATGCTCTCTACCTGTACTGTATGTACTGTACTGCTCTTTACCTGTACTACATGTATTGTACTTCTCTCTACCTGTACTACATGTACTGTACTGCTTTCTACCACAACTACATGTACTGTACTGCTCTCTACCAGAGCTACATGTACTGTACTGCTTTCGATCAGTGTTACATGTACTGTACTGCTCTATACCTGTACATGTGTGTAACACCTGCACATGGAACTGTCAGAGCAGCTACTGGTATACTGGGATTTACAGACACTAAGAAGAGTTTTGCAGCTGCTGTTAAACAGGGACCTTCAGACATTAATGGTTTTTTCCCTGAGCTGCGGTGGACTACAATTCCCATGGACCCTTGTTTCAGTCAGATGACACAGCTAGGAGGGATAGGAAGGAGGAGGAACTTGGGGGAGGGAGCTGCAGAGGAAGTGAAAGAAAGTGAGAGAGCAGATTGTTCATGTAAAAGATGGAGCGCTGTGGACTTGTATTCCTCTAAAGAGCGGAGCGTTCCAGTCCCCTCTGATATACCTGCGAATCTGGAGAGAGCGCAGCCCGGTCACCAGGTGAAGCAAGCAACATTAAGGACTCGGAGAGTTCTACCGGCACTCCCACCTTATAAAGGCCTGAATCCTGCCGCCCCCAGTTGGGGTCCAGGGAAAACTACAACCGGTTGAGACGCACCGTGAGTGCCCCATTTCGAGACTTGTGGTTCAACCAGCCCGTTACAGTGAGTACACTACGCCCCAGACTATTTACCTTCGTGAGCATCTAAGTGCACCAACGGTTATAAATTTGCGCGCCAACATCCGCGGCAACTGGGCCCCAACGTTTGGACTGGGTTAATACAAGAAAAGGGGAACCCTGCTATATTATATTTGCAGGGTTGGGGAAAGAATTAGGTTGTGATGTGTATATGATTTTTATAGAGCACCGTTACCTGTATTGCATGTTGTTTCTTTAAATACACTTCATTTCTGCTGCATATCCATAAACCAGTTAAACTGTTTTACTCCTGTTTTGGGTGAGTGTGTACTGAGCTATAGGCAGGGGTTTCCCGAATCAGTCCCTGGCAGAAGATAACAGTCCTTCTGCAGTCCTAGAGAGAGCTCCAATCAAGATTCGGGTGGAGGCACTGCGCCCTAAAGAGGTGAGACCCCCCATAACACCCAGCGTACCGTGGTAGCCCTGAAGGGGTGTTACAGTGGAGGCACTGCTGAGATCCAGAACTAACACAGGAGTATTTACTATGGAGACTTTAACAGAGCGAGAAGTATATTTGTGGTGTGAAGAGATGGATGTTACAGCTAGACAAAGCTTTGCAGTGAGTGGTGAGCTCTGTGATGCATCTGATGAAGAGATACTGAAAATAGTTAACCGACTCACTGAACTTGCCCACCCTGAAGTGGTCGACCGCAGAAAGGAAAAGGGGGGACAGTTACCCATAGCCCTGATCTCAACCGGGCAGATCTTGAGGAAAGATTACTTCCCATCCATGATAGCCGTGTCCCCAGAGTATGGTCGACAATGGAAGATCACTTGGCCTAATGAGTCCGAAGTTGAGACCCGGCCACAGGAATCAACCACTCAGTCTAGGAAGACTAGTATACGTCCGCCCTCTACTCCACTTAGAACCAGTCCTGAAGAGACAGCGGCCCCTGTTGATGTGCTTATGACAGCTATGGAAAAGTTAGTCAGTCAGTTTGCAAAGATGCAGCCAGAAGGGAACTACCGTCGTTTAAGAACCTTCTCGGGTGCCCTCCCCACCCCTGCTGGAGAAGAAGAATATGATACTTGGAGGGATGTCACTTTACTGTGCTTAGAAGAGTGGCAGTGCACTGATGCCGTGAAGAAGCAGAGAATAGTAGAAAGTTTGAAGGGTACTGCTATGGAAGTGGTGCAGGCTGCTTGGCGGAGCAAGCCACTAGCAACTTATCAAGATTATATGAGTGCTTTAGAAGATGCTTTTGGATCCCCTGAAGATGCTACTGATCTACTCTATAAACTCCGTACCACCTACCAACAACCAGATGAGAAGATGTCCGACTATCTATACCGATTGGATAAGATGGTTCATAGAATAGTATCTAAAGGTGGAGTAAGCCCTAAAGAAGTTGATCAGTGTCGTCTGGACCAAGTACTCAGAGGAGCTCTCACTCATGATCCAATTGCTCAGCGGATGAGGTCTTGTGATAAAGAGAAGATTCCTGGTTCTTTTCATGAGTTGCTTAAGGAAGTTCGCAAGGAAGAGGTTATTTTGGCCGCAAGAGAGAAGACCCCCCCTCGGGTGACTACTGTTGCCTTGAAGCCAGCAGCCGACTGCCGAGAGAGGGAACTGCTGAAAGTCATCGAGAAACAGGGGGAGCAGATTACTCAATTGTTAAGTGCTCAGGCCAAGACAATACAGCGGTTACAAAGTGCTGCAGAGGTAGCCGAGAAGCAGACCCTGGCTTCAGGAAGAGAGAATGATGACCTGTGTAGAGTGGAAAGTAGGAAACCAGAAGGGTGCTTTGTCTGTGGGAGTCCAGGCCATATAGCTCGTCAGTGTCCAAAGAGGTGGAGCTCAAAGAACTCTTCACATTCTCCCCACCTCCCTCCGAGGCAGTCGGGAAACGGGAAAGGGGGCCAGTAGAACCCCATACTGAGCCCCCATCAGCAACTAAGACCTACTCTACCTCCCCATCCAATAGTGCCTCATCGAAAACACTGCCTGAAGGGTTAGTGGGACCAGCCCCGCATGTCCCCGCATATATCAATGGTAAATCTTGTTCAGTATTGCTGGATAGCGGATCTCAAGTGTCCATCATTTTTGAAGGATGGTATAAGAGATATTTATCCAATGTGCCTCTGAAACCGCTGTCTGGACTCGTGGTGTGGGGACTGAGTGAACACAGCTATCCCTACCGAGGATACGTGTCCGTGACACTACGATTCCCAGAGACTGTTGTTGGAGTGGATAAAGAGATACCCATTATAGCGCTAATCTGCCCGGAGGCAGAGGCAGATGAGAGACCCACACCTGTCATAGTGGGAACAAATGCCAACATTTTCCGTACGTTAGCTCAGTGGTGTCGTGAAGCTGGGGGAGAAAAGTACTCGCAGACCCTATCCATCCACCCAGTCTGTCTGGAAGCCTATGTGAGGACGGAGGAGGAGAAGAGGGAACTGCAGCCTGAAAGCTTTGACCCTTGTTTTGAAGGAAGTGAGCTGAAAGGAGAAGAGAGGAGGCTAGTCATCGACGGCATGATGATGCGGGGGCGGCTTTCTCCTTGGGCGAATGGGACATGGGCCTCGCCCAAGGAGTAGAGCATCGCATTCGGTTGAAAGATCAAAAGCCTTTCCGAGAGAGATCCCGAAGATTGGCCCCGGCGGATATCGAAGATGTTAGGCAGCATCTACGCGGTATGTTAGACACAGGAGTCATCATAGAGTCTAGTAGCCCATATGCTTCCCCCATTGTGATTGCTCGGAAAAAAAATGGAGCTATTCGGATGTGTGTGGATTATCGTACTTTGAACAAACGTACGGTTCCTGACCAGTACACTGTGCCCCGAATTGATGAAGCTTTAGATTGCCTGCAAGGGAGCCAATGGTTTTCTGTGTTAGATCTCCGGAGTGGTTACTATCAGATACCCATGTCAAAGGAAGATCAAGAGAAGACCGCTTTTATCTGCCCCATTGGGTTCTTCGAGTTTCAAAGACTGCCTCAAGGACTGACAGGTGCTCCGGCCACTTTTCAGAGATGTATGGACAAAGTAGTGGGGGACATGCACTTACGTGAGGTCTTGGTTTATCTCGATGATCTTATTGTTTTTGGGAAGACTCTGGAAGAACACAACCAGCGGTTGTTCAAGGTGCTGGATCGGTTGAAGGAGGCTGGGTTGAAGTTGTCCCTTGATAAGTGCCGGATTTGCCAGACGACTGTGAAATATGTGGGGCACATAGTCAGCAGAGAAGGAATTTCCACCGACCCCGCCAAAGTGGAGGCTGTGGTAAACTGGCCTAAGCCCACCAAGCTGGGGGAGCTTAGGTCCTTTTTAGGATTCTGTGGATACTACCGAAGATTTGTACCCCAGTACTCTCGGATTGCGAAGCCATTAACTGCTCTTACCCAGGGGTATCCCCCTTCCGGCGGGACAGCCCGCCCCTCAAGGTCAGGGAAAAGAGACTACTTCCGAGTTAATGAACCTTTTGGGGAAAGATGGACACCCTTATGCGACGAGGCATTTGAGAAACTGAAGTCATGTTTGACCCAAACTCCAGTGTTGGCCTATGCAGATGCCAGTAAACCATATGTGTTACATATAGATGCTTCTCTCGACGGACTAGGAGGGATTCTCTATCAGGACCATGATGGCTGTCTACGTCCCGTTTACTACATTAGTCGAGGATTGACTCCCAGTGAACGCAACTACCCAGCTCACAAACTGGAGTTTCTGGCTCTAAAATGGGCTGTAGTGGACACGCTGCATGACTACCTCTATGGGGTACACTTCGTGGTTCATACCGACAACAATCCATTAACCTACGTGAGAACCACAGCAAAACTGGATGCCACGGGGTACCGGTGGCTTGCCGCACTCTCTCTGTATGATTTCAGCTTAAAATATCGACCAGGGATCAGTAACATTGATGCAGACACACTCTCTCGCCTGCCTAGTGAACCTTTAAATGAGGAAGAAGAAGGAGGATGGATAGAGGTCCCTGCCCCTGAGGTGAAGACTCTGTGCCATAGACATCGAACTGATGCCCTCACTCTGCAGTGCTGTGCTAAATTCTTAGGAGTATCTAGCGAAGCGCTCCCGTTGTCGTACTGTCGAGTGACAAATGTAACCCCAGACTCTCTCCCTCAACTGACTCATAATCAAGTCAGGACGGCGCAGCAGGAGGATCAGTCAGTGGGGGTAGTTCGATGGTGGGTGAAGAGGGGCTGGAGGCCCGAAAAGAATGCATTAAGAACAGAGGAGTCTGTCCTGCTGACTCGGCAGCTAGAGTCGCTAGTAGTAAGAAATGGGCTACTATACCGAGAGACAAGGGGCCAGAAGGGAGGAGTCCGCAGACAGCTGGTGTTACCCACCCGATTTCGGAAGATGGTCATGAAGTCCCTGCATGATGACCATGGACATCTTGGCATCGAAAAGACTACGAGTCTCGTGGCCGACCGATTCTACTGGCCTCGTATGGAAGCGGATATTGAAGAATACTGCAAATCATGCTCCCGGTGTGTGTTGAGAAAAACCTTGCCTTTGAGAACAGCCCCCCTTGTGAACATTACCAGCGATGGCCCACTTGAACTAGTGTGCATTGATTTCCTCTCCATCGAGCCTGATGAAAGCAATGTCAGTAATGTGTTAGTGGTCACTGACCATTTCACCCGATATGCCCAGGCCTACCCCACTAAAGATCAAAGGGCAATTACTGTGGCAAAAACATTATGGGAGAAGTTCTTTGTACATTACGGGCTGCCTGCCCGCATCCATACCGATCAAGGAAGAGATTTCGAAAGTAGACTAATCAAGGAGCTATGCGCTCTCTGTGGGATCAAGAAATCCAGAACCACGCCATATCACCCCCAAGGGGATCCTCAACCTGAGAGATTCAACCGTACCCTTCTGAACATGTTAGGCACTTTAGATCCCAGGAAGAAGGGACACTGGAGCAGGCATGTGAGTCAGTTGGTTCATGCCTACAATTGCACCACAAATGAGTCAACTGGATATTCTCCTTATTTCCTCATGTTTGGAAGAAAAGCCCGACTACCCGTGGATATTAGTTTTGGGACATCCATTGACCGTTCTAATGGGAAGACCTACTTAAAATATGTGTCCCAGCTAAAAGAAGATTTGACAAAAGCTTACAAATTGGCAGAGCAGGCCTCTGGTCGGTCAGGGAAGCGCAATAAGACTCGCTACGACTGTAGGGTTCGAGAACAAGTTTTACTACCTGGAGACAGAGTTCTTATTCAACTTCTGGGCCTTCCTGGGAAGCACAAGCTTGCTGATCGGTGGTGTCCTGACCCTTACGTGGTGATGGAGAAGTTGCCCGGTGTTCCGGCCTACAGAGTGAAGCCCGAAAAAGGGGGTGGAGCTGTTAAAACCTATCATCGACACCATCTGTTGCCTGTGGGAAAAAACATCCCTTTACCCCCATTGCCAACTCAAGGAGGTCATACAACTCTTCAGTGCAATAGGAGAAGTCCAAGGTGTAAAAACCCACCCAGACTGGAGTTGCCTCAGGAGGATGTGACAGCGAGTCTGGGATGAATGGGGACCTGACTGTCAATGGAGCTACAGGTGGATCGAGGACCCATGCCCCATGGGCGTAGACCCTGAAAACCAGACCCCTGAAGTAGAAACAAAGAAAAGGGACATTTGTCAGGAGGCGAGTGCACTCCGCCCACAATTGGAGGAAAGTTCAGAAGAGGGACATTTATTGAATGAAGAGATCCACCTGGTGGAGCCCGTTCTTGAGAGACAAGAGTCGGGGACTGAGGAGGTGGCCCCTCGGTACACACTCGTCCCAAGCGGGACATTAGGCCACCCATGATGTTGACTTATGACAGAATGGGACATACCACTGAGGTCCCCAGGTTGATACACCCAAATTCAAATTCTGTTTGGCCTTATTTCCCGGTATCTTCCATGTGTCCAGGAGGTGGTTTGTATGCATGTAAATTTGGTGTTAGTCAGGATGCCTTAACCCCCATTCATGTTTCAGGTGGTGAGTCCTCATGTCGTGATGGGACACTTTCAATGATTCACCAGGGGGAGAATGTAACACCTGCACATGGAACTGTCAGAGCAGCTACTGGTATACTGGGATTTACAGACACTAAGAAGAGTTTTGCAGCTGCTGTTAAACAGGGACCTTCAGACATTAATGGTTTTTTTCCCTGAGCTGCGGTGGACTACAATTCCCATGGACCCTTGTTTCAGTCAGATGACACAGCTAGGAGGGATAGGAAGGAGGAGGAACTTGGGGAGGGAGCTGCAGAGGAAGTGAAAGAAAGTGAGAGAGCAGATTGTTCATGTAAAAGATGGAGCGCTGTGGACTTGTATTCCTCTAAAGAGCGGAGCGTTCCAGTCCCCTCTGATATACCTGCGAATCTGGAGAGAGCGCAGCCCGGTCACCAGGTGAAGCAAGCAACATTAAGGACTCGGAGAGTTCTACCGGCACTCCCACCTTATAAAGGCCTGAATCCTGCCGCCCCCAGTTGGGGTCCAGGGAAAACTACAACCGGTTGAGACGCACCGTGAGTGCCCCATTTCGAGACTTGTGGTTCAACCAGCCCGTTACAGTGAGTACACTACGCCCCAGACTATTTACCTTCGTGAGCATCTAAGTGCACCAACGGTTATAAATTTGCGCGCCAACATCCGCGGCAACTGGGCCCCAACGTTTGGACTGGGTTAATACAAGAAAAGGGGAACCCTGCTATATTATATTTGCAGGGTTGGGGAAAGAATTAGGTTGTGATGTGTATATGATTTTTATAGAGCACCGTTACCTGTATTGCATGTTGTTTCTTTAAATACACTTCATTTCTGCTGCATATCCATAAACCAGTTAAACTGTTTTACTCCTGTTTTGGGTGAGTGTGTACTGAGCTATAGGCAGGGGTTTCCCGAATCAGTCCCTGGCAGAAGATAACAGTCCTTCTGCAGTCCTAGAGAGAGCTCCAATCAAGATTCGGGTGGAGGCACTGCGCCCTAAAGAGGTGAGACCCCCCATAACACCCAGCGTACCGTGGTAGCCCTGAAGGGGTGTTACATGTGTACTTTACTGCTCTCTACCAGAACTACATGTACTGCACTGCTTTCTATCAGTATTACATGCAATGTACTGCTCTCTACTAGAACTACATGTACTGTACTGGTCTCTACCTGTACTACATGTACTGTACTGCTCTATACCTGTACTACATGCACTGTACTGTTCTCTGCCAGAACTACATGTACTGTGCTGCTCTCTACCTGTACTATATATACCGCACTGCTCTCTACCTGTACTACATATACTGCACTGCTCTCTACCTGCACTATATGTACTGTACTGCTTTCGACCAGTACTGCAAGCATTACATTGCACTCTACCTGTACTACTTGTACTGTACTGCTTTCCCCCTGTACTACCTGCTCTGCACTGCTCTCTGCCTGTACTACTTTACACCACTGCTCTCCACCTGTACTGCACTGCTCTCTAATTGTACTATATATACTGTACTGTCATCTACCTTCACTACATGTACTGTACCGCCCCCTACTAGTCCTACATATACGACACAACAGCAACCTGCATTCAACTTATTTTTGTTAATAGCTGACCTAACAAACTGTTATCAGCTCTATGCAATTCTGCACCAAAAATAACAATGTGTACAGAGAATATTAAAAAACAAAACCCTAACCCTATGTGCAATATAGCACAAGACATGGTGCGAATGGACCAGAAACTGTACGAGTGGTTTCCATATTTCATTTTTTTGCTAAAATCAGTGCTGAGAGCCCCAGAGAGAAACCCGCTGCTGCACACATTTTGCTTTTAAGTTACTGACATGAAAGTTGCTTATTACTGTTGACATGGAAGTGATCCAAGAGTTATTTCAGGTCAAAGGGTAATGGCAAAGCACGGTCTGTGATCTAAAGGCAAGAGGTCAAATGTTGAAAAGCGGCCTCCTTATTATTGCAGTCTTCTTCTATAGGGCTTACTCATGCCACAAGGCATTAAAATCACACTGGGCATCTGTTAGCACAGACCACTCATTTGCAGGTGTTTGGTATTGTGCAAAGCTGCCAGTGATTAGTCAGCAAGAAGCAAAGTTTGGAAGAAAAACTAACAAAATGTGGATTGAAAAAATAAATAGAAGACATTTTCTATACAAACTATTTTTTTTTCATCATTTTCTATTTTTCTGCTGTAACGTAATGCACAGAAAAATGTATCGGGATAAATATAATGTGAAAAAATATGTCGTGAAGCAAAGGTCAATTTTTTATTCTATTTTTTACATTTTTATTTTTGGATTTTTTTAATCAATTGTCTCTGTGGTGGTGGAAATAACAGGTGACTGCAATAGCAGCTGCGCAGAATGGCAGAAAATGAGGCATTGAGAATGTTTGGAGCATCGTCATTGTCACAAGCAGAACTTACTGTGCTGCCAGAGGAAGGAACAGCTCTGTCCAGCACCTATTGGCAATGGGCGAATCATGGTCTTTGCCCACAACTTTATAAAAGAGGTTTTACCTTTCATTGCAAAGGGAAGAACTCTGTGGATAGTTGTGATCGTGATTAGTGATTGCATTAAAGTTGTATTCCCATCTCCACAATCCTATCCCAATACATAGTAGGTATAATAATAATAATATTAAATAATATTAGCAAATACCTCCAATTAGAAATGTGGTATAGTTCTTCTGATTCGCTATGTCTCTTTCCTCATGTGCAGGTATTGCAGGACCTTAGGTATCCATGGTTACGACCACTAACAACTAGCTAACTCACTATATCAGTGGTCGTAACCATGGATACCTAAGATCCCGCAATGCTTACACATGAGGAAAGAGACATAGTGAATCAGAAGAACTATACTACATTTCTAATTGGAGGTATTTGCTAATACTATTATTATACCCACTACATATTGGGATAGGATCTTGGAGATGGGAATACCCCTTTAAGGAAAACATCCCTGGTGGTTAAGAGTGAGTGGGGAGGATAAGATGGTTAGATAACAGGGTAGAGTATAAATAAAGAGACTAACAGACCCTAGTAGGCCCTAGAGAGTCGATCACCTGCCTATCTGCAGAGGTTGGCACCCTAACTATTCAACATGGCGCCCCCCCCTCAAGCGTCGGCAGTCCCTGAATAACACCTATTTTCCCCTATATTAAACACACACATATATACAAAATTATACAATGTAGATATAGCCACACAGTAGATTTATGTCCAGAATTCTTAGTGTAGGTCACAGTTCAGAGAATGGATATACCCTGACGCAGCAGTGTGCACAGCGTCTGATGTCACGCAGCCTCAGACGGTATAATAAAGCGCCTCTATGCTTGAGTCCTCCCCAAATTAAGCAAATCAGGTTACCCACATCACTTGTGCTCTGATATTATTTGTCCGATGAGGTCTCCTCAATACATGGTCCTCTGATGAACCCCAGAGGAAGGAGGAGGGGAAAAGCTTTGGGACAAGGGATTATTTTATCCAAATTTTCTACTATTCAGATAAGTCGCTTTCTGGGGCTCTATACTAGTGATGTGGGTAACCTGATTTGTTTAATTTGGGACAGGAGCTGGTCCACCCATGAAGAATCCCTAGCTCAGACGGAGGCGGATGAGTTCCCCCTGTGTGTCCTTGCTGGTGACAAAGACAAGACAGTGAGGCCGATATTGCTGAATTGTGAGTTTCTGGGGGGGGAATTTTGGGACTACCCAAATGCAGGATCTTACTTTAAAAAACGTTAAAAAAGGGTTGCTCAAGAGCTTGGGTTGGACATCAGGTTTCGTATTTCACTTTAAATGAAGAACTGCTTTCTCGGGTCACTAAACCCAGAGAGGAAGTAATAGAGCAGTTGTTGGTGCCGGGTCCCTATAGGCGTAGGGTATTAGATCTGGCCCATTCTCATATCTTGGGTGGGCATCTTGGAGTAGACAAAACTCAAGAGCGGGTTTTTCAGAGGTTGTACTGGCCTGCTGATCCTGCCCTACCTGTCAGCTAACTGCTCCTGTATCCCATTTCCACAGTCCCCTAGTGCCGTTGCCCATAACAGATGTCCCATTTGACCGGAATGTCATGGACCTTGTCAAGCTCTTAGTTAAGTCCACCAGGGTCATCAATACATCCTGGTGGTAATGTACTATGCAACACGGTACCCAGGGGCGGTACCACTGAGAAACTACTCCGCCAGGAGTATAGCACGAGAGCTAGTTCAATTTTTCTCCAGGATGGGCCTGCCAAAGGAGATCCTGATGGAGCAAGGGACACTGTTCATGTCCAAAGTAATGATGGAGCTATGTAAGGCCCTCCAGATTATCCAACTGAGGATATCAGTGTACCATCAGCAGATGGACAGCCTCGTGGAAAGGTTCAACAAGGCCTTGAAATCTATGTTGAAGAAGGTCGTGGAGAAGGATGGTTGAGTGACGTCAACTACAAGGTCCACCAACCAGGGAGAAGAAAGCCGTATCAAGTGTACCATATTAACCTGCTGAAACTGTGGCGAGACAGGGTAGAAGCAATGTGCCTAGGGTCGAGGATGTTATAGTGGCAGAGACACTGTCACCAGCCCAGAAGCAACAGTGTCGAGAGCTGCTTCATATAAACTGAGACCTGTTTTCAAAGGTGCCAGGTTGTACACTAGTAGTGGAGCATGAAATACTGACAGAACAGCTTGTGAGGGTGAACCAAAAGCCGTATCGGATTCCCAAAGCCCACCGTGAGGTGATCTCCAAAGAGGTGAGGAGGATGTTGAGCCTGGGCGTCATCAAGGAGTCAAAGAGCGGCTGGTCCATCCCTATGGCACTTGTGCCCAAGCCAGGTGGAGAGTGGCAGTTCTGTAATGACTACAGCAAACCTAACGAGGTGTCCAAGTTTGATGGGTATCCGATGCCCCAGGTCGATGAGCTCATAGAGAGACTAGGGTGAGCCAGGTATATCACCAGCCTGGACCTAATGAAAGTGTACTGGAAAATTCTCCTGTCCCCAAGTGCTAAGGAGAAGATGGCCTTCTCTACACCTGATGGCTGCTTTCAGTATATCAGGATGCCGTTTAGTCTGCAGGGAAACCCAGCTACCTTCCAGAGAGCCATGGACCAGATCCTAGCCCCTCACAAAAAGTATGCCACAACTTATCTGGACAATATTTTGATATTCAGCTCGGACTGGGAAAGTCACCTGCAGAAGGTCCAGGCGGTCCTGGATGCACTGAGGCAGGCAAGGTTTACCATAAAACCAAAGAAGTGCGCCATGGAGAAAGAAGAGGCAAAATACTTGGGCTACATCATCATGAGGGGCTAGATAAAGCCGCAAATTGACAAGGTGGAGGCAATCCAAATGCAGGTTAGGACGTTTCTGGGAATTGTGGGATACTTTCGGCGATTTATCCAGAATTTCGCCATGATAACAGTCCTCCTGATGGAGCTTCTCAAGGGCACAAAGACGTCGATGGCTAAATGGTGTTCTAAAGCGGAGATGGCGTTCCAGGAGCTGAAGCTCACCCTGTGTAGACAGCCGGCCTTGGTTGCATTGGATTTCACTAAGGAGTTTGTGCTCCAGACAGATGCCTCCGACGTCAGGGTGGGAACTGTGTTGTCCCAGGAGATAGATGGGGACGAACATCCAGTCCTATACCTGAGTAGTAAAACTCTCCTCCTATGAAAAGAACTATGCCATCATAGAAAAAGAGTGCTTGGCCATCAAGTGAGCAATCGACACCCTGAGATACTACCTGTTAGGCAGGAAGTTCAGGCTAGTTTCAGATCATGTGCCTATGAGATGGATGAGGGAAAAGAATGGTAATAATGTTTAGGTGGCTAGATGGTTTTTATCACTCAAAGACTTTAATTTTCATGTCGAGCACAGGCATGGGAATGCAGATGCCCTGTCCAGACTACCCTGCTTACTGAGTGAAGGTGCGAAATCCCCTGCCTTTGGGCAGAGGGTGGAGTTAGGGGGGATAATATGTGACAAATTCACTGGTAAAGTGCTGGAGGGGAGATTTGTTTTGCTGCACTTATAATGGCGTCAGTGATGTAAAACCCAAAGATTTTCCTCTAGAACATTAAGTGCTGCGAGGGATTAACAGCTAATTTGTTTAATGGGCTGAGTTTTTGAGGACAACCATAGTGCGAGTGGGAGGTTGTCTACCTTACCTCCACCCAGGGGTGTGGCTTGGGGCTTAAATAGCTGGCCTCCAGAGGCAGTCAGTGTTCAGTATCTGGAGACGAACACTCCAGAAAAGTGGTTGTGCTGGAACCAACCTGAACCGTGTGTGTTCTGCTAACGGTGAGCAGGAGGAACCCCGGTCTCAGAAGGACTGTGTTTTGTGCTTTTGTTTTGTATTCTTGTTTTGCCCAGAGGGCCATGTTTGTTTTACTTCACCTTGGTTTATGCTGCCTATAATAAACCAAAGGAAGTTCTTAAAGAGACAGGGTTCCCGTGTCCACCTCCACGTACCGCTGAGTGAGCCGATCTACCACACTACATATGGCACAACCTGCACTGTGTGCTTGATACGTTGCCTCGTTTTAGATCTTTTTCCTTCCTGCTGTTGGTTTCCTTCTCCATGCTTCATGAGTGGACAGAAACCTTCTGAGCTGCTCCTATTTCTCCTCAGCATTTTAATTGCCTTCTTAAAGCCATAATGATTTTTTCTTAGCAAAGTTTGCCTATGGTTGCACTTTTCTCAATCTTTTGGTAACTTGCGATAATCTGTAAGTACAACTAGCTGAAAAGTATCTTTCAAAACATTTACATTAGGGGAAAAATGCACATTTATAAATGTATTGTAAAATTAAGGACTATATGATTCTGATGGTAAATTCGCTTTTAAGGCCAAAGATGTATAAAGCAGGTCTGTAATAGTGCCGGCGTCAGGTTCTGCTATAGATCTACAATTAAATTCTTATTTTAATGGAAAATCAGTCAATTACGTGTAATATTTTCCCTCGTTGTTAATTGCTCGCCTTCCTGTGTTCCAGGTCTTTTGCTCCCTTTAACTCCATATCTCGAGCTCCATTGAGAATCATTAAAAGTACATTCTGGAAAAAAGTCAGCAATTAATACATACTTTATGTAAGAGAGGAACAATTGTCGTGGTTTCTAGGGGGAACTGTTTTGCAGGTGCTCAAGACAATATAATAGATTTTTCAAGCTACTTTAAGGCAAATAATGTGGAGAAAACTCTATGCTTCCAGCCCAAGACGACAAAAGGACATGGCAGCAATGCAAAATTGGGGGCTGATTTACTTGTTTCATTAGAAGATTTATAATAAAATATGTAATGCTTAGGGATCGTACAGACGACCGTGTATTTTCTCATCCGAGTTTGATCAGAGTGTAAACACAGTGTGATCCGATTCTCTCGGATGAGGAAAAGATCTGAGTGCAGTCCAGTGTTTACCACGGACACATTGACTTGCATGGCCGAGTGCGATCCGAATATCCGTAACAAACTTGTTCATGCAAAGACTTTTTCCGCGAACCGGCTCGGTCCGAGGAAAAAAATCTAACATGTGCATGGTCCCTAAAAGTAACATAGGTCTGATTGCGAACCATTGTTTTGTTGGATCGCACTCGGACCAAAAATACACTCATCTGCACGAGCTTTAAGGGTAAGGAAAGTTGCAGCAGGAAAATGGTTAACCACAGGTTTATTATTTTTAACTGCCTTTGGCCATGGTGACTTAATGGATGAATACTCTGTAGGAAGTGAAGTAAGGTAGGGAATTCATGGGCACATTCGACCCAGAGATAAAACAAAATATTCTATTGCTTGAAAATTAAGATAACATAAAACTTAAACCTCAGTTGTATATGTATATATCCGACGCGTCAGACTCTGAGGTTTCAGTTTTATGTTATTTTAATTTTCAAACACTAAAATATTTTGTCTTATCACCGGGTCGGATGTGCTGATAAATTCCCTACCTTCCTTCACTATTTGGCTGCAATCACCAACAGGTACGGCACCCACCGGACGGACTCCAGTTAGATCTGTGGATTTCTGATCATCAACAGGGTGAGCTTCCAAATCTTTCCCTCCCTCCTTTCCAAAATTGTTATCAATCTTGTGCAAGCCTAGATAGGCCCACCAGGGTCTTCTGCTGTTATCTTGATAGTATCAATAGGATAGCAGTAATGTAATGGCAAACTTGCTTCTTGCTTGCAGCAGAATTAAAAGTGTAATGGCGCTAGGATTCACAGAATTAAGTAAGGAAGTTGTTGCAGATTGTTATGGAGCAGGCAGGAGTTTGCTGGCGAAATGATTAGAAAGCTAAGTGATGTGGATTATGAGGCAAACTCCTGTAAAACATGACAAAGCTGAAAGCTGTTCTTCCTGAATACTCAGACATCCCATGGCCGCCTGAGCTGACCTTATAAGGTCATGGGTGATGATGTCAGAGATGTGGTAAAGGGCCCTGAACTAGTACAGAGGGAAAGGAACTAAAGCCAGGCACCTGTGTAGGGACAAGTAAGTAACAGTATTTTTTAGCCAAGTGGATGTGATCCTCAACTCCTCTCTATGAAGACTTGGGAAAAGGCCAGCATCTCCCAAAATATGTAAGGATATCATAATGCAGAAGGGCCATTTCCAAACATTTTTAACACTTAGGTACCTCCTACGTTCCCCTGTTACTGAAGCTTCATAACATCTTGATTTTTGTACATTATATGGTGGTCTGGCAATTTTGATAATGAATCGGTCCCCTATACGCCAATTTATATTAAAAATAAATTGTGTTTTAATTTTCTACTTATCTTTATTTGTGGTTTTCGATTTCCAGAAAACCAGTCCATGTTGTAATGTTATTTTAAGCTTAGCTATGTTTTATCTTGATCTCCTTTGCTCCACTTTCCCCCCCTATATAATTCCATAAAACAAATACAGGATAAAACAAGCCATGAAATAAAGAATTAAAGTCCGTGCAATCAACAGAGCTTCTGATACGAAACCCATTTCTGTAAATATTTAAAGTGGTACTTGTTAAGTCTAAGCAGGACCAGATGGCGGAGTGTATACTCGGTTTCGGTAATTTATTTAATGTTTATTGTTTCTCATTTTCTTCCCGATCTTCGTATTTTCCCCTTCATAAACTGCTCCTTAAAATAGTCATTTCAGGTGCCTTAATAGTTTTCAATATTTTTTTTAAGTGGTTCGGAGGGATTGGAGGGCGGGGGGGGGGGTTACTTTTTGGCTTTCAAAAATAAAAAAATAAATTAATAAAAACAGAAATTCCGAAAACATTTAAAGTAGCGACCGTAACAATCAGTTGTAAAACAAAATGCTTTCATATCCGCTGTTACCGCTGACATGCAATCTACGTCCCCGTGGGCACAGATAATAATAGTTTAATGTGGCTGCAAAAATTTAAAAAAAAATAGGTCATTGCTGACATAACAGCTGCTCCTTTCTTTCTGGATTTTCAGAATGCCAATGAATTACTAAACCCCCACATTACGTGGCCTGCGTACAGAGCCATTTTGGGATATTAACTAGTGGGAAGGGTCCTAACCCATGAAACATATTAAATTTCCAATGTAGATCGACTTTCATTCTCTCATAAAAGGAAAATCTATCAATATTAGCGGTCGAGCTTTAAAAACAAGGAACAATGTCAGAAGGCTGCGATAAAGCCGGATTTTTAAGTCTAAAAAATATATATCGCTATCAAGTCCAAAGTATTAACTATATATAGCTACTAAAGTTTAGAGTCAAAATAAAATATATAATTCCCATGTGAATGAGAGCAGCTGCAGTTTAGCCCTGCATCTCATGCAAATTTTCCCTGTGCCGCACCGCTCCCGACTTTCCAGGAGTTAAATGGACTCTGTCAGCACAAAATAACTGTTCGAAGCAATTACAGGCGCTCTGGGCATCATGGTGAGACCAAACATTTAAGTGCACCTTCCCACCTACTTGTTTTACACTTGGATGTCATCTGAGTGCGGTCCAGATTTTTCACAGACCCATTAATTTGCATTGACGGATTTGATCCGATCCTCCGTTCAAAATTGGACACGTCTCCACAATTTTCTGAGGACCTCTCGGACAAGTGAATTGCCCCATAGACCATCACAGGTGCGAGTGCTGACCACACTTGCTTGTGAAAAAATGAGTCCTAAATCAGGGAGGAGATCAACAGCGTCATGATGCCCTTCCTACTCGCATGTGCTGAACCCTTCCGTGCACCGTTTAGCTTATGGCGCCATTTTTGGAGACCTGTAACCTTTTATTTTTCCGCCAAAGGAGCTGTGTGAGGGCTGTTTTTTTTTGCGGAACGAGCTGCAGTTTTTATTGCTGCCATCGTGGGGTACACAGGACGTTTCGGTCAGTTTTTATTTCATTTTTTTATGGCGGCTGTGACCGAAAAAACAGCAATTCCAGTATTTCAATAATCTTTTTCCATTAAAGATTTTACCATCTGGGATAAATAGTTTCCTATTTTAGCTTCTATGAAAGCGGCAATACAGAATATATTTACTTTTTTAATTTTTGTAATTACTTTATTTTTGTATGGAGAATCTGGTTTATTCCTGGAGGCCAGGAGAAGGCAGTTTAGTAATATTATACACATCATTAAAATTCGGTATGCAGCTCTCCTGCCGTCCCTTAGTCTTTGGCGGGAGGAGATATCAGTTGACTCCCATTCATTGCAGTGGCCATAAAGCGCATCCTTCCTGCTGTACTCCATATCCTGACAATACAGGAAGTGTACGCCTCCAGTATGGCCGCCCCCAGGGAAGTGTTGGAAGATTAAAAAATAAATAGCTACAGCATTAAAAAAAAAAGAGCACATGACATTATATCTATTCCACAAACTAACATCTAATAAATGACACTATTATTACAATACAGGAGACGTGCCCTCCAAATGTGAATCTCTCGATTCTAGGCTTCAGTATATACAGTAATGGGAAAACATCTTGATAAGCCCTTTCACAACTTCTCGCGCACTGATGAAGGGGCCAAAGGAAACATATGGTAGAATTTACAAGATCCCAGACTGATTCATTGTTTTTTTTTCATGCCATGTGAAAATCCTGTATACCATAACAGTGCAGAGGAAGACAAGCATGGAAGAGGGGGAGATGGGCGTTTGACAGTTCATCTTCACATCATGCAACACTAAGATTTATTTAGACTTGGAGAATAAACGTACTGAGGATTCTCACATGTTATAAACTCCTAAAAATGCATTTCACCAAAAATTCTAAGGTTTGATTGCTTGGAATCTACTCTATCTATCTATCTATCTATCTATCTATCTATCTATCTATCTATCTATCCATCCATCTACAGTGGAGAGAATAAGTATTTGATTCGCTGCCGATTTTGCAAGTTTTCCCACCTACACAGAATGGAGAGGTCTGTCATTTTTTTTCGTAGGTACACTTCACCTGTGAGAGACAGAATCTAAAAATAAAATCCAGAACATCACATTATATGATTTTTACATAATTTGCGTTTTATTGCATGAAATAAGTATTTGATACAATAGAAAAACAGAACTTAATATTTGGTACAGAAACCTTTGTTTGCAATTACAGGTCAGATGTTTCCTGTAGTTCTTGCCCAAGTTTGCACACACTGCAGCAGGGATTTTGGCCCCCTCCTCCATACAGATCTTCTCCAGATCTTTCAGGTTTCGGAGCTGTCGCTAGGCAAAATTGAGTTTCCGCTCCTTCCAAAGATATTCTATTAGGTTCAGATCTGGA
Organism: Oophaga sylvatica; assembly: GCA_033576555.1. Classification (NCBI taxonomy): domain Eukaryota; kingdom Metazoa; phylum Chordata; class Amphibia; order Anura; family Dendrobatidae; genus Oophaga; species Oophaga sylvatica. The sequence continues at coordinate 532,336,082 of JARQOD010000005.1, read as the reverse complement.
GACTGGCTAGGCCACTCCAGGACCTTGAAATGTTTCTTAAGGATCCACTCCTTAGTTGCCCTGGCTGTGTGTTTGGGGTCATTGTCATGTGTTTCAGGTCAAAGTGTAATGTTTCCCCCACCATGCTTCAGGGTTGGGACGGTGTTCTTGGGGTTGTACTCAACCTTCTTCTTCCTCCAAACACGGCGAGTGGAGTTGATCTCAAAAGTTCTATTTTAGTCTCATCTGACCACATGACCTACTCCCATGTTTCCTCTGGATCATCCAGATGGTCTTTGGCGAACTTTAACCCCTTCACCCCCAAGGGTGGTTTGCACGTTAATGACCGGGCCAATTTTTACAATTCTGACCACTGTCTCTTTATGAGGTTATAACTCTGGAATGCTTCAACAGATCTTCGCGATTCTGAGATTGTTTTCTCGTGACATATTGTACTTCATGTTAGTGGTAAAATTTCTTCGATATAACTTGCGTTTATTTTTGAAAAAAACGCAAATATGGCGAAAATTTTTAAAATTTTGCAATTTTCAAACTTTGAATTTTTATTCCCTTAAAACAGAGAAATATATCACACAAAATAGTTAAGAAATAACATTTCCCACATGTCTACTTTACATCAGCACAATTTTGGAACCAAATTTTTTTTTTGTTAGGAAGTTATAAGGGTTAAAAGTTGACCAGCGATTTCTCATTTTTACAACAAAATTTACAAAGCCATTTTTTTTAGGGACCACCTCACATTTGAAGTCACTTTGAGGGGTCTATATGGCAGAAAATACCCAAAAGTGACACCATTCTAAAAACTGCACCCCTCAAGGTACTCAAAACCACATTCAAGAAGTTTATTAACCCTTCAGGTGCTTCACAGTAACTAAAGCAACGTGGAAGGAAAAAATGAATATTTTACTTTTTAGCCACAAAAATGATCTTTTACAAACTTTTTTTTTATTTTCACAAGGGTAAAAGGAGAAAATGGACAGATAAGGTTGTTATGCAATTTCTCCTGAGTACGCCAATACCCCATATGTGGGGGAAAACCACTGTTTGGGCACACGGCAGAGCTCGTAAGGGAAGGAGCGACGTTTGACTTTTTCAAACTAAAATTGGCTGGAATTTAGATTGGATGCCATGTCGCGTTTGGAGAGCCCCTGATGCGCCTAAACAGTGGAAACCCCCATAAGTGACACCATTTTGGAAACTAGACCCCCTAAGGTACTTATCTAGATCTGTTGTGAGCACTTTGAACCCTCAAGTGTTTCACAAAAGTTTATAAAGCCTGGGTGTGAAAAAAAAAAAATCAATTTTCCACAAAAATGATTTTTTAGTCCCAAATTTTTTAATTTTCCCAAGGAAATTGGACCCCAAAAGTTGTTGTCCAATTTGTCCTGAGTACGCTGATACCCCATATGTGGGGGGGGAAAACTGTTTGGGCGCACGGCAGGGCTTGGAAAGGAAGTAATAACGTTTTGGAATGCAGACGTTGATGGGGGTCATGTTCCGTTTGCAGTGCCCCAGATGAGCCTAAACAGTGGAAAACCCCCACAAGTGACCCATTTTGGAAACTAGACCCCCTAAGGAACTTATCTAGATCTTTGGTGAGCACTTTGAACCCCCAAGTGCTTCACACAAGTTTATAATGCCCGGGCATAAAAATAAAAAATCCTATTTTTTTCCCACAAAAATTATCTTTTAGTCACTAATTTTTTATTTTCCCAAGGGTAACAGGAGAAATTGGACCACATAAGTTGTTGTACAATTTGTCCTGAGTACGCTGATACCCCATATGTGGGGGGGAACCACTGTTTGGGCGCACGGCAGAGCTCGGAATGGAAGGAGCACCATTTGACTTTTTCCAACCAAAATTGGCTGGAATTGAGTTTGGATGCCATGTTGCATTTGGAGAGCCCCTGATGTGCCTAAACAGTGGAAACCCCCCACAAATGACCCCATTTGGGAAACTAGACCCCCTAAGGAACTTATCTAGATTTTTGATGAGCAATTTGAACCCCCAAGTGCTTCACACAAGTTTATAACGTAGAGCCGTAAAATTTAAAAATCATATTTTTTCCACAAAAATGATCTTTTCACCCCAATTTTTATTTTTCCAAGGGTAACAAGACTCCAAAGTTATTGTGCAATTTGTCCTGAGTGCGCTGATACCCCATATGTGGGGGTAAACCACTGTTTGGGTGCATGGCAGAGTTTGGAAGGGAAGGAGCGTCGTCTGACTTTTTCAACGCAGAATTGGCTGGACACCATATCGTGTTTGGAGAGCTCCTGATCTGCCTAAACAGTGGAAACCCCCATAAATGACACCATTTTGGAAACTAGACCCCTCAAGGAACTTATCTAGATGTGTGGTGAGAACTTTGAACCCCCAGGTGTTTCACTAAAGTTTATAACGTACAGCCGTAAAATAAAAAATCTTTTTTTTTTTTACAAAAATGATTTTTTCGCCCCCAATATTTTATTTTCACAAGGGTAACAGAAGAAATTGGAACGCAAAAGTTGTTGTCCAATTTGTCCTGAGTACACTGATACCCAATATGTGGGCGAAAACTACTGTATGGGCACACGTCGGGGCTCGGAAGGGAAGTAGTGACGTTTTGGATTGCAGACTTTGATGGAATGGTCTGGGGGCGTCATGTCACATTTGGAGAGCCCCTGATGCCACCTAAACAGTGGAAACCCCCCACAAGTGACCCCATTTTGGCAAATAGACCCCACAAGGAACTTATCTAGATGTGTGGTGAGCACTTTGAACCCGAAGTGCTTCACAGAAGTTTATAACGCACAGCCGTAAAAATAAAAAAATCTTTTTTTTTTTTACAAAAATGATTTTTTCGCCCCCAATATTTTATTTTCACAAGGGTAACAGGAGAAATTGGACCCCAAAAGTTGTTTTCCAATTTGTCCTGAGTACGCTGATACCCAATATGTGGGAGAAAACTACTGTATGGGCGCACGTCAGGGCTCGGAAGGGAAGTAGTGACGTTTTGGATTGCAGACTTTGATGGAATGGTCTGGGTGCGTCATGTCGCATTTGGAGAGCCCCTGATGCGCCTAAACAGTGGAAACCCCCACAAGTGACCCCATTTTGGAAAATAGACCCCACAAGGAACTTATCTAGATGTGTGGTGAGCACTTTGAACCCCGAAGTGCTTCACAGAAGTTTATAACGCACAGCCGTAAAAATAAAAAATCCTTTTTTTTTTTGCAAAAATGATTTTTTCGCCCCAATATTTTATTTTTACAAGGGTAACAGGAGAAATTGGACCCCAAAAGTTGTTGCCCAATTTGTCCTGAGTACGCTGATACCCAATATGTGGGAGAAAACTACTGTATGGGTACACGTTGGGGCTCGGAAGGGAAGTAGTGACGTTTTGGATTGCAGACTTTGATGGAATGGTCTGGGGGCGTCATGTCGCATTTGGAGAGCCCCTGATGCGCCTAAACAGTGGAAATCCCAACAAGTGACCCCATTTTGGAAAATAGACCCCACAAGGAACTTATCTAGGTGTGTGGTGAGCGCTATGAAGCCTCAAGTGCTTCACAGAAGTTTATAATGTACAGCCGTTAAAAAACAAAAAAATAATTTTTTTTTTGTACAAAAATGATATTTTCACCCCCATTTTTTTATTTTCCCAAGGGTAACAGAAGAAATAGGACAAATTGCACAATAAATCTTGGGGTCCAGAGTACGCGGATACCCCATATGTGGGGATAAACTACTGTTTGGACGCATGGCAGAGCTCAGAAGTGAAGGAGCACCGTTTGACTTTTTCAACGCAGAATTGGCTGGAATTGAGATCAGACGCCATGTCACATTTGGAGAGCCCCTGATGTGCCTAAACAGCGGAAACCCCCCAATTCTAACTCCAACCCTAACCCCAACACACACCCTAACCCTAGTCCCAACCCTAACCACAAACCTAACCCTAACACACCCCTAATCCCAACCCTAACCCTAATCCTAACTTTAGCGCCAACCCTAACCCTAACTTTAGCCGCAACCCTAACCCTAACCCTAATGGGAAAATGGAAATAAATAAATTTTTTTAATTTTATTATTTTTCCCTAACTAAGGGGGTGATAAAGGGGGGTTTGATTTACTATTTATAGCGGGTTTTTATGATTGGCAGCTGTCACGCTAAAAGACGCTTTTTATTGCAAAAATAGTTTTTTGCATCGCCACATTTTGAGAGCTATAATTTTTGCATATTTTGGCCCACAGAGTCATGTGAGGTCTTATTTTTTGCGGTACGAGTTGACGTTTTTATTTGTACCATTTTTGAGCAGGTGACATTTTTTGATCGCTTTTTATTTCGATTTTTGGGAGGTTAGAATGAACAAAAATCAGCAATTCATGAATTTCTTTTGGGGGAGGCGTTTTTATTATTCCGCGTGAGGTAAAATTGATAAAGCAGTTTTATTCTTCGGGTCAGTACGATTATGGCGATACCTCATTTATATCATTTTTTTATGTTTTGGCGCTTTTATAGAATAAAAACAATTTTATATAAAAAATAATTATTTTTGCATCGCTTTATTCTGCGAGCTATAACTTTTTTATTTTTTCACTGATGATGCTGTATGGCGGCTCGTTTTTTGCGGGACAAGATGACATTTTCAGCGGTACCATGTTTATTTATATCGGTCTTTTTGATCGCGCGTTATTCCACTTTTTGTTCGGCGGTATGATGATAAAGCATTGATTTTTTGCTTCGTTTTTTTTTTTTTTTAAGGGGTTCACTAAAGGGGTTAACTAGTGGGACAGTTTTATAGGGGGGTCGTTACGGACGCGGCGATACCAAATACGTGTACTTTTATTGTTTTGCTTTTTTTATTTACAGGAAGAAATTAATTTATTGGGGAATATTTTTTTTTTTTTTTTTTTTATTTTGGATTTTTTTTTTATAACATGTTTATTTTTATTTTTTTAACTTTTTTACTTTGTCCCAGGGTGGGACATCACTGTATTTTATCAAATCGCTGGTGTGACAGTGTGCACAGCACTCTGTCACACCAGCGATCGCTCAGGCATAGCTGCAGGCTTCTCAGTGCCTGCTCTCAGCAGGCACTGAGGAAGCCGCCTCCCTCCAGGACCCCGGCGCCATCTTGGATCCGGGTCCTGGGAGGGAGGAAGCCCTCAGAACAGCGCGATCACATCGCGCTGGTCTGAGGGTCTCAGGGGGGCGCGCAGGGAGCCCCCACCCTGCGCGATCCTCCCTGTGCCCCCAGTACACCGCAATCATGTTTGATCGCGGTGTGCTAGGGGTTAATGTGCCGGGAGCGGTCCGTGACCGCTCCTGACACACAGTCACGGGTGTCAGCTGTGATAATCAGCTGACACCCGGCGGCGATTAGCTGCGCTCCCCTCAGGAGCGCAGCTGATCGCCTATGACGTACTATCCCGTCCATGGGCAGAATGGCACGGGTTTTATGGACGGGATAGTACGTCTAATGTCAGAGAGGGGTTAAACAGGCCTGGACATGTGCTTGTATGAGCAGAGGGACCTTGCGTGCCCTGCAGGATTTTAATCCATGACAGCGTAGTGTGTTACTAATGGTAATGTTTGAGACTGTGGTCCCAGCTCTCTTCAGGTTATTGACCAAGTCCTCCCATATAGTTCTGGGCTGATTCCTGACCTTTCTCAGAATCATCTTTATCCCAAGAGGCGAGATCTTGTATGGAGCCCCAAACCAAGGTTTGACAGTCATCTTGTGTTTCTTCTATTTTTTAATAAATGCACCAACAGTTGTTGCCTTCTCACCAAGCTCCTTGCCTATTTTCCTATAGCCCATCCTAGACTTTTGCAGGTCTACAATTTTGTCCCTGGTGTCCTTAGACAGCTCTTTGGTCTTGGCCATGGTTGAGAGGTTGGAGTGTGATTGGTTGTGTGGACAGGTCTCTTTTATACAGGTAACAAGTTCAAACAGGTGCAATTAATACAGGTGATGAGTGCAGAGTAGGAGGCTTCTTAAAGAAAAACTAACAGGTCTGTGAGAGCCAGAATTCTTGCTGGTTGGTAGGTGATCAAATATTTATTTTATGAAATAAAATGCAAATTAATTATGTAACAATCATACAATGTGATTTTCTGGTTTTTACTTTTGATGCTGTCTCTCACAGTTGAAGTGTTTCTACGATAAAAATTACAGACCTCTCCATTCTCTGTAGGTGGGAAAACTTGCAAAATCGTCAGTGTATCAATACTTATTTTTCCCACTGTATCTATCTGTTTTCAATTTTACAGGAGAGACAAAAATCCAAATTCAGAAGTCCCACACTATTTTCTTACAGGTATTCTGAATTAGTAGAGGGGATCACTTGTTTAGGATCCTCATCTACCAATCAGTGGAATGTGGCTATTAACAGGGTCCTTTATTCTAGAGAACCTGATCCACCTGCACATAACGTGGACAAGGCATTGAGTTCAAGTGGAAACGCTTAGTGGTAATGCTTAATTTCTCCTGTGGCGGTGCTACTTGGAAATAATACTCCTGCTGGCATGTTCCTCCACAGATTTACAGATCTGGCCTTTTGTTCCTGCTTTTCTCCTGAGGATTTAGGTAGTTCAGGTTCTTCACTGCTATCATGTTCCTGAACAGCAGAGCCAAAATGCCGGTACTAGATTTTTACGTTCCAAGGTTTCTGTCTACACACTCGAATGCAAAGTTCAAAGGAGCAGGACGCTATACTTGGCGCTACTCCTACAAGGTGCTCATCCTGCATACCTAGCTCTTCAGTTCCATCTCTAAGGTGCCATCCAGCATTTCCAGCTTCATTGTTCCACATGCCGCCTGGCATAATCAGCTCCTTGCTGCACCAGCACCTCCGATCCGTGCTGCATATCCAGACTTAAGGTACTGCCACACTACACAATCCCGCTAGCGATCTCGTTAGCGTCGCATACTAATGAGATCGCTAGCGGGATTGTTTCTATATCGCTAGTAGCTACCTAACTTAGCGATGTCGTTAAGGACGCTATCGCGGTTAGCGATCTCCTTAACGACTTTAGCGGTACAAAAGTACCGCTAAATCGCTAAGAAAAGGTGCTACACTTAGCGATTATACTTACCCAGCGGGAGCGCCGGCGATAAAATAGGGTCCGGAACGATTCCAGCGACGAGCGAGATCACAGCAGGATCTCAGCAGGGGCCACGTCGCTGGTAGATGCCGCACACTACAACATCGCTAACGGGATCGCTAAATAGTGACGTTTTTTAGCGATCCCGTTAGCGATGTTGTTTAGTGTGGCATACCCTTTATGGCTTAGAGAATCACTCTCTTTCATTAATTTTTTTCTTTCCTTCATCCTTTCCTTCTTTCCATCAACCCTCCCCACCTTCCTTCCCTTCTTCCTTCTTTACATCAACCTTCCCTTTCTTTTTTCTTGGTTTTCTTCTTTTCCTTCCTTCTTCCTTCCTTTCTTCTTTTTCTTTCTTTCGTTCTTTCCTCTTTTTCCACCTTATCAATCTCTTTCATTCTTCATTTTTTCCTTCCTTCGTCCTTTCCTTCTTTCCATCAACCCTCCACTCTTTCCTTCCTTGCTCTTTTTCTTTCTCTTTCTTTATTCCCTTCTTTCTTACTTCCTTACTTCCTTAATCTCTTTCTTCTTTCCGTCAACCTTCCCCTCCTTCCTACCCTTCTTTCTTTTTCTCTCTTTTTCCTTCTCTCTTTCTTTTTTCCTTCCTTCATCACTTCCTTCTTTCCATCAACCCTCCCCTCCTTCCTTCCTCCCTTTCTTTCTCTGAAAAAAAAAACATTGAGATTCATAAACCCTTTAGACTTATATTTTTTATTACAATATATCCCTTGAAAGACTTTTCCACCCAAGTGTTTTTGATTTGGGATATTATCAGTACAGATTATCTCGGCGGTTTATTAGCATTTTCTTTTAGAATCCCATGTAATGCTCTTTACTATGTTTTCTATTCTAGTTCTGAGATTTACTGATCGTATCTTATCTGTTTCTATGTCAGACTCAGTAATTATGTATTTACACTAATCCTTTGTAACAAAGTGCGTCCCGAGCGCGGCTTGATCCGCTGGCTAAAGTTTATATTGAGGGATATCACCCTAATCGGCAGTAATAGGTAACCTTTTATCTGCTTCCTGTCTTCATTTACGCATCATCGTCATCCTCCGGGCGCGGCACATCAAAGGCCGATATAACCCACGTGCTCTTTGATCTACTAATATGCGTCAAACTCATTTTGTTTCACATGAGCAGCTGCGGCTTTAAGGGAAAACACCCACATTTATGGTCTTGTTTTTATACTTTTTAATCTGAACTGTGAGCACATTCTTCACTTCACTCTTTGAAAGGACCTCGAAGAGCTGAAATTGTCAATTCACTCTTGGGGTTACATTTTTTAAGCATTCTAGCAAAGGACCTGCTCGGTTCTGGAGCTGCACAGCTATGGCAATGGAATAGTAGACACGGCCGGGTATTACATATCCGCCCCCTATGCAAATCTATAGTGAGTGGATGTGCAGTAGCCAACCGCGGCCGCTATTCCATTGCTATAGCTGTGCAGCTCCGCAACTGAGCAGTTCCAGCTACTGACGGCACATAGAAAAGCTTAACAGTGGGGCGTCATACCCCCACCAATCAGATATCCTGAGGATAGGCCATTAGTGTTAAAGTCATGGTCAACCCCTTTAAAGAATGAATTAAACAGAAGAATTCAGGCCATCTTTGAGTAGTGTACAGACTCAACAGAAAGTCCATGCGATATTCACTTGTTCTCAAGGATTAGCTGACAGCGTATGTTTTGCTTTTGAGTGATTCATGAGGTTCCTAGGACCCAGACCCCAAACTTATCAACGCTACTAACCCAGATCTTCAATATTTCAAAAGTTGTTGAAAAAGTTTACACTTTGTGCAGAATTATTATGCAATTTGTATTTATGATGATTCATTTTATTATTGAACATCTCCAGAGCTGTCGCTCAGTCCAAAAGGTTAATAAAACTAAAACCTGAATATTTCAGAAAGTAAAAGTGTGGTTTTGTGTTTCTCAGGAAAATATGTATGAGAGAAGAATTATTAGATAACTAATTGAAAAATTGTAATTTTTCATGTTACAGTAAGAATAAGAACCAAACAGCTCAAAATGTACAAAAATACATTACTGACATTTCAAAAAATATATCAGTCACCATTATAGTAATGTATCGTATATAATAATATGGCCGTCCTTCTTCTCAATAACAGTCATACGCTCAATCCATGGAGTCTGTCAGTTTCTTCATCTGTTGACGGCTTGTTGGGCAGCACCAACCACAGCCCCAGACACTGATCATGGAGGTGACTGTTCTCCTTCACTGTAAATCTCCCATACAAAAAGGGCCACAAGTTCTCAGTACGGTTTAGATCGGCGGAGGACGTGCCCGAGTCATTATTCTTTCACTTTTAAGGCACCGAGCAGTAGAGGCTTTGATGATGTGATGGAGCCGTGTCCTACAAAAAACTAAAAGATGCAAGCTTTTCCCTGTACCACTGCTTAAAAAAAGTGTCTTCTAAAAGCTGTCAGTAAGTTCGGGAATTGATTTTGGGTCCATCTTCAACCAGAAAAGGTCCAACTAGCTCATCTTTAATAATCCCAGCCCAAAGCATTACCCCACCTCCACTTCGCTGGTGTCTGAGTAGAAGTGGAGGTCTGTGCCCATCCATATGGTCCGCCAATAGTCACTCTCATCTCGTCAGTCCATAAAACCTTTGAACAATCTGTCTTCAGATATTTCTTGGTCCAGTCTTGACGTTTCCACTTATGTATCTTACTCAGTCGTGGCCGGGCTCAGCCTACTCACCTCGGCAATGTCTCTGAGCCCTGAACACCTTGTACTTATACACAGCAAAGTGAACCAGTGATGCTACTGAAAGGACACGTGATTTCGTTGGGTTACATGGACGAAGCAGGACGAGTCATCCACAACAATCAAAGCTGGAGGATGGCTATTAGGAGTGGAGAGGAGGGACAGACACGGCAGCAATGACCAGACTAACTGATTTCCATACATCGTGGGAGCAATTCAAAAGGTATTATTAGTGGTATACAGGGGGTACAAATGGGTAGTCAGGAGATGACTATGTATACAGTGGGTGTAAAGGGGGAGTCAGGAGATGACTATTTAGAATGCAGCATCGGAGATGTAAAAGGTGGTGGCATCTGTTCAGACACTAAAATCTGGTGACAAGTTTCTTTTAAGGAAGGACATATCTTTAGATGTAAGGGGGGCAAAAATTTGTAATTTAAATGTGATGTCCTAGCTAAGACAATCATGGCATCAATGCCTTAAGAACTGGAGACATCATCTCTAGGATCCAACCTGATATGTTCTCCTAATCCAAACCTTTATCTATAGACATAATTAGACTGAATGGGAAGATGGTGGCACACATGGCTCTCATGGTTCCCAAGGCAGGAAACCATCCTTAAATAGGGATTGTCCAGTGAAAACAAGATAAGTGATAGCTTGCTGTTTTCCATTGGAGAGATGGACAGATTGGGAAATTTTTATGGAGCGACAGGTTGGACACCTGTCTCTATGGCGCAGCCGGCAGCCCCATGAATTGAGCGGCAGTCAGACTTGAGCACTGCTGCTCCATTCTAAAGGGGATAAAAGTTTCCTGTTCTGCCTATCTGTGGGGGTCCCAGCGGTTGGACCCCAAAGTCAGTAATTGGTTTCACTGAGAAATTTCTACTACTGTTCAATTTCGTCCAACCCACTAACTTTTCTAAACATGCCCATCACAAATATTCAAGTATTGGAATTATTTTGCCTATTTCTGTCCCCAGAGTCTCTTTATACATAATAGGATATAGTCACCGCTGACCAACATTCCGTATTTGAGCTGTGATTTTCCGTGGAAGATTTGCTGACATGTATTCGGGGTGTGTAATATTATTGCTTTTTCAGGTGGAAGGATTTAAAACAGATCGAGAGCCAATTATGGTGAACTTGAAAGAAGAAGCATGATAAATGCATCAGTTCAGGGCTATAACATCAGTCCCACCTCTAAGCACCTTGGAAGTATTACATTTTCCATAGTTTTACGTGTTTACTTCTAGGTGTGATCTTTTTTGGAAATTTCACAAATTTTTTAGTTGCATTTTATGATTTTCACACCTAAAATTATTCTGAATCCACTATTGTCCCTGTCATTTTCCTATATATTTATTTCTTGGGGAATATTTGTTAAATTCTTTTACATTTTTGTGTATTTTATCATAGGGGCTCTTCAATATTAAATAAAGTTTAAAGGTGCTGTACTATGTGGACAATCCCATTTTTTCCCTGGAAAACGAAAGTTCACAGGTTGTGCCACTGTTGTGACCTCAAGCGATCAGCTGTAACCGCAAGTCAGCTTGGCAGTTTTCCTGCAGCGCCACCACAGGAGAAATGATGTACTACACAATTAACATTGAAATCAATCAGTTTGTGAGATACAGGTGGATAGGATTTAATTGCTTTACTTAGTTGAGATCTGGAAAACTGCAGTAAATATAGGCAATAAGGAAAATAGCAAGTGTAAGGTTGCATTCTCTTAAACAGGATGGGTTATGAATAGGGACAGCAGGCCACAATGGCAATAATCAATAAGTCTCCTAATACTTGCAGTCAGAGGTGATGGCCCCCAGATCTTGCTGCTATGGCCTCTGAGGGGGAGTCCTCTTGTCCTGCTCTGCAGCTTGCACATGTGCTCTTCATTGGTGCAGGCCCCAGTTGCCAGATTCCTTCTATTTGGTACAGTTTCTTACTGTACCTTGTCACTCTGCCTAGTTGTCATCTTCTGGGAGCAGTCACAGTCTGTCTCCAGCTCTCTGACTCCTGGGATGGCTGCTTCCTCCACCAGTTGCTGTGATTCCTTCAGTTCCTCTCTTTCTCTGTCTCTCTATGTTCCTCAGGACACACATTTTGACCTGTGCACCTTACAAAATCTTCCCTCACAGGAAAGTTCCTGGTTCTTTACTGAGCACTACATGGAGGTTTTGGCTCTGTATATTGGTTCATTTTTCTTGCATATTCTCCAGTAATGTCTAGATATTGCAGCACCCTTGCCATGTGTTGCACCTTTTTCCCCCATTTCTGGGCTGCTGTTCCACCAACCAGTGTGTTGACGATGTGTCAAAGTCCTCATAATATGGGATAGGGCAGTCTTGCCTGCAAAGTTGGAAGTGTTGAGAGTGACAATTGGCTGGGGCAGAAAAATTATATCTTAGTTGCATTGGCATGGTGTGGTCGTTCTTACTTTGTCCTTTGTTGGATGGTGCATTTCAACACTCATCTTTCTTTCCAATAGTTCAGCTCTTACACCCGGTGATGCCCACCTGTCGTCATCCTCCGGTATTCTCTCTGTTAAGGGAGGGTCAACTATCGCTGCTGGTGGAGGTCTGCTCACAAATGTACAGGGACGTAGCATATTTCTGTGGACCATCCTCATGGGCCCTAAAGCACCCTCATGATTCACCTTGAATACTATAACTGCTGGATTAGGCTGCTCATCACTTCATAGAGACTGGACTCCCATCTATGCTGTAAACTTCCCCGCTCTTCGAGCTGTCTGGTTGCATACAATGACACTGTCTCCTACCTGCGTGGCAGTTTCCATTAACTGTTAGTAAGTTTGTGCTGAGTCTCTGGGCCACCAAATTATACATTTCCTATACTTTCTGCGATGGCCTTCCATCCAGGTCAGTGGCATCCAATCTCCATCCTCTTTATTCTCCTGTAAAACCATGTTGAGAAGACATTATCTCTCATTTCTTCCAAACATCAATAGAAAGGGCGAGTAACCAATGGTGGAGCGTACTGTGTGGTTATACACCAATAAGAGTTCAGCAACGTATTCCAGGCTATTTTTTTTTCCTTCTTCATGAGTTGAAATATAGTTCAATTCAGTTGTTCACATGAGCTGTTACCCTGAGAATGGTAGGGAGTGGCCAGTGTCTTGCATATTCTATATAACGGCACATTTGTTCAATCACCCTACCTTCAAAGCAAGCCCCTTAGTTTATGTGTAGTTGAGTATGGCATCCATAAGGAAGGATGAAGCTCTTCCATAGTACTTGTGCTAAGCTAGCTTAGTGAAGTGATCCACCATGACCATCAGGTACTTGAAGCATTGTAAAGACTCTTCAGCTGTCAGGTAATCCATTGACACTAACTGTAGTGGGTAAGTAGTTTGCACCGTCCCACAGGGGCCGTTGCTCCATAGGTTTTGACAAATTACAGCTTGGACAACTTTGCAAACTTCCAAGGACATGCGTGTAGTAAAAAATGGTAGTAAAACCTCTGTAACCATGCAAATATCTTTGCTGGACCAAAGTGTCCTTTCTGTGCACCCATTCAGATACTGTCTTACTTCACTCTTTGGAACACAATCTGCATCTGCAAGTTAACTCAAACTCAGTAGTTACAGTGCCTTGCGAAAGTATTCGGCTCCCTGGAACTTTTCAACCTTTTCCCACATATCATGCTTCAAACATAAAGATACCAAATGTTAATTTTTGGTGAAAAATCAACAACAAGTGGAACAATTGTGAAGTTGAACGAAATTTATTGGTTATTTTAATTTTTGTGGAAATACAAAAACTGAAAAGTGGGGCATGCAATATTATTTGTCCCCTTAACTTAATACTTTGTTGCGCCACCTTTTGCTGCGATTACAGCTGAAGTCGCTTGGGGTTGTCTCTATCAGTTTTGTACATCGAGAGACTGAAATTCTTGCCCATTCTTCCCTTGGCAAACAGCTCGGCTCAGTGAGGTTGGATGGAGATCGTTTGTGAACAGCATGTTTTCAGCTCTTTCCACAGATTCTCGATTGGATTCAGATCTGGACTTTGACTTGGCCATTTAACACCTGGATACATTTATTTGTGAACCATTCCATTGTAGATTTTGCTTTATGTTTGGAATCATTGTCTTGTTGAAAGACAAATCTCCGTCCCATTCTCAGGTCTTTTGCAGACTCCAACAGGTTTTCTTCAAGAATGGTCCTGTATTTGGCTCCATCCATCTTCCCATCAATTTTAACCATCTTCCCTGTCCCTGCTGAAGAAAAGCAGGCCCAAACCATGATGCTGCCACCACCATGTTTGACAGTGGGGATGGTGTGTTCAGGGTGATGAGCTGTGTTGCCTTTTCACCAAACATACTGTTTGGCATTGTTGCCAAAAAGTTTGATTTTGGTTTCATCAGACCAGAGCACCTTCTTCCACATGTTTCGTGTGTCTCCAGGAGGTTTGTTGCAAACTTTAAATGACACTTTTTATGGATATCTTTGAGAAATGGCTTTCTTCTGCCACTCTTCCATAAAGGCCAGATTTGTGCAGTGTACTACTGATTGTTATCCTATGGACAGACTGTCCACCTCAGCTGTAGATCTCTGCAGTTCATCCAGAGTGATTGTGGGCCTCTTGACTGCATCTCTGATCAGTCTTCTCCTTGTTTGGGATGAAAGTTTAGAGGACGGCCGGGTCTTGGTAGATTTGCAGTGGTATGATACTCCTTCCATTTCAATATGATCGCTGTTATGATTTGGTAGCTGAGGAGAGCAGGCAAAAAAGGAAATACACCAGAGAGGTTGGAATCTATGGGATTGCAGTACCCTGACTAACCACCACAACTAAAGGCAGCCGTGGAGCGTACCTACGTTGGTCCTAGACGCCTCGTCACAGCCTGAGAAGCTAACTACACCTAAAGATAGAAAGAGGAAAACTATCTGCCCCAGAGCAGATCCCCAAAGAACATAGAAAGCCCCCAAACATGTAATGGCGGTTAGACAAGAGGAAAATACAGACACAGACAGAAAATAGTATGAGCAAACGTTGGGGCCCAAACTTCCTAAATAGAAAAGGATAGGAAGGACACTTACTGCAATCCCAAAAAACCTGAAAAGTACCAACTCTACTAATTACAAAACACCTGAGATCACACGACCTCTACCACCTAAATTAGTTCTCTGGTGTAACAAAACTAAACAGCAGCCACTGAAAAAACTGGAAAGGCAAATGAACAAACAACAGTGGCTGAAATAAACTGAGAGGAGCACAAGCCCCGGAGGGACCCGGCAGACCCCACAGAAGTGCAGGACAAAATGCAAAAAGCAAGCACAAAAAACTAAAAGAAGAAAATGTCTTATCTGTTAGCAGAAGATGCAGGCACGAAACAGCAAGCTACAAAGTGAACAGGAATAAAAGATGAGACCAGAACAATTGATCACCGGCAACCTGATGGAAGGGAACCTCCCTTATATAAGACCAGTCAGTAACACCTGATCGCCAATCTTCACAATCTTCATTGGATAGTTCAGTACTGTTTGTAACCACCAGAGGAGCTTCTGCTCAGAATTCATTTCTAGCACATTCACAACAGATCGCTTGCACAGTGCTCCTTGGGATGTTTAAAGTTTTGGAAATGATTTTGTATCCAAATCCAGCTTTTAACTTCTCCACAGCAGTATCACGGACCTGCCTGTTGTGTTCCTTGGTCTTCATGATGCTCTCTGTGCTTCAAACAGAACCCTGAGACTATCACAGAGCAGGTGCATTTATACGGAGACTTGATTACACACAGGTGGATATTATTTATCATCATTAGTCATTTAGGACAACATTGGATCATTCAGAGATCCACAATGAACTTCTAGAGTGAGTTTGCTAAACTGAAAGTAAAGGGGCCGAATAATATTGCACACCCCACTTTTCAGTTTTTGTATTTCCACAAAAATTTAAAATAACCAATAAATTTCGTTCAGCTTTGCAATTGTGTCCCACTTGTTGTTGATTCTTCACCAAAAATATGCATTTGGTATCTTTATGTTTTAAGCATGATATGTGGGAAAAGGTTGAAAAGTTCCAGGGAGCCGAATACTTTCACAAGGCACTTTAGTTTCAATTTTCTATACATCACTCCTTCAGGAAGGGCTAGCTGATCTCTTTGTTCAAGCAGTTTTTTCTCAGCCTCAAAGTCAGTTGTTCTCTTCCTCTGGGGCAAGGATAGTACCACCTCAAAATCGATCTTCTTATCTGCTCTACTTGGCATCCTGACTTGTTGCACCATTCATCACTGGTACACTCCACTCCCGAGTCAGTTGCCGGATCTTCTTGTTGAATATGGGCAGTCTCCAAGTCATGGTAAGCTTGGATGTTTTTTTTAGCAGCATAATGTTAGGGGCTTCAATTTCTTCCAATTCTTCATCCATGGTGCCATAGGCAGGCACGACAGGGTGGCTACATAGAGCATCTGCATTTACGTTGCTGCGACCTGGATGATGCCTCACCTTGTAGTTAAATTTCCTCGGTTGGGCCATCCAACGCTGCTCCAGAGCACCTAGCTTGGCAGTATCCAAGTGCGCTAAGGGATCGTTGTCCATCCACAAGGTGAATTCTGCCCCATAAGGAGATCATCAAATTTCTCAGTGACTGCTTACACTACTGCAAGCATCTCCAGCTTAAGCTGTAAGGCCGGGGTCACACTGGCGACAGAATCGGACGACTGCAATACGATGAAATATCGCATTGCAGTCTGCCCTATGTTAATCTATGGAGCAGCTCCTAGTATCAGATTTTTTGTGGTCTGTTTTAAACGTCCGAGTGCAATCGCAGCATGCTGCCACTGTCACCGATTGTGGGTCGACTATCGCCAATGCAAGTCTATGGGAGCGATGAAAAATCGGATTACAAACGGACCGCATGTGTGACTTGCGATTAAATCGCATCGGTGTCCTTTAGAAAAGCCGGCAATTCATCCCCGGCTATACTGTAAAATCACACTGACAGCTTTAATAAAGAATAGAAAGAATAGATATACACACATAGAATACATATATATATATATATATATATATATGTCATTGTGACATATATATATATATATATATATTTATAGTTCTTACACTTCTACATACTGTAATAGCCGCTAATTCAATTGCCTGCTTTTGTGAAATCACAGAAGCCGACATGAAATGATACATTGTTTAGACACAGTTAACCATGTCATTTCCTGTATTTTGATATATGGTTTGAACTTACAATTACATAAGTGTATGTGTGCCAAATTTCAGACATGTAGGGTTAATTAAAGGTGTAAATTCGTTGAAAAAAAATGCGTGGGCTCCCGCTGTATTTTCTCCACCAGACAGACAAAGCCAGCGAGTGGGGAAGATAATACTAGCCTAGGGAGGGTACATTTTTTTTGTGCCCCCATGGCTACTAACATCTGCCCCCAGACACCCCAGAAAGGGCAAATCTATAATTAGATTTGCCCTTTCTGGCACTTTGCCCGTCTATTCCCATTGCCCTGTAGCGGTGGCGAATGGGTTAATAAGGGGTTACAGCCACCTTGCAATTGAAAGGTGACTGTAAGCCAGGTTAATAATTGAGTATAGCAGTATATAAAGCCAATGGCTTAGTGAAATCAGCATACGTCAAGATAGGAGCACAGGACAACAGCTTCTTCAATTCCTGGAAGGCTCGATCCTCTTCTTCTCCCCACATGATCACTTTCTTTGTTGCTGGCACCAGGAGCCTCACCAGTTAGCCAAGCATATAGAGATGCTGCAAATCTTTTGTAGAAACTGACCAAACCCAGGAAGCGTCAGAGGTCTGCCACATTGCAGGGCATGGACCACTGCTGCATTGTCCATACCTTTGAGTTCACATGCTGAACTCCCTCTTTGCTCACCACATGTCCCAGGTATTCGATAGTCTCTTGGAACAAGTGACATTTGCTTGTTTCAACTTCAACCAATGCTGTTCTAGTCGGGTCAGCACCAGATCCAAGTTCTCCAGTTGTTCAGAGAAGATGGGCGAAAAGATGATGATATCATCTAAGTAGATTAGGAAACATTGAAAATTCAGCTCTCCTACACATAGTTCCATTAACATGCGACTATTACCACCAAATAGAATAATGAATCAAATAGAAAAAATATAGCAAATTAATCTCAAGCTTTATTTAAAAAATGTATCTACACACAAAAGCAAAAAGCCATAAACCCCTATGAAACCCATTGAAAAGAACAATAGGGCAGTGTGGATACAAAATTAATTAAGCATATTAATAATCCATAAGTCCAAAAATCGGTTTAATAAAAATCTATCTGATTTAAAAAAAATAATCCATAAGTCCAGCATGTGAAGGCATGGACAAACATACAGCATTACTCACTATATGGAAGCTCAATATACAATGTATGGAACTCAATACATAAAGATGAATATAAATAAAAAATGCAACAAGCTCTAAAAAATATAAAGTGCTTTAGTCAGATAAATACAGATAATAAGCCAAGCATGCTAAATCAATTCCCCAGTACCCCGAAAAGCTTTCGTGTGGTCAACATTGGTCTACGTGGTCCTTCCATGGATTGTCCCACCAACATCCTTTCACAAAATAGGGAATAAATGTAGGATCGGATCTGACCTCTGGGACCTCTATAGTCTCCGGAACCAGGGTTCAATGTCCCCCATGTGAATGAAGCAGCAAAGAGCCTGTAAAAATTAAAATGGGCAGTGGTCTTCTTGACTTATGGAAATGTAAGGAAGCATTGCTTCTAGGGTCAAATATCTGTACCCTGTACTAATAAGAAAAAAAAACTGAACTGAAAAAAAAAATGACTGGAGTATAAGTTGGTATGCATGCAAAAAAGGAGCATGTTCACATTGGCCATACAACAGACAATACCCAATACAGAAGCAAAATAAACAAGTAAATAAGTAAAAGCAACAGTGCATATACTGTAATGTGCAGTTTGTGATTTTAAAAAAGCATAAAAGCCATCCCAACAGGGTCAAGGTGCACCCAAAATCGGGATGGTCCTAACCTCTACTCTTAAAGCCTTAGCATGTGTTATAGTGATGTCAATGTGAATTAGGGCTTATAAGGACCAGGTCTCGAACATGGACAGCCAGCAAATAGGAAGCTGTTTAAAGGTAATGTCCAGCTCAAAGGAAGGGAGCCACGTCCTTACCTGTGCTAAAAGCAGAAATCTGAAACGGAACTGAAACTACCAAATTTGGCCAACCATTTGATGTGTATGGGAGCCTTCTGACTGTCCCCCAACAGATGATGTCGGTGGAGAGAAGGATCTAGCCTGCTGAATTTCAGTTGCCGATTCTTTTGGTCGAGGGTAGAGGAGTCTGGCAGAGGCTCTCTCATAAAGACCACAGGAGCACCTTGCATGCGGGGATTGCGAGGGGTCCGGAGAGACAGCTATACGATTGTTTGGCCAATAGATACTTAATATTTATGGTCAAGATGACATCAAGATTATCAAGCACTTAGAAGTATAGGGTCTAGCTCTTGGGGAAGCATTAGATTACGCTCCCTCAGGAGGTTCGATGATGATGTCTTCAGCTCCTGCTTTCATCATACATGAAATAGAGTGTGGAATAATAGTCTACTGCTCATCTTTCATCCATATTCTCCCCTTTCCCCCCTTGTTTTAGTTGCTTATGGGGATCTTTTTGTTAATATTTTTGTGCGTGTGGTTTGCTATTTTGTGGTTAAATGTCTCCTATGTGTCTGTTCAATAGTCTTTTATCTCTCCTACCTATTCATTTTTTCAGCTGTGACTAATTTTCAAGTTTTATTTTCCAGACTGCATTTGGAGGGCCGATTAAACAGAAAAAAAAGAAAAAAGGAACTCACTGCCCCAGATTTTGGCTATGGCTGTGGGAATAGATCTCCTATGCAGTTGATTTTCCTGAAAGCTCACATGTCTACCAGTGCTTTCTAAAGAGATAAAATCAGACATCTGACTCCAGAGTATCCTGAGAGCTGATGGGTTTTGCAGCCACAATTTTCAGACTTAGTCTTTTTTTTATATATTTTTAACATTCAGGGAAGGTTTTCTGTTTTGTTATTTTTAGTTAGATTAGTCTACCAATGTCATAGTTGGATGAATATACAAGCTTACATAAAGGGGTATTCTGTCCTAATTTCCTATTGGGAATCCATCAGCTCAGAAATGGGAAGCGAGCGTAAAATCTTCCATTGGAAGACTGGTCCCAGGAGCATTCTTGTTTTTTAACCGTTCACTCGAATCTGATATTCACACCTGGGGTTGCATCCACCGAATAGGTGCTGGCTGGTGGAGCGAGTTAAGGGAAAATAAAATAAATGTACTGGGTCAAAACCAGAGAGGGACGACAATACAAAATTATAGCCAAAAAAAGCAGTCTACGGAAATTGGGTCAAAGTCTAAGAAGTGCGATAAATAGCAGCAGTCAACAGAGAGGTCAGACAAGGCTGGGGCAATCCAGACAAGCCGTGCCAGAAATACAGCAAATTCATCTTCCAGGTAGTAATGCACACTATAAATGGTAATGGCCAAAGGATTACTGTACTTTAAAGAGAGTGTTGTTCTTGACCATAGGCAGCCAAACTCAGACTCTGATTGGTCTGTTGACCTTGTCCATGACCATAGGTAGCCAAACTCAGTCTCTGATTGGTCCGTTGACCTTGTCCGTGAGCATAGGCAGCCAAAAACAGTCTCTGATTGGTCCGTTGACCTTTTACGTGACCATAGGCAGCCAAACTCAGTCTCTGATTGGTCCGTTGACCTTGTCCTTGAGCATAGGCAGCCAAAAACAGTCTCTGATTGGTCCGTTGACCTTTCACGTGACCATAGGCAGCCAAACTCAGTCTCTGATTGGTCCGTTGACCTTTTACGTGACCATAGGCAGCCAAACTCAGTCTCTGATTGGTACGTTGACTGACCCTACTGATCTGCCAGCTAACAAGACCATCTTTCAAACATTTCTGCCAATCATCTTGGTAGGGTAGAAAACATGCCGCAAAGCATCAGAGAAGACACTGCCAGGACTGCAATCATCAGTGTGGAAACAGGGACACTAATATATAACATATAGGAAGAGGAAAGTTTTTCATCACTATGCTAGATCCGATTTTCATCCATTTTTGGTCTGTGATATATTCACTGTGGTCTCCATTTTTCTCGGACAGCACACAGGGTGGTATCCATTTTTTTAATGGAGCCATTCAATGGCACGAGTCCAATCCGCAAATTGGATCAAGAACAGGTGGGTCTTGTATTGGGTCTTGGGTCTTATATTTTTTTTATTTGTCGGTCCCTCCTCATATAATGGACACGTGAATGCGCCATAGACTATAATGGGTTTGCGTTCTATCAATTAAAAACACAGATAGAAAACATACATGAAACCTAAGAACAAAAGCAAATAAAATAGAGCGTCTCGATCCTTATCTCCCCGACGTCTCTTACTGGGATCTGTCAGAAGGTCTCCAAACACATTAAATATTTTTGCTGATCCAAAATTAACAGGTTTGGTAGAAATACATCTAATATATATATGGCCACCTTCAGTCTAAGAAGATATTATATAAAATATATTTTAAATTTGTGCATTTTAATTTTTTTAGGTGAATTAAAATGATAAAAAAAGAAACTTTCAATCATCTAATTAAGTTTGAAAACATTTCTCTTAGCATATTCTTATCTGATTCTCTGGTCCAATGTCAACACGCCGAGGAGAAAAGAGACTGGAACGGAAATGGGTGGAGAGGAATGGCAGGGCCTAAAAAGAAAATAATAAAAGAAAATCATGGAATAATCCAGAGACCAAATATCAGCCGATAACAAGTTTACAAGTCTGAGGCTCGGTAAACAGAACACGCGGCATCGGAATCGGCAATTTCTTTGAAGTTATGCAAATGGTGGGAGGCGAAGTCATCGAAAATCCCCTTTTTGCAGACGTTTAAGGATCTACAAAGCAATTAGGATCCGTCTCCGTAAGTTTTTATCGGTTACTTATTATAATCTGGAAAAGAGAAGAAAAAATTACACAACCAAGTTTTTCAAATTCGTAATATGGCACACGTTAGAAGCTCATGTGTTAATTATATCTGACGTTAATTAATGAAAAATTCAGAGGTGCCCTTTACTTTTTCTTTTGCTGAAAATTACCAAAAAGCCAACAAGAGTCTTAGGAACAGTTCACATTAAGCGTTTTTGCAGTCCAAATTTGCTCTCTTGGCAGAAAATCGCTGCGTTCAAAACATCTGTTTCTCTGAATTTTCACTTCTATTTTTGCATAGTTTTTGTTGCGCTTTTTGGGTGCTGACTACATGTGTGTTTTCCATGTGGTTCATGTCTGGCGTGCAGAAACATCTGTCTGGCAGTCACCTTTGGCGATAGAGGTGGGGGTGGGAGCTACCGGATAAGACAATACATCTCTTGCAGTACATATTTTGTTGTATATTTAGCCACTTGTCCATGTGGCCTGAGTTACGTGGGCTTGACCTCACGCGAATTCCGCATAAGGGTCACTGCCGCCAAAGATGTAGTTGACATGAGTACCCTCAAGACTATCCCTCGACATTTCCGGCTGTATCATAAATGCAATCCAACTGGCCTCAAATTTGTGGGCATTGATCGAGTACGAACTGGCATCAGGGGTGGCGACATGAAACGCACCCTGGCACAGCTGGAATGTCGATGGATCACGAATCTGGACACAATGTCCCCCAGGGGACTTAATGAGAAGTTATCTTTTGCTTGCTTTTTGTAGATTAAATCCTGGTCTTCTCTGTTTTCCTTTGGTTTTTAATTGTGTGCTGTTTTTAACATATGTGCCTTATGTTCACAGAAACAATTCTATACATTTGTGTGCTTTATTCTGTACAACATGCCCATGGTTGAATTATCGGTATGAAGATCCATTTCTCATCCATGTTGTGGAGGCTCCATTGGACTGATTTATGGAACCATCATCTATTTTGGTTTTTTTTGTTTCTTTGTTTTTGTTTTGTTTTTTCACCATTGTTTTGCAGTTTTTTTACTTTTATCTTTTTGTTTATGTTTTTGCCATATGGTGACTTATATGGGGTTATGGGTTATGGCCTAATTGCTAGTGAGGCATTTATATTGTCACACGATATACACTCTATGCTGATTGTATTATGTTAACTTCCCCTGACTCCTATGATGTGTCATTTATTCTGTTTATATTATATATACATTCTTGCACAGCTCTGTTCATTTTTAGAATGATAGTCATCATTTGTATCATGATCAATCATATCTTGTTTAATATTGTGGTTCCTGTCTTACTATATATCTTCCACTCTCTTTCTGTGGGCTGGTAATTTCTGCCATGCTCGCTTTCCCGCAGTCCTGTACCACAAGGTTTAGAGACCGAGCCCTCTTTTCCCTTACTTCTGCCATCAAAAATGATGTCTCCCGTTGGGATGCGCATGCGCGCGCGGCATTGGCAGCCCGCCTCACTGAAGGCCTCCACTAAGATGGCGGTGGGGTCCCTGACGTCACAGGAAGTTTTTCCTTGACCCACACCGTCATCGGAGAGCCGGAAGTGACGCGGACGTCGCTTCTGTGTCGGCGCCCACATGCGCTCTCTCCCAATGGATAATTCCTTTCACCTGGGCAAGTTTTTCCCTATATATACCGTTCAGCACCGCATTCCACATTGCCCCCCGAGGAAGCTAAAGAAAGCGAAACATGCGTTGGGGCACGTACCTGATTTTGCACATTTTCCCGATATGGGTAAGCACATCTGCACTTTACTCCTTATTACATGTGGCACTCTGTAGGAGATCCTGATTTTATATGTGCCACTTTACCTGCCAGCATTTTTTGTGATCCCCCTGTGGATCTTAAATAGTGGGCGCTGTAGTTCAGTATGTTACCACATATTTCTCTGATTATCTGAGATTTGCACTGTCTATGGAGGCATAACTCACTACTACCAGTCTTACTTTATTTTGCCTTTTTTCCTGTACCCATTTTTTATGCTGGCAGCTAACGACCACCCCCCGCAGTGTGTATATACATACTGTATATACATATTGCGACTCACTTTCTTTTCTGGTTAATCTAGGGGGGAGGTTTTAGAGTTTAGTGTGCTAGTAAATGTGCTTCAGGTTCTTTACTTGCTCTATCACCATTATATCTTCATCTTTGTATACTTATTGTTGTGAACGTTTTTTATTTGTGTGTCTTTTTCAATAAAATTGTTATTTTATTTAAATTGTGCGTGTGGTTTTGGGCTGGATGCTCCAATTTTCTTGTGAGATTTGTACATGTGTGCTTTGTCTACAGTTGATGCTAAATAAAGTTATTTTTTTTACCAAAATCGCCACGAAAATACTGCAAAACTGTTTATTGCGTTTTTTGCAGTGTTTTTGCACATTGCTTTCTATGGTTGAAAAAATGCTGCAAACACGCTGAAAGGACTGACATGCTGAAGATTTAAAAACGATGCAGTTCTCAAACTCAGTCAAAAAGAAAAAAAAACAGCGTGTGTGTGAGATTTCCGAGATCTCATAGCTTTGGTTGGCACTGTAAAAAGCAGCTTTTAATTTGCAGAAAAAAACGCAGCAAAAGAAAAAAACAATAACCTGCTACATGTGAACATAGCCGTAATTGCTAAACTTCATATATGGCTTATTACTAGCTTATATAGCAGCAATATATTCTGCAGCACTTACAGTCATTGTGATCACTGTCCCCATTGGGGCTCACAACCTAAATTCCCTATCAGTATGTCTTTGGGGTGTGGAAGGTGGAAGGAAACTGGAGAGAGGAAACCCACGCAAACATGAGGAGAACATACAAACTTCTTGCAGGTGTTGTTCTTAGTAGGATTTGAACTCAAGACCCCACTGTAGCAAAGCGACCATGCTGCCCCTTTTATACATTCCACCCCCCTGGGGCCAGAGTAACAATTTTAATTAAATTCCTTTAAATAATCACTGTCATTTCAATAAACTTGTCATAAATCCATGGTAAAAACAAACATAATAAACTTTATAATATATCTTATCAGAGTACTCGCATCACACTCGCAAGTGTGACGCCGGCCTTATACTGAAAAATGGCTTGAAATGACAGGCACGCTTTAAGGAGAATTTATTTGGAAACCAAATTTTCAAACACAAGTTCCTAGATGGTGATTCCCTCCTCAGGCACTTTAACTCGTAGTCATAAAGTGTCTTAATACAGGGTTTTTCTCTCCGGAGGACTCATCATGTTCATATATTATAGTCCATTGATTGTAACACCAGATGTGTAATGCTCTATTTAACCTGCGGAGGCACTATAGGGAAACGAAACATATGATACCAGGTTCCTCTGCAGATTACAACTGCTAATTATACTCCCCTACAGCAGTACCAAATAAGTAGACCCTTCTAACAAAAAAAGGGAGTGGACAGCCCCTTTAATTCCTTGATATAGCGTCAGGTTTATCTTCAGCTACATTACCATTGATCCTAATAATTAATTTGCTATTTTTATCCATTTTCCTACATTGTCAGTCACAATTTTCCCTCCAATAGTCTGGTTCTTGGCAACAGCGAAGACGGTAAAAATAGTTCATCTTCCTATAAAATGTACGTTGGGGTAATAAAAAATTCAGTGCATATTCTGGAAAGGTTCACTTCTGTCTGAGATAATCCAGCTATGGATGATGTTTTCCAGAAGCAACAGAATTCTCTTTCTGTATAGGCGTTCCTGTCCCCATGGTGTAAGAAAAGATTTACCCAAATGCCAAATGATAAGGGCTAAGAGAACGATTTCCTCCGGGTTCCCTATTTATAGACATGGTCAATGCATGAAGGATTAAAGCTTTCTAAGATGCCATCGAGAGAAGAATTACATAACATATTGAGTGAGGTTACTGTAATGTAATGGACCAGCTATGATGGGTGTCTCATTAAATGGAATGTCCAGGACAATGATATTGATGGCTTTCTCTTAGGATATGGCTCCTGGAAGGACATAGTGTTTGGAACTGATACAGAACTTTAGGTGCACTGTGTACAGGGTCGGACTGGCCCACTGAGACACCGGAGAATTCTCTGGTGGGCCCCAGAGCAGAACATAGAGGTGGCCCGCTGGTTTTCAACTGAATGTGCATCCTCAGATAATCCCACACCACATTCCTTGCTGCAACAGTACATAGAAATAACAGGGCACTTAGTAAATACTGTTTTGGATCAAAAAAGAGTAAAAGACATTCCACCAGCGACAAGGTGAACTCAATCAGGATGGTCCTAACCTCTAGTATTAAAACCTTATCATGTGTCAAACTGACCTCAGTATGACTAATTGTCAAGCAGGACCGAGGCCCAACTATGGACATTCAGCCATGGGGAGCTATTTAAACATAATGCCCAGCTCAAAAAAAAGGGAAGCTACACCCTTACCGGCACTGAGAGCAAGAATCTAAAGCTAAACCAAAAGAAATGAGCCGGAGTATAAGTTGGAATACATGCAACGTGTAGGAGCATGTTCACACTGGCCATTTAAAAGACAAAACCTAAGATAGAAACAAAATGAACATATACTCTGCCATAAGTAAAAAGCAATAGTGCATATAAATAAATAGGTTACTTAGAAAACAACCGGCTTTGATTAAAAAAAAAGCATAAAAGTCATCTCCACAGCGTCAAGGTGTATCCAAATCGGGATGGTATTAACCTCTAGTATTAAAACCTTACCATGTGTCAAAAATGACCTCAATGTGAATAGGGGCTCATCTCTACATATTTTTTTGTTTTCCAGAAGGAAAGAGAACTGAATCACTAGCGCTAACCATTGGATGATGCTACCTTGTAAGTCATCGTCGGACATTTTTTTTTTTTTTAACAAAATGGGTCACATTCACCTTAAACTATGTAGGGATGAGGGGCAAGGACCTATCTCAGATGGGGGTCTGGCTTCACCAATATGGCTAGTGTTGTTGGAAGTCTTGTGAAAGGGCCGGACACTGACCAGTTACCTCCAATAGGTGGCACTAGTGAGATAGTTTTCTTTCTTTCTAGAAGAGAGCAAATTTGTACGGAATGGATGTTATTTTGTATGGATCAATTTATTGCACTTGGTCCTAATTAGTCGTATACATTACATGTATGTGAGTCGTTATGTGAGCTTTATAGCCGGTTACGGGATTTTCTGGTCTCTCATTTTTCCTGTAAATGAGGATGTAAAGGACGATACAGAAAGAAGACAGAAGACGAATCGACGCCTTTGAAATGTGGTGCTGGAGAACGATGTTATCAATACCACGGATGGCAAGAAGAACA
Organism: Oophaga sylvatica; assembly: GCA_033576555.1. Lineage (NCBI taxonomy): Eukaryota > Metazoa > Chordata > Amphibia > Anura > Dendrobatidae > Oophaga > Oophaga sylvatica. Next base: position 532,308,979 of record JARQOD010000005.1, on the reverse strand, counting down.
AATTAACCAATTTTGGAACAAATCCAGCCAGACATGTCACTAGAAGCATGGATCACCAAGCTACGACTTGCCTACTTTGGACACATCATACGAAGAGAACAATCACTGGAGAAGGACATCAAGAATAGAAGGAACAAGGCCAAGAAGAAGATCCATCAAGTCGCCATGGCTCAAGATCGAGCAGAAGACGTTAAATAATAAAATAATAAATTCCAGACTCAGCCAGACGATATTAGTGGCTCTGTTTCTGGAAAAAAATCTCTTTTTTTTCTGCTTCAGATCAGCCCCATTAAGTCATATATATACAATGTTAGTATGTGACAGAGGGTTAGATCTCCCGGAAGGCATTTAGCCTCTCTGTGGTGTGGCGTTGCTAGATATCTCCAATTAGGGAACATCTTGTGCAGATAATTTCTGTAAAACCCCAATAAGATTCATTATTACAATTCATAAATCTAAGGGAATCCAAATATACATTGATGATTCATTTTCTAAACTCCGGTTCCATAACATAAGCCGATTCTTTCCTTGCTATTATGTTATTTCAAGATATAAACTCCGGGGCCTCATAAACTAATAACAGTAAGTATTAAATAGCCAACAGATGTAATACCTCAAAATAATAGCACACCATAATCATTTTCTTTTGGCAGTCCTTTTTTTTCTAAATCTAAAGAATGTAAGACTCTTCCCTTTTTCTTAAATCCATGGTCAAATTAAAAAAAAAATGTTTAAAAAAATTATTATAAAATCAAATAAAATGGCAGCTCCAGTACCCTTGTTCTCCCTTTTATCCCAGCCCTGGGGAGTTTATCTTTGATCTCCGGTTTCGGTCTAAGTCCTCTTTTTACACGAGCCAGTTCATTGCTGGATGCCTCCTTAACAAATAGAACATTTATTAAATACTGTCCAGCAATTGTCTTCCTTCGAATAACACGGGATTATAAAATACTCCGTCGGGTCGACTTCATATTTCTAACTCTTTGGAAGAGATTCCTCCTTTGTGTTATTCGGAGCGCGTTGCTCGGTGCCAACAATGACTCAGTCGTTTCTTTTGAGTCTTTCCAAATCTCTCATCTCTTTGGTAGCCCTATATTTCGAGGTGTTGCACATCAGATGGAAGGCGCTCTACCAACGTACTTAGCTTGTAAGTGTGGAGAGATGAAATAATCCTTCGGTTTCCTATTACTTCTCTACTGTACCGTTTCAATTTTTGGATGTCCTCAAAAAATAGGAAGAATTGGAAGACACTACGGAATGCCAACATCTTGGGGAACGCTTGGGTGACTGCTATGCTCAATATGTTCTCAAATGGGTTTTCAGCTTTCTGGATATTGGGCACAAATGCTCTAAAATAACAAACAGAGCAGTGCTCACCATCTTTGGATCCAGTGCCCGCTCCGGACTGCTGTTTGGGTATCAGTGTTTTGGCTGCAACAATGGTGTCACCGCCATAACCAAAACTAAGCTCAGCAACTCATACAAGGAAGACAACTCAAGCTACCGAGCTCAAGAATTGGTAGTGTTGGACTCTGTCGACATCATAGCTGCAGCCAAAACACAAAGACCTGAGCAGTAGCTCATCTTCATCAGTCGGTCCTAAGTGCAGTCTTCACTGGGGCATGTTTGGTGTTTGGTGGCATCCAGCATCTTCGACATCTTCCGGTGCCTGGCATATTTGAACCCTCAGGAGCAACATGTTGAAATTTCATGAGTCATGACATTAGTTAGGGTCTAATCAGCGAGGGAGATGCCAAATACACCAGGTGCTGGAAAGCATCAAAGATGGTCCAGTGGAGACAAAAAACAGTGACCAGACCAAAGAAAACAGGTATGGGTCTCATGAGTTGATTGTGATATTTTGCAACCTCTTAATGGCTGGCCGCCATCTTGCTGTATTTGCGGTAATCAGAAATGAAAAAAATTTGGATCCTCTCATTTTTACTGGCATTTCAATGCAGCTAATGTGTGGCTGGAAGAACTTTTCTGGAGTTGAAAATAGGACAACTCATTTATGGAGAACGTGTTACAGTGCTGCCATTAATAAATAGATCTCTCAGATCTGATGAGGCTTGAGTACTTGCTGTGAAAATCTATGATAGAATGCCCATATGATCCATTATTAAAGTTTTCCCACCCTGTATTAACTCCTTACTGACCTGTAATGTACATTTCCATCACAGGGGTTTATGGTGAGGGCTCAGGCTATTGGGCAGACGCTGGCCGAGTTACAGTGTTACACAGCTGGCATCTGCTTTTAAAGGCCCCGTCACACATAGCGACGCACCAGCGATCCCGACAACGATACGACCTGGCAAGGATCATTGGTACGTGAATTTCATCTCTGTATTTCTGCTGGTAGAGCCAGATTACTCCAGAAAATAAATGAGATCACGTCGATGAAAGTACAGAAGACATTTGCAAACAGGAAAATAGTAGAACAAGTCATATCTCTCACATATGTCCAACTGCGACTTATTCTACATTTTGTGTTGATGGGCTGGAGGACCAGGACTTTTCTTAACTGGTCATTTTAAGAACTGCTGCTGTTTTGTAAATTTACCCAAAGGGAACCTTTTAGATTGAACATTTAGTCTAATCTGCCAGCACCATGTTATAGAACAGGAAGATCTGAACAGATTGATATATAGGTTTGTGAGAACAGATTCAGTAGAACTTGTGAGTTATTAGTTGAAATTCCTGCTCATTCTGAACTGAGGAGTCAAGGAGGTGGGGCATGAGTAGGACCACCCACATGACTCCTAAGCATAGAGAGAGCAGAGATTTCCATGAATTAAATACAGTTAATACTGAATCTGTTCCCACAAACCTATATATCATTCTGCTCTGCATTTCCTGCTCTATAACTTGCTGCCCATAGATTGCACAAAATTTTCAAGCCGACAGTTTCCCCTATTGGTTTATTGATCAATTAACCCAATTCATATTTTCAACCTTTCTGACTAATAGATTCATCTCCTCTAGTTGTCATGAATTCACAATAGAATACACAGTGATGGGTGAAAGTGTTGGCACCTTTGAAATTATTCCAGAAAATTAAGTATTTCTCACAGAAAATTATTGCAACTACATATATTTTCTTATACACATGTTTAATTCTTCGTATGTATTGGAACAACATAAAAAACATTTAAAAAAAGGCAAAATTGAACATCATTTTACATAAAACCTTAAAAATGCGCTGGACAAATTGTTGGCACCTTTCCAAAATTGTGGGTAAACAACTTAGTTTCAAGTATGCAATGCTCATTCAAACTCACCTGTGGCAAGTAACATGCTTGGGCAATATGAAAATCATACCTGAAGTCAGATTAAATAGGGGACAAGCTGACTCAATCTTTGCATTGGACAACAGAAAGAGTAGAGAACTGTCTGATGGCTTCAGAATCAAAATTGTTGAAAATATCAACAATCTCAAGGATATAAGTCCATCTTCAGAGATCTTGATGTTCCTTTGTCGACGGTGCTCAACATAATCAAGAAATTTGCAACCCATGGCACTGTAACTAATCTCCCTGAATGTCGATGGCGGAGAAAAATTAATGCAGGGTTGGAACATAGGCTAGTCCAAATGGTGGATCTGCAGCCCCAATCAAGTTCCAAAGAGATTCAAGCTGTCCTGCAGGCTCAGGGTGCATCAGTGTCAGTGCGAATTATCTATCGAAAATTGGTTGAAATTAAACGCTACAGCAGGAGACCAAGGAGGACCCCATGTTGACACAGAGACATAAAAATGATAAGCAGCAGTTTGCTAAAATGTACGTAAGTAAACTAAAATCCTTCTGGGAAAGTGTCTGTAATGTATGTAGTACAGTTCATACAGCGTCTTGTGCTTGGGTGCGATGAAAATACATGAGACACAGGTTTGATATAGAAAAGTCCTGTATTACTTCATACAAGTTGGCAAAAATAGTCACACAGTTTGCAGACACAGAAGCAGGAGACACAGCAGGCCAGAGTAATCTAAGCTCAGCAATCACTCTCCACAACAGGTTCAGGATCTTCTTCTCTGTTACCGTAAGTCCATGCAAACGTGGGTCTTTCAAAGAGCAGGGTTCAGAGTCCACAAGTGCTTCAGAGTTCCTCAGTAGGAATAGCTGGAGTACAAGGTCCAAGGCTTTAGGAGTCAGGTCACAGGTTCACTGCAGGCTAGATTCTGAAGCACTGATTGCTCAGCTGTGGCTGCTTAAGAAGCAAAAGGAGAGAATCAGGGCGGGAACATGCAAGCTGGAAACTCCATTTTGACTGAGGGCAAGATAGCTGCAGCAAGACAGAAAGTAAAATGGCTGACGAACAAACTGAGTTTCAGGAACATGTACACAGAACCTTACATTACTCCCCCCTTAGGGACAACCTCCGGATGACCTCAGGCCAGGCTTGTGTGGGTACCTCTGATGAAACTGATGGAGCAAGCGAGGAGCATTAACGTTATTGACTGGTTCCCATGAGTTGTCCTCCACTGGGTAGCCCTGCCATTTAATCAGATATTGTAACTGATTTCTATACAACCTGGAATCTAAAATCCTTTCCACCACAAATTCTTCCTGACCATCGACTAGCACTGGGTCAGGGCAAGGAGAAGAACGTCCAGGAAACGTATTGGGTGTCGCAGCCTTTAGTAGGGATACATGAAAGACAGGGTGAATTCTCATAGCTCTGGGCAGTTGAAGACGACAAGCAACGGCACTTATAATTTTACTGATTTTATAGGGTCCAATGTACTTATGTCCCAACTTAGACGATGGAATCCTTAACTTAAGATTTCTGGTTGACAGCCAGACCAAGTCTCCTACCTTGAAAGCTGGTGCAGGTTTACAAAATTTATCTGCTGCTTTCTTGTACCTTTCCTGAGCCGATTCCAGATTCTCCTTTAGAAGATCCATATTCTTCTGTAAAGACGTGATTCTTTCAGCCACTGCTGGTAAAGGCGTTTCTATGGGAAATCGTGGTAGAATGTTAGGATGATAACCTAGATTAGAGTAAAAAGGAGACTGCTTAGTGGAGGCACTCTGAGAGTTGTTATACGAGAACTCAGCTAATGGAAGTAGATCCACCCAATCATCCTGTAGGTGGCAGATAAAGCAGCGGAGATACTGCTCCAGGGTTTGATTGGTTCGTTCGGTCTGTCCATTAGTCTGGGGATGAAAAGCAGAAGAAAGGTTTACTTTAATGTCCAATGCTGCACAGAAATTTTGCCAAAACCTAGAAGTGAATTGCACCCCTCGATCCGAAATAACCTCATCCGGTACTCCATGTAAGCGAAACACATCTTTAATCATCAAATCTGATGTCTGTTTTGCAGTGTCTAAGCCGACACAAGGGATAAAATGAGCTGCCTTTGTTAGACGGTCAACCACCACTAGAATGGTGTTCTTCCCTTGAGAGGTTGGTAACTCCACAATGAAGTCCATAGAAATGGATCCCCACGGGCGGGACGGGGTGGGAAGAGGCTGTAACAGACCAGTTGGTGAGAGCGAGGTGTTTTGCATCTTGCACAGACTTCACATGAAGTGACATAGTTTAAAACATCCTTCCTGCAAGTGGGCCACCAAAAGAAACGAGAGAGAAATTCCTGTGTCTTTAGAATTCCTCTATGCCCAGCTATCTTGGAATCGTGAATGAGTTGCAATACTCTCAATCTGACTGTTTCAGGAATATACAGGCGTTGTCCCTGAATCCACACACCATTCTTAAAGACAAGACTTACGTCCCTTGGGGGTTGTGCCAAAAAGGAATCCGCATGGTATGCTTCCTTGATGTCCTTAAGTAGGTCTTGATTATGAATTACTCCTAGGAATCTAGAGTCAGGAAGAATAGTCTTAGGAGGAGTAATTGGACGTGTCTCTGCTGAGTAAATCCTAGAGAGTGCATCAGCCTTTCCATTGCGCGATCCTGGTCTATAAGAAATGATAAAATTAAATTGGTTTAAGAAAAGATTCCAGCGAGCCTGGCGAGGAGTCAGGCACTTAGCCGACCTGATAAACTCAAGGTTACGATGATCTGTCAGGACGACTATTTGCTGTGCAGCTCCCTGAAGAAGGTGTCTCCATTCTTTGAAGGCGGCAATAATGGCCAACAACTCTCTATTGCCCACATCGTAGTTCCTCTCAGCCGAAGACAACTGCTGGGAAAAGAAGGCACAGGGATGCAAGACATTCTTCTCACCTGTTCTCTGAGAGAGTATAGCTCCAACGGCACAGTCTGAAGCATCCACCTCTATTATGAAGGCAAGCTCGGGGTTGGGATGTACTAGGATAGGTGCAGTGGTAAATTTATCTTTTAGACGGGAAAATGCTTCCTGGGCTTGGGGAGTCCAGGAGAACCTAGACTCTTTCCGGGTAAGTTGGGTGATAGGTGACACTACCTCAGAGAAATTTCTAATGAAACGTCTATAGAAGTTGGCAAACCCGATGAAGCGCTGTACCTCCTTCACATTTCTAGGACTTGGCCAATCCTTGATGGCTTGGGTTTTGCTTCCATCCATACTAATTCCTTGTGTAGACAGTACATACCCCAGAAATTGAATTTCGGTCCTATGGAATTCACACTTTTCAAGTTTGATGTAAAGATGATTTTGTCTTAGACGTTCCAAGACCATTCTCACATGTCCATGATGTTCCTCTGTGGAGTTAGAAAAAATTAGAATATCATCCAAATAAATTACCACGAATGTATCTAGGAGATCCCTGAAGATGTCATTCACCAAGTGTTGGAAAGTGGCTGGGGCGGTACTCAGACCAAAAGGCATAACTAGATATTCAAAGTGTCCATAGCGTGACCTGAATGCAGTCTTCCATTCATCCCCAGGTCTAATACGGACTAAGTTATAGGCCCCACGAAGATCTAGTTTAGAGAAAATTTTGGCATGTCGCACTCTCTCCAATAACTCAGGGATTAAAGGCAATGGATAACGGTTTCTAATAGTAACCTTATTGAGTTCCCTATAGTCTACGCATGGTCTCAGAGATCCATCTTTCTTCTTTACAAAGAAGATGGGTGCACCTGCAGGAGATGAAGATGGGCGTATGAAGCCCTTGGCTAGATTTTCGTCTATGTAATCCTTTAAAGCCTTTAGCTCGGGCCCCGCCAGGGGGTAGATCTTACCAAAAGGTATCTCTGCTCCAGGCAATAATTCAATTGGACAATCATATGGACGGTGAGGAGGAAGCTGGTCAGCGTTCTTCTTGTCACATAAATCCACATAGTCCTGGTATACCGCTGGTAGTTCAGGGACTGACATGGTTCCTTTAGGAACAGAGCAAGCTGAAACTTTTGGACTCATCTGTTTCTCTGGAAAGTGTAATTCCTTGGTCTCCCAGTTAATGGTAGGATTCTGAGCCTGCAGCCATGGTAGCCCTAGAATAATGGGAAAGTGGGGAGAAGAGATAAGCAGAAAGGACAGTTTCTCTTGATGATCTTTACCCATAAGAACCCTCAAAGGCTCTGTTTCCTGATCCACTGGTCCAGAGGTCAGCAGGGAGCCATCCACAGTTTCCATCTGTACTGGAGTAGCCTTCTTCACTGAACGTATCCCCTGTTTCAGAGCAAAGGAGACATCCCTAAAATTTCCACTTGCCCCTGAGTCGATCATAGCAGAGCTAGACACCCAAGCTGAGTCAAACCAGAGTTTGATGGAAAGAAAGCAATGAGAATTGTTTTTCTTACAACTCAGCTGGGACACCGCTGAGGAAACTTGAAAAATGGCAGCGTTTACACAGTCAACGTCCTCAGAGGTAACGGAGTTTAAGTCCGAGAAATCAAGATCTGTTGCTGCAGATCTCTCTGGAGCCTGAGGCTCGGACCTGACAGATCCCCTCTCGCAACACTCACAATGAATGAGTGCTGCAGTAGTCTTACGAGAACGGCTGGGGCAGTTTATAATGAAGTGCCCTGACTTACCACAATAGAAACAGATTTTCCTTAAAACGATGTTCCTTGCGTGCATCACTAACCCCTCGTTGTAAAGAGTCTACCTGCATGGGTTCAGGTTCAGGTTCCCGTGTAATCCTACTCAAAGGTTCCTTAGCTGGAGAGGAAGGTAGGAAAAGGTTAGTGCGATTGCTTTCGAACCATCTCTCTTGCCTGCGTTCAGTCAGACGAGTATCAATACGGATGCAGTAGTTAATAAAGTCACCTAACGCAGTGGGAGGGTCGGCACGAGCAAGTTCATCCTTAATCAGTGGAGATAACCCCTTTCGAAAAATAGATTTTTTGGCGGAACTGTCCCAGGTGGTATCAAGGGCCCATCTCCTGAAATCCAAGGCATATTCAGCTACCGAGTGCTTACCTTGGCGCAAAGCTAACATGGCTGCTTCAGCTGTTGCACCTCGATTGGGGTCATCAAACACCTGCCCCATGGCTGAAATAAAAGCATCAAGGTGATTCAAACAATCATCCTCAGTCTCAATCAGAGGGTTTGCCCACATCAAAGCCTTGTTGGTAAGCAACATAATTATAGTAAGCACCTTAGATCGTTCAGTGGGAAATTGTGAAGCATGTGCAGAAAAAAAAAGATTGCATTGATTAATAAATCCCCTGAATTTCTCACGTTCACCGCCAAAACGAAAAGGGGGCAAGTTGGGAATCCCAGAACTCGGGGCTACGGCAGGAGCCTGGACTCGCTCTTCTAGAACCTCAATCCTGGCTCGCAAATCCTGGGCAGTCTGTCCAAACACTTGCAAATTGTGATTAGTGAGGTCCTGTAGGCTTGAAAAACGGGTCTTTATATTCTGCAAATCTGCAAGGATATTATCAGTCACTCCGCAAAGTTCCTTTATGCGGGCCTCCATTTTCCAGATCTTTTAAGACAGGAGTACTGGAAGAAGAGGAGAGGAGAAAAAAAAAACAATAGTGTTTACCTGTGGTAACACTGCAGAGAGAAAAAAAAATTAAGGGAACTGCTCACCTGGAATGGTTGTGAGAAGTCACAACCACTATCATCACAGAAAGTTCACCCGGACATCTGATATCCACAGTTACAGCAGACAAAAAAGAGAAAAGAGAAAAAAAACAAAAAAAACAATAGTGTTTACCTGTGGTAACACTGCAGAAAAAAAAACACTTAAGGGAATTGCTCACCTGGAATGGTTGTGAGAAGTCACAACCACTGTCATCACAGAAAGTACAACCGGACATCCGATATCCACAGTTACAGCAGACACAGCCTTTCCAGACCCAGCAGACACTAACGTTTTGGCTTCAGAATCTTGTAATGTATGTAGTACAGTTCATATAGCGTCTTGTGCTTGGGTGCGATGAAAATACATGAGACACAGGTTTGATATAGAAAGTCTTGTATTACTTCATACAAGTTGGCAAAAATAGTCACACAGTTTGCAGACACAGAAGCAGGAGACACAGCAGGCCTGAGTAATCTAAGCTCAGCAATCACTCTCCATAACAGGTTCAGGATCTTCTTCTCTGTTACCGTAAGTCCATGCAAACGTGGGTCTTTCAAAGAGCAGGGTTCAGAGTCCACAAGTGCTTCAGAGTTCCTCAGTAGGAATAGCTGGAGTACAAGGTCCAAGGCTTTAGGAGTCAGGTCACAGGTTCACTGCAGGCTAGATTCTGAAGCACTGATTGCTCAGCTGTGGCTGCTTAAGAAGCAAAAGGAGAGAATCAGGGCGGGAACATGCAAGCTGGAAACTCCATTTTGACTGAGGGCAAGATAGCTGCAGCAAGACAGAAAGTAAAATGGCTGACGAACAAACTGAGTTTCAGGAACATGTACACAGAACCTTACAGTGTCTTGTGGACAGATGAGACCAAGATAGAGCTTTTTGGTAAAGCACATCATTCTACTGTTTACCAAAAATGGAATGATGCTTACAAAAAAAAAGAACACAGTACCTACAGTCAAAAATGGTGGAAGATCAAAGATGTTTTGGGGTTGTTTTGCTGCCTTTTGCATTAAGTGCTTTTACTATGTGCAAGGCATCATGAAATCTGAAGATTACCCAAGAATTTTGGGTCGCAATGTAGTGCCCAGTGTCAGAAAGCTGGGTTTACATCCTAGGTCGTGGGTCTTCCAGCAGGACAGTGACCCCAAAAATACTTCAGGAAGCACCCAGAAATGGATGGAAACAAAGTGCTGGAAAGTTCTGAAGTGGCAGCACTGAGTCTGGATCTAAATCCATTGAACACCTGTGGAGAGATCTCAAAATTGCTGTTTGGAGAAGGAGCCTTCACATATGAGAGACCTGGAGCAGTTTGCAAAAGAAGAGTGGTCCGAAATTCCAGTTGAGAAATGTAAGAAGCTTGTTGATGGTTATCATAAGCGATTTATTGCAGTTATTTATTCCAAATTGCAACAAAGTATTATGTTGAGGGTGCCAACAATTTTGTCCTGCCCACTTTAGGGGGTTTGTGTAAAATGATGTTCAATTTGCCTTTTTTCTCTGGTTCTTTTTTTTGTTTTTTTTTTCCAATACACACAAAGGAAATAAACATGTGTATAACAAAACATACACACGTGGTCAAAATTGTTGGTACCCCTCGGTTAATGACAGAAAAACCCACAATGGTGACAGAAATAACTTGAAACTGACAAAAGTAATAATAAATCAAAAATCTATGAAAATGAACAAATGAAAGTCAGACATTGCTTTTCAACCATGCTCCCACAGAATTTTTAGAAAAATAAAACTCATGAAATAGGCCTGGACAGAAATGATGGTACCTTAACTTAATATTTTGTTACACAATCTTTTGAGGCAATCACTGCAATCAAACGATTCCTGTAACTGTCAATGAGACTTCTGCACCTCTCTACAGGTATTTTGGCCCACTTCTCTAAAGCAAACTGCTCCAGTTGTCTCGTGTTTGAAGGTTGCCTTTTCCAGACGGCATGTTTCAGCTCTTTCCAAAGATGCTCAACAGGATTTAGGTCAGGGCTCATAGAAGGCCACTTCAGAATAGTCCAATGTTTTCCTCTTAGCCATTCTTGGATGTTTTTAGCTGTGTGTTTTGGGTCATTATCCTGTTGCAAGACCCATGACCTGCGACTGAGACCAAGCTTTCTGTAACTGTGAAGGACATTTCTCTCTAGAATCCCTTGATAGTCTTGAGATTTCAATGGACCCTGCACAGATTCTAGACACCCTGTACCAGATGTAGCAAAGCAGCCCCAGAACATAACAGAGCCTCCTCCATGTTTCACAGTAGGGACAGTGTTCTTTTCTTGATATGCTTCATGTTTACATCTATGAACATAGAGCTGATGTGCCTTGCCAAAAAGTTCCATTTTTGTATCATCTGTCCATAGGACATTCTCCCAGAAGCTTTGTGGCTTGTCAACATGTAGTTTGACAAATTCCATTCTGGCTTTTTTAGGATTTTTTTCAACAATGTTGTCCTCCTTGGTCGTCTCCCATGAAGTCCACTTTGGCTCATACAACGACGGATGGTGCGATCTGACACTGATGTTCCTTGAGCTTGAAGTTCACCTTTAATCTGTTTCGAAGTTTTTCTGGGCTCTTTTGTTACCATTCGTATTATCCGTCTCTTTGATTTGTCATCAATTTTCCTCCTGCGGCCACGTCCAGGGAGGTTGGCTACAGTCCTATGGAGCTTAAATTTCTGAATAATATGTGCAACTGTAGTCACAGGAACATCAAGCTGCTTGGAGATTGTCTTATAACTTTTACCTTCAACATGTTTGTCTACAATTTTCTTTCTAATCTCCGGAGACAACTCTTTCCTTCGCTTCCCCTGGTCCATGTTGAGTGTGATACACACCATGTCACCAAACAGCACAGTGAGTATCTGTAGCCTCTATACAGGCCACTCACTGATTCCTAGATTGTAGACACCTGTGATGCTAATTAGTGGACACACCTTGATTTAACATGTCCCCTTTGTCACATTATTTTCAGGGGTACCATCATTTCTGTCCAGGCCTATTTCATGAGTTTTATATTTTTTTAAATTCTGTGGAAGCATGGTTGAAAAGCAATGTCTGACTTTCATTTGATCATTTTCATAGATTTTTGATTTATTATTGCTTTTGTCAGATTCAAGTTATTTCTGTCACCATTGTGGGTTTTTCTTTCATTAAATGAGGGGTACCAACAATTTTGACCATGTGTGTATGTAATTGCAATAATTTTCTGGGAGAAATACTTTTCTGGAACAATTTCAAGGGTGCCAACACTTTTGGCCATGACTGCATAAAAAGTATCTGGGTAGTATCATAATCATGAATTGCTCCTGACACTTGTTTATCTTCATGAAATGTGTGGGTAAATGTCAAAATTCTTCTAGCTTCTCCCAGCCGAGCAGATTGGAGATATTGTAGGGTTATGTACAATTCACAAGATTGAGGTAAGATGGAAAAGTAGCCAACTGGCACCTAAAGATATCATCCTCCCAGAGCTGATGATTGCACTCAGTATCTGGAATGGAAAAATATAATCCATGATAATAAGTTTCAGCTAAACTTAATACTATCGCCTGTTAAAATTATTCACACTGAATCCAATTGCCTTGAAGGTTTAACAATGTTGATGTAATACAATGGATAAATGTGTTATAATTAGTGATGGGCGAACCAGAACAGTAAAGTTCAGGGTCCATACCGAACACCTACTGTTCAGGCACAGACCCCGAACACGGACTTCTCCAGAAAAGTCTCCTTTCATTGCCTAGCGCTGAACTCCAGGAAGAAAGTTCACAGGAGTTCATAGTTGAACTCCGGTGAACTTACGGCACCGCTGCGTGAGATCTTCCTCACAAAGCAATGCTGTAAGTTTACTGGGGTTCAACTTTGAACTTTGGTGAACTTTCTCATTGGAGATCAGCGCTGGACACTGACAGGAGTGTATCGCTCCTGTCAGTGTAAGCAGGATGACGTTAAGAATGGTCACTGATGTGACTGATCTCCAAATCATCCAAATCGTCTGGTACAGCATGGATTAGCTGCACTTCAGACAGGTGAGGGATATAGTTTATTATTTTTCTTTTTTTTTTACAAGGGACATGGGCATGGGTGAATTAAGCTTAAGGTGAGTATTTTTGTTTATTATTTTCTGTGTTTTACAGGGGACAATGGCTTCAAAGGAATAGGTGTAAGGTGAGTGTAAATTTGTTTTTATGTTTATATCAAATAAAAGGAGTCTGTGTCATTTATTTCAATTAAATGATTTTATTCTGGCTGTGTGTTTATTTCAAAACTTACTATGGGGTTAGTAATGAAGAGGTGTCTTATAGACTCCTCTCCCTTACTAACCTGTGGGCTTGATGTCACCTGACAATACAAAGGTGACATCAACCCCAGAAATATTAACCTTACTTGCCACCCCACAGGGCATGTGCCAGAATTGGTGCAGATGCACCTTTTCTAGGGCGGCTGCGGACTGATAATTTTAGGCTGGGGTAGGCAATATCCATGGCCCCCTATCAGTCTGAGAATCCCAACCCCCAGCTGTCTGCTTTAGATTGACTGGTTGTCGAAAATGGGAGAGGGAACCCCACGCCGTTTTGTTAACTATTTACTTAAATAATTAAAAAAAAGGCTTGGGGACCCCTCTATTTTTGATAACGAGTCATGTTAAAGCTGACAGCTAAGAGTTGCAGCCCGCAGCTGTCAGTTTTGCCATACTTGTTATCAAAAATAGAACAGACCCACGTAATTTAAAAAATATATATTTATTTATAGCTTAGACGCCAGCTGATGAATACTCCCATCATCAGCCCCTGCTCTCGCTGTTATCAGCGACAGCAGGCATAGGCTGATGGGAGTAGTACTCCCATCAGTCAACACCTCTGTGACTGGCAGTAAACTTTTTACCTCTTGACAGTAAACTTTTTACCTCTGGTCACAGCTGCTGGCTCACACTGTCATCTGACAACATGGTAACTGCAGCTCTCTGGCCGGTGTTAATGATCTTACTGGATTATTAATTCTGGTCGTCCCCTTTAACAATAATCTTTCCCATAGAACTTCTTCTATGAAATCATCAAATTGCGGTTTGTTTTCGGGCCACACATCCCATCTCGATTTTTATCTTGACACCCGTTTCTTGTCTCCGATAGAACACACAGGTCCTGAGCTCTTTTACTAAGTTAATCCATATGAATTTTATGAGCTTTATCAAACTTATAAAGCTGCATACTTGTCATATCCCCGGATAAACATTTAACACAAAATGTTAGAAATTTTCCAGATGAGGAAGAAAAAAAAGTCTAAAATCAACTCACCACCCAAGAAAGTGGGAAAGTCAGTGCAACGCTACTTAGAGTTGGCAGCATCACAACAGAGATACGCTACTAGTTAATTTTTTTTTTATAATGAGGCATGAAATTATTTCAGATTGAGCAACCTGTTCTGGCCACCCAGCGCTACTGAACCCGAAACCATGAATAATAACAAACTTCTCCAGAATTCAACGATTGATCTTCTTTATAAATTATGCATTTCTGTTTTCTACTTTTTTTTTCTTTCAGAGAATTTTTGATATTTTTTTTTCTCCTGGTGATGTGAATAGATATCAGCTTGAGACCACCCAGAGAGATTTCTCCTACGGGTTTCCCCTGCATTTGATTAGGATCCCTCGGAGAAATGCAATGCATTTTTTTTCCTTCCGTCAAACTAAAGTTTGATGTTCCACTTTGCACAACACATGCTAATCACGTAGACTGTAAACCTATGAGGCTCGTTACTTGAAATACTTAGAAGGAAGGAAATGGAAATTCACCAATTCGTTGATCTTTGGGGCTATGGAGAATTCAAAAAAGTTAAAAATTATGGATACGTTTTCAGTATTGTGAAACGTCGAGTATGTCCAAGTGAGCGATGTCAACCATTTGAAGATTCATGGGCAGTCAGTAAAAATAGGGGACTATTGGACTGTTTCCATATTAAAAATATAGATTGTGTTGTAGGATATTGCACAGTTAAGGCTAGATTTGCAGTAAGTTACAGCTACTACTTAAAAAATAATAAGCACATTCTGCTGAATGGTATCACAGCTCAGCCACATTATTTTCAGTGGAACTGAGCAGCGATACCAGACACAATCCATGGGCAAAAGTAACTCTGAAATGTAGAAAATGGCAAGTTTCTCTAATTCTCTAATTCTGAACAACTCCTTTAAATCATCACTGCTATTTCAGTAAACTTCATCTCATCTGATGACCAATGCAATGATTAATAAAATTACACAGTAATGTTTAGCCCATATCATGTTAGAGTAAAAAACATCACTTCGAAGTGCTACCTACTATGTAGCTGTTTTCATTATGTGTATTTTGCTTATTACTGCCTGTTGTCAAGTGTAATACACCTTTAACAGCAGACAAGCTGAGTCAGATTATAGGAAATCGGGTGGGGTCTTTACAGGAAATGGGGGGGGGAGTATTTGTCTCTCCACAGAAAACGCGGGCAGATCTTTGTTGCTCTAGGTAAAGAGGGGAAGGGTCTTTGCTGCTCTACAGGAAGGAAGGACGGGGCTTTGTCTATCTACAGGAAGGGGAGATTGTATTTTTCTCTCTACAGGAAGTAGGGGGAGTCTTTGTTGCTCTATAGGAAGTGGGAGATGGTCTTTTTCTCTCCACAGAAAGCGCGAGCAGATCTTTGTTGCTCTAGGGAAAGTAGGGATGGGTCTTTGTTGCTCTACAGGAAATGAGGACGGGGCTTTGTCTCTCTGCATGGAGTGGAGATGGTATTTTTCTCTCTACAGGAAGAAAGGGGAGTGTTTTGTTGATCTACATGGAATGGAGATTGTCTTTGTCTCTCTTCAGGAAATGGAGATGGTCTTTTTCTCTCTACAGGAAGTGGGGGGAGTATTTTGTTGATCTACATGGAATGGAGATTGTCTTTGTCTCTCTACAGGAAGTGGTACATGGTCTTTTTCTCTTTACAGGAAGTGGGGGTAGTCTTTGTTGCTCTACAAGAAGCGGGAGATTGTCTTTTTCTCTCTACAGGAAGTGGGGGTAGTCTGTTGCTCTACAGGAAGTCATAGATGGTGTTTTTCTCTCTACAAGAAGTGGGGGGAGTTTTTGTTGCTCTACAGGAAGTGGTAGATGGTATTTTTCTCTCTACAGGAAGTGGGAGGAGTCTTTTTTGCTCTACAGGAAGTGGGGGAGGGTCTTTGTCTCTATAGACTAATGAGGCGGGACTTTGTCTCTCTGCAGGAAATTGTGGGAGTCATGGATTCTTCCCAGGAAGTTGGGGTAGGTCTTTATTGCTCTTCTAAGTGAAGGCGGATCTTTGTCTGTATACAAGAAGAGGAGGCTGTGCTTTATCTCCCTACCAGAAGTGGGGGTTGGTTATCGTCTCTTTACAGGAAGTGAAAGCTTTGCCTCTCTGCTCCTTCCCTCCTGTTTGTCAAACAGCATAAAGGCATAACCGAGAGTCAGGCTTCAGTGTAGGCAAGCCGTTGAATAACAGCAGGAGTAATGCATGGAAAAAAAAGGAAGATTTAGTACCTATAGTGCTGGCAGAATGCTAACAAATAGGATTTGCCCACTAAAAAGAGAGGATGGCATGTTACAGATCATGACAATCAAGACAATTTCTGGACAAAATAGATTGGTATATGTATTCAAAACGGCTTTAACTTTTGAAGGGGATGCAGGCAACCAAGACCATGGTTTTATTGTGGTTTTGAGTGACAGTAGCCAATCACTAGGCTCAGCATCTAATGCTATCTACATCTGCAGAACTGCTGAGTCCAGTGATTGGCCGCATCGGTCAACAAAGACCGATGCAGCTGCTGAGATGCATCACTGGACATGGGGCGAGTGTGTATCGCTGTGTTTGTTATTTTTGTACTCTGAAAGTCTATGAATGACTAAAAATTTTTCCAGACAATTTACTGAAATGCGCTTTCCAAAATATTTGAAAAAAACATATAAGTTTGTATATGATTTAGTGATATCAGCCAACCCAGACACCCATCTTCAGGGAGAAGTTTTGGTGTACTTGCCCCTCATTGCACAGCAGGGGTATCGGCTTACATGGTGGCTAACTTTACAATTGAAAAGAGCTCATTTTCAGGTTCTCCCCATGTAGAATTGACAATATGATAAGGAAGGTGATAGCTGGGAGTTTGACCACTTGGATCTTGAGAACTGGGCTTTGAGTCCTCCGTTCATACTCACCACCACTCTAGGCATTGTCTGTGGGACTGATGGAGACAGCCAAGTGTGCCACCACTTCATCCACTCCCACTAAAATTCAGCAAAACCATAGAATCATAGAATAGTAGAGTTGGAAGGGACCTCCTGGGCCATCTGGTCCAACCCCCTGCTCAAAGCAGGATTCTCTAAATCATCCCAGACAGATGTCTGTCCAACCTCCATTCTTGGGATCAAGTCTCTCCTAAGTTGGTGCCAGAATTAGTGGATCTATGCCCCAAGTCATGGTCAACAAGCCACTCAACTTCACTCATGGTGTTTGCACTACTGATTGCCTACACCTTTACGCACTCATTGATGGATACTTCTTTCGTCATGCGCGGTTGTACGCTTATACTTTTTATGTATTTACTTTGTAGATTTTTGAATTATCGTCTACAAATCTCATCATGTTTGGTCATCGGGTCATATGATAACAAAGTAAGTCGTGATGGATTAATTGGTTCATCTGGTATGCGTGAAATTAGAAACCATGGTCCTGAAAGTGGCATCTCCGAGCATTGTGCTTCTCCACCGAGGATAAATCTTGGTTGGGTTACATTGCGATTTATCATGTAACTTGAGGTCAAAGCCTAAAAAGAGCTTAAAAGGCAGTAGCCAAAGTCTAATATTTCATAGAGAAGAATAGTGTTGAACTTGATGGCAAATTCAGGGTGGTCTGAGACATCTTTACCCTCCTCTCCTTTAAAGACAGATTGCATGCAGATAGTGTTACCGGAGATGCAGTAAAATTAGAATTCTTAACTAAACAGTTGCACTGACCGCGGCCAGATACATTCAATGGATTTATAATATACATTGGCCTCTTGTCTACATCAGGATAAGGTATTTTACCCCCAAACAAAAAAAATTCATCCTCTCATTTCTCTGTTTTAATAGGTGCAATTCGATTTGTACAACTTCTAAAGTCACTTTCTTATATTTCTGCTTACATCCTGGAGACATGTAAACCCCAATCTTACTCATCGCTCCCAATTTATAGATTAACGAACTGTTCAAAAATGACCAAAGTGACAAAACAAAAGCATGTTTTTCTAGATTATATGAATTTATATACAATCTGACTATTGCGAAAAACCTTAGCATAAATCTAGTTTGCATTACTATATAGAGGCATAATGGGGCACCATTACTCTATGGAGGCATGGAGTGGGGCACAATTACTATGCGGAGGCACAGAGGGATCAATATATTATTAGCTTAAATTAATTGGATCGGCACTTTCAGAAGCACACAATCAGTATATTGTAGGTTGAATGGTGCATGTGGAGTGTTGCACACATTTTTAAAGGGAATATGTCAGCAAGTGTTTGTTATGAGAGCAGTATGATATAGGAGCCGAGACCCTGATTCCAACGATGTGTCACTTGCCGGTCTGTATGCTGTGACTTTGACACAATCAATGTTTTCTCTGATGCAGATCTTACAGAGCTCAGAACGTTGAGCCCTAAATAACCCCCCCACAACACTGATTGGCAGCTTTCTGTGTACACTGTTCATAGGTAGAAAGCTACCAATCAGCAGTGGGGGCGGAGTTAGCCAGAACAAGTTGACCAGGAGGCACGAGACAACTAGTCCTATAGTGATAATCTCCTGCTGATAAAACAGTGAATTTATTAATACTGCAACACGCAGCCTGGTAAGTGACACATCACTGGAATGGCTCTCTGTCCCTACATGATGCTGCTATAAGATTACATAATAAAAGTCTGCTCACAGATTAGTTTAATAATAATTAGTATGTGCTTGTGCTCAACATGCCAATAGTTCTTCAGCAAATCTACAATAGAATAAACTGCGGCATTCACCCTTTAACTTTTAAAATGGTCCGTTATTCATACAAAAAAAAGTGATATCTATTTCACTCTATCTAACACATCATCCAGGCTGGGTACATTTCCCCCAAAATGCCCATTTAAATACAAATTTGCTATGATAGTAAGCAGGGTGAGAAATATTCTCATGTTTCCACCTGGTCTCTTTGACAATTCATCTTTGTGATCCAAGTCAGATTAAATTTAGGGATTTGTTGTTTGGGAACCTATCATGAAAGACTATAGTTGATAGCTAGTTACCAGTCTGTCTCAAAGGTCCAAGGTTGGAAAAGCACAGAATTGACTCTAAATATTAATATATTACTTTAGTTTATTTAAAAAGAAAAGAAAGAAAAGAAACGGTAACTCCAAATGTTGTCGAACTCTAAATTAGGACCATCTGAAGAACTCAAGGGCAGTTGTTGAAAACACGAGACATTGCAATTTATTGTCTTTCATGCTGGTAGGAAATAAAGGAAACGTGTTGACTGCAGTATTTCAGCGGCAGGGACATCGTGACGGCTGTATCCGAGCTTTCTCCTCACCAGTAATGACTTGCTCCACTGCATGCCAAGTTATTTCCTAATCAGTCCCGCAAGACAGAGGATTCGGAATAAAACAAAAGATTAAACATGTTTCGCGCATTCCTAGGTTGATGGTCGGCTTTTACCCAAAGTATCTCGGTAGGCGTCATTACACAGTGGGACTTCTTTATAAGGTTTGTCAAAATAAGTCATGTGCATTTGACCATTTTTCTCATCCACATAGTCTTTTAAAGGCCATATACATATTTGTCGTTTAATGTCACAGAATGGGGCAAAAATTGGGACAAAAAAAGCATGGAAATTTCCTTAAACATGCTGCTACTCGTCATTCCCGGATGTAGTTGTCAGTCCATGGTAGCATCAGGTTTTCTAGGTCACCAGACCACTCAGATAACATTAAACTATATGCAGGATTCGACAGGAGCTCCAGCTGTCCCTCTATCAACTGTGAATTGTGGTACTTGTGTGCTTTGACCCTGACTATTCTCCTTGCCTACATATTACTCTGTATGTTTTGGTTTTCCATCTGGTAGAACTGATTTAAAATCTCAAGACTTTCCGAGTTATGACTTCATCTTCTCCTCTTGCTTCTCGAATAATTGTCCAACTGCCCAGTGGACGATGATACAGACTTTTGTTGTGCAACCTTAGCCAATTCATGACTACTCTAGGAACCACGACCTGCGATTCCTCTGAGAAAATAACAAATCCCCGGGCACCCACCGGTTCCATCAATGCCGGCCTGTATAAAATGTTGCAACATTACCCAACTTATTAGAATGTTTAAGCAATGTACTATTGTATTACATGGGCACTACGTGGGCTCATACTTGTAGCCGTGAGCAGGAAGCCGGTAAGGCATTGTCAAAGCCTTGAGTTTGTACATGATGATTTTGCATTAATTAGACTTTCAAAAAAAAAAACCTTGAATATGTAACATTGATTTTCTCATTTATCTTTCAATTGTTGGCACGAATATCATGAATTTAATTATTTTGTAATTTTCATGATCTGATGCTACCTCGGCAACAAATTTTGGAGTTGCTGCCATCCACCAGTGGCTCTGTACCATCTAATTTTCAGATTAAATTGGATGTCCAGAAGTTAATTTTTTTAGAAAAAATGTTGCATGGTGGTTAAATAAAAAAAAGTTTCCTTGTGTACCCATCTGCTTCAGTTCGCCTGCTACCTTCATGTCCTACGAACTGGAAGAAGAACAACGCATATAAAATGGGAGATCTAGATTAAATAAGCGCTCTCAATAAATTCTTATTAGCTAAAACTGTGTAAATGTGTGCATAATGTGCTGCAAGTACAGAATTATACTCAACGATTGCCGTCTTCCCTGGTTTCCAGTGCTGCTTCGGTCCCCTTTTCACTCATATAAGAAATACAGAGAAGATAAACTGGGGCACTCACCCGAATAAAATTATCTATAGACTTTATAAACTGTGGCACTCACCCGAATAAAATTATTATTAGACTTTATTCCAAATTTTCAGTAGACTAGAGTGTGATAGAAAGTGGAAGACTGCAAAATACGGAAAACAGCTGTTTGGCACCTCAATAGGTGCTTCTTCTTGGTCCCATGAAAGCCTATGGATCCTCATTCTGATCCTCCAAAGACTTTTTGTCAGGAGTCGAACCCAGTACCTCTTGTCCACTGGCCAGCAGCTCTACCATCTGAGCTATTCTGCTGGCTGCAAAGTTCCTTGCTGAACCCAGATACCATTGACTGTTCTTCCTGATTGGCTACACCTAGTGCTCTCTTGATTGGGCCTCTGATTGCCAATTACACACCCTATATAAACCTGGCCCTGTGGGTGTGTCATTGCGAGATTATTGAGCTCCAAGCCTTTAGTCAAGCGTTTCCTGCTGATCCATTGCTACAAACACTGCTCTCCTGTGAACCGACCTCGGCCTGCCTTCTGACTACGCTCTCCGCCTGATCCATTGCTACAAACACTGCTCTCCTGAGTACCGACCTCCGGCTGCCACCTGACTACGTTATCTGCCTGCTCCTCTGTTACCGAACTGCCTTTCCTGTGTACCGACCTCCGGCTGCACTGACTAGTTATCCCTGATCCATTGCTACAAACACTGCTTTCCTGTGTACCGACCTCCGCTGCCATCTGACTACGTACTGCCTCTGCTTCCCCTATGTTTGCAGTAACATCGGCTCCAACCCAGACGGGATCTTGACAGAATAATCTCGCACCAAAATGGAGTCCGCTGTGAACACCCTGAGGCGGCAAGTTACGGAGCTTCAAAGTTTTTGTACTGACTCTCAAGGAAAATATGCCAAGTTACAAACTGATTTCACGGCGATACAACAGGAAGTAATTGAGCTACAAAAACAACTTCTGGACGTGTGCAATTCAGGGTCCGAATCAAACGCGCGGCTGCCGCTGCCTGCAAAGTTCAGTGGGGATCGCAAGCAGTACCGAGGATTCCTCAATCAATGCCGCATATACTTCCAGATGCAACCTGCTCCCTTTACCAGTGAGA
Source organism: Oophaga sylvatica (assembly GCA_033576555.1). Lineage (NCBI taxonomy): Eukaryota > Metazoa > Chordata > Amphibia > Anura > Dendrobatidae > Oophaga > Oophaga sylvatica. The sequence continues at coordinate 532,286,955 of JARQOD010000005.1, read as the reverse complement.
GGAAGAAAGTTTTTTTCATGATAAATCTCCTGACGGATGAAGCTCTTGCTTGGGCTTCACCTTATGTAGAAAAGGACTATGCCCTCCTTAATGACCTGGAAGCTTTCATCGCAGCTATGAATCAAGTTTTTGATGACCCAAACCGCTGTGCCACAGCAGAAACCAAATTACATAATTTGCGCCAAGGACGTCGCTCTGTTGCGGAATATACATCGGAGTTCCGTCGCTGGGTGGCCGACACCACCTGGAATCCAGCGGCCCAGAGAAGTCAATTTCGACGAGGGTTATCAGAACCAGTGAAAGACGAGCTTGCCAGGGTTGAGACCCCTGACCAGTTGGAGGACTTTATTCAACTATGTATCCGGATTGACCAGAGACTTACTGAAAGGAGAGACTGCGAGCACTTGGAAATAGCCCTGGCTTCTCATTTTCAGCATCGGACCATCAAGAAAAGACACAAGGCGTGTCTGAACCGATGTAGATCGACGTCATCCGAAGACCACTCTCTGCACAGGAGAAGGAGAGGCGACGTGCAGAACATCTCTGCCTCTATTGTGGGGACCCTGGACACTATGCCATCAACTGTCCTAACAAAAGGACTATAGCCTTTACCAACAACAGGTCTGCCAGCAATATGGACCTTTCTCAGCAGTCGGATTCCATCTTGCAGACTATCTCATCAGTAACGCCAGAAATAGACAAAATACATACTACATCTTCTCATTTTGTAATCCCCATTCAGGTTGTAATGGGCACCCAAAAAATACAATGCTCTGCCCTGTTGGATTCGGGAGCAGGAGGAAATTTTATGGACTTAACATTTACACGTGATAATAATATTTCCAGTAGGACCAAATCCACACCAATTGAAATGGAAACTGTGGATGGATCACCCTTGTCTTCTGGACCTGTCACGCATGAGACAATCGAACTGGAGATTTGTATCGAACCGGATCATCATGAAGCTGTCAGTTTCCACCTTATTTCATCTCCGAAATTTCCGGTTATTCTAGGGATCCCCTGGTTTTCAGTCCATAACCCTTCTATCAACTGGGCATCAAGGACCATCACCTTTCCATCTGACTACTGTAAGAATAATTGTCATAAGGAACCCCCTGTTCTCCAACAAGTCCAAATCTCTGAGATTTAGCATGAGAAGGAAGAGAAACTACCACCTCAATATCAGCAGTTCTCTGATGTCTGCAGTAAGAAGAAAGCAGATCAATTACCTCCTCACCATCCTTACGACTGTCCCATTGAATTGCTGCCAGGAGCAACCATTCCATTTGGACGGATTTACAATCTTTCCGAACCTGAATTGAAGGTATTAAGAAAGTTCCTGGATGAAAATTTAGAGAAAGGCTTTATTTGACCTTCCACATCTCCAGCTGGGGCACCCCTGTTCTTTGTTGAAAAGAAAGACTCCACTCTGCGGCCATGTATTGACTACAGAGAGATGAATAATATCACTGTCAAGAATCGCTACCCGCTACCCTTGATTCCTGAACTATTTGAGAGACTCCGTTCTGCGAAAATCTTTACGAAGCTGGATCTTAGAGGGGCTTACAACCTCATACGGATTCGCCCAGGAGATGAGTGGAAGACCGCCTTCAGAACGAGATATGGACATTTTGAATCTCTGGTTATGACCTTTGGTCTTAGCAATGCCCCAGCCACCTTTCAACATTTTATTAATGATGTATTTCGAGATTTCTTGGACCAATTCGTTGTGGCTTATCTCGATGACATTCTTATATTTTCAGACACCTTGGAAGAGCATCGCAGGCACGTCCAGTTAGTCTTGGAACGACTACAGGAGAACCATCTTTACATTAAACTTGAAAAATGTGAGTTTGAACAAACCAGTATCCAATTTCTGGGATATATCATCTCCCCAGAAGGTCTGAGCATGGATCCCGGCAAAATCAATGCTGTAGTGGACTGGCCTGTTCCAAGAAATTTAAAAGACGTCCAGCGTTTCATAGGATTTGCAAATTTTTACCGAAAATTTATAAAGAACTTTTCACGGATCATACTACCAATTACTACACTAACAAAAAAGACCAAAGCATTTTTCTGGTCTCCGGAGGCACAGGAGGCTTTTGACAAATTGAAAACTCTTTTTACGTCTGCTCCATTGTTAGTACACCCAAATCCTGAATTGCCATTTACTGTCGAAGTGGACGCCTCGGACTCTGCAGTGGGAGCCATTCTGTCTCAGCGAGTTGGGGACAAAATGCAACTTCACCCATGTGCGTTTCTTTCCCACACCATGTCATCTGCAGAAAAGAACTACGACATCGGTAATAAAGAACTGTTAGCCATTAAAGTTGCCTTCTCCGAGTGGAGACATCTTCTGGAAGGTGCCAATCACCTTGTGACTGTCCTCACGGACCACAAGAATCTTGAATTCCTCCGTACAGCAAAAAGATTGTCTGCAAGACAAGCACAATGGGCCTTATTTTTCTCAAGATTCAATTTTATAATTTCTTACCGGCCTGGTTCAAGAAATGGCAAGGCTGACGCCCTGTCCAGGATGTGTTCGGAACCTCAGGAGAGGTCTAGTAATGACGATACAATTCTAGGCTCTAAAAATTTTTTGGGAATATTACACTCTAGAGGACTATGTAATAGAATTAAAGATGGATATCAAGAGGACTCTTTCCTTAACCATCCTTCGGAAGACGTCGATCTTTCATTCAAAGAGGGGTTTTGGATGCAGAAACACAAAATATATGTACCTGAATCTTCTCGCCTTGAAGTCCTCAAAAGTGTCCATGATTCTAAACTGGCAGGACATCCTGGAGTTGCAAAAACACAAGACTTACTACTTCGTTTCTTTTGGTGGCCTAATTGTAGGAAGGACGTGAGGAAATATGTTTCAACCTGTTTAACATGCGCACGAAACAAGACCCCACGATCGTCTCCTCTAGGACTCTTGCAACCACTTCCAGTTCCATCCAGGCCTTGGGGATCTATTTCCATGGATTTTATTGTGGAACTACCCCCTTCCAAACAGATGACCGTCATCCTTGTCATAGTGGACCGACTCACAAAAATGGCCCACTTTATTCCAACTGAAGGAATTCCTACTGCTGAAAAAACTGCAGAACTGATAATCAAAGAGGTATTCAGGTTACATGGAATTCCTGACAGCGTGGTGTCTGACAGAGGCGTTCAGTTTACGTCAAAATTTTGGAAGAGTTTCTGTACAGCCTTGGGAGTCACGGTGAATCTTTCTACCGCTTTCCATCCTCAGTCCAATGGCCAGACGGAGAGAACGAACCAGACTTTGGAGCAATACCTCCGTTGCTTCATTTCCTATCTTCAGGATGACTGGGTGGACTATTTACCAACAGCAGAGTTTGCCTACAACAACTCCATACATAGCGCTACATCTCAAACCCCATTTTTTGCTAATTATGGAGTACATCCAGTATTTATCCCTAATCTGCCAGTGAACACTCCCATTCCTGCTGTAAATAACAGGCTTGCAAAATTACAGGAATCCCAGAAGGAATTATCAGAGATATTACTCAAGACCCAGGAAGTATATAAGGAAGCAGCAGATAAACATCGGAGAGTGCCCCCTGCTCTTCAGGTTGGAGACAAAGTTTGGCTGTCCACTAAAAACCTTAAGACACATGCGCCATCCTCCAAATTGGGTCAGAAATTCATTGGACCTTTTCAAATTTCTGCAAAATTAACCAGGTTGCTTTTCGTTTAAAACTTCCCAACAATCTAAAGATTCATCCAGTGTTTCACATATCCTTGCTCAAACCCTTCTGTGAAAACCCGTTTCCAGGAAGAATTCAGCCACCTCCTCCACCAGAAAGGATCCGTGGTGAGGAAGAATACAGTCATGGCCAAAAGTTTTGAGAATGACAAAAATATTAATTTTTACAAAGTCTATTGCTTCACTTTTTCTAATGGCAATTTGCATATACTCCAGAATGTTATAAAGAGTGATCAGCTTAACAGCAATTACTTGCAAAGTCAATATTTGGCTAGAAAATGAACTTTATCCCCCAAAACACATTTCAACATCATTGCAGCCCTGCCTTAAAAGGACCAGCTAACCTCTTTTCAGTGATTGCTCCATTAACACAGGTGTGGGTGTTGATGAGGACATGGCTGGAGATCAATCTGTCATGATTAAGTAAGAATGAGACCACTGGACACTTTAAAAGGAGGCTGGTGCTTGGCACATTGTTTCTCTTCTGTTAACCATGGTTATCTCTAAAGAAACACGTGCAGTCATCATTGCAATGCACAAAAATGGCCTAACAGGGAAGAGTATCGCAGATAGAAAGATTGCACCTCAGTCAACAATCTATCGCATCATCAAGAACTTCAAGGAGAGAGGTTCCATTGTTGCCAAAAAGGCTCCAGAGCGCCCAAGAAAGACCAGCAAGCGCCAGGACTGTCTCTTAAAAGTGTTTCAGCTGCGGGATCGGGCTACCAGCAGTGCAGAGCTTGCTCAGGAATGGCAGCAGGCAGGTGTGAGTGCATCTGCACGCACTGTGAGGTGGAGACTCTTGGAGCAAGGCCTGGTCACAAGGAGGGCAGCAAAGAAGCCACTTCTCTCCAGAAAAAACATCATGGACAGACTGATATTCTGCAAAAGGTACAGGCAGTGGACTGCTGAGGACTGAGGTAAAGTTATTTTCTCTGATGAATCCCCTTTTCGATTGTTTGGGACATCAGGAAAACGCCTCATTCGGAGAAGACAAGGTGAGCGCTACCACCAGTCTTGTCTCATGCCAACTGTTAAGCATCCTGAAACCATTCATGTGTGTGGTTGCTTCTCAGCCAAGGGAATCGGCTCTCTCACAGTCTTGCCTAAAAACACATAAAGAATGGTACCAGAATGTCCTCCAAGAGCAACTTCTCCCAACCCTCCAAGAGCAGTTTGGCGAACAACAATGCCTTTTCCAGCATGATGGAGCACCTTGCCATAAAGCAAAGGTGATAACTAAATGGCTCAGGGAACAAAACATAGAGATTTTGGGTCCATGGCCTGGAAACTCCCCAGATCTTAATTCCATTGAGAACTTGTGGTCAATCATCAAGAGACGGGTGGACAAACAAAAACCTAAAAATTCTGACAAAATGAAAGCATTGATTGTGCAAGAATGGACTGCTATCAGTAAGGATTTGGTCCAGAAGTTGATTGAGAGCATGCCAGGGAGAATTGCAGAGGTCCTGAAGAAGAAGGGTCAACACTGCAAATATTGACTTGCTGCATTAACTCATTCTAACTGTCAATATAAGCTTTTGTTACTCATATGTTTGCAATTATTATATTTCTGTCTGTGATAAAAACATCTGTCAAACACACATAAAACCCAGAGGGCAGCAGATCATGTGAAAATATAATATTTTTGTCATTCTCAAAACTTTTGGCCATGACTGTACATTGTGGATAAGATTCTGGACTCCCGAAAATTCAGAGGTAAACTGCAGTATCTGGTGCAGTGGAAGGGTTACGGACCAGAGGAAAATTCATGGGAACCAAGGGACAACGTCCATGCTCCTAGACTAACAAGAGCCTTTCATCAGAGGTACCCGGATAAGCCAGCTCCTGAGATGTCCAGAGGCCATCCTGGAAGGAGGGGAGTACTGTCAGGAGTCGAACCCAGTACCTCTTGTCCACTGGCCAGCAGCTCTACCATCTGAGCTATTCTGCTGGCTGCAAAGTTCCTTGCTGAACCCAGATACCATTGACTGTTCTTCCTGATTGGCTACACCTAGTGCTCTCTTGATTGGGCCTCTGATTGCCAATTACACACCCTATATAAACCTGGCCCTGTGGGTGTGTCATTGCGAGATTATTGAGCTCCAAGCCTTTAGTCAAGCGTTTCCTGCTGATCCATTGCTACAAACACTGCTCTCCTGTGAACCGACCTCGGCCTGCCTTCTGACTACGCTCTCCGCCTGATCCATTGCTACAAACACTGCTCTCCTGTGTACCGACCTCCGGCTGCCACCTGACTACGTTATCTGCCTGCTCCTCTGTTACCGAACTGCCTTTCCTGTGTACCGACCTCCGGCTGCCACCTGACTACGCTACCTGCCTCTGCTTCCCCTAGTGTTTGCAGTAACATCGGCTCCAACCCAGACGGGATCTTGACACTTTTATTGTAAAGGCAACTTCTAACTTCAACATATTCCCTAATATGATCTGGTGAGTTGGAGTAGAATTCAGGTGAGTGAGACGAGGACCGTAAGTATATTACCCCACTTACACTACACTATGTATACATTTACACGTTTGGCAAAAAAAAAAAAAATATTGAGAGTACTGCTTTAGCCATGCATCAACCTGAACGCTAGCCTTTAAGAAAACTGCAAGATGCCCAATGCTATGGTGCCGTAGGACAGGTGGGAGATTGGTAGACGAGTAACTAGTGATGCGGAAATCTGTTAAAATTGGATCCCGCAGATCAGCTAAAATTTGACCTTGGAAAGTTGATTTGCATTTGATTTATAGTCTATTAATCGAACGTGCCATATTATCCTCAGACCCTACAGCAGAATAAACGTAGGTTAATAAAATACATTTTTTTTTACTCATCTCATGCTGACCCTCACTTATATAGCACCATCGCCCCTTTCGCCTTTGGTCCAGACTTCAGATGTCTTCTCCCACTCTGAACAATGCTTTTTTGTTGCTTAGTCAGTTTCGAAGGGTAGAAGATGCCAGGACGTAGTGGGAGAAAATGGAGCCGGAGTGGTGCTGCGTGGCTGGATAGGTGAAGTCCACCTATAGGTGAGTATAAATGTTCTTTTTTTTTTTTTTTAATTCTGCCTGCATCAAAATAAATCATCAAACATATTCCTGACAAATGACTTTTGAGCATTTGTAAAGGCTGGGATCTAAGGGGTAACGTTTCTCCTTGTGGAGAGTGGCTTATCGCTGTGCATGCTTCTCTGTGAAATTAAATATGCAAATCGCCTCTTTAAAGAGGAAGAGGACTAGAACTCTAATGCCACCTATTCGATTAGTATATAACTGATTCACTCCTCTCTATGGGTAACCTTTATTTTTTTTTGCAAAGCAAATGCTTTAGACAACACCTTAGACCTACATCTGGCCCTCAAAACTCGACTCCACGTAGACGTTAGATGAATAAATATTGCATTGTAAAACCTATTTGATTTCCGAGAAAGCGCGGTTGTTCTTCTCTTCTAAAGTTTGCAAAACTCTTCCCTCTAGCAGTGCCATTATACATAAAAATAAGACCTGCTGAGCCATTCTCTGCTCCGAGAAGAAATTGTTAATTGATTGCTGTTTTTATGAGGTCATATTTATAGAAATCTCAGTGGTGGCCTCTCAGAATGTGTACTTATCCTGCGCACTTTCCCTGCGGGTGCCATTCATTGACAGATTTTATTTTTACTGGCTGGTTGTTGTGAGCGTTGTTATTAATCTGTGATTTTTTTTTTCAGCTTTAGAATTTCACGACAATGGTTCAATTGAAAAAAAATATTGGTCTTGTTGAACCGAGGTCGTAAAATAACCTCATATATTTGTGCTTTTGTCTTCTGTAATTAATAAATCATTGTTTATTACAGGATCATATCCCTATGATGTACTTACCACTTCTTATTCTTCTCTGCCAGTGGCTGCCACTCCGGTCTTCTCGGTGGCACTGGCAGTGGACATGCACAGTGCCCTTGGTCATCCAATCAGGTTCATTGACTCACTGACTCTCCTCATCCAGTCAGAGAATCTGTCTCTCTGACCAATCAGGAACACTAGTCAGTAGATCAAGCAGAGGGTTAGCACAAGGGTCAATCATTGGTTCTGGGGTCCAAATTATGCTTTTTGTATCATATGCCCAATAGAGTTGGTGCGAACCGCTCCACAAGACCCAACCCATCAGCCACGTCATGGTTGTTGCCCGGGAGTCCTGAGAGCCATCTCTTAGCTGCCGGCATCCCCAGCTCCTCCTTTAAATAGCTGGTCTGGTGGGAAAACATCGTTGCGGCACAACGCTCAAGTGACGTTGCACCAGGCCGGCTAGTCAGAAGAAGGGCCATGGATGTCGTCAGGCAAGAAGCAGTTCTCAGGGCTCCAGCCCAGTGGACACAGATTGTTGACATGGTCAATGGACCGCGTCCTGAGAATTGATTCACACCAAATCTAATGCATGGTGCCTTTTACTGTAGGATAATACCTGCACTTGATTACTATTTTGTGACTATTGTTAGACTTCTCTTCTCAATTATCCATTGGGCTGACACTCATTTTTTAACCTCAGACATTTTGACCCTTAATTTGCCTGATTGCTCGTCCTGTCTCTTAAATTTAACCCAGCCTCGTTAGACTATGTTCATGGGCATCATCTAGTTACTCTTTAGTTCTGGCCTTGGTTTGTTTGGTAATTCTTTTCAGCTTGTTCCGTCACTCAGAAACTATGCAGATTTCCACAACAGAGAGAGGAGAAAGTATCTCCGACAGGGCAGAAAAAACAAACAAACAGGGAGGAATTCAGCTGAAGATTAAATAAGTAAAGGATTGAAGCTGTGCTAATATATGAGCAGTAAAAACAGCAGAACCCTGGAGGCTTGCAGATTTCACATCCAGCCTATATTACTTGGAGGGACTCTCCTAAATGAAAAAATATCTGAAACTTGGATCAGACTGCAAATAATTTGGATCTGAAAAAGAAAGAAGAAATTAAGTTCAATGCAATTAATTAAAAGTCACCATTATCATATGTAAAAAACCTTTTTTTTCCAAGTGTCCATAGCTTTTACATTAGAAGGCCCAGGAGAAGCTACAGTACCCTGTGAAGCAGCGTGCATCTCACATGCTTGATCTATAGATTTTATCTCTTCTCTGTTATGGCTGGGAGGAGAATGAAGCTGAAACCGACATCTTTAGAAATATTGCCCTTAGCAGACAAAAGTTCATATAGTCAAAGTATCGAATCATGTATATGCCAAGCAATAGTGGAGAAGTAGATGTGTGACCTCAAGTACTGGAACTGTGCAGCTACACAGGGTAGTATTAACTCCTTTAATCAATTCTTGAATATTTCAGATATTTCGGTTCAGGGGAGGTCAGAGCTGACGTATGCAACGAGTTCAAATATTCTAATATGTTCTATATCAATATTATGCTCTTATAAACAATATTATCCCTTACAAGAAGGCTGCAAATATGCCCTTCATGTTATTTATAATATTATTCTGTGGTGCGTTATACTTATATAGCACCAACATATGCCACGGCGTTGTACAGTGATCACATTACTCACATCATGCACTGTTCACTATCTCTCAAAAAAGACAGGGTTCATTTTATATTAAGTTATTTAAACGATCATTCTGGCTTTGGAGCATGGGAAAAAAATGGGAAATCAAGAGAAAACAATGAGGGGAGAATATGTAAACCTTATAATGATGGTGTCATCAGTCAGATTTGTACCCAGGACCCTGGAGCACAATCAGAAGAAAGCTGCCGATAAGCAGCAGGTGGTGGAGCCTGCATTTCACGACTCTTCTTGCACAGAGCTGGGTGCTAGGAATAAATTGGGAGTTAATCAAATGACCCCATTATCGCAAATAACACATATGGCATGTTGGTTGGTTTCAGAGGTTGCAGCGTAAGATAAGGAAGCCGATAGGTTCCCTTTTGTCTGACTGCTTAATAGGAATGAAGAAAGTCATCCCATACAACTCGTTCAAGGCCCAATGTTGTCCTGCCTGGGTTGTTGATTCCCAAAATCCATACCTTGTGTAAGAAGGTCCTTACAGAGAGTTGGAAGAGCCAGAAGATACTGTAGACAATTCTTCTTTTTATGCCGAGAACAGTCAGTAAGATAAAGCACACGGACACTCGCAGGTGTCTAGACAAGCAAAGTAATGCTAGGATATCTGGTGGTGATCTGACTTCCCAATGTCAGCTCAGCAAACACCATTTCAGTGAAAGCCGCATACTACCCTAAACCCAAAATTATACTTTAAGTCAGCTCATCTTCTGATCTAGAGAATTTCTGTGGTCCTGCGTGGCAATATCTATTGGTCCAAACAAGGTACACCAAGTGACCTTCTATGTAGTGCCTACACATGTTCCTTGTCCCTCATTTTGGCCAGCAGTCCACTGCCACGCCAACCTCTAGATTATTAACATCCTACCCCCGATTTATAAACCCAGGTCAAACTACACATGACCAGGTTTTCTAGGCACCACAAGCTTCCGTGGAACCTGCTTCCTGTGGCCTACAGGCATCCTAGGCACACCATGTGGTTTCAGCCACGCTCTGACCGTGCTTCCTGGTAGCCGCTTACATCAGGCGATAACATTTAACATTAGTTATAAATTCAATACAATGAGTAACATATAAAACACAATGCAATAGAGCAAACATATGACTCACACAGAAAATACACCTAATAATAACAGATATTTACTCCAAGTGATATACTTTTAGACTTTTCAGAATCAGAGGAATGTGTTACACACCAGTCCCAGCTCCAGCGCTGGGCTCACCATCCTTCACCTGTTCCGGCACACTCCTGCAAGATAATGCTAAATAGGCCGACTTAGAAAGCGATATGCCACCAGAGTATTCGGGTAGTTGGAATGCTTGCTACTACTGTGTAACACTACCACTGACCATCTCTGCAATTGAGTCTCCTGACATATCTAGATATACAGCTGGGAACTCTGCTATACTGCTGACCATTTTTGAACTTAGTTTCCTGACATAACTTGTTTTGCTACATCACTGAGTCCTACTATACCACAAGGTCAGTGCTATCGTGGACTCGGTGACGACTCTACTCTGCTATATGTCTGGTTAGTACTACTCAAAGCTTTCTAACATAGGTGGCACTGCTACATTGCTGGGCTCTGCTATACTTCTGGTCTGTGTTATCCTGTATTTTGTGACATACACAAATTCACTACATTAATGGGCTCTGCTGTACTGCTGGTCATTGCTATCCTGGACTTTGTGAAATGCTCATCTCTGCTATATTGCTGGACCCCCACTGTACTGCATGTCAATGATGTCCTGGACTTTCTGAAATACATTTGCTACATTACTGGGCTCTGCTACACTGCTGGTCAGTACTATTCTGGACTTTGTGACATACATGAGTTCATTACATTGCTGGGCTCTGCTGTACTGTTAGTCAATGCTATCCTGGACTTTGTGAAATACATCTGCTACATTACTGGGCTCTGCTACACTGCAGTACTATTCTGGACTTTTCAGTACTATTCAGTACTATTCTGGACTTTGTGACATACATGAGTTCACTACATTTCTGGGCTCTGCTGTACTGTTAGTCAATGCTATCCTGGACTTTGTGAAATACATCTGCTACATTACTGGGCTCTGCTACACTGCAGTACTATTCTGGACTTTTCAGTACTATTCAGTACTATTCTGGACTTTGTGACATACATGAGTTCACTACATTCCTGGGCTCTGCTGTACTGTTAGTCAATGCTATCCTGGACTTTGTGAAATACATCTGCTACATTACTGGGCTCTGCTACACTGCAGTACTATTCTGGACTTTTCAGTACTATTCAGTACTATTCTGGACTTTGTGACATACATGAGTTCACTACATTCCTGGGCTCTGCTGTACTGTTAGTCAATGCTATCCTGGACTTTGTGAAATACATCTGCTACATTACTGGGCTCTGCTACACTGCAGTACTATTCTGGACTTTTCAGTACTATTCTGGAATTTGTGACATACATGAGTTCACTACATTCCTGGGCTCTGCTGTACTGTTAGTCAATGCTACCCTGGACTTTGTGAAATACATCTGCTACATTACTGGGCTCTGCTATACAGATGACCAGCTCTGTATTAGACTTTGTGACATTTTCAGTTCTGCTCTATCTCTAAGTCAGCTCGGCTCTACCATTGTCTCAGTTCTACAATGGACTCCATGACAAACTCAGTGCTGCCACCTTGCTGAATTTACACTTTATCCCATCTTTGCTTCATTGAATCCTTGGTTCCAGACCTACTCCTCCAGTTACCATCCGGCTTCCACGATCTCCATTGTTCTATGCGGACCATCCTGCATTACAACCTCTAATCCGGACTGAGATCTTCGAAGATCCAGGTGCAACATAGAAGAATGTATGAATTTTTCACTCTTACAAACTGTTTGGTGAGGAACATTGACCAATCGCATATTGACGTTGATTAGCCATGAATGTGTGGACTTGCCTTAATATTTACACAAGACTTTTGTAGAATGTAAGTAATTAACAGAACATAACCCCATCCACAAATCAAAATATACCGATCCTAAATCACAACATTTCAGAGCTGTATTCATAATTCTGCAGTCTTCAGAGCTGAAATCTCACTAAGATTCTTAGTGGACTCAATATTTGTACTATGATGATATAAGATCTGAAAAGTATACTCTATGCACCAGTCACTGTACAGTAATACCCTGTGTAAGAACTAACTGCTCCCCTGCATTTTTGGATTTGGACTCAATTTTGCTGACAGTTTCCAAAACCAGTCGACAGAATGAGAATTTACTTTTTATAGTTGGGCACAGAATAGTCCTATGAATGAAAAAGGTATCGGTCAAGGGAAACCCACCCTTACACAATGATGCCAAGGGATCCGGTGCCATGAATGATCAGTGACTATATGACTGAGCTGATCATCGTTGGCCGATGCAACATTTTCTTTCATAACAGGTGTCCTGTGGGGCGCAATAGTTAGTAGCACTGGGGTTACCGAAATATGCAATTGCATGATGGGACGTCGCTGGTTCCTTTTTTTTCCTATATATATATACTCCATGGATAATGATTTTTGTCTGACTACGGTCTCAGGAAGATTATACTCAAATAACACAGCTGCTCCTTAAGGCAGCGGAGTGGTAAAAAGGTAAATTTCTTGTGAAAATGTATCTTCTTCATGAGTTTAAAACTGAAAGTGAATTGATGGTAATTTCAATAGCAGGCGCTGGCGCTCAGCACAATTATTTTTCAAACCTTAGAGTTTTCCTGGTAAAGTAGTTAAGGTTGTATTTTTATGCAAGAAGGAAAAAGTGATGAAAACTTCTTAAAACTCAAGAAACAAAATCTTTGATTTTCTGCCAGGGTTCTGCAAAACAAGATCCCATATGGTGGTGCCTGGTGTGCAAACTATACATTGAGAGGATTTGTTTCTTGCAGCAGACAGATAATGGTGGAGTCCATATACGTAGAATGCATTTACATGACCGTTTGGCTGCATTAGAGCAGGGGGGGAATCTTTTTTCTGCCAAGGGCCATTTGGATATTTATATCGTCCTTCGGGGGCCGTACAAACTCCAACCAACAAAGTACCTCCTGACTCTGGCACTGGTGTCAGGATGTAATCTTTCATTGCATGCCCTTAAGTGTTCAGTAGTGAACACTGCGTGTGTGCTAACAGAGCAAGAAGAAATTAATGAGCTGGTGGCAATCAAAAAACAGCTCCCTGCCAGAGCACTGCGGTCCCTGAGAATTTACCCGGGGGGCCGGATAAAAGGTCTCGAGGGCCGTAAATGGCCCTGGGGCCTGATGTTCCCCACCCCTGCATTATAAAGATATTAAAGAGGTTTTTAGACGCCTTAGGATCGGGCGGACATGATACCCTGCACCCCACCTACCGATCTGCTGTTACCTGGAGTTCATACTACACTTAAATGGAATTTCACATCTCCTTGTGTATCGACCCGCCACCACAATTGTGGGTTACCAGGGCAATGGGGTACTCAGAGCCGAGCCCATGGAAGTCTATGGGGTTGTCACAGGTAGCTGTGGCTCGGTCTGTGGCCCTGGCGGTCTGGCGTATGTTGGGGGGGAATATTTACAGGGGATATATTTATATACAGTTCGTGACCCCACCTGTAGTCTCTGGTAATTTGTACCAGCGCTGCTGTAGATCTCTGAGGGGATGGTGAGGCAGCTAGATGTCGGGTCCCCTACAGGTGGGACTCTTCCCTCAGGTCGGTAGTTAAAGCAGGGTTGTGCAGGCATGCAAGTAAATAACTCAGTCTCACACGGTCAGCGTCTTTCCATACCTTTACTTGTAAGATGGTAAGGCAGGTCCCAGGGAGGCTGATCCAAGGAGAATGTATTTCGAGATACAGCTGGACAAGTTAGGGGCCTCCTTTACTTTCACAACGATGAGTACAACCAGCATGAAGCGTAGTTCCCTCTATAACTCCAGCTATTCCAAAGCTGTACTGCCCAGTCAGTTTTGTGGTCGGAGCCTTCCTGTGAGAGAGCTGAATTCCTATCTTGCTGATCAGGCTCAAGGTCCTCACTCCCCCTGACCCCAGTTACGTACCGACTATTTAGGGGCTGCTTGCCGCGACCTAAGGTCCGGTAAGTCTCTGGTTTTCTTACCACTAAGCGTGAAGCTTTAGTGATCCTTCGGTCCCCAGTGACCGGTAACGATGTGCAGGACTTCTCCAATCCAAAAGCACTTTTAAATATTCCTTCCACTGTGCCTTTCGCCTTGTCCGCGCTTGTAGCATAAACACTCACACTTGCAAAAAGTCATATAATCACTCCCTTCTTCTTCTCTTCCTTCAGAGTTAGTTGACAGACTCTCAGTAATCCACTAGGCAGGAGCACGTCTCTGAACCTTTCACTGTCCTTGGGACAGGAGACTGAAGTATTTCTGTACTAAACTCTTCTTTCTTTATCAATGTCTTCAAATGAGGTACAGCTCTGACCAGGCTGAGGTGATCTATATCTCGCCCTTACTGGCCTCCACTTGCTGAACTGCTGATAGAACCAGGCTGGACTGCTTCCTCCCTCCAAGTCCCAGCTAGACTCCACACGTCTGCTCTGTCCGAGGACAGGAAACTGACTACTGAATCACTCAACGAATATACACTGACCACTCCCTCACAAGTGACTACACTACCCTAAGGGTGTGTCTAGTGTATGTTGAGTGAATGGGTATTGAGCATTGAACTGCTATCTCTCCACACATTCTCCAGGGTACTGCGTGTGCCTAACACCAGGGCTACACATTCCCCATGGTAAAAGACAGCACTCCCGGGCTGTAAAATACAAAGAGACAATTTTGTTTATGCATTAAACATCAACATTAAACATTAATTCGTCCCATCCGGGAGGTAAGGATGTCTTGAACGTTGCAAAACAACACATTGAATATAGAAAAATACAAAAGTATTAAGGCATCAAAACATTCAATAAATACACAGTATTCTTGTGAAGGACCCGCACCAAACCTTCAACGTGGGTCCTGGGTGGGCTGCAGGACATCCGAATGCAGACCTCACTCAGTGCCACACCACACGGGTTTTTGTATTCAGAGGTAGTTGTGCTGGTTTTATGTAAAACCAAGATAAAGCACCGAAGCGCAACTATATACAAATAAGTTCTGGGCTGGCACAGTCCTCAGCCTCTGAGTCCATTGTTAGCAAAACGACACATATTATATCACATTATAATAATAATAAAGTGCAAAACTTTTTATCTGTTTACCCAGCCGGGCATTCTACTGTTGGCAATATATAAATATATTATATACTCATTTAACTTGTGCAAAAATTGGCAAACATTCTTAAACTTTTTACAACTTTACTTATGGTAGACCCCTATCTGGATCTCACCGGTTCTTTTTTACTGTTTAACTATTTCAAATACATTTTCCACCCCGGGGGCTGGAACAATGCGGTGATCCCTAGATCCCAGAACTAACAAGTCGTGACCTGCTATTGGGGTTTGAGTTGCCACAGTTCTTGTGCGAACCTCTAGGGGCGCAACGGGTACATTCTCCTTGCGAGACACCGATTGCGTTTCAATCTGAGTCACAGTTAACGATATTGATCGTGTCATGGATTGCGATGGAAACTGGGTCGCATGTTGCGATGTAGAAGGATAACGGTATACAGGTGTCGCTTCCACTTGCGAAGTACCTGCAGGGGGCGATGCTGGGGCACGGCCGGATACTGCTTGTGCTGGAGACAGGGACGCTGCGGTAGTGGTGACGTTACCTGCGTCGGGGACGGGGTCACGGACGACTGTGACGTTAAGGGCATACCATCCCTTCATACCCCAGTGCCGTGTATACGTGACAATGTCTCCATTACTTAGGTCCCTCCCGGGATGGCCTTGCGGTAGGTGGGATTCCACGTCGCGTCTGCTGACGAAGACCCCTGGGTAGAGGCCCGGTTCTCTTATGAAGCCCCAGCCCTTCCGGAGCTGGAACTCAGTCACACACCCCTGCCGCCGCGGTTCCCTCAGGGTACCTTTCTCTCTCCGGACACTCTCCTTGTCTGCGATCAGCTCTGCATGTTGCCGCTGTCGATTCCGCTGAGCTTCCCGCTCTTCCTCCTGCTGGCGTTTCTGCTTCTCCTCACGACTCTGCCACTCATGTTCCCACTGGGCGGTGTAGGCGACGTCATCCAGGCGCGCCATCTCGTCCCAGTCCACATCTGGTAACGACGGACAGGACCCCTCCGGTGTCCCTGCCGGGGACCGATCATCTGCTGCGGCCTCTTGGCCGGGCGGGCGTTCCGGAACTGGCGGTACCTCCTCAACCTCCTTCGCCTCCACCGCTTCACCGGTGGGATCAGGATCGGTACTTTCGGGGGCAGCCTCCGGTTGCTCCTTTGCCTTGGGCAGCAGAATTTTCGGTAACTCGAATCGTGGGGGGTCGTTGAGGGGAGAGAACACCACGTCCCACAGCCTCCGCTGCTCCTGGGTACGCCGGCGTCTCTCGATCTCTTCAAATCCAGGTTGGTGCTGGACCATCTTTTTCAGGCGTACATTTTCCTCCTGAATTTCTAGTAATGCTCGCTGCAGGTGCAGGACCACGGATGGTTCCGGTGCTGGTGGCAGCTTGGCTGGAGAGCGGGGCCTGCCTCCCTCCGCTTCCCTGCTCGGCTGCACACGTCCTGCTTCCATGATGTTCCAGAAGATTCTTTCTTCTTCCTTCAGAGACGTCCGGTCTCTTCCATGGAGGCGGGGTTTGCGTCTCCTCCTCCTCGCAGGGAAGGTGAAGAGGAGGCGGACCTCCTTTGCTGTAGGGCAGGATCGCATGTTGTAATAGCACTTTGAGAGGGCAGGCATTTTCTTCGCGCCACATGGGGGTGCACGCCCACGAAAGCACGCCCACCTTCTTCTCCAGCGCCTGAGGGCGCGAATATGGCGACAAAGATGGCGATTTTTGGCGCCAAAAGTGCAAACAGTCCTTTTCACAAAAACACTCCACAGGCACACAGGGCTCGCAATGCTGCAAGTTTCGTATCCTGTTCGTGACGCCAATTTGTATCGACCCGCCACCACAATTGTGGGTTACCAGGGCAATGGGGTACTCAGAGCCGAGCCCATGGAAGTCTATGGGGTTGTCACAGGTAGCTGTGGCTCGGTCTGTGGCCCTGGCGGTCTGGCGTATGTTGGGGGGGAATATTTACAGGGGATATATTTATATACAGTTCGTGACGCCACCTGTAGTCTCTGGTAATTTGTACCAGCGCTGCTGTAGATCTCTGAGGGGATGGTGAGGCAGCTAGATGTCGGGTCCCCTACAGGTGGGACTCTTCCCTCAGGTCGGTAGTTAAAGCAGGGTTGTGCAGGCATGCAAGTAAATAACTCAGTCTCACACGGTCAGCGTCTTTCCATACCTTTACTTGTAAGATGGTAAGGCAGGTCCCAGGGAGGCTGATCCAAGGAGAATGTATTTCGAGATAGCAGCTGGACAAGTTAGGGGCCTCCTTTACTTTCACAACGATGAGTACAACCAGCATGAAGCGTAGTTCCCTCTATAACTCCAGCTATTCCAAAGCTGTACTGCCCAGTCAGTTTTGTGGTCGGAGCCTTCCTGTGAGAGAGCTGAATTCCTATCTTGCTGATCAGGCTCAAGGTCCTCACTCCCCCTGACCCCAGTTACGTACCGACTATTTAGGGGCTACTTGCCGCGACCTAAGGTCCGGTAAGTCTCTGGTTTTCTTACCACTAAGCGTGAAGCTTTAGTGATCCTTCGGTCCCCAGTGACCGGTAACGATGTGCAGGACTTCTCCAATCCAAAAGCACTTTTAAATATTCCTTCCACTGTGCCTTTCGCCTTGTCCGCGCTTGTAGCATAAACACTCACACTTGCAAAAAGTCATATAATCACTCCCTTCTTCTTCTCTTCCTTCAGAGTTAGTTGACAGACTCTCAGTAATCCACTAGGCAGGAGCACGTCTCTGAACCTTTCACTGTCCTTGGGACAGGAGACTGAAGTATTTCTGTACTAAACTCTTCTTTCTTTATCAATGTCTTCAAATGAGGTACAGCTCTGACCAGGCTGAGGTGATCTATATCTCGCCCTTACTGGCCTCCACTTGCTGAACTGCTGATAGAACCAGGCTGGACTGCTTCCTCCCTCCAAGTCCCAGCTAGACTCCACACGTCTGCTCTGTCCGAGGACAGGAAACTGACTACTGAATCACTCAACGAATATACACTGACCACTCCCTCACAAGTGACTACACTACCCTAAGGGTGTGTCTAGTGTATGTTGAGTGAATGGGTATTGAGCATTGAACTGCTATCTCTCCACACATTCTCCAGGGTACTGCGTGTGCCTAACACCAGGGCTACACACTTGCACTGCGTAGTGGTCGTTCTTGGGTACTGCAGCTCACTTCTCATTGAAATTAATGGGACCTGAGAACGGCCACTACACACTGTAAGGAGTTATAATGTTCCCGCTAAATATACCGTGGCAATGTTCTTGGATGCCAATCAATATGATATTGATGACCAGAAATGGGACAATTGATTAAAAAAATGATTTAAAAAAATTACAATTCTAAAAATTTTTAATTTTTTGGGATCCGATGCTCACAAATATGGCAGCCTTTTTGCCTGGATTCAGAGAGAACTTGGAAGGGATTAAAAAATATTATACTTCGTATACAGGTGCTTCTCACAAAATTAGAATATCATCAAAAAGTGAATTTATTTCAGTTCTTCAATACAAAAAGTGAAACTCCTATATTATATTGAATCATTACACACAGAGAGATCTATTTCACATGTTTATTTGTATTTATGGTGATGATTATGGCCTCTGGGTCCAAGTGCAGCTGCCACGGCTGCACCAGCGGTAGGTCCGTCCCTGCATGGATGTCTGTATTGACCAGTACTCACACCAAGAACTTCATCAGATAGCTTCAACTCGACTGCAGAGGTATGTATAAAGATTCCAGAAGATGTTTTATTTTCAGGCTGAAGTCCCGTCTTATGCACAATAGTAACAGCAGCTATAACAGCTGTAGAAGGTAAAAAGACAATTCTGAACCGGAGATACACAAAGATAAACCTAGCAAGATGGCTGACATACAGCACCTAAGGATGAAGGGTGGGGTTACTGACATCAGAGCTGGTCTACAGGGAGAGAGACAGGACAAAACTGATTCCATAGCAACAATACAAAGACAATGCAAAACTGTATGATTCCCAAGTCATGGGACATGACATGAGTATGGGAGGCTTTTTTTAACCCTTTACTAGCAGATTAGATTTGCACCAAATTTATTCAATGCAAACTAAATCTCCTACCTCACCCCTTTATTGAGCAAATCCGCCTAAATGGAAATTCACTCCTCTCTATGGATGATCTAAAAATTGGTCATCAAAATCTTAATGCCTGAAAGCTCCTTTCATCTTGATATATGAATCTCAATGCATATTAATAAGACATAATTTAGTATGTAGACGGGAAAACATATGGCAGAAGAAAGGCAAAATATCAATAAATATAAAACACCTAGAAAAACAGAATGAGAGAAAGATTGGGGAATTCAAGTTACAAATAAAGCTAAGCAGCCATACTGAATGAGATTTTAGGTAGTATTAAAAGAAAGGAAGAAGAAATGAAAAAGAAAATAAAAGAGATGAAAGCTTAAATTAAGAGATGACTCTACTTTTTAATATTCATAGCGTAAAAAGGGAAAACAGCGGTCAACTAGATGAATAAATAAAATTGAAAGTCCCTGTTCCAATGAGATGCGTCAAATATCCATGGTGAACTTTGAGGCAGATTTGGTCGTGGGTTTCGCCCAATGTTATGCAAGAGATGAAATGTGCTAAAAAAAAAATGCAACGGGGTACACTGCAGATTTTTTGACACCGTTTGTAAATGACGTTTATTGGAACTACAGTCATGGCCAAAAGTTTTGAGAATGACACAAATATTATATTTTCACATGATCTGCTGCCCTGTGGTTTTTATGTGTGTTTGACAGATGTTTTTATCAGAGACAGAAATATAATAATTGCAAACATATGAGTAACAAAAGCTTATATTGACAGTTAGAATGAGTTAATGCAGCAAGTCAATATTTGCAGTGTTGACCCTTCTTCTTCAGGACCTCTGCAATTCTCCCAGGCATGCTCTCAATCAACTTCTGGACCAAATCCTGACTGATAGCAGTCCATTCTTGCACAATCAGTGCTTTCATTTTGTCAGAATTTTTAGGTTTTTGTTTGTCTACCCGTCTCTTGATGATTGACCACAAGTTCTCAATGTGATTAAGATCTGCGGAGTTTCCAGGCCATGGACCCAAAATCTCTATGTTTTGTTCCCTGAGCCATTTAGTTATCACCTTTGCTTTATGGCAAGGTGCTCCATCATGCTGGAAAAGGCATTGTTGATCGCCAAACATGCTCTTGGAGGGATGGGAGAAGTTGCTCTTGGAGGACATTCTGGTACCATTCTTTATTCATGGCTGTGTTTTTAGGCAAGACTGTGAGAGCCAATTCCCTTGGCTGAGAAGCAACCCCACATATGAATGGTTTCAGGATGCTTAACAGTTGGCATGAGACAAGACTGGTGGTAGCGCTCACCATGTCTTCTCCGAATGAGGCGTTTTCCTGATGTCCCAAACAATCAAAAAGGGGATTCATCAGAGAAAATAACTTTACCCCAGTCCTCAGCAGTCCACTGCCTGTACCTTTTGCAGAATATCAGTCTGTCCATGATGTTTTTCTGGAAAGAAGTGGCTTCTTTGCTGCCCTCCTTGAGACCAGGCCTTGCTCCAAGAGTCTCCGCCTCACAGTGCGTGCAGATGCACTCACACCTGCCTGCTGCCATTCCTGAGCAAGCTCTGCACTGCTGGTAGCCCGATCCCGCAGCTGAATCACTTTTAAGAGACGGTCCTGGTGCTTGCTGGTCTTTCTTGGGCGCCCTGGAGCCTTTTTGGCAACAATGGAACCTCTCTCCTTGAAGTTCTTGATGATGCAATAGATTGTTGACTGAGGTGCAATCTTTCTAGCTGCGATACTCTTCCCTGTTAGGCCATTTTCGTGCATTGCAATGATGACTGCACGTGTTTCTTTAGAGATAACCATGGTTAACAGAAGAGAAACAATGATGCCAAGCACCAGCCTCCTTTTAAAGTGTCCAGTGGTGTCATTCTTACTTAATCATGACAGATTGATCTCCAGCCATGTCCTCATCAACATCCACACCTGTGTTAATGGAGCAATCACTGAAAAGAGGTTAGCTGGTCCTTTTAAGGCAGGGCTGCAATGATGTTTAAATGTGTTTTAGGGGATAAAGTTCATTTTCTAGCCAAATATTGACTTTGCAAGTAATTGCTGTTAAGCTGATCACTCTTTATAACATTCTGGAGTATATGCAAATTGCCATTAGAAAAAGTGAAGCAGTAGACTTTGTAAAAAATAATATTTGTGTCATTCTCAAAACTTTTGGCCATGACTGTAGATTCGCTAATAAACTATTACATCAACTTATTGCAAAGGCCACTTCTACTCTGTCCATGCTGTGAACGTCTGTAAAACCCTAATCCCAGCAGTCAGTGCCATTGCTCCACAAAACATGAACTACCTTTTTCATTGATTACTAACATCATTGCAGAAACAAGATGGGACCTGTCAATTCTCCGTATGGCTGCCTCGAGTCTGTTATGACTTACCTTTCTACAAGCAACTGAACTCTGGACCAAGCAAATTAGAAGGTATACCTAAAAATCCCTCCCAACCTTTGACTTCCGGAACCTAGAAATGTAAAATTCAACCCAAGATTAGCCTGGGAATGTCTCCAAAGCCATGTAGAATTCCCCCTTTTTATGAAAATCTACCAATACTACATCTATTTGCTGTCGCATTTGCAAAACCCTTAAACAATGGTATACGTAGGTCATCAATGTAGTCATTTACAGTGATTTATGCATAAATCAGTAGCACAATCGATTTGTAATACAAATTCTATTAGAGTACTATTCTTCCTTCTCTACTTACAGTATGAGCCACTTCAACAGCTCCTCTTGCTTCCTGAAATCATTATTCGTTTTGAAACCGCTCAAACCCATCTAACTCAAGTCAAAACAGACTACATGTTCACTGAGGGATCAGTTTACATCTGCCTATTGAAGTGTATGGAGATGGAGGTGTAGGAGAAAGGAAACGCTGAGTGTGAGACGCATACACACACACTGTCATGGTGAGAACTCGCATGAATCCTCAGTACCGGTGACCACCGTGATCACAGTGCTGCTTCTCTTCCTGTCAGGCCGACTCGATCAGTTTGTGTCTTGCAGCACTCCTCAGCACTGCTGCATTTGTATTCTGTTTCCACATGGCTATAGGAAGATTCTGCAGGAATTTAACCCTGTTGTGTCTTGCAGGGTTTTGATTCCCCCACCAATCGCCAATCAGCAGATGCTATATCAGGCAGCTCCGCACTTAACACCTTTGTCTGAGCTTTGGTTCCAGTTGCTGTTAGCACCTAGTTCCTGTCAAGGTGTTTTATCATTTTTCCTCCCTGTTACTGACCCGGCTTGTCTTAATGTCCTCCTGTGTGTTCTCGCCATTCCTGACCTCAGCTACGTATGTACTGCCTGTCCTACCTTGGACAATCTGACTACACTTCTGCCTAGCTCCTCTGTACCTTGCTTTCTTGATCTGTCCCGTGGATAGGCTGCTGCAGTCCCGGGGGACTGTGCTGGAATTGTACCTGGTGTCTACTTGTGACCCAGTCTATCCTCACCATCAGGGGCTTTAGTGAATACCCGATAGACAAATTGTCACGCCACACCTAGGGTAAGCCCGGCCCATGATGAAGTGGGTCCACCACCCACAAGTGTTACACACACACAGGTTACTGCTGCTTTCTAGTAATTGTTTTTCAAACTCCAGAGCTGGATTCACAGCTAGACTGCTCAGTACTATGTAAATGTCCTTCATGCTGCTACTGCTTTGGAACAAATTCTACATAGTGCCAGGAATCTCTAATGTCTGTGTGTGCTGTGTATGGGAGACATCAGACATCATAGCAGCTAGTCCACTAACTGAACTGAAAATTAGAAACAGGGCCTGCAGAGGGGAAATCTGATGGAAAAATGAGGGATTTAAGTTACAGAATGTCTATTAACAGTTTTATTCCTCATGTACACACATGGTGTTTTTGTTTCTGGAATGTCATCTGAAATAACAGTTATGCGTATACATGTAGCATGTACAATCTGTTCCTTTCACCTCGCCTCCTAAAACAAAAATGAACATTTTGAATTTAGAAGATTGAAAAAACATAGTTTTGTGAATACTTTTTTTTAGTAGAAGAAAACTTTTTGTCATTTCTGTATGTGGACTTATAACTTTAAACTTTAAGAACTTTACAATCTAACATTGGCTCCAGGATCGGGCCTATGCCGTACAATATACATATACTGATATTGCCTTAAAATAGTGCTTGTATGGTAAGTTTTATTTCAGGAATGATCTCTGTGAGGAAATGAGCTCAAAACTAATTTTAAATATAACTTCACAGCTCAACCCAACTGAGGAATGTCCTGGCTGATAGTGATGTGCCGGCCGCTCTCAATTCAACTATTTTCAAAGGCTCATCATTTACAAACGTTCATTTAGGACTCCGATTCACCCTTTCGTTTATTTTCTCCCCTTTTGTCTCAATATTTGTGGGACGGGTTAGAATAATAAACTCATCTGTCACTGATTAGGCTGAGAGCGTGGCGCTTGTGAAGTTTTGTACTTCGCTTCCACGTTGAGCACTGCCGTCGTAGTTTTCCCTCGACAGCTTGAAACTCAAGAACCTTTTTTTCTGTTAGAGCCGTTAATGGTGGTTATTGTTCGCATCCTTATCCTCATCATTGTTATGTCTCTCTTGGTTCTATAAGCTTACCAATAAATAGGGATCAAATTCTTATAAGAATTTTTTTGTGGATCCCATTCCATGGAGAACCCGATAAATATGAGCCTTTTATAGAATGAATCATTATAATGCTACATTGCCCTTCTATTGTATGATTTATTGTTTAGAACAACATCATAAGAAGTGGATTTTAAGTCAGCTCTACGTACATGCACAGGCAGCTGTTAAAGGGATGGTCAGGGACTGGACAGCTGCCTTTAAGAATAGAGTCAGGCCAATGAAGAAGCTTGTGGCCTTCTTAAACTTCTGTTTTTTAGCCAATATTATCGCAGTAATATTCAAGCTACGTAGCGTATTTTCCTTTAATGAACATACGGTGACTCTACAGTGTTACATACACACATTCCCTAGATAGTTCCTCAGACAAGCGAAGGTTCATAATCTCAAATGCAGACGTTCTTAGCTAAGACCCCTCTCCCACAGCATTATTCCCCACGTTCTAGACGTAGTAGACTGCATCTGGGTGTCCGCCTCCAGTAGATGTCTATTCTCGAAATTAAAGCATGGCAGAGCCCAGGGAAAGCCACACCATTATAATCAATGGCCCATCAGTGCATGTTCCTGAACCCAGTTTTACCAGGGGTTTGTACGTAATCCCCAACGGGACCACCGAACTTGGGGAAGAACACGGCGCGAAAGAACCCTAAGAGAAGTAGTTAAGGTTATAAGTAGGTCTGAGCCCTAGCGGAGAGTAGAGAATAGTCTCACTCTACTATCAATTACCTTTCACCTTAAAATTGTAAGAACACAAGAGAAGCCTGAGATCCATGTGTCCCAGATACCTTCAAGAAAGTGACCCAGCATTCCCTCAACAAGGAGGTACTACTCAGGGGAGCTGTGCTTAGTGATGTGGATAAAGCAGAAATTGCGGAAGACAGAAGTGCAACTCCACTATGTAAGATTAAAACTTTAGAGGAAGCAGGATATTAAGGTTTCTTGGAAGTGGAGGAAGAAGGTCAAGCATGTAGAGCCCAACATCAACAACCGGGCCCGGATCTCTGGGCAGGTAGCTTGTATTTGCGTCTCCATTTCATGGATACAGATAAGCGCTGTAGCGGAAAATTGAGCCCTTATTTCTATATGGGCAAGGGGGCATTATTATATTTGTACGGAGGCACAAAGGGGAACATAATTTTTTATGGAGGCTTAAGCAAAGATATAATAATTGCATGAGGCACAAAGCAAGGCATTGCAAAGGGGATATGACTTTTGCATGGCACACAAAACTGGGCAAGGTTGCCAACATGACTATTTGTTTTTTTCTGGACAGTTAAACAAAAAAACACGGACAGACAGTATATTTTATGGTCACGTTGGAAAACCGTAATAAATCATTCTGACTGTAAGTGATAAATAATGTCCATTATTGGGCAAGCGCATGAACCTACCAAAAGATCCACTGATAAGTCAGCAAAGGACTCGAACAACCATCAGGACTAACTAGAATTAAACTCAAGAAGCATATCCAAAAACTCAAATCTAAAAATCCGAACCAGAATCAAGAATGAAAGCTAAAGGTCAAACACTAACCAAAAAACCAGGGACAAATTATAATCAGTAACCAGACTGAAGTGAGAAAATCTCAAGTCAATTACAGGCAAACAGGACATGATAAAATATTGACTTAAAGGAAAAGGGCTCAACATCAGATGGGAGGGGGTCCAATTATTGGCGCCTCCACTGATCGGCTGATTGATAATGTGGGGCGCACTGAAGGTGTGCCAGCTCCGGATGTTGTGTAGTGGCTGTGAACGGTACTGTAACAGACAACACATGGGAATGGGACATTTATTTATTTTGCTCCTTTATATAGCGCCATTAATTCCACAGTGCTTTACAAATGTTATCATCACTGTCCACATTGAGGCTCACAATCGAAAGTTCCATATCAGTATGTCTTTGAAAAGTAGGAGGCAACTGTAGTCCCCAGAGGAAACTCATCCAAACACAGGAAGAACATGCAAACTCCTTGCAGTTGTTGTCCTTGGTGGGATTTGAACCCAGGACCCCAGCACTACAAGGCCACAGTGCTAACCACTGAGCCAATGTGCTTCCCCTTCAGCTGAGTGGTGGTGATGCCAAGAGTTAGATCTGAGTTAGATCTGATATTGATGACCTATCTGTGAGAATTTCCAGGTAACCCCTTTAATTAGAAGATACCATTTCTAAACCGAAAGGACTCATTGGTAAAGAAAGAATGGAAAACGGTGAACGAGGTGCGATTCATAAGTAGGACTTAGAATTTGGAATTTTCAAGAAAACTACACAGAAGCCAATACGTCCGGACGTTCTCTTCCAGCGAAACACTATAGTTTGTCTTTCTTTATCTCTTAAGTGAAACAGATGATCACGGGCTCAGCTAATCTGATCATGTTGAGATGACTATTAATTAAATCGCTAAAATCCATGTTAAATGTTCCATGTAATCTAATTTTACTTGAGAAAATGCAGAATGGCTCCGTGCGAGTTACAAATGAATCTGTTAACTGCAAAATGTCAGTTGTGACCCCCGGGAACCTGCGGAGGGATGATGTGCTGAAGGGAAATCTTGGGGTCATGTTTTCTACAATAAGTTTAATTGTTCTGGCTCAGATGCAAACGTGACTCATTTACTTGAAGTAGGAGCCTATCTCCCAGCACAGCCTGTGAATGAGGGAGGATGATGATGGGATGGATATCTCACGCAAAGAAACAACTGTCCTGCAGCTTAACTACTTCTGTCGGCTTTCATTTGTTTTGGACACAGGATTTGCTGGTCCTCCAAGGATAACAAAAACAATGTCTCCCATCCCAAGTCCTGAAGAGCCTGAAAGGAATCTATCACCAATATATTTTCAATAATTAAAACCAGATACTGATAAATATATATTTGCTTTTTTTTTACACACATTTTTTTTTATTCTGTTTTTGGTAAAAACAATTTGTAATAATTATTGTGCAAATTGTCTCTTCAGAGAGGAAGAGAACTAGAAGTCTAGTGCCACCTATAGTAAGTAGCAATCCTAAAGTCAATGTCGACCCTTTAACGAGCCTTGTCACATGACTTAGGATAAAAGACAAACCAGGATCTCAATTTGCAGACACTGTGTTTCGGGGTACTGCCCCTCGTCAGTGCAAAGTGTGAGATGATCTGGTTTGGCTGTGTGAGAGGCGTCTGACCGATATCCAAGCAGTATTGTTTCTCCTTGCGGAGATTGACGTGCTAAGCATGCCGAGATGAGGAGACTTAAAGCTGCAATGCTCCTCTGGGAAATAAGCAAATTGTCTCTTCAGAGAGGAAGAGGACTAGAGCCACCTATTAGAAGTTGCAATCCTAAAAGTCAATGTCGAGCCTTGCTACATGACTTACGATAAAAGACAAACCAGAATCTCAATTTGCAGACACTGTGTTTCGGGGTACTGCCCCTCGACACACAGCCAGGACCAGATCTCGCACTTTGCCCTGACGAGGAGCAGTACCCCGAAACACAGTGTCTGCAAATTGAGATCCTGGTTTGGCTTTTATCCTAAGTCATGTGACAAGGCTCGTTAAAAGGTCGACATTGACTTTTAGGATTGCTACTTCCAATAGGTGGCGCTAGAGTTCTAGTCCTCTTCCTCTCTGAAGAGGCAATTTGCATATTTCCCAGAGGAGCATTGTGGCTTTAAGTCTCCTCATCTCGGCTTGCTTAGCATGTCAATCTCCGCAAGGAGAAACAATACTTTGTTAATAATTATTGTAAAATTATTGTATATAGAGCTGTTATACGTCCTTGTACAGGAGGAGGAGGTGAGCTGTGACATCACCTATTGTGATTGGTGGATCCTGTGTTATCTTATCTACTGTATATAGAGGTGTTATCAGTCATTGTACAGGAGGAGGAGGTGAACTGTGATATCACCTAATGTGAATGGTGGATCCGGTGTTATCTACTGTATATAGAGGTGTTATCAGTCATTGTACAGGAGGAGGAGGTGAGCTGTGACATCACCTATTGTGATTGGTGGATCCTGTGTTATCTTATCTACTGTATATAGAGGTGTTATCAGTCATTGTACAGGAGGAGGTGAGCTGTGATATCACCTAATGTGAATGGTGGATCCTCTGTTATCAGTGTATATAGAGGTGTTATCAGTCATTGTACAGGAGGAGGTGAACTGTGATATCACCTAATGTGAATGGTGGATCCTGTGTTATCTACTGTATATAGAGGTGTTATCAGTCATTGTACAGGAGGAGGTGAACTGTGATATCACCTAATGTGAATGGTGGATCCGGTGTTATCTACTGTATATAGAGGTGTTATCAGTCATTGTACAGGAGGAAGAGGTGAGCTGTGACATCACCTATTGTGATTGGTGGATCCTGTACTATCTACTATATATAGAGGTGTTATCAGTCATTGTACAGGAGGAAGAGGTGAGCTGTGACATCACCTATTGTGAATGGTGGATCCTGTGTTATCTACTGTATATAGAGGTGTGATCAGTCATTGTACAGGAGGAGAAGGAGCTGTGACATCACCTATTGTGAATGGTGGATCATGTGTTATCTACTGTATATAGAGGTGTTATTGTGTCGACCCGCCACCACAATTGTGGATTACCAGGGCAATGGGGTACTCAGAGCCGAGCCCATGGAAGTCTATGGGGTTTGTCACAGGCAGCGGTGGCTCGGTCTGTGGCCCTGGCGGTCTGGCGTATGTTGGGGGAATATTTACAGGGGATAGATATATTTACAGTTCGTGACGCCACCTGTAGTCTCTGGTAATTTGTACCAGCGCTGCTGTAGATCTCTGAGGGGATGGTGAGGCAGCTAGATGTCGGGTCCCCTACAGGTGGGACTCTTCCCTCAGGTCGATAGTTATGATGGGGTAGTGCAGGGACGCAATCAAATAACACAGTCTCACACATCAGCGTCTTTCCATACCTTTTTTACTTGCAAGATGGTTATGCAGGTCCCAGGGAGGCTGATCCAATGGAGGATGTGTTTCAAGATAGCAGCTGGACAAGTTAGGGGCCTCCTTTACTTTCACAAAGATGAGTTCAACCAGCATGAAGCATAGTTCCCTCTTTAAACTCCAGCTTCTCTAAGCTGTACTGCCCGGTCAGTGTTGTGGTCGGAGCCGTCCTGTGATGAAACTAGGTTCTTCTCTGCTTGGCCTAGCTCAAAGTTCCTATTCCACCTGACCCCAGTTACGTACTGACACTCCAGGGGCTGCTTGCCGTTACCTAAGGTCCGGTAAGCCTCTGGGTTTTCTACCACCATGCGTGAAGCTATGGTGATGCTTCGGTCTCCAGTGACCGGTGACAACGTGCAGGACTTCTCCAATCCTATTGCACTCAGAATTCCTACCACTGTGCCTTTCGCCTTGTCCACGCTTGTAGCATAAGCACTCACACTTTCAAAGGTCATATAATCAATCCCTTCTTTTCTTTCCTTCAGAGTTTGTTGCCAGAATCTCAGTATTCCTCTAGGCAGGAGCACGTCTCTGAACCTTCACTGTCCTTGGGACAGGAGACTGAAGTATATCTGTACTAAAACTCTTCCTTCTCAATAAATGTCTTCAAGTGAGGTACAGCTCTGACCAGGCTGAGGTGATCTATATCTCGCCCTTACTGGCCTCCACTTGTTGAACTGCCGACAGAACCAGGCTGGACTGCTTCCTCCCTCAGGTCCAGGCTAGACTGTATCACGTCTGCCCTGTCCGAAGACAGGAACTGACTGCCTCAATCACTCAATGAATGCACACTGTCCACTCCTACGAGTGACTACACTACCTAAGGGTGTGTCTAGTGTATGTAGAGTGAATGGGTATAGAGCATTAAACTGCTATCTCTCCACACATTCTCCAGGGTACTGCGTGTGCCTTCACACCAGGGCTACACATTCCCCCATGGTAAATGACAGCACTCCCGGGCTGTGAAATACAAAGAGACAGAAATTTTGTTTATGCATTAAACATTAACATTAACTCGTCCCATCCGGGAGGTAAGGATTTCTTAAACGTTGCAAACAAAACATTAAATATAGAAAAGTACAAAATATTAAATATACATTCTCATATAATACACAGCAAGATTCTTGTGAAGGACCCGCACCAAACCTTCAACGTGGGTCCTGGGTGGGCTGCAGGACTTAGGAATGCAGACCTCACTCAGTGCCACACCACACGGGTTTTATTATTCAGAGGTAGTTGTGGTGGTTTTATGTAAAACCAAGATAATGCACAAGGTGCAACTATATACAAAATCAGTTCTTGGGCTGGCTCAGTCCTCAGCCTCAAAGTCCATTGTAAAACACGATAAGAAAAAGACACAGATATAAATACATTTCTAATATGCATTAAATTTTCAACTTTTTTACTTTGGTACCCAGCCGGGCATTCTACTAAATATAGAAAACATAGAAATTATCTCTAGCAATAAAGTGCAAAATTGGCAAACATTCTCAAACTTTTTACAACATTACATATGGTAGACCCCTGTCTGGATCTTACCGGTTTTTTACTGTTTAATTATTTCAACTACATTTTCCACCCCGGGGGCTGGAACAATGCGATGGTCCCTAGATCCCATGACTAACAAGTCGTGACCTGCTATCAGAGTCTGGGTCGCCACAGTTCTCGTACGAACCTCTAGGGGCGCAACGGGTGCTTTCTCTTTATGAGACGCTGTCTGCGTTACAGTAATATCCACTTTCTCTCGCGATGCAGAAATAGTCGCTGTGCGCGTCGTCGTGTAGACCGCTGATTGCGATGCTGACTGAGTCGCAGGTTGCGATGTAGTAGAAGATAATGAAGAATATACAGGCGGTGCTTCCATTTGCGAGGAGCCTACAGGGGGCGATGCTGGGGCACGGCCTGGTGCTGTTTGAGCTGGAGACGGGACGCTGCGGTAGTGGTGACGTTACCTGCGTCGGGGACGGGGTCACGGACGATTGTGACATTAAGGGCATACCATCCCTTCATACCCCAGTGTCGTGTATAGTGACAATGTCTCCATTAATTAGGTCCCTCCCGGGATGGCCTTGCGGTAGGTGGGATTCTACATCACGTCTGCTGACAAAGACCCCTGGGTAGAGGCCCGGTTCTCTGATGAAGCCCCAGCCCTTCCGGAGCTGGAACTCTGTCACACACCCCTGCCGCCGCGGTTCCCTCAGAGTACCTTTTTCTCGACGACACTTTCCTTGTCCGCGATCAGCTCTGCATGCTGCCGCTGTCGGTTGCGCTGAGCTTCCCGCTCTTCCTCCTGCTGGCGTTGCTGCTTCTCCTCGCGACGCTGCCACTCACGTTCCCACTGGGCGGTGTAGGCGACGTCATCCAGGCGCGCCATCTCGTCCCAGTCCACGTCTGGTAATGACGGACAGGACCCCTCCGGTGTCCCTGCCGGGGATCGATCATCTGCTGCGGCCTCCTGGCCGGGCGGGCGTTCCGGAACTGGCGGTACCTCCTCAACCTCCTTCGCCTCCACCGCTTCACCGGTGGGATCAGGATCGGTACTTTCGGGGGCAGCCTCCGGTTGCTCCTTTGCCTTGGGCAGCAGAATTTTGGTAACTCAATCGTGGGGGTCGTCGAGAGGGGAGGACACCGTGTTCCACAGTCGCCACTGCATCAGGTTACGTCGGCGTCTCTCAATCTCCTCAAATCCAGGTTGGTGCTGACCATCTTTTCAGTCGTGCATTTTCTCTTTAATTTCCAGCAATGCTTGCTGCAGGTGCAGGACCACGGATGATTCCGGTGCTGGTGGCAGCTTGGCTGGGGCACGGGGCCTGCCTTCCTCCGCTTCCCTGCTCGGCTGCACACGTCCTGCTTCCATGATGTTCCAGAGCGTTCTTCATCTTCCTCCAGAGACGTCCGGTCTCTTCCGTGGAGGCGGGGTTTGCGTCTCCTCCTCTTTGCAGGAAAGGTGAAGAGGAGGCGGACCTCCTTTGCTGTAGGGCAGGATCGCATATTGTAATAGCACTTTGAGAGGGCAGGCATTTTCTTCGCGCCACAGGGGGGTACACGCCCACGAAGGTACGCCCACCTTCTTCTCCAGCGCCTGAGGGCGGAATATGGCGACAAAGATGGCGATTTTTGGCGCCAAAAGTGCAAACAGTCCTTTTTCACAAAAACAACTCCATAGGCACACAGGGCTCGCAATTTTGCGAGTTTCGCATCCTGTTCGTGACGCCAATTTTGTCTCGACCACGCACCACAATTGTGGTTTCCAGGGCAATGGGGTACTCAGAGCCGAGCCCTGAAGTCTATGGGATTGTCACAGGTAGCGGTGGCTCGGTCTGTGGCCCTGGCGGTCAGGCGTATGTTGGGGGGTATATTTACAGGGAGATATATATACAGTTCGTGACGCCACCTGTAGTCTTCTGGTAATTTGTACCAGCGCTGCTGTTGAGCTCTGAGGGGATGGTGAGGCAGCTAGATGTCGGGTCCCCTACAGGTGGGACTCTTCCCTCAGGTCGATAGTTATGGTGGGGTAGTGCAGGGATGCAATCAAATAACACAGTCTCACACATCAGCGTCTTTCCATACCTTTTTACTTGCAAGATGGTAAGGCAGGTCCCAGGGAGGCTGATCCAATGGAGAATGTGTTTCAGATAGCAGCTGGACAAGTTAGGGGCCTCCTTTACTTTCACAAAGATGAGTTCAACCAGCATGAAGCATAGTTCCCTCTTTAAACTCCAGCTTCTCTAAGCTGTACTGCCCGGTCAGTGTTGTGGTCGGAGCCGTCCTGTGATGAAACTAGGTTCTTCTCTGCTTGGCCTAGCTCAAAGTTCCTATTCCACCTGACCCCAGTTACGTACTGACACTCCAGGGGCTGCTTGCCGGTACCTAAGGTCCGGTAAGCCTCTGGTTTTCTACCACCATGCGTGAAGCTATGGTGATGCTTCGGTCTCCAGTGACCGGTGACAACGTGCAGGACTTCTCCAATCCTATTGCACTCAGAATTCCTACCACTGTGCCTTTCGCCTTGTCCACGCTTGTAGCATAAGCACTCACACTTTCAAAGGTCATATAATCAATCCCTTCTTTTCTTCCTTCAGAGTTGTTGCCAGAATCTCAGTATTCTCTAGGCAGGAGCACGTCTCTGAACCTTCACTGTCCTTGGGACAGGAGACTGAAGTATCTGTACTAAAACTCTTCCTTCTCAATAAATGTCTTCAAGTGAGGTACAGCTCTGACCAGGCTGAGGTGATCTATATCTCGCCCTTACTGGCCTCCACTTGTTGAACTGCCGACAGAACAGGCTGACTGCTTCCTCCTCAGGTCCAGGCTAGACTGTATCACGTCTGCCCTGTCGAAGACAGGAAACTGACTGCCTCAATCACTCAATGAATGCACACTGTCCACTCCCTACGAGTGACTACACTACCCTAAGGGTGTGTCTAGTGTATGTAGAGTGAATGGGTTATGAGCATTAAACTGCTATCTCTCCACACATTCTCCAGGGTACTGCGTGTGCCTTCACACCAGGGCTACACATTATCAGTCATTGTACAGGAGGAGGAGGTGAGCTGTGACATCACCTATTGTGGATGGTGGATCCTGTGTTATCTACTGTATATAGAGGTGTTATCAGACATTGTACAGGAGGAGGAGGTGAGCTGTGACATCATCTATTGTGAATGGTGGATCATGTGTTATCTACTGTATATAGAGGTGTTATCAGTCATTGTACAGGAGGAGGAGGTGAGCTGTGATATCACCTAATGTGAATGGTGGATCCTGTGTTATCTACTGTATATAGAGGTGTTATCAGTCATTGTACAGGAGAGGAGGAGGGGTGAGCTGTGACATCACCTATTGTGGATGGTGGATCCTGTGTTATCTACTGTATATAGGGGTGTATCAGTCATTGTACAGGAGGAGGAGGTGAGCTGTGACATCACCTGTTGTGAATGGTGGATCCTGTGTTATCTACTGTATATAGAGGTGTTATCAGTCATTGTACAGGAGGAGGAGGTGAGCTGTGATATCACCTATTGTGGATGGTGGATCCTGTGTTATTTACTGTATATAGAGCGGTTATCAGTCATTGTACAGGAGGAGGAGGTGAGCTGTGACATCACCTATTGTGAATGGTGGATCCTGTTATCTACTATATATAGAGGTGTTTCAGTTATTGTAAAGGAGGTGAGCTGTGACATCACCTATTGTGAATGGTGGATCCTGTGTTATCTACTGTATATAGAGGTGTTATCAGTTATTGTACAGGAGGAGGAGGTGAGCTGTGATATCACCAATTGTGGATGGTGGATCCTGTGTTATCTACTGTATATAGAGGTGTTATCAGTCATTGTACAGGAGGAGGAGGTGAGCTGTGATATCATCTACTGTGAATGGTGGATCCTGTGTTATTTACTGTATATAGAGCGGTTATCAGTCATTGTACAGGAGGAGGTGAGCTGTGACATCACCTATTGTGAATGTTGGATCCTGTGTTATCTACTGTATATAGAGGTGTTATCAGTCATTGTACAGGAGGAGGAGGTGGGATGTGATATCACCTATTGTAAATGGTGGATCCTGTGTTATCTACTGTATATAGAGGTGTTATCAGTCATTGTACAGTAGGGAGGAGGTGAGCTGTAATATCACCTATTGTGAATGGTGGATCCTGTGTTATCTACTGCATATAGAGGTGTTATCAGTCATTGTACAGGAGGAGGAGGTGAGCTGTGACATCACCTATTGTGATTGGTGGATCCTGTGTTATCTACTGTATATAGAGGTGTTATCAGTCATTGTACAGGAGGAGGAGGTGAGCTGTGACATCACCTATTGTGAATAGTGGATCCTGTGTTATCTACTGTATATAGAGGTGTTATCAGTCATTGTACAGGAGGAGGAGGAGTGAGCTGTGACATCACCTATTGTGAATGGTGGATCCTGTGTTATCTACTGTATATAGAGGTGTTATCAGTCATTGTACAGGAGGAGGTGAGTTGTGACATCACCTATTGTGAATGGTGGATCCTGTGTATCTACTGTATATAGAGGTGTTATCAGTCATTGTACAGGAGGAGGAGGAGGTGAGCTGTGACATCACCTATTGTGATTGGTGGATCCTGTGTTATCTACTGTATATTGAGGTGTTATCAGTCATTGTACAGGAGGAGGAGGTGAGCTGTGACATCACCTATTGTGAATGGTGGATCCTGTGTTATCTACTGTATATGAGGTGTTATCAGTCATTGTACAGGAGGAGGAGGTGAGCTGTGACATCACCTATTGTGAATGGTGGATCTTGTGTAATCTACTGTATATAGAGGTGTTATCAGTCATTGTACAGGAGGAGGAGGTGAGCTGTGACATCACCTATTGTGAATGGTGGATCCTGTGTTATCTACTGTATATAGAGGTGTTATCAGTCATTGTACAGGAGGAGGAGGTGAGCTGTGACATCACCTATTGTGAATGGTGGATCTGTGTAATCCACTGTATATAGAGGTGTTATCAGTCATTGTACAGGAGGAGGTGAGTTGTGACATCACCTATTGTGAATGGTGGATCCTGTGTTATCTACTGTATATAGAGGTGTTATCAGTCATTGTACAGGAGGAGGAGGAGGTGAGCTGTGACATCACCTATTGTGATTGGTGGATCCTGTGTTATCTACTGTATATTGAGGTGTTATCAGTCATTGTACAGGAGGAGGAGGTGAGCTGTGACATCACCTATTGTGAATGGTGGATCCTGTGTTATCTACTGTATATAAGGTGTTATCAGTCATTGTACAGTAGGAGGAGGTGAGCTGTAATATCACCTATTGTGAATGGTGGATCCTGTGTTATCTACTGCATATAGAGGTGTTATCAGTCATTGTACAGGAGGAGGAGAGGTGAGCTGTGACATCACCTATTGTGATTGGTGGATCCTGTGTTATCTACTGTATATAGAGGTGTTATCAGTCATTGTACAGGAGGAGGAGGAGGTGAGCTGTGACATCACCTATTGTGGATGGTGGATCCTGTGTTATCTACTGTATATAGAGGTGTTATCAGACATTGTACAGGAGGAGGTGAGTTGTGACATCACCTATTGTGAATGGTGGATCCTGTGTTATCTACTGTATATAGAGGTGTTATCAGTCATTGTACAGGAGGAGGAGGAGGTGAGCTGTGACATCACCTATTGTGATTGGTGGATCCTGTGTTATCTACTGTATATTGAGGTGTTATCAGTCATTGTACAGGAGGAGGAGGTGAGCTGTGACATCACCTATTGTGAATGGTGGATCCTGTGTTATCTACTGTATATAGAGGTGTTATCAATCATTGTACAGGAGCAGGAGTGAGCTGTGACATCACCTATTCTGAATGGTGGATCTTGTGTAATCTACTGTATATAGAGGTGTTATCAGTCATTGTACAGGAGGAGGGGTGAGCTGTGACATCACCTATTGTGAATGGTGGATCCTGTGTTATCTACTGTATATAGAGGTGTTATCAGTCATTGTACAGGAGGAGGAGGAGGTGAGCTGTAACATCACCTATTGTGATGGTGGATCCTGTGTTATCTACTGTATATAGAGGTGTTATCATCATTGTACAGGAGGAGGAGGTGAGCTGTGACATCACCTATTGTGAATGGTGGATCTTGTGTATCTACTGTATATAGAGGTGTTATCAGTCATTGTACAGGAGGAGGAGGTGAGCTGTGACATCACCTATTGTGAATGGTGGATCTTGTGTAATCTACTGTATATAGAGGTGTTATCAGTCATTGTACAGGAGGAGGGGTGAGCTGTGACATCACCTATTGTGAATGGTGGATCCTGTGTTATCTACTGTATATAGAGGTGTTATCAGTCATTGTACAGGAGGAGGAGGAGGTGAGCTGTAACATCACCTATTGTGAATGGTGGATCCTGTGTTATCTACTGTTATAGAGGTGTTATCAATCATTGTACAGGAGGAGGAGGTGAGCTGTGACATCACCTATTGTGAATGGTGGATCTTGTGTATCTACTGTATATAGAGGTGTTATCAGTCATTGTACAGGAGAGGAGGTGAGCTGTGACATCACTATTGTGAATGGTGGATCCTGTGTTATCTACTGTATATAGAGGTGTTATCAGTCATTGTACAGGAGGAGGTGGTGAGCTGTGACATCACCTATTGTGAATGGTGGATCCTGTGTTATCTACTGTATATAGAGGTGTTATCAGTCATTGTACAGGAGGAGGAGGTGAGCTGTGACATCACCTATTGTGGATGGTGGATCCTGTGTTATCTACAGTATATAGAGGTGTTATCAGTCATTATGGAGGTGGAGGTGAGCTGTGACATCATTCAGTGTAATGGTGGATCCTGTGTTCTCTACTGTATATAGATAATGCTCATCTCTTTAACCATATCAGAACAGTCTTGCAAAAAGAGTGGTAGTTGGTAAATCCATGCCCCAAAATTAGCATTTATAGAGGTTTAGTGCATTGCTGAGGGTAGAGCTAAACATTCAACATTTTTTCTTCCTCACTGCTGAGCTGTCACACACATAATCTTTAGTCTGTGTTTACATGTTGCGGCCACACTACCTTTTTTATGCAAATGCTATAGAACCACACCATTTGTTGAAAATGCGTCAAAAGAACGCAACACAACCTCAATTTATGAATGCAGCTTTACAGTTTATTCACTGTTTTATTGCTTTTTCTCAATATTTATTGCTAAGATGTGAGTTGCGACGTCCTCTCACTATCCAGATTCACCAAAAATGGCTGCTGCATTCCCTGCCTCGGCTTTTATACAGCTTCCTAAATGGCAGTGCTATACCATGTGATGTGAAAGCTCGCAAGTTATTATGGGAAAGCCCGCCTAGCTACATCTGAGGTTATCTGAGTCTCCTGTGTCTGCTGCAATTTTCAGACACTTTTGGCGATTGCTGCAAAAGCGATTTGCTAAATGTTCCAATTTGCGGCAAATTCACAAAGAATCAACATGGCTTCGATTTGCGTCCAATTTATTTGCTTGTCTTCAGTATCCACCATGATCTTCATTATCACTGTGATTTCCCATTTTCCAACTAAACCTGCTTCCTGGTGGAATATTATTTCAGGGCTATATGATAATATTACGGTATTTGCACAGGTTTGTACAATTCCTTCGAATAATAAAGGAATCAATGATCTATTGAAAGAAATAGCTTCTCGCAAGAAGTAAGAGGTATATACAAGAAGATCCTACAGGGTTTAACTCCATGTCATATAACAATGTGTGTTTACTTCTGTGGCACATGGCCAACATCCCGCATGAGACACAACAGTCCTATTAATCTCTTTCGAACGGTGGCTTGGTGGATTTGTTAGTTTAAGACTTGTTAAATATCCAAGGATGATATCCCTATGTAAATTCAGCCCTACCAAAATACTGATTGAATAACACGAAGCCCGGCGTCCAAGTAGATTGAAGCTCACACTTCCAGTGCGGTTCTGGTCTTCGAAGACCTTTTTTTTTTTGGAATCCCAAAACTGCTTCCTATCCTACTGAAATATGGCAAACAGAAGACCAGGGATGGAACTTTCCAACTATGAAAAGCTGCCTTTATTTTGTTTTGCAAGCTTTCACTTCTCTCGAGAGGGACAATGATGGATGAAGGGAACGGAAGATTGCAAATGTTTGTTTCATTTTTTAGCATAAGACATCATATAGAAAATGAGAAGACAGCCCCGGTCCTGATCGGTTGATTATTTTTCATATTCGTTCATTCTTCGCTCTGAGATATGAGTTAATCCTACACATGTTTTCCGCTCGGCACTAAAGGGAATAGCAAAGTGAAGCAATGTTTCGTAACCTCGTCTTCAAGGACAGCGTCTGTCCTATGTCATAGAGGTCATCACGAAATCACAGTTAATATGTTATTAGGAGCAAATACCCCCTGGGGACTTTTTCTGACGAGTGGCCATGCACATTTTACTTACGTGGGTCAATGAGTTCAGCAGGCTTGGCTAATTTTTAAATGTTTGTCCCACATTTGGCATATGTCAAAGGAAAAAAGGATTGGGAATGTTGTAATTCAAAATGTCCGATCTCTTGTTACCAAGGAAGATAAACCGCCAACCTCGATTTGCAAGACCTTGTCTTTCGGCCTTGTTAGTAATCTGTGGTTGCTAAAAGGGAGCCCTGAGAACCACCTCCTACCACCTGGCATCCGCGGCAGTTCTTTTGGTAAGTCTGGTGCAACATCATCATTATGGAGGGATGTGACGTCACATCAGGCTGGTTAACCAAAAAAGAGACGAGGATGTGTGGAAGTAGGAGGCTGTTCTCTGGGTACCCGTCTAGTGACTACAGATTACTGACCTGGCCAATGGAATGTAAATCAATTTGCTCCAACTTTAATTATTATGTTAGCTTATTCATGACATGAAGAACCTAAAATAAACACAAATTGAGCAAGTACCCTGCAGTAAATACAGTGGGTAAAATAAGTATTTGATACACTGCCGATTTTGCAAGTTTTCCCACTTACAAAGAATGGAGAGGTCTGTATTTTTTATCGTCGGTACACTATACCTGTGAGAGACAGAATCTAAAAATAAAATCCAGAAAATCACATTGTAGGATTTTTACATAATTCAATTGCATTTTATTGCATGAAATAAGTATTTCATCACTGACCACCCAGTAAGAATACTGGCCCTCACTGACCTGTTAGTTTTTCTATAAGAAGCCCTCTGACTCTTCACTCATTACCTGCATTAGTTGCACCTGTTTGAACTCATTTGAATTAATTGCACCTGTTTGAACTGTATAAAAGACACTGGTCCACACACACTCAATCAATCACACTCTAACCTCTTCATCATGGCCGAGACCAAAGAGCTGTCTAAGGACACCAGGGGTAAAATTGTAGACCTGCACAAGTCTGGGATGGGCTACGGGACAAAATTCAAGAAGCTTGGTGAGAAGGCAACAACTGTTGGCACAATTATTAGGAAATTAAAGAAAAACAAGATGACTGTCAACTTTAATAGGTATGGGGCTCCAAGCAAGATCTCGTCTAGTGGGGTAAGGATGATTCTGAGAAAGGTCAGGAACTACATGGCAGGACCTGCTCAATGACCTGAAGAGAGCTGGGACCACAGTCTCAAACATTACTGTTAGTAACTCACTACACCGTCATGGATCCAAATCCTGCAGGGCACGCAAGGTCCCCCTGCTCACTCCACCACATGTTCAGGCCATTTGAAGTTCGCCAATGACCATCTGGATGATCCAGAGGAGGCATGGGAGAAGGTCATGTGGTCAGATGAGACAAAAATAGATCTTTTTGGCATCAGCTTCACTCACCGTGTTTGGAGGAACAAGAAGGATGAGTGCAACCCCAAGAACACCATCCCAACCATGAAGCATAGTGGGGAAAACATCATTCTTTGGGGTGCTTTTCTGCAAAGGGGACAGGACGACTCCACCATATTGAAGGCAGGATGGATGGGGCCATGTATCGCAAGATTTTGGCCAACAACCTCCATCCCTCACTCAATAAGAGCATTGAAAATGGATCTTGGCTGGGTCTTCCAGCATGAAAATGACCCGAAACACACAGCCAGGGCAACTAAGGAGTGGCTCCGTAAGAAGCATTTTAAGTTCCTGGAGTGGCCTAGCCAGTCTCCAGACCTGAACACAATAGAAAATCTTTGGAGGGAGATGAAACTCAACGTAGCCCAGTGACAGCCCCAAAACCTGAAACATCTGTAGAAAATGTGTATGGAGGAGTGGGCAAAATCCCTGCTGCAGTGTGCGCAAACTTGGTCAAGAACTACAGGAAACGTCTGACCTCTGTAATTAAGAACAAAGGTTTCTGGACCAAATATCAAGTTCTATTTTTCTATTGTATCAAATACTTATTTCATGCAATAAAATGCAAATTAATTATGTAAAAATCATTCAATGTGATTTTCTGGATTTTTTTAAAGATTCTGTCTCTCCAGGTGAAGTGTATCTATGATAAAAATTACAGACCTCTCCATTCTTTGTAGGTGGGGAAACTTGCAAAATCGGCAATGACTCAAATACTTACTTTCTCCACTGTAAATAGCAATAGTGCATGAAAATAATAGAGTTTATGTAGTCAACATTGTTTTGATAAAAAAAAGTAACATCAATTCCC
The DNA here is from genome assembly GCA_033576555.1 of Oophaga sylvatica. Taxonomy (NCBI): domain Eukaryota; kingdom Metazoa; phylum Chordata; class Amphibia; order Anura; family Dendrobatidae; genus Oophaga; species Oophaga sylvatica. Next base: position 532,245,667 of record JARQOD010000005.1, on the reverse strand, counting down.
ACCACAACAAGGTGTACCCCAATCGGGACTGTATTAAACTCTGCCTTATCAGCTTTTCATATGAGATCGCTGTCTCTCCAGTCACTGCTGTGCAAGTTTGAATATGTCATGTCAGTCCTAGGCAGGGGTGGAACTACCGTGGAAGCAGGGGAAGCAGCTGCCACAGGGCCCGGGCTAGAAGGGGGCCCGTCCCTGCTGCATCTGCTTCACCTACCACCAGTAGCGTAGCTACCAGGGGGGCAGAGGTGCGGTCGCCCCGGGCCCCTTGCTCTGAGGGGGCCCACCCAGAGCTACTGCCACTGATAACTATGTCGGAGGGCGCAGCACGCTGAAGCGCCACTGTAGTGAAGGGAGACAATCTCCCTGGCTGCACTGCTGCTGTCTGTTCCATAGACAGGAGGATACGCCCCCGGGACTCTAGATGCCGGCCTGTACCTTAGCTGCCTCCTCTCCTGCAGACAGCAGACACGCCCACATTCCACCCTGTGTCTGCAGGAGAGACGTCACCACGCCGCACCAGCTTCTTGTACCCGCTGGAGAGGAGCAAGACAAGATGGTGCTGTAAGACCTCAGGCTGCTGCGTGCATGGGGGCCCCGGAGGTGTCTGCAGTCAGGAGGGGGCAGGATGCTGCTACCCTCCTTACAAGTCCTGGATTGTTTATTTTCTTATATTTGCAGTCTTCTATCTGAGGCACACTAGAGTTATGGTGGCTACTTGAACTTTTAAACAGATCAGAAGGTGTTTCCATCAATTCAGATCAGCTGCCATAAATCTTAAGGTACTGCCACACTAAACAATCCCGCTAGCGATCACGATAACGACGCATACTAATGCGATCGCTAGCGGGATTGTTTCTATATCGCTAAGTGCGGCCACATTTAGCGATATAGTTAACGGCGCTATCGCCGTTAGCGATCTTCTTAACGACTTTAGCGGTACAAAAGTACCGCTAAATCGCTAAGAAAAGGTGCCACACTAGCGATATATACTTACCCAGCGGGAGCGCCGACGATAAAATAGGGTCCGGAGCGATTCCAGCGACGAGCGAGATCACAGCAGGAAGCTCGTCGCTGGAAGATGCCGCACTGAACAACATCGCTAACGGGATCGCTAAATAGTGACGTTTTTTAGCGATCCCGTTAGCGATATTGTTCAGTGTGGCATACCCTTTATTGTGCCTCAGATACAGCTACTGATAGATATACACACTGCCCTGATGGAAGTCACCCCAGCTGCAGGACAGCACAGATAAGAATATGTCTTTCCCTCCTTTCATACGTACGTAAAAATATATAGTACCAAAAAAATGAAGGCAGTGCACTATTGAGAAAATTATAAAATAGTGTTTTAATAGCCCATTGGGGCTCAGCCACATTTCGGTTCTACTGAGAACCTTTTTCCAGGAGAACCAAAACTTTTTTCATCACACACACACACAGATCTGAGTGCCCCTCCAGACCTGAGTGCCCCCCCAGATCTGAGTGCCCACCCCCAGACCTGAGTGCCCCCCAGATTTGAGTGCCCCCCAGACCCGAGTGCCCCTTCACCTCCTGCAAAGAAGCATAGACTGCTGAGCCCATCCAGCCCCCTCTCAAGATTCCCTGCATTTACTCTCTGTCGGGGCAGATGGGGCTCAGAAGCTTTAGGCCATGTTCACACGTTGCACAAATGCTCCGAAATTTTGCGGAGCATTTCCACAACTCCCCGCCGCGGGTAAAACACATACGTAATTAGTATGCGTTTTCCCGCAAAACACAAGCATTTTGCAAGCGTTTTTAGCTTGCAGAATGCTCGCGCTTTTCCAAGCGATTTGAAGCATCGCTTGGAAAAGTGATTGACAGGTTTGGTCTCACTAGTCACGCATAGTGCTTGACAAGTGTGACCAACTGTTTACTAATGAGGAATGTAAAAAATAATTAAAAAAATAAAAATATTGATATACTCACCCTCTGTCGGCCTAGGGCCCCAGGAAACTGCAGGCCCCATCAGGGGTCTAGGGCCCCAGGAAACTGCAGGCCCCATCAGGGGCCTAGGGCCCCAGGAAACTGCAGGCCCCAAAAAACAGCAGGCCCCTAATGGGGCCCTGAAAACAGCAGGCCTCATTACAGTGCTGCAGATGGCGACCAAAATGGTCGCCAAAGCGGCTAAAAATTTGCAAATGGCGACTGGATTATTCAATCCATTCGCCGTTTGCGATTAGTGATTTTTAAAAAAAATATATATATTTTTAAAATGGCGGCCGGAGGCGGGGGGGGCCCCATTGTGAAGTTTGCTGTGGGGCCCTGCCGTTCCTAGTTACGCCCCTGGTCCTAGGGATGGGCGAACCCAAACCTTAAAGTTCGGGGTTCCCACCAGACACCTGGTGTCTGGTACCGAACTCTAAACACTGACTTTTTTCGGGAAGTCCGGCTTACTGTTTGGATTCAGTGCCAAATAACATTTGTTGAAAGGCTGAAGCACAGCCAATCAACAAGATTTTAGGCTGTGGGCAGTTTTGGAGTCATCACACCCATGCCAAGTATTGGGATGGTTGTGATTGGCCGGTGCAACACGTGATCTGGCCTGTATAACCATTCTGCTCTGATTAGTGTAGGGACAGGACACAGCTCAAGTGAGGGACAGTGTTAGGTTATGTGTGTGTACTCTGCACCCGTCTCTCTGGGAGTGTTCTGACAAATAGCCTCTTTTTTATTTTAATTTGGGAAGGCCCCAAAACATTGGGAATGGCAAATAGAACAAACAATCTTCGGTTTTGTGTAGCAATGGCTGGGTGCAGCTGTCATACTTCTATATTCAGCCAACAAGTCTTGTTCAATCAACAACTTGTTAATTTTAATAAACTTGAGCTTGCCCAAATTGGCTGTGGGCAGGCAGATTCGCCTGTCTGTGATCACACCTCCTGCAGTGCTAAACACATGTTCTGACAGTACACTTGCAGCAGGACAGTCCAGCCCCTCCAAGGCATAAGGGCAAGCTCAGGCCATGTGCCCAATTTATTGACCCAGAAGTTTAATAGCACAGACCCATCATTCAGTACATGGAGACTTGTGGCCACATACTCTTCCACCCTGCTAATATTGACCGTACCAGATGGTGGTGTCGGATGGTGTGGCGTGCTGAAGAAGGTTTTCCACATTTTGGCTATGCTAACCTTCCCTTCCGAAGTGGTGCCCGTGCCCCATCTGCATTGTTGACTTTCTCCCCTCCTATGCCTTGTTCTTCCACTGATGGCTCACCTGTAAAAGTAGTGGCTGCAGGGAACCACGTACTGTGGTTCCCGTGATCCTAACATATTGTTACCCCTTTATAAATCACTTGTGAGAGGGAGGAAGAGGCCGAGACTGCAGCAGAAGAGGGAGCAGGAGGAGGCTCAGATCTTTCCTGGTTTTTAAGGTGTGTACGCAGCTTGTGCTTTTCATTCAGATGCCTCATCATTCAGGTGGTGCTCAGGTTAAGAACACTTATGCCCCACTTCAGTCTCTGATGGCACAGCATGCAAACCACCCATGTCTTGTCAGGGAGTTCCAATGAAATGGCTTTGATGTGCTCAGTTTGTCGATGCGGTGGTTAGTAGCAGATGACGTACTAGCTAGGAGCCGGCCGCTGTGGTTTTGCACCCTGATCCCTCTTTTGCTGTGGCAGCGTGACCGCCGCCTCTTCCTCCAAACTGCCCAAGTCACTCAGATGGCCGTAGCTCCATGTGGGGTCTAGGACCTCATCATCCCCCATCGCATCATCACTCCTCTCCAGTCTGTCCATAACTCTGCTTCCCGACTAATTCACCTCTCTCCTTGCTACTCCTCTACTTCTCCCCTGTACAAATCACTTCATTGGCTCCCAATTCCACAATGTATCCACTTCATGCTACTAACCTACTGATCTTCAAAGCCGTCCATAATCTGTCTCACCCATATAACTCTGAACTAATCTCCCAATATCTCCCACCACGTAAATTCTTGTCCTCCCAAGACCTCTTTCTCTGCACCACAATCGTACATTCCTCATCCAATCACCTGCAAGACTTCTCTCGAGTATTCCCTATCTTCTGGAATTCTGTGCCCCAACACGTCCGATTATCCGCTAAATTCGGAACTTTCAAGTGGAAATTGAAAACTCATCTCTTCAGAAAAGCTTACAGCCTGCAATGACTCCGCTGCCACCTCACCACTACCAGAGCTTCCGCCTCACCAGCAGCGGAGTTGAATCCCCCAACCTATTGTCTCATTCCCATGTAGAATGTAAAGCCGCAAGGGTAGGGTCTTCTCTCCTCTGTATCTGTCTGACACTATTAGTTTGTTATTTGTAACATCTATTTGTGTTTTGTACGAAGACGAAGATTTACGTCTGATGAAGAGGTGAAGACTGAGGTGCATTCGTGGCTGGCGGCTCAACCTAAAATAATTTTAAATATTGGAATGCAAAAGCTTGTTTGCAGCTGGACCAGCGGGAAGATTTTGTCGAAAAATGATGTACTTTTCGGAAAGTTGATTAAAATAATTTCTACATCCAGAGTGTGTAATTTTTTTGACTCTCCCTCGTACATAGAGCTGTATATTTTGCAAGTGAGTCAACACGTGTGTTCGTGCAGAGGGAAATCTTTCACTTGGCAGCAGAAAATAAAAGACATGAGTTTCATCTTGTTCGTAGCCAAAACTCCAGAAACTCATCCCATTTCCAACAACAACTCACAATTCGCGTCTTCCTAGACATTCTATACCGATCACGCTGGGAACGATGATATAAGGACTGACTGTGCTACCGATACCTCAGAGGAGATATTTTTCTTGCACTTGTTGATTTTTCTATTACAACAATGTTTGAACAATCTCTAAAAATAAGCCCTGGGAAATCTGTAGATTGGGAACCAACCATCAGCACTGTCAATATGTTAAAGAAAAATAGAATTATCCTTATAAAGAGCATAAATTGTGAATTTCTAGAATTTGTTGAATTATGATATCTTTTAAAGAGATTTAAGCACTTGGGGAGAGAATAGTCCAGCTGCTAACCTCCAAATTAATTGCAAAAATCACAGTGTACAAGCACAGAAACTTAGATTATATTATTACACCTATCAGAAGGGGAAGATGCTTCCAAATTGTGAACAGGATGTTATAAAGAAGCAGATGCAAGTTAAGGCACAGGGGAGGCCGCAGACGAGCTTGTGCAGTTGCACACATGTCACAGGCAGTGTGAAAACATTAGCCAAACTTGGGGAAAGGAAGAATTAAATTAGATATGTAACATTTCAGCCTGCACCAAAAACTACTCAAACTCATGACAAGAGGAACAAGAGGTAGGTGTTTGTAGGATGCCAGGATAGGGCGCTATTCACAACTGTGGATGCAGTTGGAAATAGTCAATGAGCTGGTGGTCAGACACACCCTTAACAGCTTATCTCAGTGTCTGTAATTCCGGGTGGACAGCTAGCTCCATCTGCCTTAGATTACAGGACAGTACCTGGTCTAAGGTATGTGTATTCCAATATTTGGGAGAAAAAAGATTGGGCATATTGAATTCTGACTGGGCTGCAAGAAAGAAAGAGATGGAAAAGCACCGCCAGTACTGCTGAAATCCTATGCTGTCGGTATTACACCATGCTGCAGACTTCGCCTCATGACCACGGGTGCTGATCCGAGGAAACACAGTGTAATAAATCCACCAAAGTAAAACAGATAGCACTCACCGGTCTTTTGAAGAAATTCCACTCTTTATTTGCAATAAAAAAGCATGTTGGCCGGGGAGTGAGGACGGGAGTGGGCAGAAACTTGATGGCCGTTTCGCGCCTACTAGCGCTTCCACGGGTCAATTACAGTAATTGACCCGTGGAAGCACTAGTAGGCGCGAAACGGCCATCGTCAAGTTTCTGCTCACTCCCCCGGCCAACATGCTTTTTTATTGCAAATAAAGAATAGAATTTCTTCAAAAGACCGGTAAGTGCTATCTGTTTTTCTTTGGTGGAGATATTGAATTCTGAACATGCGTAATCCTTTTTTTTCAGAGAGACAAGCAGAAAAAGGCATCAGACAGCAACAGGGTCGGACTGGCCCCGCTGGCAGCTGAGGATTCCTTAGTGGGCTCTGGGTCCATAGAGGGCCCCTGAGCAGGACATAGATGAGGCCCACAAGAAACTGCGCTGGCCTCAACTAAATGTGTATCCTCGATTTATCCATTTTTCTAAAGCACTGCCAAATTCATTGCCATGTGTTGGCCACTGACAGCAAACTAGTAGTTTATTAATGAAGTGACCCCCTAAATTTGAATCCTATACTGCATATTGTATCCAAGAAAGTGGGAAATATTGCAGCAATGTTCAGATTGGGGTATTTAGGAGAAGAGTACGGCCATCTTTAGCCACAGGTTGTCAATCCTTTGTCACACCTAACACATTCCTATGATGTTGCATATTTGTCCATATGCAGAACCCTACACACATCCGGCAGTCATGGAGCAGAAATCATACAAAACATAATCTTTTCAGTTGCTTATTTCATAAAACTGAGAATTCATAGAAAACAGATGTGCCTTTTAAGAAAGCGGCATGGAGGACATGATTGATAGTGTTCAGGTCAATAGTTGAAAGAATAAAGGGAGCATCTTGCATGCAGCCAGTAAAATTGGAAACTTCCACACCAAACGTGCTAACTTTATTCTTACTGTATCTGCTTTATTTCTTGGTGTACATATATCTGCCTTTGCCTATTTCCACTTAGGCAGTGATTTACCAACCAATTTTTATACACTACATTAGGACATGCTGAGTTAATAGAGGGGTCTCTTATTCAGAACCTCCATGATTCATCTGGAGAAGGAGCATCAACAAAGAACATTTCTGCTCCTTTTCTGACCAGTCGTGATCTTGTCTTCAATGGACAACCAATGGACTTCAATGAGCACCATGAATAACAGTCATGAAATGGAATATGGCTTCTCCTAGCCATAATCTGGAGATAAGAATGGGCGTAGACACAAATTAATGTTTTGGCTTTTATTCTTAACCCTTGAAGGAGGATTCCTAAAATAGTCATGGATTGGTAGCCAAAGTAGAGGTCAGTACCAAGCCGATGCTGTCCAGCCACTAGTGAGGTATCATTTCTTTTAATATGCAACTGAGAGACCTTTCAGGACTATGTTCTCACAGAGTTTACGGAGGTGTTTTTTTTGGAGCGGTCTTCACCAAAATCTTTATCAAAAACTGCTTTAAAAGTGCCCGAAAACTCTTTCTATTAATTTCTATGGGAAATCCACGTTGATCTGCATGAACGATGCTTTTTTTATTGGAGAGGTTTACAATAATGCCTGGTGGAAAAAAAAAACAAAACAAAGTAAATGTCACTTATTTTATGTGGATCGTGATGGTAAACGCTCCATACTATGCGCTGTCCAATCAAAAGGTGGCAAAGAACGCTTCAGAATAAAAAACTCTTCCAAAACTCTTTCAAAGGGTATGTGCACATGCAGGAGGAGGATGTGGAGAGTTTCTGCTCAGTTTCTCCTCAAAAAAGTCATAGAAAGAACTCAGTGTGCACTCACCATAAGGGACCCGTCGAGGCACATACCCTCAGGAGTCACTTCAGTGAAAAAAAACACCTTGAAAAATTGAGTTTTTTCCCAAGACTATGTGCATACAATAGGATTTTCAGGCATAATGCACCTGAAAAAGTGCAGCAAAAGCATCCCATGAAATCAGCCTAGTGTACAGTAGTGTCAAAATGACATTGCTGTTCACATGATCCTGTTATGAATGTGCTAGAGATGGTTTCTGAGCAGAGGCTCCCTCTGGTGGTTACAGACAGTACTGAACCTTTCAGCGAGGAATGGCAATCTGGGATCGCTGACTGGTCTGATATAAGGGAGGTTCCCTCCCATGATGGTTGCCGGTGATCAATTGTTCTTGTCTCAATTGTGGTTCCTGGTTTATTTGAAAGTTTGCTGAGTCTTGCCTGCATCTTCTGCTGTCAGATAAGACATTTTCTGCTTTTATTTTTGTGCTTGCTTTTTGCATTGTTCCCTGCACTTCTGTGGAGGTCAGCCGGGTCCCCTCCGGGGGGCTTGTGCTCCTCTCAGTTTATCTGAAGCCACTGTTGTTTGTTTATTTGCTTTTTCCTGTTTTTTCAGTGGCTGCAGCTTAGTTTTGTTACACCAGAGATCTGATTTAGATGGTAGAGATCGTGTGATCTCAGGTGTTTTTGCAATCAAAAGAGTTGGTATTTTTAGGGTTTTTTTTTGGATTGCAGTGAGTATCCTTTCCTGTACTTTTCTGTCTAGACAGATTGGGCCCCAGCGTTTGCTCATTCTATTTTCTGTCTGTGTCCGTGCTTCTTCTTGTCTAACCGCCATTACATGTTTGGGGGCTTCCTATTTTCTTTGGGGATCTGCTCCGGGGCAGATAGCTTTCATCTTTCTGCCTTTAGGTGTAGTTATCTCTCAGGCTGTGACGAGGAGTCTAGGATCAACGTAGGAACGCTCCACGGCTGCCTCTAGTTGTGTGGTTAGTTCAGGTTACTGCAATCCAATAGGTTCCAGCCTCTCTGGTGTATTGCCGTTTTTGCTTATTCTCCTCAGCTACCAAAACATAACAAGATCCATTATATGTTACTTCTTTTATCCACTTCAGGATACGGAAATTATGAAGAGGCTAAAAGAAGTGAAGTGTTCATTCTTCAGGCGATTTACCGTCAAAGCCACCATAGAATGAGCATGTCACTTATTTATTTGCTTCAGGGCTTCCAAACCCTTAAGTAATTACATAAGACAAAACGTGTGCACAGCAGCGTCGTTTTGACATTGCTGTGCATTATGTTCTTTTTTATTGGGTGCTCTTATGGCACTTTTTCAGGTGGATCCCAGGCAGAATCCATCTGAAAAAGATGTCGGGAGCACATAGCGTTAAAGAACCTTCTGTGAGCATAGTGTAAGGACTTTTCCTAGTTCATTGTTAAATATTCACCTTTTTGATAGTTTTCACAGGAGCAAAATGCTTTACAAAACTGAATTTATTTTCCTTAAGTAAATTGAATTGAATTGCTAACCGGTCTATAGCCTAAGAAGTGTTTTATATATAGTTTGTTTCAAAGAAACTCCAAAAACAACATCACCGTGTTTAATCTGTACCTTAAAGTAAGCAAATTAACAGCTTTCAAGCAGCAAATGACTGAGGCAAGACTTTGCTTTTCTGTTAAAAAGAAATACTTTCCTGACATCTCTACTTTAAAGGAGGAAGTTTCGGATTCCTTCAGAAGTCCGTGAAGTCAGATCAAAAACATTTTTCAGGACTTTGTAAAAAAAAAAAGAGAAAAAAGAAAAAGCTTCTACTTTAAACCACATTCACCGGTGAACTCCCAGTTATTTCTGCCAACTCTGTTCAGTTCTCAGCAGCCTAGGTGATTACACAGTATCAAAATTTTCTGTAGGTGAATTGTTTTCTGGGAGTAGACTCAAAAAGAAGTTTTAGAAGTTTCAAAAAGATTGTTGGCAATTGATCACATGTTCTGTTCTTACCTAAATAGTGATTAAATAGTTAGCAACAGCAATGAATTTGTAAAAAAAAAAATCACATATTTATATAGGTCAACGTTAAAGGTTCATCTAGATGGAGCTTCATGAGCCATCAATAGAGGAGTGACCCTTTGTCTATATAAATAAGCAGGGTCGGGCTAAATTTAACATTATGGCTGTTGGATGGACAATCATTAAATTAATTACTTCTTGTCATCTTCCCTTTTTCATCTCAAACCCTAGTGTTCTTTTTTTTTTTATCATAAAGCTATATAGAGTAAACTGATGCATAGAGTCTTATTAGCAAAATTGCATTGGACAAAAGAAGTCTGCAAATTAGCTCTCTCCTGCAAACGGCGCGACGTGGTCCCCGGCGTGCTCTCTGCTTCCTTGTTTTGTGCGCATCGCACTTCCCGCCAGTACGCCTAGTGTGCGCGCGCACTCCCTGCTTTTAAGGGATCAGCACCTGCACATAGTAAGGTGCCCCCAGCCAATGGCTGGGAGGCATTTAGTATAAGAGGTACCCTCCCCAATAGAGAGATGCCGACGCAAAATTAAGTCATTAGTGAGTTAGGTATTCTCCTACTGAGTTGTTAGGTACCCTGGTACTGGTGTGGCCAGTCTCCTGAACCCATAGTCCCTGGTCCTTGTGTGGCCAGTCCTGAACCTATAGTCCCTGGTCCTTGTGTGGCCAGTCCTGAACCTGTGCACCCCCAGTCCTTGTACAGTCGGTGCCTAAAACCCGAACCCCGGTCCTTGAGCAACCGGAGCCTGAACCTGTGTCTGAACGCATGCCTATCCGAGTATTCTGTATATTCAGACTGATAAACCGGTCTCAGATTCAGTCCAGTCTGAAAATCCATGTCAGTAACCATTCTTTCAGAGGATACAGAACCTATTAGTCTGAACGGAGCCAGAGTCCTGTTACACTCGGTCCCAGCGCTGGCTCTGCACTCCGTTCTGCTCACTCACCTGTTCCTCTAGCTGTCCCCCTGCAGCAGTCTGCGCGCGGGCTGGGGTCTCCTGTCCCATCTGCTCCTAGGCGTCCTGTGTCCTCCTCCAATTCCTGGCACGCTGCTGGCAGGCCTCCAGATAGTCTGCTTAGGACGCGAGGCCGCGCCCACCGTCTCTCTTAAAGAGGCAGCGTGCATTTTTTGAAATAGCTAATTAACCAATGGCTGCGCACTCAGTACTATATCTGGTCACTCCACCATTAGGGGAGTGCCGGAGCAACGTGTTCTATCATTGCTACATCCGGTTCTGTTCCTGATCTGTCTGCGCTGCGTCTGCAGTCTCTGTGCTTCGCTGATACTGTTTGTCCCCTCAGATCCTTGCTAACCCGTATCTGGCTAACCTGGACAATCTCGGCTATTACTGGCGCAAGTGTCATCCCGTTCCGCCATCAGCCATCCGTACCCGTGGACCGTGACAAGGTCACTGGAACCAGCCTACTACCATCCGTTCTGGACCAGGACCTTACCCTTCTCCGTCAAGAACCCTCCACGGACTCTGTAAATACCTGTTACCTTTTGGTCCCTCTGGGACAGCTGCCACGTGTCCGGGGTCTAACTGGAGGTAGCACCTGTGTCCTCCGGGTATTCCATTCTGGTCCTGTTTGAGGGGCCTTACTACGGGTACCCGGGGCTCACTAGTTACGCCCCCTTCGGAGCCCCCCGGACCGCGGTCTCGAGGTTCCACATTAAAAAATAAAAACGAATGTGAACTTCACCACCTCTGCCTCCGCTTCCATTCGTTACAGATTGCTCCGGCCATAAAAACCTTGCCTATCTCCAATCTGCTTTAAGACTGAATCCCCGTCAGGCCCGTTGGGCATTATTTTTTGCCCATTTCAATTTTGTACTTCATTTCCGTCCAGCTGACAAGAACATCAAGGCAGACGCACTCTCTAGAGCCTTCTTGCCTCCTGAACTGGAGGAGGAACCTCAGCACATTATTGAACCTTCTAAGTTTGTCTCTGTTGCCTCCACTGATCTGGCCCGGCTTCCTCCTGGGAAGACTTTCGTGTCCGCTTCTGATCGTAGTCGTGTTCTGCGCTGGGGTCATTCTTCTAAGTTGGCTGGCCATGCTGGTCAGAGAAAGACGCAGCAACTCATCTCCCGTTATTACTGGTGGCCTACCTTGGGCAAGGATATCCAGGAGTTCGTCGCAGCCTGTCCTTCATGTGCCCGTAACAAAACTGTTAAACATCTACCAGCCGGCAGGCTTCTGCCTCTTCCGATTCCGTCCGCTCCCTGGCAGCACATCGCGATGGATTTCATCACGGATCTTCCCATTTCTTCTGGCTGCTCAGTGGTATGGGTTGTGGTGGACCGCTTCTCTAAAATGGCCCACTTCGTTCCGCTATCTGGCCTCCCGTCTGCTCCAGAACTGGCCACTCACTTCATTCAGCACATCTTCCGTCTACATGGATTTCCTCTCCACATCGTGTCCGACAGGGGCGTCCAGTTCACCTCTAAGTTCTGGAGAGGACTCTGTAAAATGGTAAAAATTGAACTAGATTTTTCTTCTGCATATCATCCCCAGTCTAATGGGCAAGTGGAGAGGATCAATCAAATCCTGGCTGGATACCTGCGTCACTTCGTCAACGCTCATCATAATGACTGGGTAGAATTACTGCCCTGGGCGGAATTCTCCTGCAACAACCAAGTAAGTGAATCTTCTGGAAAATCTCCCTTTCAGATTGTGTTTGGACTGCAACCCGAAATTCCTCTTCCTGTCTTGGGATTGTCTGATGTTCCGGCAGTCGATACCTTGTCTAAGAATTTCTCGGACATTTGGAGAGAGACCAGGTCGGCTTTGGAGAAAGCTTCTCAACGTATGAAAACGCATGCGGACAAAAGACGTTTGGAGGCTCCCATCTTTCGTCCAGGAGACAAGGTATGGCTCTCCTCCAAGTACATCCGTCTGAAGTTACCATCGTACAAATTGGGTCCCCGTTTCATTGGTCCCTTTGAAGTCTTGAGACAAATCAACCCGGTCTCTTATAAACTGAAATTGCCTAATTCTCTACGAGTACCTAACTCCTTTCATGTTTCCCTCCTCAAACCAGTAGTGTTGAGCTCCTTCTTTAAGGACCCGGGTACCACTCCTGATCCGGTCTCTGAGGATGATGTTTTTGAGGCAAAACATATCTTGGCCTCTAAGAGAGTAAGAGGTAGGATCTATTACCTGGTGGACTGGAAAGGTTTTGGTCCTGAGGAGAGGTCTTGGGAGCCTAAAGAGAACATCCAGGCTCCTCTTCTTCTTAAAAGATTTCACGCAGGCTTGAAAAAGAGGGGGAGTAAAGAGGGGGATACTGTTACACTCGGTCCCAGCGCTGGCTCTGCACTCCGTTCTGCTCACTCACCTGTTCCTCTAGCTGTCCCCCTGCAGCAGTCTGCGCGCGGGCTGGGGTCTCCTGTCCCATCTGCTCCTAGGCGTCCTGTGTCCTCCTCCACTTCCTGGCACGCTGCTGGCAGGCCTCCAGATAGTCTGCTTAGGACGCGAGGCCGCGCCCACCGTCTCTCTTAAAGGGGCAGCGTGCATTTTTTGAAATAGCTAATTAACCAATGGCTGCGCACTCAGTACTATATCTGTTCACTCCACCATTAGGGGAGTGCCGGAGCAACGTGTTCTATCATTGCTACATCCGGTTCTGTTCCTGATCTGTCTGCGCTGCGTCTGCAGTCTCTGTGCTTCGCTGATACTGTTTGTCTCCTCAGATCCTTGCTAACCCGTATCTGGCTAACCTAGACAATCTCGGCTATTACTGGCGCAAGTGTCATCCCGTTCCGCCATCAGCCATCCGTACCCGTGGACCGTGACAAGGTCACTGGAGCCAGCCTACTACCATCCGTTCTGGACCAGGACCTTACCCTTCTCCGTCAAGAACCCTCCACAGGACTCTGTAAATACCTGTTACCCTTTTGGTCCCTCTGGGACAGCTGCCACGTGTCCGGGGTCTAACTGGAGGTAGCACCTGTGTCCTCCGGGTATTCCATTCTGGTCCTGTTCGAGGGGCCTTACTACGGGTACCCGGGGCTCACTAGTTACGCCCCCTTCGGAGCCCCCCGGACCGCGGTCTCGAGGTTCCACATTAAAAAATAAAAACGAATGTGAACTTCACCACCTCTGCCTCCGCTTCCATTCGTTACAAGTCCGTATCCATGCTAGCGAACCTGGCTCTTGGGGTTAGTACCTGCAGTATCGGGGACTACCTAGGAGTGGTAGCTGGTGGCTAGCTGCAACTCAAGCCTGACTCCACCATCTGGAGCTCCAGTGAACACCATTAGCCGCTTAGGTACGATCCTCCTAGGCAAACCCGACCTTGTCACACAGTGGGTCCATGAATCACATGCGTCACCTGTGTGCGTAACATGGTGCTTTTTTTGGGTACAATATAGCAGATTTACTGTGAAGCCAGTTTAAGTTATGCTACATTTTATGACCTGAATGAAGGTTTTGTACCATCTTCACAATTTGATATTTTACTGCCATTGATAAATATATTACAGAGAATATGATCCAGTACTGATCCCAATGGCGCACCACTAGTATCTGATGATGTATCCTCTCTTTCTAACAACCCAAATGACAAAAAAAGCAGCAAATGAAACACAGAAAATACCTAGTTACCATTTATGATATACGTAAAGGTAAGTGGTAAATCAGAGCAGCTCCGTCACAAACCAGAAGTCTTAGCATCTCTATAGAGAGAAGTGATCATTCCAGTAAAATACAAAAAAATCTTTTTTTTCTAGAAGTCAGCAAAAGTAGAAAGGAACAAAAATGAAAACCAATCTGTATAAGCAAAAGTAACACCACGGAATACAATACATGACACAGATAGTAAATAATAAAAATGCTCCGCTATTGACCTCCTGACCTCAGTTAAATAAACCACATCTGCTTTTTCATTGTAAAACTCTTGGCAAAAAGCATTCATCACTGCCCCGGCAGCTGCAGACACGATTTCCACAAAAAGCATAGAGTATGAAATATTCAGCGTGCAATAATAGTATCATGAGCAAATGGTAAGTTTATCTACAGGTGTTGGATGATTTTAGCAGCCATTCATGATTCAATGTCTTGTGTCACTCCTTAAACCATACAGGCTTTAATATAATCAGTGCTGTAACCAGAACCACCGGAACTTCACTAGAAGGGTTTTCCCAACATGAACTTCTATGACATATTTGATGTGACCTTCTACCTGCAGAAATGTTCTACTTTAATTTTCTGCAAATTTCACACAATTTCATACAAATTTAATACATTATCAAGACATGCTCCAAAAACCACATCACAACTACTAGGTGAACACATAAAGCATAAACATCTCTGACAGAGTATCACAAAATCTAGTTTTTTCCAAAGCTTGTTATCAAGAGACACTCATCTCAGGATACATCAAGGTAAGAGGAAAGGCAAAGGGGGTTCATCTGTATATTTATCTAGATATGACCCTATCAATAGTTCTTAATCTGGGCAGTAGAACCCCCAGGTCTCAAAAAATGGGATTTTAAAGCTGTTGAGTATCAAGTCAAAAATGGTGTGTCATAAAAAGCATTAAAATCCATAACACAACTCCAAGGAGGTTGCATTCACTCCCCTCCTCTCTCACAGAGCATCTCTCAAGGAGAAAGAGCTTGCAATCTAAGAGCCTCCTTGAAGTAGAATTACACAGTTGTCATATTGGAAGTGAGGAAATTACATATTGCTGAAAAGTGACAAAACTATTTAAAATCCTCTTTGAGGCTGGGACTACCTGTGGTGACCATATGCTTGAAACAGAAGATCTATTGCAAGAAACAGCTACCCAGACTAGGATTTGTAGATGTAAGAGGCAGAGAAGTAGGAAATATAACAACATTAGAGGTAACTTTTGTCCCATTCAGAAGAAATTGGACATCTGCAACTAGACACTGGGACACCAGTGGAAAGTTTTGAATATTGGGGTTTGCAGAGATCAGATATTGACGGGACATACATTTTCAACTTCAGAACTAATTGGGGAAGAATATGCATATGTTTTCATATCTGTGACATATGACTAAAAGCCCCAAATCAAAAGTGGCCAGATCGCTGACAACACCATGCAATGTTTTGTATCTATAAAAAGGTAAAAGCCCGATAAAAAATATGACGGCGATATCGAATGTCTGTGATCATCAGTAGTGAAGATATTGTAAATGTTGGGAATGTCATAATTTTCTGAAACTGAAGCCACATCCAGTGACCAGCCCTGTTATGAGTCATCAAGGGGAGATGTGTCGGTGTTACTTAGGTGCTCATAAAAGGACAAGACAAATTATGATCTGTGTTCTATGCCGGAAGATACATCGCTGTGTAGGCAGGCTCCACATTTATGGTCATTTTCAATTGGATTGCTTCCATCCACTAAGCTGAGCCATCTTTGTGACCAGCGTAACAAGTTTCTCTGTTATTCAATGTTATTTTATGTAATTGTATATGCTGTATTCTTTTGTACCTTTGTAAAATCTTTTGAATATTTTTTTTAAACACTGTCGTTCTGGATTAAATATAAAATGTATTAGTTCTGTTCCTTTTGTTCTGTAAACCGCACCCCTGAAGCCATATACTACCTGTCAGGTGTCCAATCATCCTTTATAATCGATTGGTGGTGGCTGCTAATAGTCTTTCTTGGGTTATTGTGGAGTTAGCATTGACCGTAATGGGGTATATATATATTCCATGCGTGTCGTTAGTTCTACAATAGCCTTAGTGGAAACAGCCTGCAACCTCCTCCGTTATTCATCGGTCAATTGTGTCGGTCAATTTTGTCACGAACAGCAAAGTGCTGTTCGCGACAAAAAGGTAACAGATTGGTGGGTTCAGCATGGTCCCTCCTGGCTGTGATCTTTGACAGGGTGTTTGAATTAATCAATTCTAAAAGAATCAATTTAATTCTGACTTTTCCAAACAATTTGGATTTTAGAACATTTTTCAGATTTTGTGGGATTTGATTTGTGCAATTTCATTTGATTGAAATTTTGCTGGATTCTGAGGGACCATGACTTAAAAAAATATATATATTATAATATAATTCCTCTCCTTGGCCATCCCCTTACTTGCCTTCCCGCGACAGCTCTGCTTGCTCCCCATTTTGGTCTGTAATCTTTCCGTGCTCACTAGACCACACACATGTGATGCTATGTACAGTATGTCATTGTCATTTATCACGTATCTTGTGCCACATATAGGACCTAAAGAGCACAGTAAGAATTTAGATTGAAAAGAAATCTGAAGAGGAGCTCAGAAGCTGGAACTGCCGCAACAGGACAGATTAGGAGAAGACCAAAGAGAGGTGAGTAGAATATTTTAATGTTTTTTGCTTATTCTCAGTAGATTCTATTGGCACAAAATTTATTCAGAATGAATCAAATCTGCAAACTCAGCTATTCTGGCCACCAGAATTGAGCAACTATACCTGGAAGATTCACTTAACTCAAGTGGAGACGCAAAGGTTTGCTTCTATTTCTTAAGTGTAAGAGTGTAATTGGCTCAACGGTCTTCGTATTTCTTATTTATGTTAGTGGAGAGTGCCAAGCACATATACAGCCTCTTTTCATTTATGTGTCTTCTATGATTGGGCCAGTATAGTCTTTGTTCCAACAGCCACATGGGTGCCTTAACCAAATCTGTTGCCCAGAGACCACTACCAATCTTAATCCAGCATGCACACCACTCAGTATATGAAGGCGATACAAAGGAAACATGAGTTCTTTTTAGAATCTTGAGAAAATCTTATTCATTGCCACCATTAATTAGAATTCTTCACAGTAAAGGGGAGGTAACGGTTTACAGGCGCACAGCTATGACACAGTTCTGAGCTTATGCTGATCACAGGGTTTTATTCAAGCTTCTTTTCATCACACATAATCACTTCTCTTCATCCAATACTTCATCATCATGTATGTAAGTCTCTTCACAGATAACTTCTCTTCACACATAATGTCTTAACCAAAGCAGAACTGTACCTTCCTCATGCAGTGAGGTGGGGGGAGGGGGATGAGTCCGGTGCTGTAGTTTTCTCACTTCTATCTTGTGGTAATAAGGATTCTCCTAGTTGTCCTGACAGCTTCTTTGATTACACCAATCGGTTCTGTGGAAGAACTGGTCTGTACAGCTTGTCTGATTTTAGTCTCACAGGAGAGTCTCTAACACAATTTCTGTCGTGTAGCAACTCACTCAGAAAAATAGGTAACAAACTAAAGACTGCAACTGACCCTGCCGGTTCATGTAGAGACTAGAGATTCTGACCATGGAGTCCCTAGTAGTTCCTGCGTGAGCTGAGATAGACCTAACCACAGACTAGATGATGGCAACTCGAACCTATGCTGCATGAAAGGCCATTGAGCGCTTCACCTTCCTCCTAAAGAACCGGAGGGCAGAGCAGAGTGCAAATTACCTACAGAAGGGAACGTGTGCTGAAATAGAAAGAGATCCCAGAGTGAGTAAAACAATCCATGAAATACAAAATAAAGGATTAAGTATGTATTGCTAGATAATATGCAGTCTACTTCCTAAAAAGAAGCAGAAGATAGGTGCAGGGCAAAGAACATAAACAGCAAAGAGTTAAACCCCGCTGGTCTTTCACTAACTGGCTTAAACTACCAGCAAGGGGAAAGTCTATAAATCCACACCCGAAAGGTGATAGGGCTGACAATTGAGCAAATGAAAACACTTGTTAATCTAAAAAGACTGAAGAAAGGATAACAGAAACTAAACACCCAGAGAAAAGGTGTATGTGCTGTGGCTCGGCGGACAGAGAAACTAACCACAAAGCGTAGGCATAATGGTTCAAACACATATGAATAGCAATTGTTTTTTTCATGATAGATGAACTGTAGATTCTTTAGTTATGGGAGACATATTTTAGGTAACGCATTTACTTGCATCACTTTGCGGTCTGCGCATTAGCCCCAAGTTAATATCAGCCAGATAAAATCATGAAAGGAAATTATTATCCCCTACTTAGGACCTCTAGTGGTGGCAGATATCCGTAAGATTGGGGATCCCATAATTTTATGGCACCTAGCCACATCGCTTTGACCAGCACCCTCTGCTTCCCTCCATAAAATTTGCTTAATTTCTGTGACCTCAGGTTTAGTTATCCCTTGTTATTATATGTGATGGTATATACTGTATTGATTTGTCCCCTTTTTGTAACATCTTTTTTATATACACTGAGTACTTTTGGATTAAATATATAAAATTCAATAGCGTCATTCCTTTTGATCTATAAACCACATCCTCGAAGCCTCGGGAGGCTGTACGTTACCAGTAAGGGGTGTCCAATAGGTCTGCATAAACGATTGGTGGTGAGACAGCAAGTTTTTCTTTGGTTATTGCGGAGCTTAACAGTGACCGCACTGAAGTATATATGGGATCTATATATGCAATGCATTGACTGGGAAGTGCACAATAATCGGCCTAGTAGCGAAAGCAGCCGTGGTCTCGTCCATCAATTGTCAGTCAATTGTATAATTGTCCTGACGATTAACGGAGTGCTGATTCCTGACAAATTCGTGGCAAGGGTGAGATATCTGCTTAATTTCCCCAGCTTTTCATGGCATATTGGTGGCAGCAGTGGGATATCTGTGTGATCCCTTGGCTGTTTCTTGACAATACCAAAGAACATACTGTAGGTAAATAAAATTTAAAGTGACTGTCTAGTTTAGGAATTTCATTGTCATGTACCATGTTAGGGAATTCTGGTTTAATTGAGCATTCTATGTTTGGGATCTTCATGTCCTGGCCAAACCAGAGTGTAGATTTACAAAAAAAGTATCACTCTGGAGGTCTTGTTCTGATAAACGCAAATTAATTTTAATAGAAATCACTATATATTATTTCTAAACACTGTTTTTCGGTGATTACTTGTACCTCTGTTCATACTGCACCCACACACACAAATGATACACCATTTGAAAGGTAAACTTGCCCCCTTCAGCAAGATAATAGCCAAACAAACCACACATCCACGATTTGATCACAAAATACAGTTTAAACATTAATTTCCATAAACCTGCAGTAAGGAAAAATGACCTGCAATTGGCACCACAGTACCCCAAAGTACACTACCACAAAGCTGCTTACAGACATCACAAACAAATCCAAACATTTGCCTTTGGGGGCTTTCCAGCTTGCTGAACTGCTTGCCCAGCCTATTTTAGCCAAATTAGAGGATTACACACTTCACTGCAGGTGAGTCACATATGCAAACACATTTGTAAACATGCACTGCCTATTGAATTGCACACTTGCTCTGTTCATACTCCACCCACACAAACAAATGATACACCATTTGAAAGGTCAAATTACCTGCAGGTGGCAGCACACTACCCCAAAGCACACTACCACAAAGCTGCTTACAGACATCACAAACAAATCCAAACATTTGCCTTGGGGTCTTTCCAGCTTGCCCAAGTGCTTGCCCAGCCTATTTCAGGAGGATTGCACACTTTACTGCAGGTGAGTCACATATGCAAACACATTTGTATACATGCACTGCTTTTTCGCTGATTACTTCGCCCCACACACACAAATGATACACCATTTGAAAGGTAAACTTGCTCCCTTTAGCAATAAAAGAGCCAAACAAACCACACATTCATGATTTTATCACTAAATACAGTTTAAACATTTATTTTCATAAACCTACAGAAAGACACAATGACCTGCAGGTGGCACTCAACCGGAAGACATTTTTTGGCCTCTACTTATCAAACCAATTTATTGTATTACCAAGCTACATATATAAATACCTGTCTGTGTTTATCATCTCATGAAATACAATTACATTTGACCAGCTTACTTTTCCTGAAATTGGCTGTGCCCCTAACCACAAATGTGCGAAAATATCGCACGGGCCAACTAGTTGTGTAATAAGTGTATAATAACTAATTTCTCCACTGTTGGCGCTGCAGGGAAATTGAACAAGATTCCAAACAGATCTTCAATTGATCACTTGTGGTTCCAAAAGGAGAACACTTCAGCTTATCTTCCAGGAACTTTCCACCAAGCAGGGAATTTCCAATGCCCAAAGACCCAAACCATTAAAATAATAACATGTAGTCGAAAGTTACTAATATAATATTGACGTTTTTACAGCCTTCTCAATGATATGTCACGCTATGGAATTAAAATAATTGCTTTCATTAAAACCAGCTCCATCTATATTTTTCCCTCCCAGATCTACTGTCTTTACAAAGAAATCTCCTTAGGGTGCTGACATTTCTGGGATGCCGAAGAGCGTCTGTTAGAAATTATCCAATTGCTCAGACCTTTATTGCTCCAATTGAAATCATTGTTCTAATAAGTGCATGGAAGTGTATTTAACATTTCCGCTTACAGTGACCTACTGTCAAAATACTGCGTTCATAAAGAACAGATTGTTGTATTGCACAAGCATTTTCATTTTTTCCCCCGGCCTACGATCACTGCGAATTACTCAGAGAGTGGAGGACAATTTTCATTAGTGCACAACTCACTCACTAACCTTGGGATATTGCTAATTTTGAAACTCTTGATAAGTTTCCAAATTGCTTGAAATGTTTTCAAAAGGGTCTTTATTGTCTTCGAATTTGTTTACTTTTGGTCTAAAAATGTTATCATTTGTGCCGAGACTGCTGGTCAAGAAATCGTCTGAATATACTACTTTCAAATATCTAAAAAATTGAAGTGTGTTTCTTATATGAAATATTAAATGATAATAAATGCACTGTATGTCATAAATTAGTTCGACTCTCCATCAAGTTTGTACTCTCCATCAAGAGGAAGACAAGCAACCCAATAGCTTGATACAATCAAAATAACTGAGAAGAACCTGGAGGACCTACAATGTCTAGGCTTGCACAAGATCAATCTTCCTACAGATCATTCATCTGTCAAGTCACCATGGTTCTACATCGAGCCAAAGGCAGTTAAGTAAATAATAATAATATGTCGTAAATGTTGGAGGTGGTGTGGTTTCCACTTTTGGGAATTGGACCCATCCTAAGAACTCGAGAAAAAGACCCAACGTTTCGAAACTCCCCTAAACTAGCCAGAAGGATCATTGCTGCTTTTGACCTTTATTTTGATATTTTAAATGCCAGATCAACCACCAAGACCATTCTAATCATATATCCCCATCTATTAGATATACTCATGAGGTTCCTATAAATCACTGTATTACATCCACACAGCTTGACTAAGGAATTCTAAGCTAAGTCCCAAAAGGTTGCCACCAGTCTATGATTATACTATATATTTTGTTGCACTGTCCTTGACTTCATCCATCTGTGCATAGCGCATGAACCTGCTGCAACCGGTCTTATCCCCTGGACTGATCTCAGTAATATATATATATATCCTTTTAAGAAGCACAACGTTTTGACATGTACATCTCTGGACCATTACTAATGAAAGGACTAGCACAATACATTTTTGGATTTACTGCTCCTCTAAAAAGTATTATATGGCATTGAATTTTTTTCCTCTCCAAGGCATTGATCTTTTCAAAACAACAGATTCACACACTAGTGATGACTGTGCTGTAGCCTGTGATTGGCTGCAGGAGTCACGTGTGTTGTGTTTTGGTAGCTGAGGAGAATAAGCAAAAACGGCAATACACCAGAGAGGCTGGAACCTATTGGATTGCAGTAACCTGAACTAACCACACAACTAGAGGTAGCCGTGGAGCGTTCCTAGGTTGATCCTAGACGCCTCGTCACAGCCTGAGAGATAACTACACCTAAAGGCAGAAAGATGAAAGCTATCTGCCCCGGAGCAGATCCCCAAAGAAAATAGCAAGCCCCCAAACATGTAATGGCTGTTAGACAAGAAGAAGCACGGACACAGACAGAAAATAGAATGAGCAAATGCTGGGGCCCAATCTGTCTAGACAGAAAAGTACAGGAAAGGATACTCACTGCAATAAAAAAAAAACCACTTAAAAATACCAACTCTTCTGATTGCAAAAACACCTGAGATCACACGATCTCTACCACCTAAATCAGATCTCTGGTGTAACAAAACTAAGCTGCAGCCACTGAAAAAAACGGAAAAAGCAAATGAACAAATAACAGTGGCTTCAGATAAACTGCGAGGAGCACAAGCCCCCCGGAGGGGACCTGGCTGACCTCCACAGAAGTGCAGGAAAAATGCAAAAAGCAAGCACAAAAATAAAAGCAGAAAATATCTTATCTGATAGCAGAAGATGCAGGCAAGACTCAGCAAACTTCCAAATGAACCAGGAACCACAATTGAGACAAGAACAATTGATCACCGGCAACCATCATGGGAGGGAACCTCCCTTATATCAGACCAGTCAGTGATCCCAGATTGCCATTCCTCGCTGAAAGGTTCAGTACTGTCTGTAACCACCAGAGGGAGCCTCTGCTCAGAAACCATCTCTAGCACATTCATAACACACGTGACTTGAGAGGAAGCAACCGATGACTTGCTGTCCTTGTCACCTGACCATTGCAGCAAATCAAAGGTTTCAGTAGTCCTGTGTCATCAGGAGAACATCAGTCAGCACTTCTGGAGTCCATGTAGAATCCTGGAGCATGCAGTAGATCCATTACTAGAAAATTTTTTTTTTTCAATTTCGGACAACTCATTTTACCTGTCCACAGTCCCTGCTCTGCTTTTATTCCAATATAACCCCATAAAACTACCTGCACAGATAACAAATGTTCAAGTTAGCTGACCAGACTATCCTGGTTTTGTAATGCACATTTTTCTCTGATGCCATCTTTTTAAGAAGTCTCCTTGTGGAGAGTGATATGCCAGTATAAGGAGACTTATAGGCCATGCAATGTGCTTCTGAAAAATTAGACCCCATAAGCCTCTCATACAGCCAAATCAGATCTCATACTCTTTTTAAGAGTTTAAGGAAACTTCAGGAACTGATTTCTTTCAGAATGTTTCCAGGGGGTTTAGGTGACACCTAGGAGATTTCTCAATTCCGCTGGGAGCTCATTTTTCCGAGAGCCTCTCTAAATGTACCAGCAAAGTTGTATGACTTAGGGCAGTATATACAGCTGACAGATTCTCTATTATACACCCCCTCCCATATTTAACATTCTGCTAATGTGAAGAACATGGTGACAATCTCAAGAGTAAGCGGGTCATGAATAATGTATAAAACCATCTTCCTAATGATACAGAAGGATTTATTCTGATTGCAAATTACCCCTCCCCGGGCTCTTACTTCCTATAAACCAATAATACATTCAGGGATTCAATTTCACTTAAATGGATTTTGACATGAAAAAATAGTTCGTCCTGTGAAATTACCAGAAACATTCGACTGTTGACAACAGTGATCGCATTGATCCGCAGAAGTAATAAATGAAAATTGTTTTCCATCACTTTCCTTTGTTGTCAACAAATAGATTATGGAAGCAAAATTAATGACTACCATATGAGGAGCCATATACATAAGGACAAGGACTGTTTAACAAGGACTGTTTACACACAAGGACATTGTTTTACAATTTGGGTTCCTACGAAAACGCCCGAAATAATTGCAAGTTATCCCCCTTGTACACCGCATCAAGAGATGTCATCACAAGGAAGGATGGAAACATTCCATAAACAAATAGAAGAGAATATTTCCACATTTCCTTGAGACCTTATTTTGTGAAAAGAGCGTAATGGCACAAACCACCTAGAAATCCTAAATACAAAATGTCTATCTGTCAGTCCATCTATCCATCCATCAGTATTTCTTTCTACAAGATTGACCATTCAACCGGAAGAGCATTTCTGAGGTCAGGCCCTGATGTTGGGGAGAGGCTGGGCTTTCATCTAGTTCATCCCAAAGGTGTTGGATGCAGTTCAAGTCCAGGTTCTTTGCGGCTAGTCATGTTCTTCCACAAAACTCCCCCAACCACGACTTTATTCGACCTTGTCCTCTGGGCACAATCAAGAGGAATAGAAAAGGGCCTTCAACAAACTGTTCCAAGAAATATAGAAGCTACAATTGTCTACAATGTCTTGTGCTGAAGCATTAAGATTTCCCTTCACCAGAACCGAAAGGCCTAGGCCGACCCCTGACATCAAGCTCATAGCATTATCCCTCCTCACCAAAACTATACACAATGCAGTCAGGCGGGTAACGTTCTCCTGGCTTTCATCAAACCCAGACTTGTCCATCAGATGCCAGATAGAGAAGTGTGATCTGTCAGATTCAGGCGAATATGAATGCTTTTGTGAATTTTTAAGGCAAATACCATAGTTTGCCTCAAACAAATTCGCTCATTGTTGTGAATTTTTGAAAAAATTAGTTGTTGTAAATACAATGGCAGCTGTGGCTTCATTACAAGGATGGATTTGGGTAAAGGAATGTTGGTATGTCCCTCCTGTAATGTAATGTTAGACATTTGTAATTCTTGTTTTGTAGATGTCACAGCAGTGGATTGTAGGAAAATCTTGTTGGATCTTGCATCATTCCTGAGATTCAGCAGCAGAGAAGAGGAACACTGAGGTGAGGTGGGCAGATATTCAGCAGCAGGGAGGAAAGTCACTGAGGAGATGTCTGTTATGCTAGGTGAGCTGAGATTCAGCAGCAGCAGGGCGGAGGGACACTGAGGACATGTCAATTATGCTAGGTGGGTGGAGATTCCACAGTAGCAGTGCGGATGAATACTGAGGAGATGTCATTAATGCTAGATTGATGCAGGTTCAGCAGCAGGGAGGAGGGACACTGAGGAGATGTACATAATTAAAGGTGCAGAGAATGGATGATGGAATAAGATAAGAGTAAAACTGGCCACTTTGGACCTGGTGACAGGTCCTCTTAAAAGCTATCTCTGATCCCACACTTTACTTGCATACAATTTATCTATATGCACATTTTATTCATACACAGGGATGTCCAGTCCCATCATTTTTTTAACTGCTCAGTATTGTGTAAAATAATAAAAGTAGTAATACTCACCTTGTAAATCAATGCACTGCTCACATTCCAATGTGTCCTCAGTCCCCTACTGGTCTCTACTTCTGGCCTTGTCTGGAAAGACATGTGACTTCTGCAACCAATCACTGGCTGCAGAAAATAGACATGTTGGTTATTGGCTACGGAAAGTAGCCAGCCATTGGCTACAGAAGTCACATTTCCCTTACCGGTCTCTGTATCTACTTCATTCAATGGTCCCATGTCCAGGAGCAGAGAGCAGGAATCACAAAGATTGGAGAAGGACTGGGATAATGTTAGAACAGGAGCAATGGAGGTTGGTAATGTGAGTATTGTTTATTTTATTACTTTACACCACCCATTTATCGAGTGATATCTAAAGAAGGTGATGACTTTACACTCCCATCAGTCAGGTACGGCCATGGAGAATTCTAGGGTTAAACCAATAATGATACCGATTACTGGATTTGAGATGGATGAAAACTCTGAGAATTTAGTCTTACTAGACCAAAACGATACGACAACAACTCACAATCAGATTAGAGATTTACTCTGCAACCAATCAGAATATTTCTATTTTTTTCCTGGTCCTAGAACGACCTGCAGGAACCCGACGCTAAGATCTATTTGTCTTTTTTGCTCTTTTTTTTAAGCCTCGCAGCGAAATTTAGAACAAACTAATTAACCGTAAAGATGTGTTCCTAAGATATGTCTGGCGATCGGCCATTACATTCCCTGAATATCAAATAGCCTAATCTAATTATTATTTTTTTTTTCGAATACATAGGTCATAAATGTGCAGAGTAACCTGAAACACTGACAGGGCTGCCAGCTGGCTCGATCTCTATCATTCCAGACCGCTGCCCTGCAGTTCCCTCTTCATCTACTTGGGGCTCGGAGCTTGCCGATAATTGCATGGCAGGTAATAAAAGAACAAAAGTGAATGACGGAATGCTTGGCATTTTTATCTGAGCTCTCACACAGTTTTATTACCTTACGAGGCGGGCGCAGCGTGGGCATTATTATACTATTTAAAGGCGCATGTATGCAGTACATTGTCATCAGAGTACAAGGTTCTGTTCACACCAGTGTGACCACAGCTTCATTTTTTAATGTAGCGACAATGGCTCCACCAGATCTGATTTTGAAGGTATACCGGAAATTGTAGAGGAGAATTGATGAGGGTTCTGATTCTGAAACGCTTGACTTTGCTACTTATGCCTTCAAAAATACCAGACTGTATGTCAATGTCCGTGTGAACAAAGTCAGAAAAGGCAGTATTGATCTGAATTTTTCTAAGGAAATAGACAGAACAGAAGTATTCTTACGACTCTGTTGTCGAGTGTCCCAGGACCAGGGCTCCTTCCTTGTCCCTAGCGCCATAGCTCGCCCTGTTCCCCGATTATTTCTGATGGTGAAGATGCCGGGGCCACGTACCTTGCCTTAGCTCCTGAATCTGCTCTTAGTCTGTACCCTTCCTCCACCCAGGGAAGAGGGGAGTAGTAGTGTATCATAATACACCAACCAGACTAACAAAGGTAATATGAACAGGGATAAAAGAAAATACCAATCATACAAATATACTGACACAAATAACAGAGGGATGTTCCGGGGGGTGGAGGATGGGGTTAAAACAAAGAAGGAGAAGAAAGAGAATTATCACACATTAAAAAACCTAGCAACAGTCTGTAATGTATGTAGTACAGTTCATATAGCGTCTTGTGCTTGGGTGCGATGAACATACACGAGACACAGGTTTGATATAGAAAAGTCCTGTATTACTTCATACAAGTTGGCAGAAATAGTCACACAGTTTGCAGACACAGAAGCAGGAGACACAGCAGGCCAGAGTAAACTAAGCTCAGCAAATCACTCTCCAACACAGATTCAGGATCTTCTTCTCTGTTACCGTAAGTCCATGCAAACGTGGGTCTTTCAAAGAGCAGGGTTCAGAGTCCACAAGTGCTTCAGAGTTCCTCAGTAGGAATAGCTGGAGTACAAGGTCCAAGGCTTACAGGAGTCAAGTCACAGGTTCACTGCAGGCTAGATTCTGAAGCACTGATTGCTCAGCTGTGGCTACTTAAGAAGCAAAGGAGAGAATCAGGGCGGGAACATGCAAGCTGGAAACTCCATTTTGACTGAGGGCAAGATAGCTACAGAAAGACAGAAAGTAAAATGGCTGACGAACAAACTGAGTTTCAGGAATATATACATAGAACCTTACATTACTCCCCCTTAAGGACAACCTCCGGATGACCTCAGACCAGGCTTGTGTGGGTACCTCTGATGAAACTGACGGAGCAAGCGAGGAGCATTAACGTTATTGACTGGTTCCCATGAGTTGTCTTCCACTGGGTAGCCCTGCCATTTAATCAGATATTGTAACTGATTTCTATACAACCTGGAATCTAAAATCCTTTCCACCACAAATTCTTCCTGACCATCGACTAGCACTGGGTCAGGGCAAGGAGAAGAACATCCAGGAAACGTATTGGGTGTTGCAGCCTTTAGTAGGGATACATGAAAGACAGGGTGGATAGCTCTGGGCAGTTGAAGACGACAAGCAATGGCACTTATAATTTTACTGATTTTATAGGGTCCAATGTACTTATGTCCCAACTTAGACGATGGAATCCTTAACTTAAGATTTCTGGTTGACAGCCAGACCAAGTCTCCTACCTTGAAAGCTGGTGCAGGTTTACGAAATTTATCTGCTGCTTTCTTGTACCTTTCTTGAGCCGATTCCAGATTTTCCTTTAGAAGATCCATATTCTTCTGTAAAGACGTGATTCTTTCAGCCACTGCTGGTAAAGGCGTTTCTATGGGAAATCGTGGTAGAATGTTAGGATGATAACCTAGATTAGAGTAAAAAGGAGACTGTTTAGTGGAGGCACTCTGAGAGTTGTTATACGAGAACTCAGCTAATGGAAGTAGATCCACCCAATCATCCTGTAGATGGCAGATAAAGCAGCGGAGATACTGCTCCAGGGTTTGATTGGTTCGTTCGGTCTGTCCATTAGTCTGGGGATGAAAAGCAGAAGAAAGGTTTACTTTAATGTCCAATGCTGCACAGAAATTTTGCCAAAACCTAGAAGTGAATTGCACCCCTCGATCCGAAATAACCTCATCCGGTACTCCATGTAAGCGAAACTCATCTTTAATCATCAAATCTGATGTCTGTTTTGCAGTGGGTAAGCCGACACAAGGGATAAAATGAGCTGCCTTTGTTAGACGGTCAACCACCACTAAAATGGTGTTCTTTCCCTGAGAGGTTGGTAACTCCACAATGAAGTCCATAGAAATGGATCCCCACGGGCGGGACGGGGTGGGAAGAGGCTGTAACAGACCAGTTGGTGAGGAGCGAGGTGTTTTGCATCTTGCACAGACCTCACATGAAGTGACATAATTCAAAACATCCTTCCTGCAAGTGGGCCACCAAAAGAAACGAGAAAGAAATTCCTGTGTCTTTAGAATTCCTCTATGCCCAGCTATCTTGGAATCGTGAATGAGTTGCAATACTCTCAATCTGACTGTTTCAGGAATATACAGGCGTTGTCCCTGAATCCACACACCATTCTTAAAGACAAGACTTACGTCCCTTGGGGGTTGTGCCAAAAAGGAATCCGCATGGTATGCTTCCTTGATGTCCTTAAGTAGGTCTTGATTATGAATTACTCCTAGGAATCTAGAGTCAGGAAGAATAGTCTTAGGAGGAGTAATTGGACGTGTCTCTGCTGAGTAAATCCTAGAGAGTGCATCAGCCTTTCCATTGCGCGATCCTGGTCTATAAGAAATGATAAAATTAAATTGGTTTAAGAAAAGATTCCAGCGAGCCTGGCGAGGAGTCAGACACTTAGCCGACCTGATAAACTCAAGGTTACGATGGTCTGTCAGGACGACTATTTGCTGTGCAGGTCCCTGAAGAAGGTGTCTCCATTCTTTGAAGGCGGCAATAATGGCCAACAACTCTCTATTGCCCACATCGTAGTTCCTCTCAGCCGAAGACAACTGCTGGGAAAAGAAGGCACAGGGATGCAAGACATTCTTCTCACCTGTTCTCTGAGAGAGTATAGCTCCAACGGCACAGTCTGAAGCATCCACCTCTATTATGAAGGCAAGCTCGGGGTTGGGATGTACTAGGATAGGTGCAGTGGTAAATTTATCTTTTAGACGGGAAAATGCTTCCTGGGCTTGGGGAGTCCAGGAGAACCTAGACTCTTTCCGGGTAAGTTGAGTGATAGGTGACACTACCTCAGAGAAATTTCTAATGAAACGTCTATAGAAGTTGGCAAACCCGATGAAGCGCTGTACCTCCTTCACATTTCTAGGACTTGGCCAATCCTTGATGGCTTGGGTTTTGCTTCCATCCATACTAATTCCTTGTGTAGACAGTACATACCCCAGAAATTGAATTTCGGTCCTATGGAATTCACACTTTTCAAGTTTGATGTAAAGATGATTTTGTCTTAGACATTCCAAGACCATTCTCACATGTCCATGATGTTCCTCTGTGGAGTTAGAAAAAATTAGAATATCATCCAAATAAATTACCACAAATGTATCTAGGAGATCCCTGAAGATGTCATTCACCAAGTGTTGGAAAGTGGCTGGGGCGGTACTCAGACCAAAAGGCATAACTAAATATTCAAAGTGTCCATAGCGTGACCTGAATGCAGTCTTCCATTCATCCCCAGGTCTAATACGGACTAAGTTATAGGCCCCACGAAGATCTAGTTTAGAAAAAATTTTGGCATGTCGCACTCTCTCCAATAACTCAGGGATTAAAGGCAATGGATAACGGTTTCTAATAGTAACCTTATTGAGTTCCCTATAGTCTACGCATGGTCTCAGAGATCCATCTTTCTTCTTTACAAAGAAGATGGGTGCACCTGCAGGAGATGAAGAGGGGCGTATGAAGCCCTTGGCTAGATTTTCGTCTATGTAATCCTTTAAAGCCTTTAGCTCGGGCCCCGCCAGGGGGTAGATCTTACCAAAAGGTATCTCTGCTCCAGGCAATAATTCAATTGGACAATCATATGGACGGTGAGGAGGAAGCTGGTCAGCGTTCTTCTTGTCACATAAATCCACATAGTCCTGGTATACAGCTGGTAGTTCAGGGACTGACATGATTCCTTTAGGAACAGAGCAAGCTGAAACTTTTGGACTCATCTGTTTCTCTGGAAAGTGTAATTCCTTGGTCTCCCAGTTAATGGTAGGATTCTGAGCCTGCAGCCATGGTAGCCCTAGAATAATGGGAAAGTGGGGAGAAGAGATAAGCATAAAGGATAGTTTCTCTTGATGATCTTTACCCATAAGAACCTTCAAAGGCTCTGTTTCCTGATCCACTGGTCCAGAGGTCAGCAGGGAGCCATCCACAGTTTCCATCTGTACTGGAGTAGCCTTCTTCACTAGTGTTGAGCATTCCGATACCGCAAGTATCGGGTATCGGCCGATATTCGCGTTATCGGAATTCCGATACTTAATTCCGATACTTTTTCAATATCGTATACCGGAATCGGAAGTTCCCATAATTCTTTGAGAGGCAATGTGATGTTAGTCAGCCAATGATGAATCTTATGAAGTGTGGGCACATCCTGTAATGCTGCGGTCATCTTAACTAATGGCATGGCTGTGATTGGCTGCTGAAATGATGTCAGAATGCACTATAAAAGGCGCCGCAGCCATTTTAGCGTCACTGTGCTGTGAACTCAGTTAGGGACAGAACGCTACTCTGCTCACTCTGAGGGACAGTTAGATATTGCGATTTTGTGTACTACTGTGCTTGAGGCAGGCTAGTTTACCAACAGGTCCTGCCCACATCCTTCTTCCTAGTGAGGATTCAACATCATCAGCCGGCGTTCCTGATCTGGCCACGGAGGCCAGAGATCACCGGCTTTCATCAACGGATGTAAGTTTCGTCTGCGGGCCATAGGAGGCTGAAGTCGGACTTTCTACTGCAAGTGACCCATCGGGGTTGTCAGCAGGCCAGAGGAGGCTGAAATTGGACTTTCTATTGCAAGTGACCCATCGGGGTTGTCAGGTAAAACCTGTGCAAACAGGACTATTTTCTCCACAGTGCACCACTAATACTCATTCATCTGAGCTGTCACCGGCCGGGACAGTGTCAATTTCTTCTGACCTTTCTGCATAAAAGGTTTTTTAGGATTTCTGCAGCGTTTTTCTGCTCCATCGTTAAAAGAGGACCTCTTTTACTTTTTCAGGGTTTGTCCATATTAATACCCATATGAATAAATACCTTATGCGTATTATGACTATTTAGTCCTTTGGTTTGGGGTTTACTACATAGTAGACTACAGGCTTTTCTCATCACCTTTTTCTCACGGGTCTTAGTGCAATATTTATTTATTACTGTATTATTACATCTGCATCTCAAACTGTTCTACAGAGTGCGTCTGAATTTATGTATTGTTTTCCATTTGACACATGCATATTCCTATTTTTCTACAGATCCTTTTGTGTCTTGTAGTTTTTATGTGCGCAAACTATTTTTATTTTCAATTATAGAGGGCCATGTTATTGACTTTGCATTGACGTGTAAAAGATTTATGTTGTGCCACTGGCTATATGTATTCTAAAGGTGTACCCAGTCTCAACAGATCATTAGTCTGATTGTTCTTTGATTCTCCTAAATGTGAATTTGTCTGATTTGGTGTCAAACTTGACTTTGTCCCTATTTTTGTTTTGCCATGTGACCCAATGATTATACAAATCTATATAGGGTTTGGCATCATCAAAAGTAACAGAATATTAGCATGCATGCATATTTAGGATATAAAAGAGAAGTATCTTGTTGTGCCAGAGTGTTCCTAACTCCTGAATGGATATAAAACAATATGGTCTACGGATCAGGTAAAATCGAGGGTCCGCATGTCTATATTTTATACAATTTGAGTGGGCAAGGGTGGGATTTAGAGATTAGCCCATTCATGAAAGTTTTGGGAGCTGAGAACCTTCAGGAGTTGTTAACCATGCTTTGAGGTCGATTGAATGCCATGTCACTTAGGCAGCCAATCACTGCTGTCAAGCGCAATGGAAAGCAACACACGGTTGGTCCTGTGGCCAGCAGCACAGGAGGGGTAAGGGTAAAACATGAATATATTAGATTATGTTTTACTATTTGGAGCAAGTTTGAAGTTTTCTTTAAGGATTGGAAAACCACCTTCAGTTAGGAATCGGATCAATCAAACAGGGCACAATATGGAATAATGTGCGTTGTTATACACAGTAACTTACAAACGTGGTTCTCTCTGGCATCTATGTACATGGGCAAGTATTACTCTAATTTGGGTCTAATGTGTAGTTTATTGGGTGCAATATAGGCTCATTGTAGGACTGCAAACACACAATTTGGTTCTTTGCAGGTAGAATATGGTACTTTATGCAAAGTATATGGCTGTGTGCAGGCACAGAATCGCACTGTCCTATGAAAACAAACTATGGGACTATTGTGGCATGGTATGGCGGTCTCTGGCCACTGTTTAGCATAATATAGTACTATATGGACATTGGACAACAACAACTTTTTAATGTGCTGGTATTGTTGTGGTTACAATTAAAGAAATATTCTCAATTTGTCTCTGGAGCAGGTCAGAGCTATGTTGCTCTTTACTTCTTTGTTTCTGATAGGATAGGCTGAGTTATAGTATTAGTAGAACTATAAAGTTCTGCTGTAACACATTCAGCTATTAGTGATTTCTTTTATAATGTACACTGCTATCACTGTATTTACGGTACATATAGAGATAATGGCACTTGAACAAGCACATAGCTCAGGATAGTCAGAGCTGTGATTAGGAGAACTGCTCTTGGAGAAGCTAGTGCTATAGATTGGTGATTTTGCAAGTAGAGATGGGCGAACCCGAACAGTAAAGTTCGGCATCCAGACCGAACACCTATGACCTATGACCTATGACCCGACATGAAATGACACTTGGTGTACATAGGGTTAACCATGTCTTTTCATGTCCTTTGCTATCTAATTTGCACAAACAATTAAATCAGACTATGTGTGCAAAATTTCACACCTGTAGGGGTTAATTAAAGGTGTAAATTCGTAGCAAAAAAGTCAGTTTTTTTACAACGAATTTACACCTTTAATTAACCCCTACAGGTGTGAAATTTTGCACACATAGACTGATTTAATTGTTTGTGCAAATCAGATAGCAAACGACATGAAAAGACATGGTTAACCCTATGTACACCAAGTGTCATTTCATGTCGGGTGCTTCTGTCTTTTCACTGAACCCCGCTTTACCCGGCAATTGAATCAGAGGATATTTTACTATGTAGAAGTGTATAAACTATACATATATGTATATATATATGTCACAATGACATGTATATATATATATATGTATTCTATGTGTGTATATTTAGTGTTTACAAGGAAAGAATGGGGTTTTTTTAGTTGCGATATTTTGTTCCCATAGACTTACATGGGACTTCCGGTATCGGTATCGGGTATCGCCGATATTTTAGTGATATCGGCGATACCATTCCGATTCCGATACTTTAGGATATCGGAAAGTATCGTTCAACTCTATTCTTCACTGAACGTATTCCCTGTTTCAGAGCAAAGGAGACATCCATAAAATTTCCACTTGCCCCTGAGTCGATCATAGCAGAGCTAGACACCCAAGCTGAGTCAACCCAGAGTTTGATGGAAAGAAAGCAATGAGAATTGTTTTTCTTACAACTCAGCTGGGACACACCGCTGAGGAAACTTGAAAAATGGCAGCGTTTACACAGTCAACGTCCTCAGAGGTAACGGAGTTTAAGTCCGAGAAATCAAGATCTGTTGCTGCAGATCTCTCCGGAGCCTGAGGCTCGGACCTGACAGATCCCCTCTCGCAACACTCACAATGAATGAGTGCTGCAGTAGTCTTACGAGAACGGCTGGGGCAGTTTATAATGAAGTGCCCTGACTTACCACAATAGAAACATAGATTCTCCTTAAAACGATGTTCCTTGCGTGCATCACTAGCCCGTCGTTGTAAAGAGTCTACCTGCATGGGTTCAGGTTCAGGTTCCCGTGTAATCCTACTCAAAGGTTCCTTAGCTGGAGAGGAAGGTAGGAAAAGGTTAGTACGATTGCTTTCGAACCATCTCTCTTGCCTGCGTTCAGTCAGACGAGTATCAATACGGATGCAGTAGTTAATAAAGTCACCTAACGCAGTGGGAGGGTCGGCACGAGCAAGTTCATCCTTAATCAGTGGAGATAACCCCTTTCGAAAAATAGATTTTTTGGCGGAACTGTCCCAGGTGGTATCAAGGGCCCATCTCCTGAAATCCAAGGCATATTCAGCTACCGAGTGCTTACCTTGGCGCAAAGCTAACATGGCTGCTTCAGCTGTTGCACCTCGATTGGGGTCATCAAACACCTGCCCCATGGCTGAAATAAAATCATCAAGGTGATTCAAACAATCATCCTCAGTCTCAATCAGAGGGTTTGCCCACATTAAAGCCTTGTTGGTAAGCAACATAATTATAGTAAGCACCTTAGATCGTTCAGTGGGAAATTGTGAAGCATGTGCAGAAAAAAAAAGATTGCATTGATTAATAAATCCCCTGAATTTCTCACGTTCACCGCCAAAACGAAAAGGGGGCAACTTGGGAATCCCAGCACTCGGGGCTACGGCAGGAGCCTGGACTCGCCCCTCTAGAACCTCAATCCTGGCTCGCAAATCCTGGGTAGTCTGTCCAACCACTTGCAAATTGTGATTATTGAGGTCCTGTAGATTTGTAAAACGGGTCTTTATATTCTGCAAATCTGCAAGGATATTATCAGTCACTCCGCAAAGTTCCTTTATGCCGGCCTCCATTTTCCAGATCTTTTAAGACAGGATTACTGGAAGAAGAGGAGAGGAGAAAAAAAAAACAATAGTGTTCACCTGTGGCAACACTGCAGAGAGAAAAAAAAATTAAGGGAACTGCTCACCTGGAATGGTTGTGAGAAGTCACAACCACTATCATCACAGAAAGTTTCAACCAGACATCTGATATCCAGAGTTACAGCAGACAAAAAAGAGAAAAGAAAAAAAAAACAATAGTGTTTACCTGTGATAACACTGCAGAAAGAAAAAACTTAAGGGAATTGCTCACCTGGAATGGTTGTGAGAAGTCACAACCACTATCATCACAGAAAGTTCACCCGGACATCTGATATCCAGAGTTACAGCAGACAAAAAAGAGAAAAGAAAAAAAAAACAATAGTGTTTACCTGTGATAACACTGCAGAAAGAAAAAACTTAAGGGAATTGCTCACCTGGAATGGTTGTGAGAAGTCACAACCACTGTCATCACAGAAAGCACAACCGGACGTCCGATATCCACAGTTACAGCAGACACAGCCTTCCAGACCCAGCAGACACTAACGTTTTGGCTTCAGAATCTTGTAATGTATGTAGTACAGTTCATATAGCGTCTTGTGCTTGGGTGCGATGAACATACATGAGACACAGGTTTGATATAGAAAAGTCCTGTATTACTTCATACAAGTTGGCAGAAATAGTCACACAGTTTGCAGACACAGAAGCAGGAGACACAGCAGGCCAGAGTAAACTAAGCTCAGCAAATCACTCTCCAACACAGATTCAGGATCTTCTTCTCTGTTACCGTAAGTCCATGCAAACGTGGGTCTTTCAAAGAGCAGGGTTCAGAGTCCACAAGTGCTTCAGAGTTCCTCAGTAGGAATAGCTGGAGTACAAGGTCCAAGGCTTACAGGAGTCAAGTCACAGGTTCACTGCAGGCTAGATTCTGAAGCACTGATTGCTCAGCTGTGGCTGCTTAAGAAGCAAAGGAGAGAATCAGGGCGGGAACATGCAAGCTGGAAACTCCATTTTGACTGAGGGCAAGATAGCTACAGAAAGACAGAAAGTAAAATGGCTGACGAACAAACTGAGTTTCAGGAATATATACATAGAACCTTACACAGTCACAGATAAATTCACCAACTGCCTACTTCAATAATAACTACCAACAACCTCCAGCCATGCAGCATAAGCTAGCACTGACAATGAGTGCTAGCCAGTGCCCAGATTATATAGTTGATGGGAGTGGTTAACAGTGCACAGCTGAGAGCCTTAATGCAAGAAAGCTTCCAGGAGCTCTCAACTGAGCAGATTAACCCCTGCACTGCTAAAATAAACCTGCACCTTTTAATATGAAGGTGAAGCGCTTCTAATCAGTGCAGAAGTAGGAGAAATCAGACACTGCAGTCTTCTGGCTCCTCTCTGTCATGGTAAACCCATGACAAGTATAATCTGAGCAGTGGCCAAGAAGGGGGAAAATGTCCCAATGTGGTCACATGAAATTACATACATGTATCTTGGTTTTCTTACCCCTCTCCTATACCACCTCAATCCTGCAAGGGTTGTTGAAACTAAGCCCCTGACTATCCCAGACCACCGGGGATATTCTCTTTCACTCCTTCATTGCGATAGACAACATCTATCAATCTATCTATCCATCCATTTATCTATCTATATCTATCTATCCATTTATCTAGCTATCTACCCTATACTTGGCAATAAAGACTATATGATCAAAAGTATTAGGACACAGATAAGGACCTTCCCAAAATTGTTTCCACAAAGCTGTTAGCTACAATTGTCCAAAATGTCTTGTGCTGAAGATTAAGATTTCCCATCTCTGGAACTAAGAGGCCAAGGCCGCCCCCTGATAACAGCCCATAGCATTATCCTCCTCCACCATCTGTAGAGGGGGCACAATGCAGTCAGGGGGTGACGTCCTCCTGGAATCACCAAACCCAGACTCCTCCACAAGACGTATATAGATAAGTGTGATCCTTCACTGCACAGAACATGTCTCCTCCAGAGTCCAGTGGTGGCGGCTTTACACCACTCCATCCGACTCATTGTGCTTGGTGATGTGCGGTTGCATGCAGCTGCTCGGTCATGAAACTTCCAGCGGAGGCGCAGTGCTTCAGCCGATATTAATACCAGAGGAGGTCTGGACTCTGCAGTTATAAAGTCAGCAGAGCGGTGGTGATATTTCTGCCCTCTGCTCCTCAGCACTTGGCCCCCTGCAGTGTAACATTAAGAGGTCTTCACTTCGTGGCTGAGTTGCTGCGGTTCCTTCTACTTCTCAATAATATCACTCACAGGTGATGGAGGAAGATTGAGCAGGGAAGAAATGTCATGGATGGACTTGTTACCCTGGTGGCTCTGATTACAGGACCGCTCTGGTATCAGTGAGCTCCGCACCACCGCCCGGTCTGTCACATGGGAGTAAAGGCAGACGGCATGGCGGGGGGGGATTATACACCAGGGGCAATGCGACTGAATGAGAAACTGAAATTTAATGATTAAAGCTGTTTTCCTCTTTTAAAGAAGACCCCTATAAACAGGATATTTGCACAATTTAATTTTCTCCACCCCTATCCTGTGAAGTGAGCATCTGTCATTCATGATATGTCATTTTCTGCCTTTCCAGTGGATTTTCTGCATTATTTAGCCTCTTATAACCCGTTACCTTGTGACGAAGCTTCTCCTGATTCCTGGGGTGACCGGCCATGTCTGCCGTTGCATTCCTCGTACCTTGCTCATGGCCGGCTGCATTCAGCGCTATGTAAGAGCCATATATAAAAAGTTACAGGCAGTTTTTTTTTCCCAGATTCCCTTGCTCCTTTCCTTGGTTCCCAGAAGTCGGCATCCTTGTTATTTAGGTTTTGGTCCAGATAATTTCTACAAAAATGCGCAGTATGTCTTGGACTAATTTTAATACTCCACATGGTTCCAAAAATCCGTCTGTTTTCTTTTTCCTTTTCAGATTCTGTGAAGCTTTCAGTCTACATAGTCATCCTTAAAGGGATTGTACTTCATTAAAAAAAAAGTAATGGCTGCACTCACGTGTTATGCTTTTCAGCTCATCTACATTGTTTGTGGAGCTGAGCTGCAGTACTTCATACGACCTGTTGACAGGTATGGCACTGTTTTTTGTAAGAAGAAAGCCATGTTTTTCTAGTCTTATAAAACCCCTTTAATGGTAGATATTGTCAATGAAACCTATGCGCAAGTCTATATATAAGTGATAAATATTGCACTTATACTGTACAGAAAGCTGTAGATAAGCCCATAAAGGCGGTGGCCGCATCTTACATCCGAAAAAGGAGGTGACAGGTTCCCTTTAAGCGTGTCAGTTTTTTCCTAGTATCCAGAAGCAGTATTGCTATTCATATTTCATACTGACATGCTTTAGCACTACAGAGTGCAACTTTTTTGTTTATTGTACTTGGAGATGGCTGCTCTTAGTATGCACCTGTTCACAATAGCTTGGAAGTGCCAGTCAGTCTTTTGTCATTACTACTGTATATACATCAAAACATTTATGAATTATTCTTTTTAAATGTAGTTACTGGAAATTTTTCTATTCTGTTACACAGTAGTTGCCTAATTTTACATCACATAGGATACACAGAGACTAATTTATATACATCACAGAGGAGACAACGAGGCTGCTGTCTATACATCACACAGGAGACACTGGAGCTGCAGCATATACATCACTTGGGAGACACTGGGACTACCGCCTTCTTAATAGGAATGGAACGGGACCGCAGTGCTTGCTAACTCTGCACGCAAAGAACGTTATGTCAGGAAGTAGCCCTTCACTGCATGCACCAAAGCATTCAGCAGTAAACTCTGAGTGCGCATGCTCGCAGTGTAAGGAGGGATTAAAAGGCTGTCAGCCGGCACAACAGGGCCGCCAGCCACCCAAGCACTGCAGTTCCCTGGAATCTGCTCGGTGGCTGGAGGAAATTACATTATTGGCAATAAACGGTCTGTGAGCCAAAGGTCCACCACTTCTGATCTGGGGGTCTGTATTAGTTCATAGGTTCTAGTCTAGAGTTTGGTTTTGGTTCTGTTTTTATTCATTTATTCATTTCTATTTATTTGGGGGTTTGGAGGCTATATTTGTTCAAGCAGTCTGGGATCTCTGTTTCTTTTAAGGAGTAGATTTTGAGGTGTGATGAAGGAGACTCATTCACTATATGTAAGTCAGAATAATAAGGTTTGGGTGTGTGAGGGTATAATCTATATAAATGGGCACAGCATAAACTAAAAATTTGGGTTTTACAACTGCTATCACACACTTTCTGAAAATCTGCCTGATATCACTACTCAAAAGTAGATTTAAAGTATAAAACATGAGAATTTGGATTCTAAAATGAGAAAAAAGGGGGTTCTGAGGGTCCTTTAAGGCTGATGGACACTGCTGGATTCATCCTTTGCTGGCACTGTGATTGTTGCTCCAGGAGTTGAGCTTGTTGTGTCTGCCGGCTGCTGCCACCTCTCCGATGACTTCTCTTTGAGCTGGAGTTTGGTTTGGAAATTCATAGCATCGGGTTCATTGCCAGAAAGGAGAAGCAATTTAATAACTTGGGATATAACAAAAAAAGTGGTTAACCAGTAGTTCTACCTATATTTTTTTTACTCACTCATATACCACCTGTCACGCAATGCTTTAGGACTGTGGGTGCTAACCAGGTCCCTAGAACTAGGGGCGCCCTTTTCTATCCTTGTCCCCCAGATTACTCATGGAGGTGGAGACCTCGGGTTCTCGTGCCTTCCTATGCCCCTATATCAACCACTATCTGTCCCCTCCCCCAGTGAGAAGCTGAAGTGTATAGGAAAACACTAACCAGACAGTCAAGGGAAGACGGGTTGGGTATAAATGAAAATACCAACCATACAAAATACACACACCAAACAACAGAGTGGGACACAGGGGAAATAAAGGAATGAGAAACCAAATAGGAGAGGATGAGGATGTACAGACAGACAAACATCCAAGCAACAATCTTCAAATGCCAACTCTAACCACAAAGAACACTTCTAACTCCAGAACCAGGACGTGAGAACTAATACTGGCAACTCATAAGTGCCAGAAGTGAGTATATAAAGCAAGGGGAGTAGCCAACATTGAACATCTGAGAAAATCTAAGTAGGAAAGATCCAGGAGCTTCAAGTGAACAGATTAACCCTTGTACTGCTAGCAAGGAAAAACCCTGTACCATTTAATATGATGGTGAAATACTTCTAACCAGTGCAAGAATACATGAAACCAGACATACGTGGTCTTCTGGCTCCTTTTTGTCACGGTATCCCTGTGATAACACCATTCATTTACGAAGCACCTTATAGACATTGTCATCGCTGTCCCCATTGGGGCTCACAATCTAAATCCCCTATCAGAATGTCTTTGGAATGTGGGAGGAAATCAGAGAAACTGGAGGAAACTCACAGAGAACATACAAACTCCTGAAGATGTTGTCCTTGGTGGGGTTTCAACACAGGACCACAGTGCTGTAAAGCAGCAATGCTAACCACTGAGCCACTATCTGTCTGTCTGTCATTCTAAATAACCAAACACAAGAATACAGCAGCCTCTGTAAGCGCTAAGATATCTGCAAACAGATTCGGGATGAGAGGTAGGCAGGGTAGGCACTACCTCTTGCCTACCCAAGGGGGGCGAACTTTAAAAAAAAACACCTGTCACTGGCTAATGCCTGGGGCCACCCGGCTACTTCCTCAGGCCACAGGCATTCAGCTCAGTGACAACCAGGACGCTTGCACAGAGGTGAGCAGTGTCAGTCACTGGGGTCACTGGGGTCTTGTCTGGCTAAGTCCGATCTCTATATCTTGACTGGTGCAGGCTGAACCTCATGTCTTGACAGGTGTGCTCTTGTCCGCGAATATCGCTTCTCTCCAGCCCTCACCGGTCCAGTCAAGCAGCTCCTCTCTGCTCTGCTACAGGTCGGTCTGCTGTGTTCCATCATATTTGGCCTCTCAGTGCTTCACCAGGCCTCAAAACAACGTAAGAACACCCAATCATCGCTATTGTGTTGTATGGTCACCTCAAGGCTAAATAAGGCACATTCGATTCACACTGAATATGTTTGACACAATCAAAATTTTCTGTACAAATTGGAGCAGTTTTGCCCAATTGAAATTCAGCACTATCTGGAATACAACGTGGTCAAACATGGTAATTTTAGTTGTTTCGTAGATTAGTAAAAGTCAGAGTCGGACTGGCCCACCGGAGAACCAGAGGATCTCCGTGGGCCCAGGCACTGACACCTGCTGGCATACAGGGCCAGCAGCTGCCTAGGGCCACCTCTGCTCTAGAGTCCCTCAGCCAATGGCGTGTCGTTAAAAGCGGCAAACCACGCAGCTGCTATGGGGGCTCCCGGTGCCAGTGGAGCAGCAGCGGGTGACTGGAGGAAGAAGCCGGCTGCTGCAGCTAAAGCCTGTCTCCGCTGCTAAAGAAAAATTAATATTCATTCTTCACTATGCCCCCATGGGCATGAAGAGAGGTGAATATTAATTTCATCGGCTGCTGCGGCAAACACTGCCCGCTATCAGGGCTGGCAGACCAGGGCCCCCAGCCCATGTGGCCGCTATGGGGGCCCTGACCTGATATTAGCATGTTTTACCACACAACTGGTGGTTTTGTATTTGTTTCTATGTAACTACATAGCGGGCGCCAAGAATGATTTTGACTGGTGGGCCCAAAGTGCGCCAGTCCAACACTGGTAAGAGGAATGTTTTTAAATGGGTTGTCCGATACTTTTATATCGATGTTATGCCATTGGATAGGCGACCAAATCAGATCGGTAGAGCTGTGACACCCAGCACTCCGCCATCATCTGTTCCCGTGCCTGCAGATGTGACCAGTTGCGGCACAGGATTGTGGCTGCGTCCAGGTATTGCACATCCATTCCTACTGCTGTGAATACAGGTGGAGCTGCAATACACTGCTGCAGCGGCATTACAGTTAACGGATCCATTCTACAAATGATCACATCCGGCCATGGCTGCCACCAGGAACAGTTGAGGGGCGTCGAGTGTCACACTCCCAATGCTCTGGCATTAATGACCTATCCTAAGAATAGGTCATCAGTGTAAAAGTACTGGACAAGCCATATTAAGGCTTATCATGGTCCATTGCTGAAAACGAAGTAATTAAAAAACAAACTAAAAAAAAGTGTGAACATTCATTATGGATCCCCATGGGGTATATTAATCGTTGGGGGGGTCTAAAAAAATATTAGAAATCCATTTACATGATGCAACGACTGATTCATGTCACCAGCTGTGCCTCATTACTCTGTTCACAAAGATATCTAGCATTGGCTTGAGTTAGCGATTCCCCTTATATCTTTAAAGAAGGGTGGTCGGAATTTCATTTGAATCCTTTAATCAATTTAAAGAGTTTTTGCAGGACACAAACACACAAGCGTGGCTCTGTATCTGGCGGAAAACAGCCATATTAGCCCCTTGCTGCCAGCTGAATAGTACGTCAGCTGGCATTATCCCCCGCTTTGATGAGGGCTCCGGCGGTGAGCCCGCATCAAAGCCAGGACATGTCAGCTGTTTTGAACGCAATAGGCGCGAGCAGAATCGAGATCCGCTCATGCCTATTAACTAGTTAAATGCTGCTGTCAAACGCTGACAGCGGCATTTAGCAAGAGCTTCTGGAAGCGCGGCCGGAAATACGCATACCGCTGACCCCCGTCACGTGATCAAAAAACAAGTGTGGGACTGCACTTTTTTTTGCAATTTCACCGCACTTGTCGTTCAGAAGTACAACTCATCCCGCAAAAAATAAGCCCTCACATGGCCATATTGATAGAAAAATAAAAAAGTTATGGCTCTGGAAAGAAGGGGAGCGAAAAACGAAAACGCAAAACCGAAAAAAGCTCCCGGGGGTTAAGGGGTTAATAAATCCACCTCTTAAATGTATTTAAAAATTAAATTTTTCAATAGAACAAATTTACCTTTTCTCCTTTTGTTTCCCTTGCACCTAACTTCTGTGTCTCCAACCCCTCCTTATGACACGTTGCACATGATGGTGAGGCATTGAGGTTGGCTGCGATTTATGATGCCAGCATCTATGAAAATTCATAATTTATTATAAGAAACAAGAACCGGGAATAATTTAGCAAAGCAAGAATATTGAAAAGTAAAAAAACTTTTTTTTTCTTTTGTGAATTTTCAAACATCCCCTTTAAGAATGGCTGGCCACAGTTATACTGTTTA
Organism: Oophaga sylvatica; assembly: GCA_033576555.1. Classification (NCBI taxonomy): domain Eukaryota; kingdom Metazoa; phylum Chordata; class Amphibia; order Anura; family Dendrobatidae; genus Oophaga; species Oophaga sylvatica. Next base: position 532,202,154 of record JARQOD010000005.1, on the reverse strand, counting down.
CTATTTTGTTTATTGCATTCTGAATACCGCTCCTCGTTTAGTTCTCAGCGCTACAAACTCCAGCCTCAAGTCATTTACAGTATGGCGCTGGATAGCGGCCTGGGAATGTCTTTGCACGTTTGGGGGAAAATGTTGCATATTAACAAAAAGTTTATCACTCAACTTGACAGAGTTGTGTAGCTCGTGTACCGCGGCCAAGGCAAACTTTATGCAAACGTTCTTGGAAAGCTGAGGAGTTTCTTGCAAAGTTCACATCAATACACATGAATTTTTATATGGCTCCACTGATTCTAAGTCTCCCATCAGAGCCGCACAAATAGAAAGATTTTGCGAGAGTGTAACTTTTTGTCTACATTTTTGACTATCAAGGGAATTAAAATTTCTAGGGTTCAAAGTTGGAAACAAAGAGCAGGACTTCAATATTTTATAAAACATTTATGAATCGGGTTTTTTTTTCAATGAAATTACTGGAAATTTTTATTTTCTGTTACATAGTGATTTCTGAATGTTATCCATGGAGCCAAACAAAGTCATGATTTTTAAGGAGGTCCTAAGCGTTTGAGAACCTTCAAGTATCTCTAGACATTCAGTCCTGATGGTTTGTATGTATCATCCTGGTGTAGTCTATGCAGACAAAACTGGGAGTAAATACATCTTGATGAATAATTTCATGTAACCCCAATGATTCTGTTCTTGGGGATAACAGGTGATGATTTTGGTCATCTCATCATCATCTAGTCATTGAACTCTCGTAAGTTTTGATGTATGGTCTCCCAACTTCTTCTTCGTCACATCCAGGTCAAATATAGTAGAATTAGATGGAGCAAAGAACATTCAGTGATTTTATTGCTTGTGCTTAATCGTTGAAATTCTCTTTTGTCAGTATAACCAAACTCTTTGTATATTACTATGAACTACTGCAATAGACTCCTCTGTGGCCTTCCATCTTATACTCTCAAACCCCTAAAATCTATCCTTAACTTTGCTCCCCAAATAATATACCTCTCCTTTCGTTACTCTATAGCCTATCCCTCTATTGGTTGCCCATTGCCCAGAGAATGACCATTGACTTACAAGACCATCCATAACTTGTCCCCTCCATACATCTCTGACCTAATTTCCCGATACCTCCTCACATGAAATCTCCGGTCCTCACAAGATTTTTTTTACTCAGTTCTTCGCTTGTTTTCTGCTCACCTTACACTTTATAAGATTTCTCCTGTGCTTCTATATTTTGGAACTTATTGACCTGACCCATCACACTATCCCTGAACTTTGAGGCCTTCAAACGCAACCTGAAAGCCCACCTCATCTAAAAAACCTACAACCTGCAATATCCATACTGCCACCACATTGTCATATCAGCAACTCTTAACCTCATTGAATGTCTCCTTTCCCGTTCCTTTTTAGACTGAAAGCCCTCATGGGCAGGGTCCTATCTTCACTTGTACCTGTCTTTTGCTTTGCCATTTTTAGCTAAACTTTGCTTGTACCTTGCTATGTGTTGCTAAATGATTGATATGTATTGTATTTTTTTAGCTTTATTTTAATTTATTTTATAAATCCTATAAAGACTATTTTATATATCACCGAATAGCCATGGACTGGGAATCATCTTCCATTATTTCTCCTGACATCAACGATGATTTCTTCCCACGCTGTTCTAATCCAGATCCCTTTATTATTTATATCCTATGACCATAACAGTGAAGGCAACCATATGTATGAATTCAAGAGGTTTCTTCTCAATGATAATTTTCTTCACAGGATACGTAATACAGGTGAGTCCCCACTGTGTAGCCCTGGTGTTAGGCACACGCAGTACCCTGGAGAGTGTGTGGCGAGACAGCAGTTTAATGCTAAATACCCATTCACTCAACATACACTGGACACACCCTTAGGGTAGTGTAGTTTACTATTGAGGGAGTGGTCAGGGTGTATGTTTGTTGAGTGATTTTGAGTGATTTTGAAGAGTTCAGTTCCTGTCTTCGGACGGAGCAGACGTCTGGAGTTTAGCTGGAGGGAGGAAGCAGTCCAGCCTGCTCATCATCAGTTCAGAACGTGGAGGCTGGTACAGGTGGTCTAATTCACCTTAGCCTAGTCAGAGCTGTACCTCATCAGACTACACTGGAAGAAAGACTGAGCTATCTAATAAGAGTCGAGCAAATCGAAGGGCAAAGTGGAAGGAAGATTATTGGAAAAGTGCTTTTGGCTTGGAAAAGTCCTGCACATTGCTACCGGTCACTGGGACCGAAGGATCACTATTTGCTACAAGCATAGTGTTAAGAAAACCAGGGATTTACCGGACCCTAGGTCGCGGCAAACAGCCCCATATAGTCAGTACGTAACTGGAGTCAGGTGGAATAGGGACTTTGAGTCAAGCGCAGACAAAAGCAAGAACCTAGTTTCATCAATTGGAAGGCTTCACCACAAATCTGACTGGGCAGTACAGCTATGGATTAGCTGGAGTTATTGAGGGAACTACGCTTCAGGCTGGTTGTACTCATTGTGTTGAAAGTAAAGGAGGCCCCTAACTTGTCCAGCTGCTGTCTCAAGATACACTCTCCTTGATCAGCCTCCCTGGGACCTGCCTGAACATCTTACAAGTAAAGGTATGGAAAGACGCTGACCGTGTGAGACTGTGTTATTTATCTGCACTCGACTTCACTATCTTCATAGACTTTGAGGGACCAGTCCCACCTGTAGGGGACCCGACATCTAGCTGCCTCACCATCCCCTCAGAGATCTACAGCAGCGCTGGTACTAATTACCAGAAGACTACAGGTGGCGTCATGAACTGTATATAAATCTATCCCCTGTAAATATATCCCCAACCTACGCCAGACCGCCAGGGCCACAGACCGAGTCACCGCTACCTGTGACAATCCCCATAGACTTCTACGGGCTCGGCTCTGAGTACCCCATTGCCCTGGTAATCCACAATTGTGGTGGCGGGTCGAGACAACTTGGCGTCACGAACAGGATGCGAAACTCGCAGAATTGCGAGCCCTGTGTGCCTAAGGAATTGTTTTTGTGAAAAAGGACTGTTTTCACTTTTGGCGCCAAAATCGCCATTTTTGTCGCCATATTCGCGCCCTCAGGCGCTGGAGAAGAAGGTGGGCGTACCTTCGTGGGCGTCTACCCCCTGTGGCGCGAAGAAAATGCCTGCCCTCTCAAAGTGCTATTACAACATGCGATCCTGCCCTACAGCAAAGGAGGTCCGCCTCCTCTTCACCTTCCCTGCGAGGAGGAGGAGACGCAAACCCCACCTCCACGGAAGAGACCGATGTCTCCGCAGGAAGAAGAAAGAATCTTCTGGAACATCATGGAAGCAGGACGTGTGCAGCCGAGCAGGGAAGCAGAGGAAGGCAGGCCCCGTGCCCCAGCCAAGCTGCCACCAGCACCGAGTTATCCGGTCCTTCACAAGAATACTGTATATTTATTGAATGCTATTTAATATTTGTATTTCTCTATAATGTTTGCAACGTTCAAGATATCCTCACCTCCCGGATGGGACGAATTAATGTTATTGTTAATGTTTTCATGCATAAACAAAATGTCTCTTTTGTATTTTACAGCCCGGAGTGCTGTCTTTTACCATGGGGAATGTGTAGCCCTGGTGTTAGGCACACGCAGTACCCTGGAGAGTGTGTGGCGAGACAGCAGTTTAATGCTAAATACCCATTCACTCAACATACACTGGACACACCCTTAGGGTAGTGTAGTTTACTATTGAGGGAGTGGTCAGGTGTATGTTTGTTGAGTGATTTTGAGTGATTTTGAGGAGTTCAGTTCCTGTCTTCGGACGGAGCAGACGTCTGGAGTTTAGCTGGAGGAGGAAGCAGTCCAGCCTGCTCATCATCAGTTCAGAACGTGGAGGCTGGTACAGGTGGTCTAATTCACCTTAGCCTAGTCAGAGCTGTACCTCATCAGACTACACTGGAAGAAAGACTGAGCTATCTAATAAGAGTCGAGCAAATCGAAGGCAAAGTGGAAGGAAGATTATTGGAAAAGTGCTTTTGGCTTGGAAAAGTCCTGCACATTGCTACCGGTCACTGGGGACCGAAGGATCACTATTTGCTACAAGCATAGTGTTAAGAAAACCAGGATTTACCGGACCCTAGGTCGCGGCAAACAGCCCCATATAGTCAGTACGTAACTGGAGTCAGGTGGAATAGGGACTTTGAGTCAAGCGCAGACAAAAGCAAGAACCTAGTTTCATCAATTGGAAGGCTTCACCACAAATCTGACTGGGCAGTACAGCTATGGATTAGCTGGAGTTATTGAGGGAACTACGCTTCAGGCTGGTTTGTACTCATTGTGTTGAAAGTAAAGGAGGCCCCTAACTTGTCCAGCTGCTGTCTCAAGATACACTCTCCTTGGATCAGCCTCCCTGGGACCTGCCTGAACATCTTACAAGTAAAGGTATGGAAAGACGCTGACCGTGTGAGACTGTGTTATTTATCTGCACTCGACTTCACTATCTTCATAGACTTTGAGGACCAGTCCCACCTGTAGGGACCCGACATCTAGCTGCCTCACCATCCCCTCAGAGATCTACAGCAGCGCTGGTACTAATTACCAGAAGACTACAGGTGGCGTCACGAACTGTATATAAATCTATCCCCTGTAAATATATCCCCAACCTACGCCAGACCGCCAGGGCCACAGACCGAGTCACCGCTACCTGTGACAATCCCCATAGACTTCTACGGCTCGGCTCTGAGTACCCCATTGCCCTGGTAATCCACAATTGTGGTGGCGGGTCGAGACACCACCATCACTAGAATAGGTGTGCTGACCCTTTTCAAACAATAAGGAGGAGCCTGAATGGAGCTGTGGTTAAAGCATGCAGGTGACTACATCATAAAATGTCTAAGAGACTGGTGGGGATAGTAGTGAAGAGCCAGATGCATTGTGGTCTAAAGGACTACCATTGATGGGATTGGCCAACATTCTGATGCGTATGGAGGCACCGACAAGATGTCGGGGAAGTTAAGGATCAATCATGTCCCATTTCGGACTACAATACTTTTGTTTCTGGAAGATAAGCTGCCACCAGAGGAGCCCGGCAGTGACTCTCTCGTAGAAAACACAAGAGCACTCGGCCGATCGAAATGTGGACCGCCCGACTAATAGCTTTCTTAAGGCTATTGAGGTGGTTTTATACACATATTAGATCAACAAATGATCTTTCCCAAAATCAGCAGTTATTGACCAGTTTTATCAGATGTGATAGGTCTATTAGAAGGCTTGATTTCATGGTAACTGGAACAGAGAATTGGATGACACTTCTGGCTCAAGCCAAATTCAGGCTTGGTCATGGAGACTTGCATTGATCAAAAATATCAACTCACTATATTGTGCATTGCCTATAAAATCAACTAAAACAGTTTTAGAATAATCAGAGTCACAAATTTCCCTTTACTACTAACTAGAATAATAAAGCCCCATTGCCAATCGGCTTCTCCGTCTCCCGGTAGACCTGCCTTGGTGATGCATCGTCTTCTTCTTTGTTGACGTGTGTATGACAAAGATCCTGTAAACAAAGGTTAACGGTTTGTTTGTTGGGCCGAGATTCCACAATGTATTCCACTTCACATTGTTTGTGTTTATGACAGTGTGGATTATTGTTTTTGTCGGAATAAGGCCATCGTCATGGAAATGGTGAACCTGCTACTATACGAGCGATAAACACAGCTGCTCGGAATCTTTTTGCCATGCAAGTGGAATTCCAACGGGAGAAAAATAAACTTCTAAAGCACTTGTTTCAAAGGCACACACATGTTTAGTTTTATTTTCGCGTATATAGTTATTGGCTGAAATAATTTTCATGTGTAGGCCATAAAAATGAACACATTTTTACAAATGATGTATGTGTTGCCATATAGTGTAGTCATTGTGTTTAGAGAGATCCATATGTTTCCAGAGATGACAAATTAAAGTTCGAGCAACCTTTAATTTTCCCATCACATTATCCAACCCGGCCAAAAAGTCTCATATTCATTGTCCAGGGTAATAAAAGAAAGGCCGTTTGTTTGTTTGTTTGCTTGTTTATTTGCTTGTTTGCTTTTTGCTGAAAAAAAACAAAAGTTCCACGCCTGTCCATGGGTTGTTTTAGGAATTGAAAATTAAAGGGGTTGTCCGATACTTCTTAAATACTGTATTCCCCAGTTTAAAATAAAAATAGATACTCACCTCCCATACCGGCACCATTCTGGCTCTAGATCTTGCAAGGATCGCTTGACATTGTAATTCCACATGAGCACTGCAGACAATCGGCTGGCTACTTCGCTTAAAGGTTTATTCCCATCTTCAAGATCCTTTCCCAATATATAGTAGGTATAATAATAATAATATTAGAAAATACCTCCAATTAGAAATTTAGTATAGTTCTCCTGATTAGCTATGTCTCTTATCTCATGTGCAGGGCATTGTTGTAGCTTAGGTATGCATAGTTACAACTAATATCAACTGTCACTATATGAGTGGTTGTAACCATGGATACCTAAGCTAGTGCAATGCCCTGCACATGAGGTAAGCTACATAGCTAATCTGGAGAACTATACTACCTTTCTAATGGGAGCATTTGCTAATATTATTACACTTACTACATATTAGGCCTCTTTCACACTTCAGTCGTTTGGCGTCAGTTAAAATCCGCCAAAGTGTGAAAAAAGCGGATCCGTCAGAAAAGTGGAGAAACGGATCCGTTTTCAGACGGATCCGTCATGAACTTTTGAACATGGAAAATGCAGGTACGCATGTCTGGCATGGAGGAGAGAGAGCGAGAGAAAGAGAGAGAGAGACCCCGGACAGTATTCTCAGCATTTTCTATGGAAGGAACTGATCCTCTGGCGGATTCCATCAAAAACGGATGGCAGCGGATCCGCCACCCATAGGCGCCCATTATACAAAATGGCAGACGCGGCGGATCCGTCATAGTCCGCCATTTTGACGCACACAAAAAATGTTGCATTGAACGGATGCCAAATTTATAACGGATCTGTCAAAAAACGGATCAAACGGACGACCATCTGTCAAAATCCGTCACTAATGCAAGTCAATGGGAAAAAAGCGGATCCGTCAAAAAAAATGGCGGATCCGTTTTTTTCACACTTTGGCAGATTTTGACTGACGTCGCACGACTGAAGTGTGAAAGAGGCCTTAGGATAGGATCTTGGGGATGGGAATAACCCATAACTTCCATTGGACGTTCGAAGGAGGAATGAGTACTGAAGCCCATTAGCGCCCGCTGATTTGCTGCAACATTCAAGTGACATAGAGATATCATGCAAGCCTTGGGAAACCCAGGACCTGAATGGCACCCAGGCGGGAGGTACGTATCCCTTAATTTTTACTTTAAACTGGGGAATATAGTATTCAAAAAGGGATGTCTGTGTAGTGGACAATCCCTTTAAATAGTGCTTTGCTGCAATATCACACACGACCTGTGAACAGTTGTGGCACTATTTTTAGAATGGAGCAACTATTTTTTTCTAATCATGGCTATCCCCTTTAAAGAACTCACTCACAAAACATGTGGAGTTATCTGGCAACTTATAGGCTATGGAAAAATTATCTTCAGAGGACAATTTTAAGCAACAATAGGTCAAAATTATAGGGGTTCAGGGGTAGCACTCTTACCGTGGCCTTGCAGAATTCAAGAGAACCCCTCAAATGTAAGAAGAAACCAGTTTTACACATAGCACATGGTAGATAGAAACCCAGCTGCCCATTTACAAATTTTCACCTTGGGTGGCAAGACTTTTTCAACTATACTTCTGGGAGTGGCACATTGATTTTAAGAGTTACTTAATCTAGTTAAAGTTTGGGGGGTTTTTTGAGGGGGGTTAAAAAGTGGCCAAAGAGTAATGTGTTATGAATGTGCTAGAGATGGTTTCTGAGCAGAGGCTCCCTCTGGTGGTTACAGACAGTACTGAACCTTTCAGCGAGGAGTGGCAATCTGGAATCATGGACTGGTCTGATATAAGGGAGGTTCCCTCCCATGATGGTTGCCGGTGATCAATTGTTCTTGTCTCAATTGTGGTTCCTGGTTCATTTGGAAGTTTGCTGGAGTCTTGCCTGCATCTCCTGATTTCAGATAAGATATTTTTTGCTTTTCTTTTTGTGCTTGCTTTTTGCATTGTTTTCTGCATTTTTGTGGAGGTCAGCCAGGTCCCCTCCTGGGGCCTGAGCTCCTCACAGTTTTTCTGCAGCCACTGTTATTTGCTCATTTGCTTTTTCCTGTTTTTTCAGCAGCTGCGGCTTGGTTTTTGTTCACACTGAGATCTGATTTAGTGTGTGGCGAGATCGTCTGATCTCAGTATTTTTGTAATCAAAATTGTTGGATTTTTGTAGGGTTTTCTGGGTTGCAGAAAGTAATCTCTCCTGTCCTATCCTATTTAGTCAGCTTGTGGCCCCAGCGTTTGCTCAGTCTATTTTCTGCCTATGTTTGTATTTTCATCTTGTTAACCGCCATTATATGTTTGGGTGCTTCCTATTTTCTTTGGGGATCTGCTCCGGGGCAGATAGCTTTCATCTTTCTGCCTTTAGGTGTAGTTATCTCTCAGGCTGTGACGAGGCGTCTAGGATCAACGTATTAACGCTCCACGGCTACCTCTAGTTGTGTTGTTAGTTTAGGAATCTGCAACCCATCAGTTACCAACATCTCAGGTGTTCGGCTGCCCTGCTGTTGTTCCTGTCCTCCTCAGCTACCAAAACATAACAGTAATGCATTTCTAAAATAAGGACTAGGCTTTACTTACCTATTGGATCCTCTGCCAATCTAAATCAGCCAATTCAGTGGTTCCTATCGGAACCGAAAGTGATGATGTCCTGCCAATCATTCGCATTCTACATTCATAAATGCATTTTTGGGTCACGTAGACATCGTAAATGAGTAATCACATTTCAAAATTCATCTTTTAGCATCAGCTATGATAGAGAAGCTTGCACTGTCGGAAAGCCCAAGTAATCCATGTATTCCATAGCTTCATGTATGATTTCTGAAGCTAAAGTCCTGTTGATCTGCTGATTGTTAGGCCAACTACCATCTGAAAGATGTTATTTTATGAGCCAAACAGTATAAATAACCAAGAGACAACCAAGAACCACACACCAGCTCACACATGGCATATAACTATAATCTCCAAGTGACATGTCGTACAGAAGTAAAATACTCATGAAATTGACACTACTTTTTACAACAAGACTGTTTCGACACAGAGGTCAACGTAGAAGAGTTGTAGGCCAAGTTCAGAACAGTTCTTGTCCGTGTGAGGGCTTCATGTTTCCCGATCATGGGAAATGCCAGAGGCACATGTGTAAATGAAGGTCAACAGGGTTGATTTCTACTTTTACAACCACATTAAAGTTTATTTCTCCTGAACAATACTCCACCAAGGACCATGTATCACTGGGAAGAGAGCTATTAACACAAGCATGGCTCGTAGAATGCGCTCCTGTCTACTCGTACTCATTGACAAATTACACAGACTCTGCTCTATACCGGGGTCATGTGGATCGACCTATGGATGGCTCCCCTCATTTATAATTTTATTATCCAACTGTCTCAACATAAAACATGATAAATTACAGATCTGATTCACTTCCTTTACATCTCCAGTTGCTATCGAGGCCAAGTAGATGTTACCCCCAGGTTGAACCTCCTAAGCCACCACCACCACCACCATTCCTGAACGTGTCCACACATACAAAATTCTTTTGGTTTATGCGTATAAAGTGATTACATAAAATGGAACCAATGATTTTAAATTCAGTTACAAAATAAATTATTATAATTGATTACATGTTGCTCAGTTTAATTAGATTATTTGTGATATGAATTTATACATTTATCAGCTTAACTACTATGGGTTTTTTTTCTTACCAAACTAATAATTGAAAGCAAAGTGTCATACTCCTGGGTTCAAATCCTTGAGCTTGTTTTTTGTGATCGGCTTCTCTGTCCCTTGAGCCACAGCAGAAACACCTTTTTCTGGGTGTTTAGGTTCTGTTATTCTAGCTGCTTTCGCTTAGCAAAACAAAGGTGTTTTCATTTGTCTGCCCTTTCACCTTTTGGGTTCAGCTTTATATACAGTGGTGTGAAAAAGTGTTTTCCCATTTCCTGATTTTCCTTTCTTTTGCATGTTTGTTATTAGGTTTAGGGACAATCACTTTTCATACAGGACCTTGTAGGTTTGGATTTCTTTTCCCCTTAATAATAAAGACCTTCACTTTAAAACTGCATTTTGTGATTACTTGTGTTATCTTTGTCTAATATTTAAATTTGTTTGGTGATTTGAAACATTTAAGTGTGAACACTTTTTCACAGCACTGTACTTTTCCCCTGCTGACATTTCCTGCTGGTGATATTCTTATTTGGATGTTTGTATGGTCAGCCATTCTGCTGTAGTTTGAAACCTGTTAGTGTATTTATAGCTAGGGTTTATCTCTTTGCTGTTTATGTTCTTTGCTCTACACCTAACGTCTGTTTCATTTTTGGAAGTAGGCGGCACATTTTCTATCAGTACGTACTTTATTCTTTATTTTTATTTTGTTGTTTACCTTACTCACTCTGGGAACTTTTCTTTTTTCAGCACACTTTCCTCTTTGTAGGTAATTCACACTCTAGAAAAATCATTTGAGATATATTCCAGCTCCTGTTAAAAATATTTTCTTTATTCTCTATAAATATTAAATATTAAATCCAAGGCAAAAAAGTGAAAAACAACACGTTTTGAACGTAAGCCAACGTTCTTTGTCAAATATTTTTGTATTTGCCACGTGAACGGTTGGATCATGTATTGCCGTGCAAACTGGATTATAATTATTGGTGAGCTGGCATACTTTTTTTAATTCACACTCTGCTCTGCCCTCCGGTCCTTTAGGAGGAACATGATGTGGTTGAAGTCCTTTTATGTAGCATAGGCCAAGTTGCCATCTTCTAGTCTATGGTTAGGGTGATCTTTGCTCAAGCAGGAACTACTAGGGATTGAAGGGTCAGGATCTTTAGTATGTACAAGAAATGGTCAGTTGCAATATTTAGCTCTACCTATTATTCCGAGTGAGTAGCTACTCTAGCATAACAAAATCAATCACAAAATTAATGCAACATCCAGGGGAAAATTATACACCGTGTTCTGACAAAAATAGAGTAAGAAGAGGTGGAGCATGACACGGGAAATCAAACAATACCAAAGATAGACTTCCCGAGCCAAGTTCCACCCCTTCAGTTGCTTAAAGGAGTACTCCAGTGATTTTTTATAAATAAACATAAGTGCATGTGTTATTATATACCCACCTGTTGCATCTTCTGCCATTTTCAGAGTCATCCCAGTCTGTTCCGGCATCACATGATCGCAATTATGACCTACCGAATCACACACTGTGTGCTGCGTGGAGCGGAAGTCACTTTTTAAATTTTCTCAATGTACGGTAAGTCTTTGAGATTAGAAAGCTTTGTTCTAAATCTCATAGACTTACAATGAGAAAGTAACTGGCGCTCCACACAGAAGACACTGTATGATCCTGCGGTAAGTGATGCCAGAACGAACCACAGCTCTGCTGAAAACGGCAGAAGACGGTGACCGGTAGGTATATTACTGTCCTCATTACACATACATGCATGATTGCTAACAAAGGAGGACATTTAAAAAAAAATTATACGAGTGGCCCTCTAACCAGCACAACACAATGTATGGTAACATATTAGCTAATAGTATGTTGTGACATTAATAATTTTATTTATTATTAATTTTAGTCTTTTTTTTTTAGTCATTTGGACCTGATTTATCTTTTTCAGGTTTTCTTTAAGTCACTTTTCAGCTTTCGAACTGTAGTATTCGGTGACGTTCTATCCGTCAAATTCATCAAAAAGGAATTATGCGGATGCTCACCCTGCCATTATTGGATGTTCACCCTGCCATTCCTGAGGTCATGTGCATCTTCTGCTTTACATAAAATGACGGTAACCATTTTTTGCTGATTCACATTAATCAATTTGCAAATTTTTCAAATTAGGCAAGTCGAGCAAATGTCCTATAAGTTCGACATGACCTTGCATTGAATCGATTTACTCATATCTGTATCTGATTTTTCTAATCTGTATTCACTCCGCGTGAATATACCCTTACTAGAGTTGAGCGATACTTTCCGATATCCAAAAGTATCGGAATCGGAATGGTATCGCCGATACCCAAAAAATATCGGCGATACCCGATACCGATACCGGAAATCCAATGTAAGTCTATGGGAACAAAATATCGGAATTAAAAAAACCCCATTCTTGCCTTGTTGGTTAATTGTACATGAAGGAAAACAACAAAGAGTAATGTAGAATGTATTGGGGAAGGTGAGGAGACAATAAAGGCATAGATGTTTAACCCAATCAAATGGAATAGCATTAATATTTTTTTTTTAAAGATGTTCGGATTGACGAAGAAATTGACAATGTTGTTCACGTTTTTTCTATTTTGGCAAATATGTATATTTCACAACTTCCATGGTCTTCACCTTTTTAACTTTTGACACACTTTCTCCTTCATAATCTTCAGCAGCATCATCTTTTTCATCAAATTATTCTTCATCTTCACCTTCTTTATCTTCTTCTTAAACTTCTTGCTATTCATCTTTTTGTTAACATTACTCATATTCTTCTTATTAAACTATTATTCTTATTCATATTGTACTTCATCTTCTTCATCATATTCTTATTTGTGACAGAGAATCCTGTACTTGTAATCTGTCAAAGTATGAATTTTTCATCCTTCCGTTCTTGCTGTCACAAAAGATTTAAATTACAACAGTATTTGTCCGTGTTCAGTTTAGCCTGCAGCAGCAGGCATTTTCCAGGGGCACCACGAGGAGGAACGGACTCACCCCCATACACTGCTTAGTCTTCTTCTGCTTATAATTTAGAGCATATATTTTGCTCTTCATTTTGGTCTTATACTTCATGTTCTTCTGCTTTTAGATCTTCTGCTTATTGTTCTTGTGTCTCTTGTTCTGTATCTTGTATTTGTAGCACAACCTTGTACCAGCTGATGTTACTGGGACACGGTTACTAAGCAGGAGGTACCTGTGCTCCAAAGCACTACCAAGGACCAGCAGACGTTGCAGGAACTGGAATACCGAGATGGAGGCACCTAGACCAAAGGCACTGCGGAGAACCAGTTGACGGTACTGGAACCCGGACGGGTAGCAGAAGGTACAAGAGCCAATGCAAGTAACGAGGACCAGCTGACTGTGCTGGAACCCGGAGGGGCAGCAGAAGGAAAAGAGCCAATGGCACAACCGAGGACCAGCTGACGTTACTGGGACACGGTTACTAAGCAGGAGGTACCTGTGCTCCAAAGCACTACCAAGGACCAGCAGACGTTGCTGGAACTCGGATACCGAGATGGAGGCACCTAGGGCAAAGGCACTGCGGAGAACCAGCTGACGGTACTGGAACCTGGACGGGTAGCAGAAGGTACCCATGGAAATTTAAGTTGACAGGCCGCGAGCCGGCCGCAGTTACCGAATCCCACAGTACTACAGTGGGTGATTGTCCTATTGTCACAACGGAAACAGCCTTTATTTGCATATCCCGCAGCACACATAGGAAGCACCTAAACTCCAAGCACCATAGAGTCGGCTAACCCGACCGCAACACGACAGGACAACTTATTGGAGGCTAAGTGACGTTTACACTGACAGGAAACAGATGGCGTGCTGTAACCAGTCTGGGCAGGAGTGAGTACCCGTGCCAATGACACTTCCGAGCAACAACTGGCGGTGTTGAAGCCCAGGGATGAGAAGACAACAGGGTGGAGGCAGCATGACTTTTTGTCGTTCACACAGCAGGGAACAGCTGACATTACTGAACCCCAGTAACACTATAGCTTGAGTATTGGTCTGTGGACACGACACTTCTGAGCAGCAACTGCCAGTGTTGTAGCCCAGGGAGTAGAGTTCAGGTGGTAGAAAGATGAACATAACAGGAGACATGGATAACGTTGAGAACCAGTTATTTAATCTGAAAACGGACAGACAAATTCTGGCGAGATCCATGCCTTGTTCATTTTCAGAAAAGTAAGCCGGTCTACATTATCGGAGGATAGTCGCATGCGACGGTCTGTTAGTACACCACCTGCAGCACTAAAGACGCGCTCCGATAATACACTGGCAGCAGGGCAAGCCAGCACCTCCAATGCATACTGGCTAAGCTCTGGCCATGTATCCAGCTTAGAGACCCAAAACTTGAATGGGGAAGAGCCATCTGGGAGTACACTGAGAGGGAAAGACATGTAGTCTGTCACCATCTTACGGAAACGTTGCCTCCTGCTGACTGGAGCCGTCTCGGATGGTGTAGACATTTGTGGCGCTGCCACAAAACTTCGCAACATTTGGAACATACTGGTCTTGCCCTGTGCAGAGGCGCTGCTTGTGCTCCCTCTTGTTGCAGAGCTGTCTCCACTGCCTCGACGCACAGAGCTGCTTTGTAAAGCAGTACAAGCAGCAGTGCTCTCGGCTGGAATGGAGAACATTATGGATTGCACCAGTGTGTCTTGGTACTCCCGCATTTTACGCTCCCGGTTCAACGGTGTGATGAGGCTTTGTAAGTTGTCCCGGTAGCGAGGGTCTAGGAGGGTGTACACCCAATAATCAGACGTGGTGAGAATGTGGGCGATGCGGCGGTCGTTTCTCAGGCACTGCAGCATGAAATCAACCATGTGCTGCAGACTCCCAACTGGCCAACAAACGCTGTCCCCTGCAAGAGGCGTCATCTCTGCCTGCTCTGCATCACCCCACCCTCGCTCTACATACTGACTAGAGCGTTGTGTACCTCCCTCTGGAGCGATGTCTTCCTCCTCCATTGACTCCTCCTCATCCTCCTCACAAAGTGAGCCCTGCCCAGCCCTTTGTGAGGAACCACGTTGCGCTGACTGTCCAGAAGGTGATGGAATTTGTGACTCCTCATCCTCCACCTCTTCCAAAACCTCATCCCTTAGTGCTTGCAGTGTTTTTTGAAGCAGGCAGATAAGGGGGACAGTCAGGCTGACTAGTGCATCATCTGCACTCGCCATCTGCGTTGACTCATCAAACGCACGCAAAACGTGGCAGATGTCCTTCATAGAGGCCCACTCAGTAGTGGTGAAGTGTGAACGGCGCAAATTGCGAGTTGATTGCGCCTGATGCAGCTGATACTCCATTACTGCTGGCTGCTGCTCACACAACCGCTCCAACATATGTAACGTGGAATTCCACCTGGTGGGTACGTCACATATGATGCGATGTTCAGGAAGGCGAAATCTGCGTTGCAGAGCTGCAATGCGCGATCTGGCCATGCTGGAACATCGCAAGTGAGCGCACTCTAGGCGGACCTTGTGCAGCAGTGCATCAAGATCCGGATAGTCCCTCAAAAAACTCTGCACGACCAAGTTGAGCACATGTGCCAGACATGGTATGTGAGTGAGGTTGCCAAGGCCCAGAGCTGCCACCAGATTTCGGCCATTGTCACACACTACCAAGCCTGGCTGGAGATTCGCTGGCAAAAACCACACGTCGCTCTCCTGCTTGATGGCATTCCAGACCTCCTGCGCTGTGTGGCTTCGATTCCCCATTGAAATTAATTTGAGGACGGCCTGTTGACGTTTGGCCATGGCTGTGCTCATATCGGTCGCATCAGGTAAGCGTTCACGGGTCCATGTGGAGGTAGACCGTGACGGCTCCTGCAGCGATGATTCTGAGGAACTGGAGTAGGAGGAGGAGTCAATGTGGACAGACTTGATTCCTGCAATCCTTGGAGTTGGCAGAACACGTACAGCGCCACTGGCAAGATCTGTACCCGGCTCCACAACATTGACCCAATGGGCAGTGAGGGAAAGGTATCGTCCCTGGCCATGGGTACTGGTCCACGCATCGGTGGTCAGGTGGACCTTGCTACTGACGGCGTTTAGTAGCGCATGTTTAATTTTTCCCTCAACATGCTTTTGCAGACCAGGGACGGCTTGCCTGCTGAAATAAAATCGGCTGGGCACATTGTATTGTGGGACTGCCAATGCCATTAAGTTACGGAAACTGTCAGTCTCAACCAGCCTGAATGACAGCATTTCAAGGGACAGGAGTTTTGCAATGCCAGCATTCAGAGCCTGTGCTCGTGGATGGTTTGCCGAGTATGGCCGTCTTTTATCCCATGCCTGTGCTACCGATGGCTGTTTTGTGGCCTGGGAGTGTGAGGATGACAGGGAACTTGCAGCTGTGGGTGGAATAACACTGGGTCTCTGGACAACAGTAACAGAGGTTCTTCCATGGCGATCCTGTGAGGAAGCCGAACCAGCTGTGTGTGAGCTGGAGGAAGAGGCTCCAACACGAGCTGAAGATGTAGGTGCTGCTGTAGGTTGGCCTACATCTCCAGTGTGTCTTTGGAACTCAACCACGTGCTTTGACCGCACATGTTTCCACATATTTGTGGTATTAAGGTTACTGACATTTTTACCTCTTTTTACTTTTTGATTACACAGCTTGCATTTGACATAGCAAATGTCATCTGCAAGTGTGTCAAAAAAGGACCACACAGTGCAAGTCCTGGGAGCGCCCGTTTTGGCTGTTGGAAGAGAACTGCTACAAACGGGTGCCAAACTGGAGGCTACAGGCAACCGAGTCTGCAGCCTACCTCTCCCTACTGTTTGGACCGTTGAGGCAATCTCTTCCTCATAGCTGCTACCACCACCTTCCTGTTCCTCACACCATGTTGGGTCTTGGACCTCATCATCTCCACTACCCTCTTCCAACACCTGCTGCTGTTGGGTGGTCTGGCCAGCACCATGCTCAACAGAAAATGGCACCTGAGTCTCATCATCATCAGATGCGTTCTGCGGTGTGCTGACCATCGGCACTGGCTCACCCGCCTCTTCACATTCAGAGAGACACAGCTGTTGCGCATCACTGCATACTGCCTCTTCTTCACATTCCAGAATGCTGCTTGGCTGGGCCCCTGTTTGCAAGCCAACAGATTCTGAGAACAGAAGCAGAGACTCAGCTGGCTCCAGTTCAGAACTCTCTGACTGCCTGGGCAATTTGGCAGGCGGTGAAGAGACAGATGGTTGTTCAACAGTGCTGTGGTCCTGAGAGGAGGTGGAAGGAATTTAAGTCGATGCATTCGCTGCCATCCAACCAACAACGGCTTCAATTTGTTCTTCCCGCAGCAGGGGGGTACGCTGAGCTCCTACAAAAGTGCGCATAAAGGAACGCTCACGGGAAAACTGGTGGATGCTGTGTCACTGGATGCGGCAGCAGCCACAGAATCCCCACGTCCTCTCCCTGCTGAAACTCCACGGCCACGACCACGTGCCTTACTCCCTGCCTTCTTCATCTTGGTAGATTGATAAAGAAAGTCAGAAAAGTTATAAGGCCTAAGTGTGGTTATTCCTCAGAGACTGCAATGAACACTGCAGACAACTGTTCACAAGCTGTGAAAGGCTACTCCTTTGTCTACTTCTATAGTGTTTGCAACCAATGTATTGGATACGGATGGAAGCGCGTCACACTAATAGATTAGATTTTAAATGGAATGGAGCAGCACCAATTGGAGATAAATGAAAAGGATGAGGCACTGAGACACGCTCAGCAGAGTACAAGCAGCAGTGCTTGAACAAGTAACTGGAGCGTGATGTGCACTCAAAAAATAAAAAACACAGACTGAAGTAAACACTGAAACACAACTGTTCACAAGCTGTGAAAGGCTACTCCTTTGTCTACTTCTATAGTGTTTGCAACCAATGTATTGGATACGGATGGAAGCGCGTCACACTAATAGATTAGATTTTTTTCAAATATAATGGAGCAGCACCAATTGGAGAAAAATGAAAAGGATGCGGCACTGAGACACGCTCAGCAGAGTACAAGCAGCAGTGCTTGAACGAGTAACTGGAGCGTGATGTGCACTCAAAAAATAAAAAACACAGACTGAAGTGAACACTGAAACACAACTGTTCACAAGCTGTGAAAGGCTACTCCTTTGTCTACTTCTATAGTGTTTTCAACCAATGTATTGGATACGGATGGAAGCGCGTCACACTAATATTTAAATTGCATGGAGCAGCAAGAATTACACTGAAGAAAAAAAAAAAGAGTCTGTCAGTGACACGTGCAGATGCCTACAGACAGCGTTGCATGCAGAGCAAACTGCAGTATCACCTGCACTCTCACACACACCTTGCACAGAGCTGTTAAAACAACACTGGCAAAAGGAAGCTTTACACAGCGGTTGGTAAACTAGCCTGCCTAAAGCCCAGTACACAAAATCGCAATATCTAACTGTCCCTCAGAGTCAGCAGAGCAGCGTTCTGTCCCTAACTGAGTTCACAGCACAGTGACACTAAAATGGCGGTGGCGCCTTTTATAGTGCATTCTGACATCATTTCAGCAGCCAATCACAGCCATGCCATTAGTTAAGATGACCGCAGCATTACAGGATGTGCCCACACTTCATAAGATTCCTCATTGGCTGACTAAAATCACATTGCCTCTCAAAGAATTATGGGAACTTCCGATTCCGGTATACGATATTGGAAAAATATCGGAACTAAGTATCGGAATTCCGATACAGCGAATATCGGCCGATACCCGATACTTTCGGTATCGGAATGCTCAACACTAACCCTTACTTTTCAGTCATGCGCTATTACGCCGCTTGGTTCCATTCTGCAGGATCAGACTACACAGGATTTGTTTGTAGTCTGTAACCATGGAGACACATAGTTCTACATGTGACCGATAGATATAAAACTTAGAAGACTTTTTAAAAATTTTAAATTATTTCATTTTAGACATATTTATGCAATAAAGACTGGCAACAAAAGCAAACATACACAATACCAGGGCATATTTAGGAAGCCGCAATCTATCCAGGACTGACGCTGTGCAATTATTTATAGTTAGATCGAAAATCAGGTTTGTAAAGGTTCTGCCCCTTTATGTGTAAAACGTTACACAGTATCTAGGTCTGAGCATTTCTTCTTTTCGATAAGACTGTTATTGCAAGATTTCATCAGGTTCACGTCTGTTTCTTATTAGCGCTGTTTGTTTCGCCGGTTATGGTTACCTTTTGTTTGGCTGCAATATTTACTAATATTCATTTTGTTTCTGAGGTGATAATTGTTCTGGTTTATATTATTTGCTGCAGAGCAAAATGAAGTACAAGTTACTGGACAATGGAGACTTGTGAAATTCTGCATGCAATGATACAAGTATTAATATATACATGAGTGTTATATATACTCCCCGGACTTATAAATAATGCTATAGTCCTATACTGTGCTGTTACTAGAGTAGCACAAACAGGTCACTGCTTTGTTTGCAGGGGATATGCAACTATTCATTTTAGACAAGTGGCCATCTTCCTCAAATGTGCAGGTGCAGATGTGCCGGCAGCAAATATCAATATATATATATATCCCTATTTCTGCACTTTTTTTTCATAAATCAATAGCTCACATAAATATAAGTAACTTTGTAATATATTTTATTAGAGTAATCCGCTTCTTTCTCCTCCTGGACTGATCTTTCAATCTCAAAATTTTCAATTCATGGGAAAAATTTGTATTCAGTGAATACTGATTTTCCTATTAGTGTGATAGAAAATGACAGTTGGTGCTCATAAAGTTCTACGAAGAACGTAACTGTTGTCTGTCTCCGCCTCTAGCTCCTCCTTCCTCCAACCGTCATCTCTTATCCGAGTAATGGGAAAATCTGTCTACACTGAATACAGATTTTACCCTTCATTTGAAAGTAAAAACAAAGTTGCTTATTTTCAAGTAGACTTTCAATTTATGCAATAAATATTAAAATAACGGTTTCACCTTACGACCACTACCAACAATTCGTTACTCTTTGCTGTTTTGTGTTTCAGGTTCTATACAGAGATACAGTATGTTTCCATGGTAACAGACTACAAACAAATGCTGTGTAGTCTGATTCTGCAGTCATCTACATCCTATTTCTTACTTACCTACCAAATGGTTACCAAAAAGTGGAGTATACACGAAAAAGTAGTGTGGCTGCAGTTTATAGGGTTTGTTTATAGGACTACATAGTAGCCGTAGACACAAAACGGAAAGGATTTTTAATCAAGATTATTGGCTTCATTTTTATTAACTTAGATGATAAAAACATGTTTTTGGTCATAATATTTAGGAAACTACCAGCCGGAGTGGAGAGATGGGTGAGGGATCAATGCTGAATCTTTTTAATCTCTCGGCAGCTTTAAACCAAGCACAACCAGCTGCCTCTAACTTGAGACTCATGGCTTTGCCTATATGGCGAAACACTGGCTTCAGCACATGCTGCTATAGGACACCTCCGTCTGGCAATGTCATCTTCCCTAGCAGCAGTAATGTTAGAGGAATAAAGAATGCATTGGATCATACGATCTATGCTTCTTCTTATGAATTCCGTAGATATCCAGAAACCATTTTCCAAGGGGCGTCTTAGGTTTTAGGCTTAAAAAAACATACATTGGGTTTACGACAAACAATGTGATATATAGTTATGGACGTGTAATCAAGCTACAATTTTGTATCTTCGGGTATCTTTTGACAATTGACTTAGACTCCGTGCTCATGATTTTGGGGGGTATAATTAATTCTTTAAATTCGATTTGGGCAGATTAACTCTTTGACTGATAGATTTTCTCGAAGGTACCCCAATTGCTATTTATTATGATTGCCAGACTCCAAAAAACATAATAAAAAACATAAAGGAGGGAAGGAATTATAGAATAATATAACTATAAATAATTATAAATAAAATAATGATAAAATAATTATAGAATAATAAAACGTTTTAGACTCACCTGTCCTTGTGCAGAGTACTCCGTCAAGGCAGCTCCCCGATCTTTCACTTTAGCCTTCAGTTCTTTCTGGACTGAGGCTAATGACTGATTTTATATGGTTACGTGTGGGAATAAGGTACCTGATTTACTTCAATGGTGTGCATCAGCCCCAATGTGACCACTAAAGGACAATCACTGGCCTTCTTGATGGAGAATCCAAAGACCGGAATGAAGGATCGAAAAGCTGCAAATGAGGGTGTAGGAAGGGTGAGTATGATATTTGTCATTATATTAACCCCTTGTCATCAAAGTAGCCCCAGCGGGAATCCGTTTGGCCGGTTTCATGATAATCAAATCTGGCAAATCTGAAAATTTTGGTAAATTTGTAACAAATTTGAATAGTTACAGATCGATTACTGCATCTCTATTCTCAAGAGCTGAAGTATGGACTCATAGACTTTCCATTTGGTGTCTTGGGATGGCACAAAACTCTCCCTAGAAGCAACATGGCATCAACAGGTTCCATATATATATATATATATAATCCATTTTTTTCCCATGTGCCGCCATGTGAAATCAGAGGACAATAGCTTTCTAAGGGCACCATGTTAAGTATGAGTAATATGGCCGTGTCCAACCATAAGGAGCAAATATGGAAGTTAGATTTATGTTTTCGCCCGTATCACATATCAGATTACGTTGTCGGGAATGTTGATTGTGAGAATGAACCATACAAGGACATGCACTTAATACCCCGTTACACACCAGATATTTCTCGCTAGGGCTAAGTAAGGCACATATTACATTTTTGCTTATTATGGAAAGTAGACATGACAAAATCACATGGGCAAGTTGTCAACTTAAGTCCAAAAGAAGGAATAAAGAAAAAACACCATGGGAAAGTTTCCTCCGTCTGTATGTACGACCATTCTCGCTGTCCAGTCTATAATTAAGATGAAAGGCATATTTCCATACAATTTGCCACTCGCTTGCATGGTTTGCATTCCTTGTCCCCTGCATCATCTTGGATTTTTTTTTGCTTTTCTTTTAATATAATGCAATAAGGAAAACATTTCATTTTTTTATCAGCTTTCCAGGCATGGTCAATGAAGATTGTGCTATTTATAAAAGCATTACCGCTTCATTTGTGGAAGTCATAAATTATGGAAGAAAGCTAAATTAAGGACTTTCTTTTCCTAAACATAAGAATATGGAGTAGGACCGGCTAAGACATCCCTCCTCATCCTTAGAACAGAAAAACATTATACATCAAGCTCAGTTCTTCAACTTTCTCAAGTATGCCGCGCGTAAACACACTTAAAATTGTGTATAAGGATGTAAATGTATTTCACCATATAGCCACATAAAAGAAATATTCTTCAACCATCGCTGTGGGAAAATAAACCTGGATATGCAAAAAGTAATTCCTAGTTTATTAGGTATATGGTATGGAAATGATGCACCTTGTAAGATGGAGGATAGAGAGAATCATATAGTAACTATGTATTTAGAGAGAAGGTTTATACAGGGTGGGCTATTTATATGGATACACCTAAATAAAATGGAAATGGTTGGTGATATCAACTTCCTCTTTGTGGCACATTAGTATATGGGAGGGGGAAAACTTTTCAAGATGGGCGGTGACCGTGGCGGCCATTTTGAAGTCGGCCCTTTTGGATCCAACTTTATTTTTTCCAATGGGAAGAGGGTCATGTGAAACATCAAACTTATTGAGAATTTTACAAGAAAAACAATGGTGTGCTTGGTTCTAATGTAACTTTATTCTTTCACAAGTTATTTCCAAGTTTATGACCACTTATAAAATGTGTTCAAAAGGCTGCCCATTGTGTTGGATTGTCAATGCGACCCTCGTCTACCACTCTTGACACACTGATAGCAACATCGCAGAAGAAATGCTAGCACAGGCTTCCAGTATCCGTTATTTCAGATACTGCACATCTCATATCTTCACAGCATAGACAATTGCTTTCAGATACGAGATGTGCAGCATCTGAAACAATGGATACTGGAAGCCTGTGCTAGCATTTCTTCTGTGGTGTTGCTATCAGTGTGTCAAAAGTGGTAGACGAGGGTCGCATTGACAATCCAACACAATGGGCAGCACTTTGAACACATTTTATAAGTGATCATAAACTTGTAAATAATTCATGAAAGAATAAAGTTACTTTAAAACCAAGCACAGCATTGTTTTTCTTGTGAAATTCTCAATAAATTTGATGTGTCACATGACCCTCTTCCCATTGGAAAAAATAAAGTTGGATAAAAAATGGCCGACTTCAAAATGGCCGCCATGTTCACCACCCATTTTGAAAAGTTTTCCCCCTCCCATATACTAATGTGCCACAAACAGGAAGTTGATATCACCCACCATTCCAATTTTATTTAGGTGCATCCATATAAATGGCCCACCCTGTAGATTTCTTCCCAAATAAAATATCCAAAGGGTAGGGGAAAACTTGTTTGGTTGTCCCATAGACAAAGAATGGAGCAATGGCCACACATCACAGCATTTTAGAGCCCCATTCTCAGAATTAGTGAAGGTTACAGCAATCAAGTTATCGCCTATCTCAAAATATCGGTTAGCCTTCAAGAGTTGTTCACCTTCATCATTCTTCGAATTTCAATAAAGGGGTTGTTCTATGAACAAAGTACATTTTAATTAATAGATCTTGGAATAATAAGTTCTACAATTTCATTTGTTAAAAAAATATGCCTGTGCTTAGATAATCCTATAGATGTGCTCCTCCGGAGTTCTGTGTAATGGCTATGTCTGACCATGCAAAGATGCTCCGGGTCATAGTCGACAGATACCAAATACCTGGCTAGGGAAGGAAGCATATGTCATTTATGATAAGTGAGTACACAGGCAAGACAGCAAGATCTTGCAACTGATGCTTTCTAAGGTAACATGTTTCCCTGCCTGTTTTATCACAGGACTGAGTGTTTCTGCTGTATAGAGCAGCTTTCCTGGTAGTCATATAGAAAAACTTGGCACTCAGGTGATAGGTCAAAAATAAATAATTTTATTTACAGTGTCACAGTACAGTTGATGTTTTGGTTGGCAAGGATCTTCATCAGAGTACGCACTGTTTGTGTACTATGTCTTGGACACAAGGTCCAGGTGGTAAAATCTCAGTGGTCCAGGAAAGACTCCACGTCCACCGCTCATTCATATGCACGTTCATATGCATATATATGAACGAGCAGTGGATACCGAGTTTACGCCGCCACACCAATGCTGAGTCTTTCCTGGACCACTGAGATTGTACCATCTGGACCTTGTGTCCAAGACATAGTATCCAAACAGTGAGTACTCTGATGAAGATCCTTGCCGACCGAAACGTCAATTGTACTGACACTGTATTTTTTACCTATCACCTGAGTGCTAAGTTTTTCTATATTACTACATGGTTTGGGACCCTACTTGTGCACCTTACCTTGGAGTGCCACTATCTTCTAAACTATGTCTATTCCTGGTAGTTATGACCTTGGTCTTAAAAAAGTATATGACTCGTAAAATAGTTTTGAGAAGATTGTTGTGAATGGACTTGAAATGAGTTCTGAGCAGAGGCTCCCTCTGGTGGTTACAAGCGGTACTGGACTGTCCAGTGAAGATTGTGAGGATTGGGAATCAAGTGTTACTGACTGGTCTTATTTAAGGGAGTCACCTTCCCATCAGGGTTGCCGGTGATCAATTGTTCTGGTCTCAATCCTTGATTCCTGTTTCCTTTGTAGCCTGCTGTGTCGTGTCTGCATCTCCTGCTAACAGATAGGACATTTTCTTCTTTTTGTTTTTGTGCTTTATTTTTGCATTTTGTCCTGCACTTCTGTGGGGGCCTTCAGGGTCACCTCCGGGGGCTTTTGCCCTCTCAGTTTAGTTCAGCCACTGATGTTTTGTACGTTTGCTTTTTCCAGTTTTTTCAGTGGCTGCTGTTTTGATTTTGTTACACCAGAGAACTAATTTAGGTGGTAGAGGTCGTGTGATCTCAGGTGTTTTTGAAATTAGTAGAGTTGGTGCTTTTCAGGGTTTTTTGGGATTGCAGTAAGTGCCCTTCCTATCCTTTTCTATTTAGATAGTTTGGGCCCCAACGTTTGCTCTTACTATTTTCTGTCTGTGTCAGTATTTCTTCTTGTCTAACCGCCATTACATGTTTGGGGGCTTTCTATGCTCTTTGGGGATCTGCTCCGGGGCAGATAGCTTTCCTCTTTCTATCTTTAGGTATAGTTAGTTTCTCAGGCTGTGACGAGGCGTCTAGGACCAACGTAGGAACGCTCCACGGCTGCCTCTAGTTGTGGTGGTTAGTCAGGGTACTGCAATCTCATAGATTCCAACTGCTCTGGTGTATTGCCTTTTTTACCTGCACTCCTCAGTTACCAAATCATAACAGTATCACCGGCCTTAACTGAAAATTATTTGGTACTCACAGAAGGGAAAAATATTGTGAAAGAAAAAAAAAAGGTTGTCAGAGTTGTCAGAGATATTTTTCTGTTTGTTGCATTTTTTTTTTTCCCTCTGTATCTCTGGGTGCTGGGGAGGATTTTTTCTCTCAATGGAGTTTGCACAGTTGTCTGGCCGTGTGGATCAGCTTGCCACTGAGGTTCGGAGTATGGCTACCTATCTTGCTAGGTTACCTGTTGTGGAACCTAGGATTCCCATGCCAGATTTGTTTTTGGGGGATCGAGCCAAGTTTCTGAATTTCAAAAATAATTGTAAATTGTTTTTTGCCTTAAAATCTAAGTCCTCAGGGAACGCAGCGCAGCAGGTTCAAATTGTCATCTCTCTCCTGCGCGGCTGATCCTCAGGATTGGGCTTTTTCCCTGATACCTGGGGATCCTGTTTTGAGTGATGTTGATGCATTTTTTCAGGCCTTGGGGTTATTGTACGATGAGCCTAATGTCACTGATCAAGCTGAAAAAGCCTTGTTGGCATTAAATCAGGGGCTTGATGACGCTGAGTTATACTGTCAGAGATTCCGCAGGTGGGCAGTCCTGACCAAGTGGAATGGCGACGCTTTGGCAGCCCTTTTTCGGAAGGGTCTGTCAGATAATGTAAAGGATGTTATGGTGGGATTCCCTGTCCCCTCTGGTCTCAATGATTCTATGTCATTAGCGATTCAAATTGACAGACGTTTGCGTGAGCGGAGAAGTATGCGTGGAATAGTGTTGCCTTGTGAACCTGCTTCTGAACCCATGCAGTGTGATAGAGTGGTTTCTGGGGCACAGCGTCATGAGTTTCGAAAGCGCAATGGGTTATGTTTCTACTGTGGTGATGCCTCTCATGCTATTTCAGTCTGCCCTAAGCGGGGAAGACGTTTTGCACGCTCAGTTGTCTTGGGTAGTGTTCAGACTAAGTTTTTATTAACTGTTACTCTGATATGCTCTCTGTCCTCATTTTCTGCTCAGGCTTTCGTTGATTCGGGAGCAGCTATTAACCTGATGGATTTTGATTTTGCTAAACGTTGCGGGTTTCCCTTGATACCCCTACAGAAGTCTATTCCCCTACTGGGGATCGATTCTACCCCTTTGGCTGAGAATAAACCTCAGTTCTCTACTCAGGTGATAATGAGGGTTGAACCTGATCATCAGGAGAGCTGCAAATTTTTGGTTCTGTATAATCTGCATGACATTATCGTGCTGGGTTTCCCTTGGTTACAGTCTCATAATCCTGTTTTGGATTGGAAATCTGTGTCTGTAACCAGTTGGGGCTGCCAATGTGTTAATACCAACACTCCTGTTTTTTCTGCCTCCCCCCAGGCTCAGGATGTTCCTGACTTTTTGATTGATTTTTCTGATGTGTTTAGCGAAAGTAAATCTGCATCCTTGCCTCCCCATAGGAGCTATGACTGCGCTATTGAATTAGTGCCTGGTAGTAAATTCCCTAAAGGTCGCCTTTTTAACTTGTCTGTACCTGAACATGACGCTATGCGGTCTTATATCAAGGAGTCATTGGAGAAGGGTCATATCAGACCATCCTCTTCACCCTTAGGTGCCGTTTTTTTCTTTGTGGCCAAAAAGGATGGTTCATTAAGGCCGTGTATTGATTATCGTCTTTTGAACAATATTACTGTGAAATATCAATATCCGTTACCCTTGATTTCTGACCTGTTTTCCAGGGTGAAAAACGCTACTTGGTTTACCAAGCTTGACCTCAGGGGGGCATATAACCTTATTCGCATTAAGCACGGGGATGAATGGAAGACGGCATTTAACACCCCTGAGGGGCATTTTGAGTACCTTGTGATGCCCTTTGGGCTCACTAATGCTCCTTCTGTCTTCCAGTCCTTCATGAATGACATTTTCAGGGATTTTGTGGATAAATTTCTGATTGTTTATTTGGATGATATCTTGATTTTTTCTAATGACTGGGACTCTCATGTGAAACATGTTCGAACTGTATTCCAGATTTTGAGAGAGAATGCTCTGTATGTGAAAGGATCAAAGTGTCTTTTTGGCGTACAGAGGATCTCATTTTTGGGATTCATTTTGTCCCCATCTGTTATTGAAATGGACCCGGTCAAGGTTCAGGCCATCTGTGATTGGGTCCAACCTACTTCATTAAAGGCTCTTCAAAGATTTTTGGGTTTTGCCAATTTTTATCGTAAATTTATTGGTAATTTCTCGGTTATTGTTAAACCATTAACTGATTTGACCAAAAAGGGTTCTGATGTGGTGAATTGGCCTCCTGAGGCAGTCTCTGCATTTCAGGAACTTAAGCAGAGATTCACTTCTGCTCCTGTTCTACTGCAGCCTGATGTTTCTCTGCCATTTCAGGTGGAGGTTGATGCCTCTGAAATTGGGGCAGGTGCCGTTTTGTCCCAAAGAGATCCAGAGACCTCTAAAAGTAACCCTTGTGCCTTTTTCTCTCGAAAATTTTCTCCTACTGAACGTAATTATGACGTGGGTAATCGGGAGTTATTGGCCATGAAGTGGGCTTTTGAAGAGTGGAGACATTGGCTGGAGGAGCCAAACATCAGGTGGTGGTCCTTACGGACCATAAGAATCTGGTTTATCTGGAATCTGCCAAGCGACTTAATCCTAGACAGGCCAGGTGGGCCTTGTTTTTCACACGTTTTAATTTTGTGGTTTCCTTTCTTCCTGGCACTAAGAATGTTAAGGCGGATGCCCTCTCGAGGAGTTTCCTTGCTGACTCTCCTGAGGTATCTGATCCTTCTGTTATTTTGAAAGAAGGTGTAGTTCTTTCCGCCATCTCGCCCAATTTGAGACTGGCTCTGGAGGGGTGTCAGGAGGATAGGCCCGAGCGCTGTCCTGTTGGGAAATTGTTTGTCCCGGACCAGTGGAAAAAGAGTGTGATGTCTGAGATTCATTGTTCCGCGTTGGCCGGTCATCCCGGAATTTTTGGTACCAGAGACTTGGTTAGTCGGTCCTTTTGGTGGCCTACCTTGTCTCGTGATGTCAGGGAATTTGTGCAGTCCTGCGGGACTTGCTCTCGCTCCAAGCCTTGCTCTCGCTCTAGTGGTTTGTTGATGCCATTGCCTGTGCCCAAGAGACCATGGACCCATATCTCTATGGATTTCATTTCCGACCTCCCTGTTTCTCAGAGAATGACCGTCATCTGGGTGATTTGTGATAGGTTTTCCAAGATGATACATCTTGTGCCATTACCTAAGTTGCCTTCCTCCTCTGAATTGGTGCCTTTGTTCCTTCAGCACGTGGTTCGTTTACACGGCATTCCTGAGAACATTGTGTCTGACAGAGGAGTCCAGTTTGTTTCCAGATTTTGGAGGACCTTTTGTTCTAAGCTTGGTGTTCAGTTATCTTTCTCCTCGGCGTTTCATCCTCAGACCAATGGTCAAACTGAGAGAACAAACCAGACATTGGAGACTTATCTAAGATGCTTTGTGTCTGCTGATCAGGATGACTGGGTCTCTTTTTTGCCTTTGGCTGAGTTTGCTCTTAATAATAGGGCTAGCTCTGCCACTTTGATGTCTCCATTTTTCTGTAATTCTGGGTTTCACCCTCGATTTTCTTCAGGACAGACGGAGGCTTCTGCCTGTCCAGGTGTTGACTCTGTTGTGGAGCGTATGCAACAGATTTGGGACCAGGTAGTGGAGAGGTTGTCCCTCTCTCAGGAGAAGGCCCAGCGGTTTGCTAACCGGCATAGGACTGATGGTCCTCGATTTAAAGTTGGGGACTTGGTCTGGTTGTCCTCAAAAAATATTCCTATGAGAGTGGCATCTCCTGAATTTAAGCCTAGGTTCATTGGACCTTATAAGATCATGGAGATTCTTAATCCTGTTTCTTTTCGTTTGCTTCTTCCAGGGACATTTAAGATCCATAACGTGTTCCACAAGTCCTTGTTGAAGAGGTTTGTTGAGCCAGTGGTTCCTACTGCTTTGCCTCCTGACCCTGTTCTGGTTGAGGGCAATATGGAGTTTGTGGTTGAGAAAATATTGAATTCTCGTTTTTCTAGACGGAAACTCCAGTATTTGGTTAAGTGGAGAGGTTATGGTCAGGAAGACAATTCTTGGGTGTTTGCTTCGGACATCCATGCTAGGAGACTCATCCGTGCGTATCATAGAACTCATCCTGACCGACCTGGTTGCTCAAGTGAGGGTTCGGTGACCCCTCCTCAAGGGGGGGTACTGTTGTGAATGGACTTGAAATGAGTTCTGAGCAGAGGCTCCCTCTGGTGGTTACAAGCGGTACTGGACTGTCCAGTGAAGATTGTGAGGATTGGGAATCAGGTGTTACTGACTGGTCTTATTTAAGGGAGTCACCTTCCCATCAGGGTTGCCGGTGATCAATTGTTCTGGTCTCAATCCTTGATTCCTGTTTCCTTTGTAGCCTGCTGTGTCGTGTCTGCATCTCCTGCTAACAGATAGGACATTTTCTTCTTTTTGTTTTTGTGCTTTATTTTTGCATTTTGTCCTGCACTTCTGTGGGGGCCTTCAGGGTCCCCTCCGGGGCTTTTGCCCTCTCAGTTTAGTTCAGCCACTGATGTTTTGTACATTTGCTTTTTCCAGTTTTTTCAGTGGCTGCTGTTTTGATTTTGTTACACCAGAGAACTAATTTAGGTGGTAGAGGTCGTGTGATCTCAGGTGTTTTTGAAATTAGTAGAGTTGGTGCTTTTCAGGGTTTTTTGGGATTGCAGTAAGTGCCCTTCCTATCCTTTTCTATTTAGATAGTTTGGGCCCCAACGTTTGCTCTTACTATTTTCTGTCTGTGTCAGTATTTCTTCTTGTCTAACCGCCATTACATGTTTGGGGGCTTTCTATGCTCTTTGGGGATCTGCTCCGGGGCAGATAGCTTTCCTCTTTCTATCTTTAGGTATAGTTAGTTTCTCAGGCTGTGAAGAGGCATCTAGGACCAACGTAGGAACGCTCCATGGCTGCCTCTAGTTGTGGTGGTTAGTCAGGGTACTGCAATCTCATAGATTCCAACTGCTCTGGTGTATTGCTATTTTTACCTGCACTCCTCAGTTACCAAATCATAACAGAAGATTATGTGAGATCACCTTCAAAAATCTTTAATAATTATTGTCCTCAAAAATTCTAATGCTCTGTGCCCCTCACATTTGGAGGTTACTAAGTTCGGAGGATGCAAATTCCCAGAGGACAGATTCTGTTCTAAGTTTTGTGGACAATAATGGCATCTGTTGTGTAATGAATGATGTAGCAGATGTGGTTAGTACCTAAAGGTTTTATGCAAAATGAAAGCTTTGTGGCTTTCACTTAGTCAGAAAGACCTAAATGGAGCTGGACCAAGAACAAGGGTGAAGATGACTGAACATAACCAAAGAAAACTGAGACTGGGCAAAGATGACTCCAGACAACGATGAGTTGCTGTCATAGTCATAACCATAAAATGGCAAGACAAGATGCCTAGTCATCAATAAAAGAGTCATAGTTCAGAAATTGCTCATAGGATCTCAAATATAGCAGTAGTCATGTAGAATCCAGTGCAAAATAAAAAAAAAAACGTAAAGTATCAAATCTATGAATGGGTTTTTAAACAACACCGGATATTTGTGGCCCCCCAAAGGCACATGAGCTCGGGTGTGATTGCTTCGTTTTTGCAACCTCTTTGTTGACAAAAAAATATGTTCCTTGTAAAGTTTCCAAACACTCAATGCTTTGCTATGTATTTACAGCACAGTGCCTTTTTTTTATTAAAGGAACAATAGACATAAAAGTAAATGATGAGTAAAACAAGCGATCATCTCTTCCTCTCCGTTTATTATTCTGCAGGAGTTTCTGAAGCAGTCAATCTTCTAGAAATCCCACAGATAACACATAGTTTAATCTCTTTCTGATCTGTTACAGGAAAGACTGAAAGGGCGGTGCCTATTTAAGTGGGCGGATTAATGAATAATTTTGTCCTACTGCAGAAAGGGCAGAGGGGGGAGGCTCCTGCTGCAGCCATTTTGTCCTACAGACAGTCAGGAAAGTGATGAAGAAGATGCAAATTCCTGACTTCTTGGACACACAGAGAAGATTTCTTTACATACAGTTAGGTCCAGAAATATTTAGACGGCTACACAAAATTGTAAAAAAATATCTAAAGAAGCCAGTGCAGTTCTGGAAAAGCATTCTTTGGACAGATGAAACTAAGAACAACTTGTACCAGAATGATGGGAAGAAAAAAGTATGGAGAATGCTTGGAATGGATCATGATTCTTGGCACAGCACATCCTCTATAAAACATGGTGGAGGCAGTGCGATAGCATGGTGATGCATGGCTTCCAAAAGTCCTGGGTCACTAGTGTTTATTGATGATCTGACTGACGACAGTAACAGCCAGATGAATTGTGAAGTGTTCAGGGAGATACTTTCAGCTCAGATTCAACCAAATGCAGCAAGGATGATTGGACAGCGCTTCACAGTAAGATGGACAATGACCAAAAATGTATTGCGAAAACAAAGAAATGGAATATTCTGCAATGGTCAAGTCATTATTATTATTATTATACATTTATATAGCGCCATTTATTCCATGGCGCTTTACATATGAAAAGGGAAAAATATAGACAGGTACATAAACATGTGCTAGACAAGGGACACACAAGTACAGAAGGAGAGAGGACCCTGCCCGTGAGGGCTCACAGTCTGCAGGGATGGGTGAGAATACACTAGGAGAGGGTAGAGCTGGTCGTGCGATGGTTCAGTAGACTGAGGATCATTGTATGCTGTAGGCTTGTCGGAACAGGTGGGTCTTCAGGTTTTTCTTGAAGGTCTCCGTTTTGGTGAAAGTCTGATGTTTTGCGGCAGGGAGTTCCAGAGTATGGGGGAAGCCCGGGAGAAGTCTTGTATGCGGTTGTGGGAAGAAGAGATGAGCGGGGAGACAAGAAGGAGATCTTGAGAGGATCGAAGGTTGTGTGTAGGTAGGTAGCGGGAGACAATGTCACAGATGTATGGAGGAGAAAGGTTGTGGATGGCTTTGTATGTCATGGTTAGGGTTTTGAACTGGAGCCTCTGGGCAATAGGAAGCCAGTGAAGGGCCTGCCATAGGGGGGAGGCTGGGGAATAGCGGGGATACAGGTGGATTAGTTGGGCAGCAGAGTGTAGGATGGACTGGAGTGGTGCCACCACCAGATCTCAACTCCATCAAGCAGCATTTCACAGACTTAAGACAAAACTTAAGGCAGAAAGACCTACAAACAAGCACCAACTGAAGTCACTGCAGGAAAGGCTGTCAAAGTATCACAAAGGAGGAAACCCAGCATTTGGTGAAGTTGATGATGTCCAAGGCTTACAGACTTCAGGCCGTCATTGCCTGCAAGATTCTCTACAAGTATTAAAAATGAACATTTTATTTATTATAAAGTACATATTTTGTCTAATTACTTTTGAGCCCTTGAAATGAGGAGGCTTTGTAGAAAAATGGTTGCAATTTCTAAATGTTTTACAGGATATTTTTTTTCAACCCCTTCAATTAAACCTGAAAGTCTCCATTTCAGATGCATCTCAGTTGTTTAAAACCATTAAGATTCGGTCACTGTCCAAATATTTCTGGATCTAACTGTTCTTCTTAGTAGATTTGAGTGCATCTGCCAAAATTAAAATTCTACTGAGAAATTCGATTCACATCAAGTTTTATTTGATGGGAATCAAATCTTCCCCTATTTATATATATATATATATAATATTATATATATATATATAAAGCTATGCCCTGAGGTCTCCCAACCCCAAAGTGTGATAATTGGGCCAAATGCAGTGCCTGGTTTTCCCCACACATACTGCTCAGAATTATCACCAAAAAGTTCTATCTCTGTCTCATCAGACCAGAGAATCTTATTTCTCATAGTCTGGGAGTCCTTCATGTGTTTTTTAACAAACTCTATGGTGGCTTTCATATGTCTGGCACTGAGGAGAGGCCTCCGTCGGGCCACTCTGCCATAAAGGCCTGACTGGTGGAGGGCTGCAGTGATAGTTGACTTTGTGGAACTTTCTCTCATCTCCCTACTGCATCTGTGGAGCTCATCCACAGTGATCTTGGGGTTCTTCTTTACTTCTCTCACCAAGGCTCTTCTCCCACGATTGCCCAGTTTGGCTGGACGGCCAGGTCTAGGAAGACTTCTGGTGGTCCCAAACGTCTTCCATTTAAGGATTATGGAGGCCACTGTGCTCTTAGGAACCTTGAGTACTGCAGAAATTCTTTTGTAACCTTGGCCAGATCTGTGCCTTGCCACAATTCTGTCTCTGAGCTCCTTGGCCAGTTCCTTTGACCTCATGATTCTCATTTGGTCTGACATGCACTGTGAGCTGTGAGGTCTTGTATAGACAGGTGTGCGCCTTTACAAATCAAGTCCTATCAGTTTAATTAAACACAGCTGGACTCCAATGAAGGAGTAGAACCATCTCAAGGAGGATCACAAGGAAATGGACAGCATGTGACGTAAATATGAGTGTCTGAGCAAAGGGTCTGAATACTTATGACCATGTGATATTTCAGTTTTTGTTTTTTAATAAATTTGCAAAAATGTCTAAATTTTTTGTTTTTTTTCAGTCAAGATGGGGTGCAGAGTGTACATTAATGAGAAAAAAAATGAACTTTTTTGAATTTACCAAATGGTTGCAATGAAACAAAGAGTGAAAAATTTAAAGGGGTCTGAAAACTCTGAATACTTTCTGTACCCACTGTATATTAAGCGTGATAGCAGCCTGCTGGCCGTCATTTTCGCACAAACAGAATTTTCCAAAAATTCTGATTCGCCAAATATCCGCAAATTTTGAGAAGTTCAAAATGAATTCAATTAGTTTAAAGTCGATCATTATTCCCCATTTTTAATTTTAACATGAGACAAAACTGAATTAAAAGAAAGAGGAAGATTAAAGGAAGAAGTCCCGGATGATATTTTTTCATTTTAGGTTTGTTTCTTGTCTATTTTCTACAATGTTCCTTAATTTCTTGATATCCAAAATTTTTAGAAAATAACATAATACAACAATAAAAGAATCATTTCAAGGTTAAGTAAACCGGGTACTAAAATTAATCAGCAAACACATAGTACATTATAAAAGTTTATCTAAAAAAAATCTGTTTCTTGCTAGAGAGTAATTGATTGCTGATATTAGATAGCTGTGTGTGTGCCGTTATTCATTGCGGTCATTTTACCACCAGTCAACCACATGAAGCCAATAGTTTTTGGCTTTCGGCTACATAATATTACAAATCCAGCTCTTTCATAGCTTCTTGTAATCTATGGCTGACTACTTTCTTTTCCAACTTCATTCTCATCCAGACCTTCCTAGACGAGGTTTCTTTCCAAAAGTCCTCACACACTTATCCCAATGTCTAGCAAGTATTGTTAAGGCTTTGAATTTCCTATATCTTTAGCACCAGTATTAAGTTATGTGAGAAATGCTAAAATAGGGGGGAAAAGTGTCCCAGACTTTAAGATCCATGAATATTAATATTGGCAATATCAAATGTGATTTACAAGAAAGAAAAAAAGTGACACAATTCGGAATGCATGACAGTGGAGGTGTTAAGCCAGAAAGACGTCTATGAAAATGCTCCATCTACTGAAAATAATACACTTTTAGAAAGTTACAAGTGTGTCCAGAAACATTAGTCATCCAATATGCCCGGCCCCTAGAAATCAGTCCTAAATTCCTAATCCATTTACCAGGATGACTTTTCTAATTGTCCAGGATTTAGGATTCAGATTGATTTACAGCGCAAAGTTTTCAGAAGGACCGATCAATAGCAATACAGTAATAAAACGGAACATTTATATACTATCCTGTAGGGGAAACCCAAGAAAAAATCAAAATGAGCAAATACCCTGTAGTAAGTAAATCAGTAAATAGTAATAGTACAAGTAAATAACATAGGGGAGTTAGTTAACACTATTTTGATTGAAAAAATGTAAAAGCCGCCCCACCGCGACAAGGTGACCCAATCGGGATGTTCCTATCCTGTTTCTAAACAGACAAAAACAAAGACAGAAACATAATGATTATATACCCTGCAGTAAATGAATCAATAGCATAATGCATGAAAATAATATACGCTACTTAGATAAGATGGTATTTTTTTATAAAAAAAATGCAAAAGCCATACAGCCTCATCACGTCGACAGTAGTTGGGACAGTCCTAACTCCAATATTAAAAACCTTCCCATTTGTCAAGTGACATGTATGTAGATAACGGCTGAGAGGGACTGACCCCAATTAGTGGACACACAGTCAAGTATTGAAACCTTACCTTTGTCAGCTGACCGCAATGTGAATAAGGGCAGAGTAGGATAGGAGCCCCACTGTTCAGACACTTACCTATGGGAAGCTATAGAGATGTTTGTACAGAGTACAAGAAACTACAGCAAAACCAAAAGAAATCAGCCGGAGCATAAGTTGGTATACGTGCAGTGTGTAAGAGCACGATCACACTCTGGACATTTCACAAATAAAACCCAAGTAGTTAACGCTGCATGCACATGCTCACACTGCAGGGAATCAAAGGGCCGGAAGCCAGCATCAAAATACTCCGGTCCCTGGGAATCTGTGCTGCACTCAACTTCCCCAGGCTCATCAGCGAGACTCCACCCCTGATCCCGGTGTCTGGCTTTGGCTGGAGGGCTGATGTCAGGTTGACAGTGCAGCAGCCAATTGGAGAACTTAGCCGCTCCGAAAGGGGCGTTCCATCTAGACACAGCTACTGAACTCATCGATTGATTGGCTGCCACGCTGTCAAGGTGGCATCAATGTCACAGCCATTGGCTGCCCATAAAGTGAAGAATTTAATTGGACTGTTGGATATTCCAGTTTATGAAACTGTTGCCTTTTAACTACTTTGATATGGTGACTTGGAAGAGCTTCTTTTTTCCTCATTTCTTTTAACTTTCTCTGATGAGAAGTTACAGAATTATTATCCATTCGAAACCTCTGAAGTTTTCACCAGATCCTGCATCTCACACACTCTTTAGCACATTGTCCACTTTATGATCCTCTAGCTATAAGGTATGTACAAATTTCAGTTTTACCCATGCCTTGGGGCCACACTGGGGCTTAAATGTCCCTCCACCAAATCTTTGGACATTAGAGATGAGCGAATTAATTAAAATTAGAATTTGGTAGCTTTGTCAAAAATTTTCACCAAAATTCTATTTATTTTGAATCGATTCATCATGAATCCCAAATACAGCAAAGCCTCCAATTGCCCTGAAAAGACATATGCAACACTCAGAGGTCACCTAGGACCGTACTGAACACTTTTCAGGCACTTTAATGCAAGCACAGCTTTGCTAATGTTTAAGTGACATCATCATATATGGCTATAGGTAAAAACAGATAGTAGCTGTTTTTCACTATTGTTCTGTCCCACATTATTTGGAATATTTAGTCAGTGTTTTATGATTTTCTCTCCATGTCTCGATTGCTAAGCTGGCTGCTGTGACATCTCACCATTCTGATTAACTACAAAGCAGCTGCTGCATTCATTGCCTCTGCTTTTATACAGCCTCTTGCCTTCTTGTTCTATACCATGTGATAGCTACAAGGTAGTATAAGGAAGTCCACGACAGCTGTGCCTGAAGTTATGTAAGCCTTGTCTGGCTCTTGCAATCTTTTGCTTTCTGAAAAATTATAGTAGTGATTTTTTGGGTGGTTCATGTGAATCGAATCATGAATGATTCGACTGTACCAGGTCCAGCCAATTTCCTAAAGTTCTACGTGGATTTTATATTCATTAGATTGATTTGCTCGCTTCTTGAAGACAAAAGGCATGAGTACAACACTGCATGGTTATGGTAAGTGGGGTCTATTACTGATTTTACAAAGTAGTAGAACAAAAATGTTCCATATCCATTGACCCATCTATTAACCAAATTTTGCCTAATATTTTTACCAATCTGTGCAAAATTCTTCAAGACTCAGAAATAGAAAGGAGTTTTTAAAAGACCCCATACTCTGCTGCACCTATCGCTAAATTATGTCATATGAAATTTCAGTGTTGCCGTAACAGTCCATTTTTTCCGTTAACGAAAGTATAGTTTTGTGGAGTGGCCACATGATCTGGAAAATTACTGTTCGGCAAGAGGGTGTTTTTGCTGGCTGGGAATCGGAAAAAATGTTGTGCCAACTGAATGAGTGAAGCATGTAAGGCTTAGGCGTTAGAGTGTGAAACCTCACTTACCTCTGTCATACTGTCAAAATATACCAACAAATATAGTATTTGCACCACAAAACCAGAGGGTCTCCCGTTTAGTAATAACCTGTAGTTTGTATTTCCTCCAAATATTTATTTCTGACTAATTTGGCCTCGGATTGGAGACACCTCCGTCCCGTGATTCATATTGTCTCACCTCTGATGGATGTGGCATACTGATATTCTCATGGCCGAGTGTCAACGCAATCATTTTCCAGGGTTATGTAGGGAACTTATACAGTATTTGTTTGTTCAATGAAACTTTTCACATCCCAGAATACCTGGCAGTAGATCAGCCATCTGTAAAGGGTCACAGAAAGTGGCCTCCCCACAGACTCCACTCCAAACCAAACGTTAAAAAAGCGAGTGCAAAAGTTCACATTTTTCTTTTCAGCAAAAAACTGTTGTGAGAATTTTGGCATTCATTCTTGTTAAAGACAGTATCCCCAAAAGTGGATTTGAAATAAGTTGCATGTTATGATTTTTATTTCACGCCGAGGCATATTTGACACCAGAAACCTTTGGTATCTGCTTAGAAGGCCTCAACATCTCAGTCTGAAATTTTCCATGACCCTAAAGTCCAGCCTTACTGCAGTGACTCTGTCCAAAATCCCTGCCACAAAATAAAATCATTTGGTGGACAGGTCACTTTCCCTCACATAAAAAACTTACTCTTCTTCTTCTGCTTTCATATCATATGAATTTTTTTCCTTCAAAGTATCACATCTTGTTCACTTCGTGACAGAATGTAGTTTTGTCTTTACTCACATAATCACATAAGTGGCAGGTCACTTTCTGTCATAAGAAAAACGGCTGCTCATCTCATTAATACACTATTATCTCCTACAGAGTGTCATATGCCGCTCACATGAGTGGATAGGTCATTTCGTCCCATTATTATGCATGCTTCTTGTAATGTGGTCACTGTCCTACATGTAGATGTAAGGAGGAAGACCGGGCTGCGGGTACCTACGTCAGGCGGGGTCCGGAAGTGTCGAGGCTGCGTCCGGTGTTGCCGGGTGCAAAGAATAGGGGACCGGACAGGTCCTATGATTCAGAGAGAGGGGACCTGGCCAAGCCAGAGGGAGAACAGGAAGTGCTGGAAAAAGTTTTCAGTTTCTTGCCGGCAGCACGAGCAGAAGCAGGCCAGCAGCGCACTCCGCAGCGTGAGGTACAGCGTGGAGAAGAGCCTCGGCAGAAGTTATGTGAGTGCTCGAGGCAGACAGCGAGGGTGCAGAGAGCCGCGTGCCCGGCTAGTGACAGGGCTGTACTCGTGCGGAGGGTCGGGTGTCAAGTACAGGCTCCAGAGGTGGGTTCCCCTCTGCCGGTAGACGAGCAACAGCAGCATCCCCCATGTTGGAAAGAGACTCCTGCAGCGTTCCCCACTCCAGCTGCACAGATTTATGGATTTGGGGCTCCACGGGTAAAACCGGTGACCGCCCGTGACCACCAGAAGCTGGACCATGATCTTCCGGTATTTATCTTGAGGACACCGCGCCGGCCATTGCCGACATCATCATCTTCATCAGACTGTTTTTGGACAAGTACCCGAGAGGAAACAATAAGTTTCATTTACATAACAGACTTTAGTTTTAACTCTTGGTT
The DNA here is from genome assembly GCA_033576555.1 of Oophaga sylvatica. Lineage (NCBI taxonomy): Eukaryota > Metazoa > Chordata > Amphibia > Anura > Dendrobatidae > Oophaga > Oophaga sylvatica. The sequence continues at coordinate 532,163,099 of JARQOD010000005.1, read as the reverse complement.
TACCCCCTACTTCTGCTGTTATTCACTGTTAGAGTTATTAGCTCCCTGCGAGGAGTCCTTTGCCAATTTCCTGTGTTAACCCATTAAATGACCTTGTTAGACGGCCTTGTTCTGCCATCCCTACGCTACTGATTACATTGAAAAAAAGGCCCAATACATGGTATTTCCCATTGTCTTATCTTCTCTAATATTGGAACATAAGTGTACAGGTCACTTTCTTCCACAAGATCAACAAATTTTCTTCTCCTGCTGTTATCCATCCCAATAATCTGATTGTATAAATAGCTAATTTTTAAAAGGAGGAAATGGCTAGACTTTAAATCTATTAATTAAAAAAGCAAAACTGAATGAAGTAAGCAGGGAGCATATTCATTGTGCAGGTAACACGGTCCCCTATCAGTACTTCAAAATCTGGATATAAATAGAAGAAACTCCTACTCAATACAACATTCAATTTCAGTTATTTTAAAGGGATTTTCCAAAGAACAAATGTTGATTTTATTCACTAGATCTTGGAATAATAATAATTTCCACAATTGGATGTGTTTAAATAAAATGTTCCTGTGCTGAGATAATCTTATAAATGTCCCCTGCTGTGTACTGTATAATGGCTGTGTCTGACTGTATGGGAACATGGTCTGATCATACCACAGCTCCTGGGCAGGGGGCATGCAAAAGAGTATACAGCAGCTGTGTGGGCACATGTCAGCTGGTGAAATCAGTTGACATGTGCTGGAAAACATGCAAGCTCAGGGCCGGAGCCTACATGGAATGCATGGTCAAGACCCAGTGTATATATATACACTGCTCAAAAAAATTAAGGGAACACTAAAACAACAGAATATAACTCCAAGTAAATCAAACTTCTGTGAAATCAAACTGTCCACTTAGGAAGAAACACTGATTGACAATCAATTTCACATGCTGTTGTGCAAATGGAATAGACAACAGATGGAAATTATTGGCATTTATCAAGACACAATAAAGGAGTGGTTCTGCAGGTGGGGACCACAGACCACATCTCAGTACCAATGCTTTCTGGCTGATGTTTTGGTCAATCTTGAATGTTGGTTGTGCTTTCACACTCGTGGTAGCGTGAGACGGACTCTACAACCCACACAAGTGGCTCAGGTACTGCAGCTCATCCAGGATGGCACATCAATGCGAGCTGTGGCAAGAAGGTTTGCTGTGTCTGTCAGCGTAGAGTCCAGAGGCTGGAGGCGCTACCAGAAGACAGGCCAGTACACCAGGAGATGTGGAGGGGTCCGTAGGAAGGCAACAACCCAGCAGCAGGACCGCTACCTCCTGCCTTTGTGCAAGGAGGAACAGGAAGAGCACTGCCAGAGCCCTGCAAAATGACCTCCAGCAGGCCACAAATGTGCATGTGTCTGCACAAATGGTTAGAAACCGACTCCATGAGGATGGCCTGAGTGCCCGACATCCACCGATGGGGGGTTGTGGTCACAGCCCAACACCTTGCAGGATGCTTGGCATTTGCCACAGAACACCAGGATTGGCAAATTCGCCACTGGCGCCCTGTGCTCTTCACAGATGAAAGCAGGTTCACACTGAGCACATGTGACAGACGTGAAAGAGTCTGGAGACGCCGTGACGAGCGATCTGCTGCATGCAACATCCTTCTGCATGACCGGTTTGGCAGTGGGTTAGTAATGGTGTGGGGTGGCATTTCTTTGGAGGGCCACATAGCCCTCCATGTGCTCGCCAGAGGTAGCCTGACTGCCATTAGGTACCGAGATGAGATCCTCAGACCCCTTGTGAGACCATATGCTGGTGCAGTTGGCCCTGGATTCCTCCTAATGCAGGACAATGCCAGACCTCATGTGGCTGGAGTGTGTCAGCAGTTCCTGCAAGATGAAGGCATTGAAGCTATGGACTGGCCCGTCTGTTCCCCAGACCTGAATCCGATTGAGCACATCTGGGACATCATGTCTCGCTCCATCCACCAACGTCACGTTGCACCACAGACTGTCCAGGAGTTGGCAGATGCTTTAGTCCAGGTCTGGGAGGAGATCCCTCAGGAGCAGATCTGCCACCTCATCAGGAGCATGCCCAGGCGTTGTAGGGAGGTCATACAGGCACAGGGAGGTCATACAGGCACGTGGATGCCACACTCACTACTGAGCATCATTTTGACTAGTTTTAAGGACATTACCGTACATTCCACTTTAATTTTGTGTGTGACTCCAAATTCAGGCCTCCATTGGTTAATAAATTTGATTTCCATTGATGATTTTTGTGTGATTTTGTTGTCAGCACATTCAACTTTGTACAGAACAAATATTTCATTCATTCAGATCTAGGATGTGTTTTTTCAGTGTTCCCTTTATTTTTTTTGAGCAGTGTATATATATATATATATATATATATATATATAATATATATACCATTTGGGATTTTTATGATGGCATCTATCAAGAGAACTGGGCACCGCAAGCCCAGTTGGCAGGCCAAGGATTGTAATTACCTAACACCGAATCTAGAGAGAAGCACATGGCCACCTCTACATTCCTGGAGGCTCATGATGGAGCTGTGGTCCTGTAATAAATGTGAGTCCCATTGGTGGGACCCCATCTATTGGACATTTATTATGTTTCTTGAGGATATGCCATTAATGTCCCATGTGGGATAACCCTTTTAAGAAGGGTCACAACACTTAAGAGCATGCTGTATTTCAAAATTTTGGAATTTTTGTAAATCTTTTTAAAATGTTACCAGTTTTCTTTATCCCAAATAGGTACCGGCTGATGACATAGGGGATAATTTTCCACTCGCAAGGATTGAGTTTGCTAAATCAGACCAAGCATATGTAATAAATACATGAACAATGAGCCAATACAGACAAAAGGTGCTATTCCCATACAGGCCGCTTTCATATTGAATTTTCATGTTTTTCTTACACGGAAACCCACCCGAGAATAAGCAGGAAAACAGATTACTTTCATAGCAGCTGCAGGGAACGGAGCGTGCAGGCTAAGGCGATACTTGTAAGCAGTTCTACTTGTTCAAAGTGATTCCACAAACTACGGTTTACCCTGTTCAAAGCAAAAATTATTTATTGATCTGAATTCCAAGGTATTAGAAGAATGGAAGGAAAAAAAAGGAGAATTATTTTATTTTTACTGTAGATTTGCAGGAAAAGATTTCCTGTGGCATGCACTTAAAGTTTCTTGGCAAGGATATTCTAAGCCAATTAAAAAGTTCAATGCAGCAACATCCTATAAAACATGGGAGGAAAACTTAGCAATTGTTTGTTTATGAAAAGCCCCCAAAAAAAAGCGTAAATAGAAACAGCGTTCATGCGCCGTGTGGAGCGCGGAGAGGAAACTGACATTCCTGGGCTTTTTTTTTTTTTAAGGCGTTGTTATTCACTATAAAAACAAACAGCTCTAGATTAAGTGTGGGGCACTCACATTACAAATGATACTGTATTCTGGATTTCTCGTCAAGGAACAGGTTCCAAGTCGAAGCATTTGCCAAATATGATTTAACTATTTGTTGTGTCAGACTGACCTTGTCTTGGCTTCAGATTAGAATATTTTTTTTTTAAGAAATTATTATAACATTAAGGGTGTTGTCTATTTTTCCAAAGCTACTCCAAAAATAAGGTTCCCCATCCATCAGCTGTAAGCTGACTGGAAGTGCTCAGTTTCCCTGCAGCACCACCACAGGTAGAATAAAGTATTACAGGGTGAAAATTGCAATCAATGGACTGTTCATTTAGTTAAACGATGAACTTACAGGGCGCTACAAAAAGGAAGGCTTTTTATGGTTAAATAATGGAAGTCCTGAAAAGAGGAACCTACCTGGGGGGTACACATAGAAAGCATGGGACCCCATAGCAGAAGTCCTAATTGTACCCCCGCCAACAAAAAAATATTCTGCAGGTCACAGAAGTTCATATCTCACAACTTTTTAACCCCAAAAAATGTTACCCCTTTTGAATTATTCCCTTAGTGTCCTCACATACTAAGACACCCCCAAACATAGTAAAATAGCCCTCAAAATAGTATCATGGACCCTCAAAATAGCCCTTCAAATAATATTATGGCCCCCACATAGCCCACCAAATAATATGATGGTTCCTCAAATAGTGCTTCAAATACTAGAATGGGAGTCTACATAGCCCTCCAAAAAGTATGATGACCCCCACATAGCACTCTAAATAATATGAGGGCCATCTACAAAGCCTTCCAAATAGTATGATGGCCCCAAGTAGCCCTCCAAATAGTATGATGGATCCCACATAGCCCTCCAAATAGTGTGATGGTCCCATAAATAGCCCTCCAAAAAGTATGATGACCCCCACATAGCACTCTAAATAATATGAGGGCCATCTACAAAGCCTTCCAAATAGTGTGATGACCCCAAGTAGCCCTCCAAATAGTGAATGGATCCCACATAGCCCTCCAAATAGTATGATGACCCCCACATAGTACTCTAAATAATATGAGGGCCACCTACACAGCCTTCCAAATAGTATGATGGCCCCATGTAGCCCTCCAAATAGTATATCTCCCAAGTAGCCCTCAAAAAAGTATGATAACCCCCAAGTAGCTTTCCTACTAGGATAATGGACCCACAAATAGCGCGCCAAATAGTATGGTGGCCCCTCCAAGTAGCTCTCTTACTAGTATGATGGTCCCCACATAGCCCTTCAAATAACATGATGGCTCCACAAAATACTTATGGATTAAAAAAAAAATACTCAGCTCTTCCCATTCCCCTGCTGCTCCGGTATCTGCAACGTGTGGTCTACACTGCTTGGCACAGCGATCACTATGTAATAACGTCATCATGCCCATTGAGCTGACATGCCAGACACACAGGGAGAATGATGGAGGAGGGAGCGTCGGCTGATGGCTCCCTCTTCCATCATTGCTTTCAACTGTATCTGTATCCAGGATGTGAATACAGCTGAAAGTCAGACGGGAGCCTCGATGTCAGCACTGGGACCGAGCCCCCCAGACTCACAGGCCCCATAGCAGCTCCGTGGTCGGCCGCTATTAGCAGTACACCACTGAACCTACCTAATTTACTAATATCATTTTGAACAGGGATCTACTTACTGTAGCTAGGAAACACTTTGGGAAAAAATTGTTCACAGCAAAATGTGGATCAAGATAGGACTGAGCGCCTTACTTTTAAATAGTTTCCAGAGGGTAGGGATTCTTATACCAGAAAGAAGCAATCCTTACCACTATAAAAACCATAGCTGTAGAAGAACACATCCAAAACTTACACGTTGATCTATTGCAGCTAAGCAAAAATTTACAAAACTGTACATTAGGAGCATGATTTTAACATTCTGATCAGAATGTATGAAGCCCACTGACATGTCAGGGAGAACCTCTTAGCTGTCGCTGACCTTAAAAGTCTCACACAATATGCCGATCAGTGCCGAAACGACGGCGCACCAATTGGGCGAGTGACCTAGTGTCCCATAGCACCATGGTGCAAAGCTGAGCCCTCATGGCTCCAGGCCACAACACCCTACAGGTAAATTTTCACAACAACAATGGCCACCACAGCACTAACACCAAGACCTTAAAAGTCCCGCACAATGTGCCGATCACCGCTGAAACGACGGTGCACCAACCGGGTAGTGACTAGTGTCCCATAGCACCATGCTACAAAGCTGAGCCCTCGTGGCTCCAGGGAACACCACCCTACAGGCAAAGCATCACAACAACAATGGCCATCACAGCACTAACACCAAGACCTTAAAGTGCCGCACAATGTGCCGAACACCGCTGAAACGACGGCGCACCAACGGGTGAGTGACCTAGTGTCCATAGCACCATGCTACAAGGCTGACCCTCATAACTCCAGATCACACCACCCTACAGCAAAGCATCACAACAACAATGGCCATCACAGCACTATCACCAAGACCTTAAAATTGCCGCACAATGTGCAGATCACCGCTGAAACGACGGCGCACCAACCGGGTGAGTGACCTAGTGTCCCATAGCACCATGCTGCAAAGCTGAACCCTCATGACTCCAAGGAACACCACCCTACAGGTAACGCATCACAACAACAATGGCCACCACAGCACTAACACCAAGACCTTAAAAGTGCCGCACAATGTGCTGATCACCTCTGAAACGACGGCGCACCAATCGGGTGAGTGACCTAGTGTCCCATAGCACCAGACTGCAAAGCTGAGCCCTCGTGGCTCCAGGGTACACCACCCTACAGGCAAAGCATCACAACAACAATGGCCATCACAGCACTAACACCAAGACCTTAAAAGTGCCGCACAATGTGCCGATCACCGCTGAAACGACGGCGCACCAACTGGGTGAGTGACCTAGTGTCCCACAGCACCGTGCTGCAAGGCTGAGCCCTCATGACTCCAGGTCACACCACCCTACAGGCAAAGCATCACAACAACAATGGCCACCACAGCACTAACACCAAGCGAAAGGAGCTAAAAGACTCACTTTCCACATATTCTCACTACTGGAATCTCCTACAATTACAGTGATCCTGCACCAATAGTCTCCATCAGAACCAGTAACACATGTAAGATGCGGCCTGGTGTTGTCATGTTGAAAAATGGCTCCCTGGGACAGTTTGGAGAAATGACCGTACATTGGTTCCACCACCAAATAAATGTAACATCGAGCTGTTAGTGCACCTGGAATTAGGACTAGAGGGTCACAGCCACCTTACGTTATGCCACCCCACATCATAATCTGGGGAGTAGGACTGGTGTGATGTCCTCTCATGAAGGCCTTTTCAAGGCATTGCCTACGTGGTCTCCAGTCCAATCTCTAGTTATCAATGCATGCAAGACAAAATTGGGACAGACCTCTAATTCATCCTCCATGGCTCATTTCAACCTCTAATATCCATCTGGAGACCATGAGGGCAATTTCAATGTTGAGGAGTGTAATTTCAAATAATGGACCCTATATTCTGTCATGGGAACAGGGGCCCTCTACTGTCTTTGTCCACTTTTGCCTTGAATAAACGCTTCTAAAATAAAAATTGTGGCATATTTACAAATAGATTAAAATAAGAAATAGCCTAGCGTTTTGTGCATAAATCTTCAGCGCGGAGTTATGTGTGTCCATGGTAACAGACTGCAAGCAAACCTTATGTAGTCTGATCCTAGACCCTACTCCCTACCAGAGGTGAGAAAACTGATTTCATGTGAATCAAATTCATGTTGAATTTTAGGTTATCAACTGGTGATTTTGAACAATTTGTGATTTAATTTGCAAGAATTGAAAAAAAAAACGCCCCCTACATTTTTTAAAAAGTAGAAGATTGTAACAGCCAGAGAAGACTCACGTGATTTCAGGCATGGCTGCGGGCACTTCCCTATAATGGCTTGTAGCTATCACATCTCATGATATAGTACAGTCAATCAGGAGGGACTGAGCCTGTATAAAAGCCGAGGCAGGGAATGCAGCAGACATTTGGTAGGGAATCTGGATAGTGAGAGGATGTCACAGCTTAGTAATGGAGATAGTGACAGCAAGCCATAAAACACTCAATAAACATTACAGATAGTGCATGACAGCACAGCAGTGAAAAATAGCTATCTGATTACCCATAGCCATATACAGTATGTTGAGGTCACTTGGATATTACCAAGGCTGTGTTTGCATTAAAGAGATTGAAAGAGGTTGGATACAGGTCTAGGAAACTTCAGAGTGTTGCACACCTGAGAAGAGAATTCTAGATGTGTACAGAGAGTCAGTTTTCAGGAACTTCATCTACTGATCAACAGTGACCAAAAAAACATACCTATCTCTCCATCTGTATATAGAGGTGTTATCAGTCATTGTACAGGAGGAGGAGGTGAGCTGTGACATCACCTATTGTGGATGGTGGATCCTGTGTTATCTACTGTATATAGAGGTATTATCAGTCATTGTACAGGAGGAGGAGGTGAGCTGTGACATCACCTATTGTGAATGGTGTATCCTGTGTTATCTACAGTATATAGAGGGGTTATCAGACATTGTACAGGAGGAGGAGGAGGTGAGCTGTGACATCACCTATTGTGAATGGTGGATCCTGTGTTATCTACTGTATATAGAGGTGTTATCAGTCATTGTACAGGAGGAGGAGGTGAGCTGTGATATCACCTATTGTGATGGTGGATCCTGTGTTATCTACTGTATATAGAGGTATTATCAGTCATTGTACAGGAGGAGAGGAGGTGAGCTGTGACATCACCTATTGTGAATGGTGGATTCTGTGTTATCTACTGTATATAGAGGGGTTATCAGTCATTGTACAGGAGGAGGAGGTGAGCTGTGACATCACCTATTGTGAATGGTGGATCCTGTGTTATCTACTGTATATAGAGGTGTTATCAGTCATTGTACAGGAGGAGGAGGTGATCTGTAACATCACCTATTGTGAATGGTGGATCCTGTGTTATCTACTGTATATAGAGGTGTTATCAGTCATTGTACAGGAGGAGGAGGTGAGCTGTGACATCACCTATTGTGAATGGTGGATCCTGTGTTATCTACTATATATAGAGTGTTATCAGTCATTGTACAGGAGGAGGAGGTGAGCTGTGACATCACCTATTGCGAATGGTGAATCCTGTGTTATCTACTGTATATTGAGGGGTTATCAGTCATTGTACAGGAGGAGGAGGTGAGCTGTGACATCACCTATTGCGAATGGTGGATCCTGTGTTATCTACTGTATATAGAGGGTTTATCAGTCATTGTACAGGAGGAGGAGGTGAGCTGTGACATCACCTATTGTGAATGGTGGATCCTGTGTTATCTACTGTATATAGATGTGTTATCAGTCATTGTACAGGAGGAGCGGTGTAGCTGTAATATCACTATTGCGAATGGTGATCCTGTGTTATCTACTGTATATAGAGTGTTATCAGTCATTGTACAGGAGGAGAAGGTGAGCTGTTGACATCACTATTGGAATGGTGATCCTGTGTTATCTACTGTATATAGGTGTTATCAGTCATTGTACAGGAGGAGAGGTGAGCTGTGATATCACCTATTGCGAATGGTGATCCTGTGTTATCTACTGTATATAGAGGGGTCATCAGTCATTGTACAGGAGGAGAGGTGAGCTGTGACATCACCTATTGTAAATGGTGATCCTGTGTTATCTACTGTATATAGAGGTGTATCAGTCATTATACAGGAGGAGGAAGGTGACTGTGATATCACCTATTGTGAATGGTGGATCCTGTGTTATCTACTGTATATAGAGGTGTTATCAGTCATTGTACAGGAGGAGGAGGTGAGCTGTGACATCACTTATTGTGAATGGTGGATCCTGTGTTATCTACTGTATATAAAGGTGTTATCAGTCATTGTAGAGGAGGAGGTGAGCTGTGACATCACTATTGTAATGGTGGATCCTTGTTATCTACTGTATATAA
>JARQOD010000005.1:532111532-532153590 GCA_033576555.1 Oophaga sylvatica | reverse complement strand
AACGAGTTTTGGTGTAGTACATGTAACAAAGCCAATATCACATATATGTATGTAAAGGGGTTAAGTTAATAATGTTCATTGTTGTATTTATGCCTTTTTGCTTACTGGTATTGCTACATGTTACATGTACTACCTCATGTAGGATATGGTACTGCTACCCCTTCTGGGTATTACCATTGCTTTGTTTCCATGTTTGATTGTTCCTCATTGTATATGGTGTGATAATGTTTGCTATGTTTTTGTGTATAGTATAGGGAAAGCATAATGCACGGGAATGGCCACTAGATGGGGGGCATCCTAGCACACACTAGTTGTAGTCAGAGATAGGTTTAGTGTAGGGTTAATATAATAGGAGGGGCTGCTGAGAGGTAAGGCTAAGCAAGTAGGAAGTTAGGTCAGATGGGGCCAGGGTGCCCTTAGTGTCTACATGGGCTCTAAGCCCAGGATGGCTTGACAGCCTCGTAACGTTCAGCAAGTGTTAGTCCCAGGTATCCACAGTTAAAGAACATAAGGACAGTGGGACAGAAGAGTGCAGAAGTTGTGGCAAATGATGGCCTGGGCAGATGCCCGGAGGTCAGGAGCTGGACGGACCGAGGAACGTTCAGATTCACTGAGTGAGAAAGAAAGGAGCGCTGAAGCTTCACAGGGAACAGTACGGACGGGTCGGATGCTTTGCCAGAGGCAGCCTAACTTAGTGACTGATGATCTCTATCCTGGAGCGAAGCAGACAGAAGGAGTTGTCATTGTGGCGAGGTTGAGCCGGGAAGCTGTTAAAGCAGTCTAAGACGATCCGGTCCAGGTGCGTACTGCAAGGAAGCATCAGCAGTGCAGGGAAAGTTGAGGAATCCCGTATGGAAGAATATGTAACCCGAAATGTAACAACTGTGGATATGCTGTGCAAAGTTTATAGTAAAGAAACCGTTGTAGTTGCAATGGACTGTGTCTCATTTGATGGGGGTCGCCGTGGGAAGGAATCTTCGTTGGCTGAGAACTGCCCAGAGGGACCTGAACCTGGAGATACAGGTATGCACAGCAATGGACTTTATGTTTCTGTAGGGGACGGCCAGGACACCTTAGTGTCTGTGGTCATGATTACAGCCCTGGCCAGCCCTTACATGTACATCACGTATGAACTCACACAATTAGGAAATTGTTTTATATACTTATTATCTTTTGTATTGTGATTTAATTTTTTTTGTTTAGAAAACTTGCATACGACACAGTTAGAACCACCAGATTTGTAAAATCACCTCTGCTATGACCAAGTATCTGTGTTGTATTTTTAACGACTAAACTAGAAGACAATGCTGCTGAAGAATGACAATTTGCCACTGAGCTACTGAAAAATCTTCACCATCTATGTGACTGAAAGCTCCATATTATCCCTCCTCCTTGCTGTTGATGAATCTACCCATCTAGCCTAATCAACAGCTCTTCAGTGTTCTTCCACCCTGCTGCTGCTGAATCTCCACTCACCTAACCTGACTGATAGCTCCTCAGTGTCCATCCTCCCTGCTGCTGAATCCTCACTCACCTAAGCTGACTGACCACTCCTCAGTGTTCCTCTTCCCGCTGCTGAATCTCTACCACCTAGCTGACTGATAGCGCCTCAGTAGTATTCAAGCAGCTGACAGCACTCGGTTAGCACGGATGCCGTTCAGGCGTCAAGGATCCAAATGACAACAGTCCAACGAAAAATAGGAACACATCCAATCAGGTGAGTATAACAATCTTTATTCAGCCACCATAAAATACGACGTTCGGCTTTCAGCCTTTATCAAGTATCACGTAGCGCCTCAGTGTCCTTCCTCACTGCTATGGAATCTCCACTCACCTAACCTGACTGGCAACTCCTCAGTGTCCTTCCTCCCTGCTGCTGAATCTCCACCCTCCTAAGCTGACTGACAGCTCCTCAGTGTACCTCTTCACTGCTGCTGAATCTCCACTTACCTAACCTGACTGAAACTCCTCAGTGTCCCTCCTCCATGTTGATTCTGAATGTCCACCCGCCTAGCATGATTGACAACTTCTCAGTGTCCATGTTCTCTACCGTTGAATCTCTAACCAACTAACCAACTAGCCTGATTGACATTTGCGTGCCCATCCTCATCTGCCGCTGAGTCTCTACGCACTTAGTCTGATAAACAGATCCTCAGTGCCCCTACTCCCTGCTGCTGACTCTTCTCCCACCTAGGCTGAATGACAGTTCCTCAATGTCCCTCCTCCATGGTACTTCTGAATCTCCACCCATCTAGCCTGACTTACAGCTCCTCAGTGTTCCTCCTCCCTGCTGCTGAGATCTCACACTGCTTAGTACAAGCTGCAGCTGTCAATCAGGCTGGTTGGCGGAAACTAAATACTCTTGGACTCATAAGCTCTCTCACTCTTTAGCTGGATTAATTTATGCTCAATTTATTATCAGGACTACAGTTGTGCTGACATGAAGTTTCAAGGTAAGTCCATAAGTCTCATCTGGTCTTAAAGATCTAGTATTGTGAACTCTGGGGAAAGATTCGCTTGAAATAAGCTTATTCTTTCTTCCTCTTTTTTAAGTGCATCAACACAACCCTGAGAAAACTTCCTTAGCATAGAAAAGAATATAAAGTCATCACTGGAATACGCAGATGTATCTGAATGTGATATTTTGGAACCTTCAGAAGTTCAGGGTTGGTAAAGATTACGCACAGAAATGGAGAACGGTTTAGTGCTGAGGCTTTGCTGAACCTTGCAAAGTTTCTCATAGCAGTGGAGGGGTAACTCAAAGTTGAAGATATAACGTAGAATAGAGCTATTTGTGTAGGAGCTGCGGCCCATAAAGTCTTAAATGAAACTTAATCAGTCTTTCAGCCATAAAAATGTGAGTTCACGTAGGGATCTTTTTAACATTATCCCAGAAACCGATGCAAAAAACATGTTTAGTCCACGGCAAAGGCAATCCTGGAGGCTTGAGATTCAGTTTTATTGTTCATGTTTTATCTTCTTCTCATCCAAAGTTAGAAGGAATGTTGACATAACAAGACTCCCGGGAGCGGAGCAAAACCTTGTGATGGAGTTTAGGGGATGGCCATTATTGTTACCGGGCTTTATGACTGCTCTGCTGCTAGTAATAAAAGTTTTGTGATATATTATGTTAATTCTAATAAAAATATGTTTTAACGTCTTCAGTTCTTTGCTATCTTAAGGAGTTAAACATTAGGAAACCTCTTCAGCATGGGACAACGCAAAACAGAGTTTTCATAGTATAATTCTTTCCTTAAAGAGTACCTGTCAGTACGACTTTGTAATTAATGTAAAGTATAGACATGGCTGTAATGGCGCTGTAATGCAGATTAAATTGATAATTTTGGGGACAAAAAATTCACTTTGTTGTTCTTCTTTAATCACCAGTGAAGTTTTATGCTAATTAGATTTCGGTGCACAGGGGCCGGACTGTGCACCGGGACTTCTCCTCCCTCTCTGTGATTCCTCGACCGGTCCGCCGGCCGACGGTCTGTGAATCACCCGCGTCCTCTGTATGAAATCTCAGCAGTGACTTGTCGTTCACAGACCGGAGGCATTGCAATAAAATGCAATAACGGGCAATCAAAACAATGAATCTACCCCAAAATTTATTCAATAAAAACGTCAGCTCAGGACGCAAAAAACAAGCCCTCATTCATGGGCTCGGAAAATGGCGACACAAGGGTAATTTATTTATTTTTATTTACAGATTTACGATTTTTTTTTTTAGCTCTTAAAAAAAAATAATATGCATGTTTGGTATGTCCATATTTGTACTGACCTGGAGAATATATATTTTCAGGTCGGCTTTACTGTATAGTAAACATAGAAATAAAAAAAAATATGTTCACTATACAGTAAAGCTAACTTGAATATTGCTGTCGAATCTCCATGGACCTATCCTGATTGACAGCTCCTCATTGTCCCTTCTCTCTGCTGCTGCTGCTGAGATTTTACACAGCTCAGTACAAGCTGCAATTGCCATTCAGACAGTGTGCATATAGACTGAATACAGTTGGACTTATGAGCTACAAGTGCCTCTCACTAAATTAGAATATCATCAAAAAGTTTATTTCATTTCTTCAATGCAGAAAGTGAATCAATGCAGGTTAACCTCATCACCCCTTCTCCTTGACCTGTGAATAATGGCTTGCAGGACAGTTGTGAACAATCATTCTCTACAGGATGTCCACTTTGGGAACCACAGCCCCAGCTGGAAGAACACATTTGCTCCATTGATCATCGCTGAAACCTCAGAGATGTCTGGAAGAATCCAGGTTGGGCCAATCAGTTCACCTGGCCACATATCTCACTGCTCTTGGCCAGCTTCCTAAGCTTGTCGTTACCTCCTCCCTGTGGGTGCCTACCAAAAGCGGGGTGCCACTGGTGGGGATAGTCGGCCCTGGAAGCAACTCTAAGCCCGGCAAGTCAGCGGAAGAGTGAGACTTTGTAATTTTCACCATCTTGGGTTTTTACTGGGACTGTTCTATGTTTTATTTGCCTGTTTTGTGGTTCAAAAAAGTATTGCCACAGTTTTACACTCACCGTGTTGTCTGATGAGTAGTATTACGCCCACGGTAAAAGAATAGCGGGCGTTCAGTGGGAAGATCCCTGGTCCATGAAGTCTCGAACCAGCAGACTAGAGCACCTGTTGACTCCAATATGTTTTTTTGCAAACAGTGAATCAAATGCAATAGCACTGCTCATCAGCACTACTTCACAGGGGCCTACCGGAGGATTTTCCTGTTCACCCGTGGGCCAGTCCAAGCCTGAGTAAAAGACAGGGACCAACTTCATATTAATGTCTATGGATGTAGAATGGTAGGTCAGAAAAGATTGTGGAGGTGGGATGTGGAGGGGGTACATACAGTACAGACCAAAAGTTTGGACACACCTTCTCATTCAATGATTTTTCTGTATTTTCATGACTGTGAAAATTGTAGAATCACACTGAAGGCATCAAAACTATGAATTAACACATGTGGAATTATACATTACACTTTACAAAAAGTGTGAAACAACTGAAAATATGTCTTATATTCTAGGTTCTTCAAAGTAGCCACCTTTTGCTTTGATTACTGCTTTGCACGCAGAAAAGGTGAACGGATGGACTCTACATGCCTGGTTCCCACCGTGAAGCATGGAGGAGGGGTGTGATGGTGTGGGGGTGCTTTGCTGGTGACACTGTTGGAGATTTATTCAAAATTGAAGGCATAGTGAAGCAGCATGGCTACCACAGCATCTTGCAGCAGCATGCTATTCCATCCGCTTTGCGTTTAGTTGGACCATCATTTATTTTTCAACAGGACAATGACCCCACACACACCTCCAGGCTGTGTAAGGGCTATTTGACCAAGAAGGAGAGTGATGGGGTGCTACACCAGATGACCTGGCCTCCACAGTCACCAGACCTGAACCCAATCGAGATGGTTTGGGGTGAACTGGACCGCTCACCGCTTCAATTTTGAATAAATCCCCAACAGTGTCACCAGTAAAGCACCCCCACACCATCACACCACCTCCTCCATGCTTCACGGTGGGAACCAGGCATGTAGAGTCCATCCGTTCACCTTTTCTGCGTGCAAAGCAGTAATCAAAGCAAAAGGTGGCTACTTTGAAGAACCTAGAATATAAGACATATTTTCAGTTGTTTCACACTTTTTTGTAAAGTGTAATGTATAATTCCACATGTGATAATTCATAGTTTTGATGCCTTCAGTGTGATTCTACAATTTTCATAGTCATGAAAATACAGAAAAATCTTTGAATGAGGTGTGTCCAAACTTTTGGTCTGTACTGTACATTTGACCATATATTATTTAATATGCAGACTTTAGCATAAAAAGAAATCTACGACTAAAATGATAATATAAATAACAACAAAAAATCAGGCAATAATACAACTGAAATAATTTATTTACCACTACAGCACCACGAAAACAAAACATACAATGTGTTAAAATACATAAGAATCAGTTAAAAATACAGCTGAACTGGTTGTATATTTACTCCTACACAGTCTATACAGGTGTATTGCTGATGAAAACGCTCCAACAATGAACTTTAGTTTTCTTTTTAGCAATTTTTTTTTGTTAAAAAAAATTATACATTATAAAAGGAAAAAAAAAAATAAACCTAATTCAAATGGAAACACAGAAATTCAGAAGTGGTAAGAAAAAAAAATTAAATTACTAAACAATGCACTTTTGAAGAAATCCATTTCACTCACATTTAATTGCATCCACCGCAGGGTAATGGTTTTGACATGCAAAATAAAGAAGCCTTTGCTATCCAAAATACCACCAGTAACCATTACTCATTTGCTTCTCTCTTTAATCATCTCAACCCTTTAAAATTGCATTACTGAAAACTTGGCGTATTTCCTGGAAAGCGGAAGTCAAACAAAAGTCCTAAAAATGGTGAAGTCAATAATATATATATATTTTTTTAAAGTTCATGTTAAAAAAAAAAAATACACCCTTTATGGGTTGTTGCTGTTTATATGGTGCTTCTCGGCCCTTTATAAAATATTTTACACAGTAACGACTGAAATATGGTATATTCACTGCACCTTCCTAGCAAAAAAAAAAAATTGAAAAAAAGACAATAAATCACTTACACTTGTTTCTGCTCATATTTATAACTATTTACATAGTTGAAAAAAAAAATATTTTTTTCTAAAGCATCTCTGTGGGTTGTAGAGCGTATAATCGTGAGCTGATGCATCGACAGGTATTTTGGCGATATTGAGAATTATTGGGCATTACCTGTATAACAAAAAAGAATTGTATAACTTGTATAAAACAAAAAGAAATTGGAGGAAAAAATTTGAACTTTGGTTTGATCACTTTGGAAAAATAGAAAAGATTAAAATGAATAATAATACTTTTTTAAAATTTTGGAATAATCCGAGGGAGTAATAAAACACAGAATGGATTTAACTTCAGAAATTTCTCATTTCAAAATTGTGTTTTAAAAAGTTTTAACTTACTGAATTCCTAAAAAAAATTTCAATTAATTTATTTTTTAATAAGCTTTAATTTATTGACTCCATGATTGATTTATTTCTATTCTAGGGAAACCGGTGTAAGAAAATGAAAACTCCCCACGATGTTACCTATGAGACCTCATGTACATGAAAGAACCATGTTCTCAATGCTACACGGAGGCTCCATAATAATTCTGTAGGACTTTTTATCATGCCTTTGATATGTTTCTAGGGTAGAATATTCCATAAAAGAGCACCTAATAAAAACATCACCATACTATAACGTTTCCCAAAATACTAAATCTATTGATTTGCCCTTCTGATCATTTAAGGTGCTGGTTATTACCCAAAATGAAGCCTAATTGACAAATAGTCTTGGCATCTTGTCCATTCAGGTGAAATATACTTGATTTAAGAACAAAGGTGATTGAACCTCAAGCTAAAATATCCAGTAGGCTCCATTGAGCACAATGTTTTCTTACAGAATCTTTGGGACTGCATCAGAGGCATTCAAAGATACAATGAGGCCCAGTAGGCATCTACGTATCCCGAATTTTCAGCTATATGTAACTTGGTAGCTGTCCTGTGCATATGGTCTAACATATAGTCAACTGTCCAAGCCAGTTTACACAGTGTGAATTAATATGAGATATTTTATTGAAAGTTATCTGACAAGTGGGATGTAGATTTTTCATTACCATTATTCTAACCAAGACGGCCGGCCAACCCATATTATAGTTGGTTAGTTTAAGTAGAGATACTTCACGAAGTTCTACTGAAAGCTAACCAAGAAAAAGCTACTGTAAATATATCAAACTGCAGGAATACTAAAATTTGAGAGATTTATTCATGGTCTTCCTAAATCTAAAGAAAAATCTCAGAAGGACTTGTTTTGACTTGACTTGATCAATGTGACTTCTTGGGTAAAAAGACTACCAGGTTATTGGGTTGGCCAAGTAGAATTTTTTCTTGGTTTGGCTGAAGGGTTCACTTATTAGGGTTCACTTATTCAATTATTCATACTTATATTTATTTTTCACTAAATTAACAAAGAAAACCAAATTCACTTAGGATTTTATAAAGCCAATATCTAGGACTATCAAGAGTTTTGAGCCTGGAGGTCCTAGTCATATCTGCTCCTAAGATTGAGCTTGTTAAATTGACCACATTTTGGAATAGTGGCTACAGAGCTGAATAAAAAGACTTTAAAAAAAAAAAAATCTCATCTCCGTTGAAGATATTAGCTTGAAAACTTTAGATGATGATTTCCACTATAACAAAGGGGGACATAAGCAGAGATTCTTCTTTGGGGGCATTTGCTTTTTCCCCTGCATGACTTTAACCAATCATAATCAGGCAACATAATGCAGGAGAAAACAAAACACCCCCAAAGAAGGTCAGAACCGGATTTCTCTGTGTGATATATTAAGACATATTATGACACACACATCTGCTCTCCTCCTGAGGACACGCAAATTTCACAGCTTGCATCTACCGCAAATACAAGTGGGGAAGAGAGCAGAGCTGTGTGTCATTACACACACCTATCTATAGCAGGAGTTGGGGAATAATGCTCTGAGAGCTGGCATAGATCCAAAGTGATGTATGTGTGATACTGCAGGTCTCATCTCATGGCACTGTCAGTGCAGGGGGAGAGAAAAAAGAGCAGAGCTGACAGTGCTGTGAGATGAGAGCTGCAGCATGTCACATACACCACTCTGGATCTGTGCCAGCTATTGGGGAATTATTCCCAAATACCAGTAATAGATGCAGAGAGGTGTTCGATCCATGTTTGAGATCCATGTGACCTGTGGAGGAGAGCAGAGCTGTGTGTCATTGCATGTACAGAGAAAGCCAGGTTTTACATTCTCTGGGGGCTTTTCCTTTTTTTTATTTCTGTATAAAGCAGCCTGCTTATGATTACAGTTGAGAGAATTTGTTCGGATTCGGTTGCCGAATCTGAATTTGCCATATTCGTGCCATATTGGTACCCTATTTGTGCTGAATGTATGTTTTATGATCGGTTCCAAACATATTCGGTAATTTCTACTCCCATTGACTCTAATTACGTTCGGCTGTGTTTGACGAATATTGCAAAAAACAATATTCGCTGCCGATCGTATTCGGAACCGAACCCGAACAAATTTGCTCAACTCTACTTATGATTGGTCAACGTCATGCAGGGGAAAAAGTACACGCCCCCAGCTAGGATATTCTAATAACACAAGCCTTGGTTATATTAGAAATCAGCATGTAAATTTTATAAGCTAATATCTTTGCAACAGAGATGAGAAATAAAAAACAAATAAAACAGCATTTTATTCTGCTCTGCAGCCGTTATTCCATGATGTGGCCAGTTTAAGAAGCTCAAACTGGTGAAAGGTCCTCTATAAAAAAAATGGGTTGGAAAATCTGTCTGTTCTACCAGAATTTTTTTTTGGGGGGGTGTTTATTTGATATAAGACTATTAAGTGAATTTGGGATTGAAATTAAAAAATGTTTACAAATATTCAAATCTTGGAAATACAGTGTAATTCCCAATAGATCTCAAATCCATTACTGTAAAACCATTAAAACTTTTTGTTCCATTTGGAAACATGCAGAAGCTCAAAAGGAAAAATAACAGGTAGCTTATGGCATAATTCTGAGCAAGATGTAGTAACATAAAATATGTATTTTTAGTGCAAGTCAATGTACAGGACTCCGCTCATACTGGCCAGCTACACGGAAAATCATCAATTTTCGAGCAATCAAAAAGAGCCCTAACTGTAAATCAAAAATTTGCTATAGCCGACCTTTTGTACAGAGTATAAAAATATGGTATGATTGAACATTTTACATATAAAGAACATAATTATTGATTTATTAATGTTTACAACAGAGATCTACAGATTAGGTTCCAAATAATGTTGGCTTCACAACGCCCCCCAAATCCCCCACTGTAATACTATCGGTACAATTACATATACCCAAAAACAAACACATAGCATAGCTATACAGCATCATAATAAGGTCTGTTCATTAGACCAGCAATATTAAATATTTCACTGGTTTAATACATGAAATTTACATTAATTCATTCATATAAATGCCTCAGACAAGGATTTCAGAGAATCACGTGGTCAATGACTAATTTTATGAGAATTTAAAATATTTTTTTTGGGGGGGATACAGGATAAAGAATAGAATTGGAGCTCATTTTTGAACGGAAAATAGATGTGCAAAAGGCCATTTTGAGATCTGTAAAGGAAGCCTAAAATATGAAAATAGACTGAGGGTGGAGAAAGAAAGTACACCTTCAATATTTTCTATTTTAGGAGAAAAATAACAGAAAGATTTTGATTTGCTATGGGCCATGGTTCTCAGAAGTAAGGGGCCAGGGTGTGCCCCAGTACAACAAATCAACGGTGGTCCAAAACGGTCTTTTTTGGAGGGGGGGGAGATACCTCAGCTGTTCAGAGAAGGATACCTCAGCTGATCAGAGAAGGAAACTGTACTTTACCGTTGTGAGTGCTGTAATGATGATACAAGAATATATGAAGACCAGAAGAGGAATTTTGCTTTGCGAAGACTTTCAGGACTGGGAAGATATTTTTTTCAAATACGGTTAATATAACTGTCTCAATAATACGACGCGTTTCGAGCCCTATGGTCTCGTCCACCTGAAAAATGGCACTTGTGTTTCCTAAAATGCATAGTTTTAGGAATACAATTATATTGTTAACACATATAAGGGGTCTACAGACTCACGATATTATGACCTATCAGATTGATAGGTCCAATATCCAATATCCGAAATCCCCCCAAGTAATTGGCTGTTTTCTGGTCCTGAGACAGCCGGATGTTCTTATTATACATCACTATGTAGTGGCCCTTCTTGGGTACCGTAGCTCAGCACCTATTCACTTGAGATCGGCCACTTCACAGTGTACGGATATGAGCTGTTTTGAATTCATGCCACTGCTGGGGCTGCAAACAGCTAATTGGGTGTATTGGGGTCGGAGTCCCATCAATCTGATATTGATGACTTATTCTTAGGATGGGTCATCAATATTGTATGCCTGGAACTCCCCTTTTAATAAGTACTCCAGCAGATGAAAAAGTCTGTCCTTTCTTCTGTTTTCCAGTCATGGACTCCATATACTCTTGATCTTCTGGTCCATAAGCGAGGTTGGCTCCCGATGTTGAGTGAATACAATACCAACAACCTTTATATGTCCATTATTAGTGTTGGGTCTAACATAGCATCACACTACGGGAAGCTTCCATGGTCTACATACCCTGTGAGTTGGCACATGTTTCACAGATGTACTAACCACATGAAGAACCTAGATGGACAAGGTTGATCATTGATAATTCTTCTAAAAGGATGAGATCTCCTTATCAACTGACCATGACCCATGAAAAAAAAGTTGGACTATTGTAAATGACTATTATTTCAGTAGAACGAAATATAGAAAATATATAATGTATTGGACATTTACCACCATATTGGTGTATGGGAGGTAATAAGAAAAAATATCAGAAGACAGTGGTAATGCCCAAAGCAATCAGTCAGGGTCTATCATTTCCAAGTAAGGATGAAAACTACCGTATCATCCAAAATGTTGGCTTGGGCATGTCGCCAGTTTCTGTGATTTTTGCTTTTATTTTTTACCCTATTTTCTATAGGCAACCATGTTGTATCTTATGAATCAAAAAAAAAAATGATGGTAGGCTCAATATTCATTATCAACCAAAACAAGTGGGGAATCTAAAAATAAAAACAAAGAAAAATCCGAGCATTACCGGGACAAATACAACTTCCCTAAATAGTATAGCTCCATTATTTTCTTGTTTCACATAATATCACTAACACGTTATTCCAGTGTTTCTTTTTTTATATTAATTCTTTTATTTTTTTTTAATTTTAAAGATACTCAGAAAAAAATTGAGACATTTGATCCTGTGAATAGGTGAGGAAACTGTACGTGAGGCAAATCTTCTACGTTAATACACACCTACTTTTTTGTTTCTTTTTTTCTTATTATTTTATAGTATTGTCAACTACAAATACAAAAACATTAACAAAAATAAAAAGTGGGCCATTGAAAACAGCAGAGACAGGGGAGAAAAAAAAAAAAAACCTCGAAAACCTCATGATGTATTCAACAGAGTACCAGAGAGAGAAAAAAAATGATGGGTCCACAAAATTAATTTCAAGAAACCTGGGTTGATCCTGGCAGGCATCGAGACTAAAACAAGAAATTGGCCCAAATCTCTCGTTGACACAGGAACATCATAGCATGGGAGAGGGGTAATATTCCGCTCCAAGTTATATTAACAACTCTGAATAAAGCCTTCAGTGACGTATTGTTTCTGCCAGTTATTAAAAATAAACTTTCCAAAAAGTTCACACTAGTACCGTTTTTTTTCTTCTTTGTTTAAGAATATAACACTGATCGAACAAGGCCTATTTTTCGCTTTTTTTTCCTTTAAAAAAGTTTTTTTTTTTACTGTTTAAAATCACACTACTACACATGCTGTTACTAAAAGTCTAGCCACATTTACAGGACTTCACAATCATATTTGAAAGCTGTTCAATTTTCGGTGTCTTTCCGATATAGTACAAAATGGTCAGAGATTCTAAATCTTGAGATACACAACACGGCGAGGCTGACGCTTCGGGGTTGATTGTGTTATACAGACCGAGCACCTATAAAAAAAAAAAGAAAAATAATAGCAAATTAGTAAATTCATTGTGAAAATACATTAACAGACATAACTAGAAGCTAATGGGGTTGACCAATGGAGAAGACATTCTTTACCTATTTAGGTGGCCAATAAATGGGAAGATGTCTCACCAAGCAAAAAAACACTTTACATATTTAAGTGGCCAATAAATGGGGAGATGTATCACCAAGCCAAAAGACACTCTTTACATATTTAAGTGGCCAATAAATGGGGAGATGTCTCACCAAGCCCAAAGACATTCTTTAACTATTTAGGTGGCCAATAAATGGGAAGATGTCTCACCAAGCCAAAAGACATTCTTTAACTTTTTAGGTGGCCAATAAATGGGAAGACGTCTCACCAAGCCCAAAGACATTCTTTACCTATTTAGGTGGCCAATAAATGGGAAGATGTCTCACCAAGCCCAAAGACATTCTTTACCTATTTAGATGGCCAATAAATGGGAAGATGTCACACCAAGCCAAAAGACACTCTTTACATATTTAAGTGGCCAATAAATGGGGAGATGTCTCACCAAGCCCAAAGACATTCTTTACCTATTTAGGTGGCCAATAAATGGGAAGATGTCTCACCAAGCCCAAATACATTCTTTACCTATTTAGATGGCCAATAAATGGAAAGATGTCTCACCAAGCCAAAATACATTCTTTAACTTTTTAGGTGGCCAATAAATGGGAAGACGTCTCACCAAGCCCAAAGACATTCTTTAACTATTTAGATGGCCAATAAATGGAAAGATGTCTCACCAAGCCCAAAGACATTCTTTACCTATTTAGATGGCCAATAAATGGGAAGATGTCTCACCAAGCCAAAAGAATCATAGAATCATAGAATCATAGAATGGTAGAGTTGGAAGGGACCTCCTGGGTCATCTGGTCCAACCCCCTGCTCAAAGCAGGATTCTCTAAATCATCCCAGACAGATATCTATCCAGCCTCTGTTTGAAGACTTCCATTGAAGGAGAACTCACCACCTCTCGTGGCAGCCTGTTCCACTCATTGATCACCCTAACTGTCAAAAAGTTTTTTCTAATATCTAATCTGTGTCTCCTCCCATTCAGTTTCATCCCATTGCTTCTAGTCTTTCCTTGCGCAAATGAGAATAAAGATGATCCTTCTACAATGTGACAGCCCTTGAGATATTTGTAGACAGCTATTAAGTCTCCTCTCAGTCTTCTTTTTTGCAAGCTAAACATTCCCAAATCCTGCAACCTTCCTCATAGGACATGGTTTGCAGACCGGTCACCATTCTGGTGGCTCTTCTCTGAACTTGCTCCAGTTTGTTGATGTCTTTTTTAAAATGTGGTGCCCAAAACTGGACACAGTATTCCAGATGAGGTCTGACCAAAGAGGAGTAGAGGGCAATAATGACCTCACGTGATCTAGACTGTATGCTTCTGTTGATACATCCTAGAATTGCATTTGCCTTTTTTGCTGCTGCATCACACTGTTGACTCATGTTAAGTCTGTGATCAATTAGACACTCTTTACATATTTAAGTGGCCAATAAATGGGGAGATGTCTCACCAAGCCCAAAGACATTCTTTACCTATTTAGGTGGCCAATAAATGGGAAGATGTCTCACCAAGCCCAAAGACATTCTTTACCTATTTAGGTGGCCAATAAATGGGAAGATGTCTCACCAAGCCCAAAGACATTCTTTACCTATTTAGGTGGCCAATAAATGGGAAGACGTCTCACCAAGCCAAAAGACATTCTTTACCTATTTAGATGGCCAATAAATGGAAAGATGTCTCACCAAGCCCAAAGACATTCTTTAACTATTTAGGTGGCCAATAAATGGGAAGATGTCTCACCAAGCCCAAAGACATTCTTTACCTATTTAGATGGCCAATAAATGGGAAGATGTCTCACCAAGCCAAAAGACACTCTTTACATATTTAAGTGGCCAATAAATGGGGAGATGTCTCACCAAGCCCAAAGACATTCTTTACCTATTTAGGTGGCCAATAAATGGGAAGATGTCTCACCAAGCCCAAAGACATTCTTTACCTATTTAGATGGCCAATAAATGGAAAGATGTCTCACCAAACCAAAAGACATTCTTTAACTAATTACGCCGGATTGAGACCAGAGGCCGGATCCGGCGAAAAACGGACGCGCCGCATGCAAATGCGGCGCAATCCGGCACTAATGTTAGTCTATGGTAAAAAACCGGATCCGGTTTTTTTTTTACCGGATCCGGTTTTCAGAAAACATGCCGGAACTCGCCTGATTGAAAAAACCTGATGTGTGAAACAGGCCTTAGCAAGAACAAAAGTCATTCTTTAAATATTTAGGTGGCCAATAAATGCGAAGATGTCTCTCCAAGCCCAAAGACATTCTTTACCTATTTAGGTGGCCAATAAATGGGAAGATGTCTCACCAAGCCCAAAGACATTCTTTAACTAATTAGGTGGCCAATAAATGGGAAGATGTCTCACCAAGCCCAAAGACATTCTTTACCTATTTAGGTGATCAATAAATGGGAAGATGTTTCTCTAATCCCAAAGACATTCTTTACCTATTTAGATGGCCAATAAATGGGAAGATGTCTCACCAATCCCAAAGACATTCTTTACCTATTTAGGTGGACAATAAATGATAAGATGTCTCACCAAGCCCAAAGACATTCTTTACCTATTTAGGTGGCCAGTAAATGGGAAGATGTTTCACCAAGCCCAATGGTCACTAAGAAATCTCTATCTTTGGGTCTTCAGTGGTCATGATATAACTTTTTCCAAAATGCTACAAAATCTAATTCTTCGATCTGGCCTTCTGACCATCGAAGGTGCTTTTTACTACCCAATGTAAAGCCCATTGTTTACTGAGGTTAATATATCCATCGTTAAGACACCTTTGATCAAAGTCGATTGAAACACGTGTCGCCATTTGGTGTAGTGGTCTCCTTGGAGCACCATATTTTCATCCAGAAGAAATGTGTCAGTATTCCGGGTTTTCTAGGTAACTTTGTCAATGATTTTGCCCTTTGTTAAAATGGAGTTTGCTGTTTTCTGTGCCCTACTTCCTGTTCGTTTGTTTAAAACCCGGCTCAGGTGCTGGCTTCACTGCTGGAATATTCTGCTTCCGTTTCCCTGCAACCCAGCTGCTTTGTTCCTCACAGATCTTTTGTGTATTTACCAGGAAAGTGCATAACCTTATCTTCAGGTGTTTCTCAGCCACAGCAGTTTCTACCCATGGCTCTGGACATTCTCTGCATACGTAAGTTGCACATACTGTGTTATCACTAAACTGTTGACTTGGGAATTTAACCCTTGGTTCACTCCATCTGATAAGAACTGTGTTTCTGAACTGTTGCTGTTTAACCCTTCGTGCATTACCTCTGGTGAGAGCTGTTGGAACTGTTACTGGAACACTTACTGACATATGAACTTGTTGTTGGACTTCACTGAATTAAGCCACAACTGAGATTAACTTGTTCCTGGACCTCCCTGTGTTTTCTGCATACCTGGATCTGACTCTTCACACACCAGCAGTGTGTAAATCCAGCCACGTTACCTGTGCATCAGACTTACCTTGTGGTCACATTTGTGTGAGGACTCCGTCGTAAGAACTTTACCACCCTCGCATAGAGGTTCAAGGACTTATATATCCGGATTCATATAACTGGACTTGTGTATATATATATGGACTCATTGCATGTCACTACGGGTTGTTTGAATATTGTTTTTGGGTGTTTTGCTGTTTCACAAATACATTATTTGCATTCAAAGAAACCCGTCTCTGATTGTTCATTGCCCCACGCTATCAGAATCCTCGAGTTCCTACAATAGTATAGCAGGATATTCCAGCCTAAAAAAGAGGATTCTGCTGGGGCAATGACGGAGACACGGGCAGACAAATTGTTCACCATAGTTAACTCCTTGCAGCAGGAGGTGGCGGCTGCACACAATCAGATTAGAGACTTGGAGTCTCGGGTTAACCACAATGCACAGGCGGTTTGGTCAGGCTCTCCAAGATCTACGTTCTAGGTTAGGAGTCCTGGAGGCCTTACCTACTGAGCCTACCTCATCCACCAGTATGCCCAAATTGCCTCCATTCCGTTTTAATGGTGACCGAAGTCAATTCCGTGGGTTTGTTAATCAATGTATATTATTTTTTGATGTACATGCCTCCTACTACCGGTCTGATAGATCTAAGGTTCTATGTATTATTATGTTGTTGACATCACGTGCACTGGCTTGGGCAAATCCTATGGTTGAAAGTCATGATACCCGTCTAAATAATTTGGACAATTTTCTGGCAGCCATGGCGCAAATGTTCGACGATCCCAACCGCCGTGCTACCGCTGAATCTGCCTTGCTTTCCTTACGCCAGGGAAACGGTCAGTCATAGAATATGTTACTGAATTTAAAAGGTTAGTGGTGGACACCCAGTGGGAAAACAATGCTTTATTACCAATCTTTAGAAAAGGTTTGTCAAATGCAATCAAGGATGAGCTAGCTCGTTCAGAGTCTCCACAGGAGTTTGAATTGTTTATACAGCACTGTGTACGTATTGATATCCGTTTAACTGAACGCAGACAAGAAAAATGGGCCGCTGTAAATCGCATTACTAATTACTCTCTTCCGTCCAGGGAAACCACAGGCAAAAACCCGCGAGAGGCTGAGGAGGTGCCTATGCAGGTGGACTCACTGCAGAGACGTGAGAATAATGAACGCCGCGAACACCGTCTCCGTGAGCGCTTATGTTTCTATTGTGGTCAATCGGACCATTTCCTCATCAATTGTCCTAAATGTCCTAGGCGACCCAACAAGGTGTTGGCGGTAGTAGGGGATTATGATAACACAGACGCTGAGTCTGAAGTTTCGGAAACCAGTCTACATCTAGATGCGGTTTTTCCCCCAATACTGATGCCGACTTCCCCTAAAGATCAAGGGGAGAAATATTCACATTGTTCTCTTCCTATACAGATTCAGTGGGAGGAACAGTGGATATCAAGTTCTGCCATGATAGACTCTGGAGCAGGTGTGAATTTCATGGATTCTTCTTTTGCAGAGGAACATGGTATAAAGACACAACTAAGAGCTTCACCAATCACTATGGAAACGGTGGATGGTTCCCCATTAGTTTCTGGACCAGTAGATCGGGAGACAGTGCCTCTGGAGTGTAAGATGGAACCAGACCATCAAGAAACACTTTCATTCATGTTAATATCTTCTCCTCATTTTCCTGTAATTTTAGGAATTCCCTGGTTACGGTCACAAAATCCAATCATCAATTGGGAAACCAAGGAGATAACCTTTCTCCCGAAGTGCAGTTCTACCATCAGTCCAACTGTGGCGGCTCCAGTTACCCAGAACTTGGAAGACGTGATACAGGTACCTACTCTCCCTCTGATTTATCAGGAATTCTCAGACATTTGTGATAAAAGGAAGGCAGATCAACTTCCCCCACATAGACCGTATGACTGCCCCATAGAATTGCTTCCTGGAGCAGCGATTCCTTTCGGCCATGTTTACCCGTTGGCGGCTCCGGAATTAAAATCTTTACGAGAGTATATAGATGAGAATTTAGCCAAGGGGTTTATCCGACCATCTTCTTCACCAGCGGGAGCTCCAATATTCTTTGTAAAGAAGAAGGATGGTACTCTAAGACCCTGCATTGACTACCGGGAGTTAAATAAGGTAACCATTCGTAACAGGTACCCGTTGCCCCTAATTCCAGAATTGTTGGAAAGAGTTCGCCAGGCCAAAGTATTTACCAAATTAGATCTTCGTGGGGCATATAATTTACTCCGTATACGGCCCGGAGACGAATGGAAGACAGCTTTTAGATGCCGGTATGGACATTTTGAATATTTGGTGATGCCATTCGGACTCTGTAACGCTCCTGCTGCTTTTCAACATTTAGCCAACGACATTTTCAGGGATTTATTGGACCAATATGTGGTAATTTACCTTGATGACATCTTAATCTTTTCTGACTCCTTACAGGAACATCAGGAACATGTCAAGACCGTACTTAGACGTTTGAGAGATAATCATTTGTACATCAAACTCGAAAAGTGTGAGTTCCATTGTTCTGAAATTCAATTTTTAGGCTATGTTATCTCGCCTCAGGATTGAATATGGAGTCCAGCAAGATCCAGGCAATCTTGGACTGGCCGGTACCAGGAAACATTAAGGAGGTACAACGATTCATTGGCTTTGCTAACTTTTATAGACGGTTTATCCGAAATTTTTCAGAAATTGTCCGTCCCATCACTCTCCTCACCAAGAAGGGGAAGAAGTTTGAATGGTCTTCGCAAGCTCAGGAAGCCTTTGATCGCCTGAAGGGTTGTTTTACCACGGCTCCAATATTGATGCATCCGGATCCTGCACAGCCTTTTATCGTGGAGGTGGACGCGTCTGACTGTGCATTGGGAGCTATCCTCTCACAACGTACCGGAGACAAAGGTTTGCTGCACCCGTGTGCCTTCTTCTCTCGTAGGTTATCTTCTGCAGAACTGAACTATGATGTGGCAGATAAGGAACTTTTGGCAATTATTTCTGCCTTTAAGGAATGGAGACACCATTTGCAGGGGGCAACTCAGCAGGTAGTAGTACTCACGGATCATCGCAATTTGGAATTCCTTAAGTCTGCCAGGTGTCTTTCTCCTCGACAAGCTAGGTGGAGTTTGTTCTTGAACCAGTTTAATTTTATTATTTCGTACCGCCCAGGTTCACGTAATGGGAAAGCTGACGCATTATCCCGAATCCATACCGTGGATTCCGTGCCTGGGACCCCGTCGAAGACCATCTTGTCGGAGGCCAATTTCGTTGGAGTGCTCCGGAACCGGGACTTGTGGCAGGAGATCAAGCTGGCCTATGACGGTGACGTATTTCTTGCAGCTCCACCTGACAATGTGAATCTTGTCCTTCGGAATGGTGTGTGGCTTAGAGATCGATGTATTTATGTCCCAGAGGCTGTAAGACTTCGAGTTCTCAGATTGGTCCACGACTCTAAATTGGCTGGTCATAGGGGGGTACAGAAGACGCAGGAATTGTTAACTCGTTTTTTTTTGGTGGCCTACCTGCTTGAAGGATGTGAATGACTATGTCCGCTCTTGTGAAGTTTGTGCCCGGTACAAGGTTCCTCGCGTTTCACCTACTGGTCTTCTTAAACCGCTACCTGTACCGTCTCGCCCTTGGGGGTCTATTTCGATGGACTTTATTGTGGAGTTACCCACCTCTGGTGGTAAAAATACTATTTTGGTGGTAGTAGATCGTTTAACGAAAGCTGCTCATTTCATTCCGTGTGCTGGTCTTCCTCAGCTACAGAGACAGTAGATCTAGTTATCCAGAACATTTTCCGGCTGCATGGGGTACCAGATGACATCATTTCTGACCGGGGAATACAATTTACCTCTAGATTTTGGAAAGGATTTTGTTCTGCGCTCCACATTAATGTTTGCTTGTCTTCTGCATACCATCCTCAGACCAACGGGCAGACCGAACGGACAAATCAAACCTTGGAGCAATATCTACGCTGTTACGTCAGTCATTTGCAGGACGATTGGCTGAAGCTACTTCCTCTAGCGGAATTTTCGTACAACAACTCCCAAAGCAGTTCCACGAAGGTAACGCCTTTTTTTGCCAACCTGGGTTATCATCCAAGTATTTTGCCTAGGTCTCCGGTTACGATTTCGGTACCAGCGGTTGAAGACAGAGTGACGCATTGCAACGTAATCTTGAAGTTTTGAAGGACTCCCTGACCACAGCACAGGAGCGTTACAAGAAGTCGGCCGATAGATTCCGGAAACCAGCACCTATGTATAAGGTAGGAGACTCAGTTTGGTTGTCCACCAAGAATCTAAAATTGGGTGTTCCTTCGCAGAAACTGGGACAGAAATTCATCGGTCCATTCAAGATCACTGGGATTGTGAGCTCTGTTGCCTGTCGGTTGAAGCTACCACGGACTTTAAAGGTACACCCAGTATTTCATGTTTCCTTATTAAAACCAGTCTCTCCTAACACGTTTCAGGGACGTATCGTACCTCCCCCTCCACCAGTGTTGGTTGATGGCGAAGAACAATTCGTGGTACAGGATATTGTTAATTCGAGACTTCATAGAAACCGGCTTCAGTATCTAGTTAGATGGCAAGGTTACTCTCCTGAAAATGATTCTTGGGAACCAGTAAGTAACATCAATGCGCCTCTGAAGATTGCTCAGTTTCATCGGAGATACCCGGACAGGCCTGGTCCAGGACCGTCCGGAGGCCGTCTTTAGGGGGGGAGTAATGTCAGTATTCCGGGTTTTCTAGGTAACTTTGTCAATGATTTTGCCCTTTGTTAAAATGGAGTTTGCTGTTTTCTGTGCCCTACTTCCTGTTCGTTTGTTTAAAACCCGGCTCAGGTGCTGGCTTCACTGCTGGAATATTCTGCTTCCGTTTCCCTGCAACCCAGCTGCTTTGTTCCTCACAGATCTTTTGTGTATTTACCAGGAAAGTGCATAACCTTATCTTCAGGTGTTTCTCAGCCACAGCAGTTTCTACCCATGGCTCTGGACATTCTCTGCATATGTAAGTTGCACAAGTACTGTGTTATCACTAAACTGTTGACTTGGGAATTTAACCCTTGGTTCACTCCATCTGATAAGAACTGTGTTTCTGAACTGTTGCTGTTTAAAGGGTATGCCACACTAAACAATATCGCTAACGGGATCGCTAAAAAACGTCACTATTTAGCGATCCCGTTAGCGATATTGTTCAGTGCGGCAGCTTCCAGCGACGAGCTTCCTGCTGTGATCTCGCTCGTCGCTGGAATCGCTCCGGACCCTATTTCATCGCTGGCGCTCCCGCTGGGTAAGTATATATCGCTAGTGTGGCACCTTTTCTTAGCGATTTAGCGGTACTTTTGTACCGCTAAAGTCGTTAAGAAGATCGCTAACGGCGATAGCGTCGTTAACTATATCGCTAAATGTGGCCGCATTTAGCGATATAGAAACAATCCCGCTAGCGATCGCATTAGTATGCGTCGTTATCGTGATCGCTAGCGGGATTGTTTAGTGTGGCAGTACCTTAACCCTTCGTGCATTACCTCTGGTGAGAGCTGTTGGAACTGTTACTGGAACCTTACTGACATATGAACTTGTTGTTGGACTTCACTGAATTAAGCCACAACTGAGATTAACTTGTTCCTGGACCTCCCTGTGTTTTCTGCATACCTGGATCTGACTCTTCACACACCAGCAGTGTGTAAATCCAGCCACGTTACCTGTGCATCAGACTTACCTTGTGGTCACATTTGTGTGAGGACTCCGTCGTAAGAACTTTACCACCCTCGCTATAGAGGTTCAAGGACTTATATATCCGGATTCATATAACTGGACTTGTGTATATATATATGGACTCATTGCATGTCACTACGGGTTGTTTGAATATTGTTTTTGGGTGTTTTGCTGTTTCACAAATACATTATTTGCATTCAAAGAAACCCGTCTCTGATTGTTCATTGCCCCACGCTATCAGAATCCTCGAGTTCCTACAATAGTATTACAAAATGCTTCTTTAGGAGAAGACCTTCATAATATGGAGTGTAATGGAACATTCTATGGTTTTATTTTCACATTTTTTTTATGAATTCATAATAAATAAGATTGTGGTTATATATAAAAATAAATGTACGGTATGGGATCATAGATTTCCACAAGTAACATATTACACATTATATATATCACATACACATGTATATAAAGCCTTAGGAGAACGTCTATGTTAAAAGGCGACCTTCATAGATATCCACAATGGCACATTTTATATAAACATTAAATAAACAAAACCAATATGATAAAAAAAAGAAAAAACTTGAATAATTACAAAACTGTAATAAATAGTAAATAATACAGACTATTTCCACGGCACTATAGGAAGTGTGTAGGTTACCCGGTGGCAGCATTTACGGATTTATAAGGATGCCATTAATAGGTTAGTCAAACACAAACTGACCTTTTCCTACAGGTTCAATTGACTATTTATAACTAAACACAGAAGACCTCTTCAGCCCGGCCACAAAGCCTACGTTGTGCTACATTCCTGCTGGCGTCTTGTGTACCGTAAATGCCCAAAAGATATTTGTGACAGCTGAACTTCCTGAGAATATTTCTCCTGTAAATCAAGGAGTGAGGCTGAAGTTCTCGATGTTTAACTTTATATGTGTTTCACTTGGTATAGAAGATCAACGCATCCAAAATACCCCGAGACGGCACAGATAGGTACAAACTTCAAACCCTCAGGACTTGGGTACCAGAGAAGTGCTGGGGCTTATGGGAAACATCCAATAAATAACCTCTTGTTATACTTTATATTAACACCACCCCATTACAAGAAAGAATAAAATAAGATCAAAAGCTGGACACTTTTGACTCAGTAACAGTCCCTCTTTAAATCTCAATTATCTACAATGTTGTAATTCAGAACCTTAGAAAAGTCCATAGATCCAATTTAGCTTCAAATAAGATCTTCTATTGAACCTTTCTGTATCTCCGCCCACCTGAGGGTTCACTGCCGGTGGATGGAACACTACAAACAGCTGTGATCAATCTTAAATTTCTATAAATTTTATTAAGGACTCCAATTTCGCACGATACAAACCTTTGAAAGGTTGCAATCCACTGTGTGGTGTTACACACCTGTCACAGGTCTGGGCTCTGCTCCCTACACCCAGGTCTGCTAAACTTTATTGCTCTCCACATTGGGTTTTACAAGTAGCCCAGCGTGCTCCCATGTGTTGAACTTCCTAGGCCTATAAAAGGCCTACCAAAACACACACCGGTGTGTTAGTATTAAGACTTTTAGTTTATCTGTGCACAGCTCTCTGTCTGCTGTCTCTAGAACATCTCCTGGCTGCCTGTGGCTTCCAGTCCTTCAGTTACTTGTCTGCCTGCAACTTTCAGTACTTCTTCTACCTGTTTGTAGTCGCCAGGATGTCTCCGGTCTGCCTACAGCTTCCATTCCAGTACCTCTGCTACTTGTTCCCAGTCTTCCAGGACATTTGCTACTTGTTTGAGGTCTCCAGGACGTCTCATGTCTGCCTGTGGCTTCCAGTACTGCTGCTATCTGTTTGTTTCCTGGATTCTCCAACCGCTTGCTGCACAGATGCCCATGGCCTGTGTGCCCAACTGAACCTTGAGCGTCGAGAATCCACCTCACCTACTGAGCCCTTGACAGGTGGTAACATATAGGATAAACATTTCCAAAAGAGTATCGCATAATAAATTATTTCTTTCCCCCAAAACTAGCTCTCTCGTGTCAGTCATGTTGAGAGCTGTACATCCAGGTGTATGGCATATGCCTCTTTCAAGGACATTACAAAGATTCCCCAATGGAATATATGGACTTACCCGAGTGTGCTGAGTGTCAGCACTCCATAAATATGGACAAGCTCCAGCACAGAAGTTTGCATTATAGCCTTTAGGTTCGTGTATCCACTTCCATCCAAGGTCCCTCTTGAAGTCGATGTACAAAGAACGGAGACAACAATTGTCCTGTACATTTCTATGGAGGTAAAAAAAAGCTTCTCAGTGACGCTACAATCATTGAAGAACCATGGCAGAAATATACATTTTACATTATATGACTGGTACCTTTGTAAAAAGAAAATTAATGGCAGTTCATGAATATTCTTTGGAGGGTCAGCCTACTTGAAATATACAGTACATTTTTGTTACTCACTGTACGTGGTCACAACTTTACTGTGACCTATTGCACTAAAACGTCTACAAGCTCCACCCAGTTGATCCATCATGATAGATCTAAGTCAAAGCAGAAACTACTTAAAAAAAAAGTAAGCAAAACAATTAAAGGGGTTGTCCACTTTAGAGTGAAAAATAATGTATTTTCTTTTTAATTTTTTTTGCAAAATAGCAAATTGGTTCAGACACTTCCCCGGAACTTTGCTCATCTTTACTTGTTTGTCCATCTCGACACATGGGGAAATTACCGCTCAATTAATCGCATGTCACTGGCATGGAACTGCAGCATCGGATTGGCAGCAGCGGGGGATTGATAAGGCAAGTATTTCTGTTATTTATGCTTTTTTGATTAAAAAATGATATCATCACACGGTCAATGTAATACGTGGATCTGTTAGGTCTTCAAGAAATTGGGATCAACTTTGCAGCCACTCTCACGTCTGGGTAAACGGAGGTCAAAATGAAGAACTCCCTCTCTATTAAATAAAAAAATTTTTTGAAATAGATATTTTTAGAATGATTTTCAAAACTGAGCAACACATTAACTAGCATGGGTCGTCAATAAAAGATCTATTTTATAAAGGGAACCGGTCTATAACACTAGCCCTCCGCCAGAAGAGGAAGATAGGGCAGTGTAATAAAGCCTTATAAAATCTTGATTTCTATCATGATATTATGATATGGATATTTTACATTTTTTGAATAAGAATTATTTCTTATACCACGATATTAAAAATAATAAAACAAATCTTGACATTTTCACACTGGCTACTCGGTCTAATATTACACTCCCTACATTATGTTGTTCACATAGACATTACCAGGGATAGACTGTAGGTGTAGAAGTCCGAATGCCTTCTCTAATCTGGGCAACGATCATTGTGAAGGTCCTCTCCCTTCTCCCAATCACTCACAGAATCATCCAGGTGTCATTGGGAAACTTCAGACGTCCTGCACATGTGCCTTCTTGAGCAGGGGACCTTGCGGGCACGGCAGGATTTTAAACCTTTACGGCGTAATGTGTTACCAATGGTTTTCTTGGTGACTGTGGTCGCAGCTGCCTCGAGATCATTAACAAGTTCCCCCCGTGTGGTTTTAGGCTGATCCCTCACCTTCCTCATGATCAAGGATAGACCACGAGGTTCTTTGCATGGTGCCATAGACTGTTGTCGATTGACAGTCATTTTGTATTTCTTCCATTTTCTTACTATTGCACCAACAGTTGTCTCCTTCTCACCCAGCGTCTTACTTACAGTTTTGTAGCCCATTTCAGCTTTGTGCAGGTCTATGATCTTGTCCCTGACATGCTTATAAAGCTCTTTGGTCTTGCACATGTTGTAGAGGTTAGGGTATGACTGATTAATTGAGTCTGTGGACAGGAGTCTTTTATAAAGGTGACTATGTAAGACAGTGGTCTTTAGTATAGGTAATGAGTTGATTAGGAGAGTCTAACTGGTCTGTAGGACCCAGAATTCTTAAAGGAAATCTGTCACCCCATTTTTCGACTATAAGCTGCGGCCACCGCCATCAGGGGCTTATCTACAGCATTCTGTAATGCTGTAGATAAGCCCCCGATATAACCTGAAAGAGAAGAAAAACGATTTAGATTATACTCATCCAGGGGCGTTCCGATGCCTTCCATCTTCTAGTGAAGACGTCCTCTTCTTTGCTTCCCGTCACGGTTCCTGCTGTGCGCAGGCGCCGGACCTCTTTGACCTTTCCCGGCGCCTGCGCACTGCAGTACTCTGTTCTGCCCTCAACAGGGCAGATCAGTGCGCCTGCGCCGGAGCCGCGATGGGAAGCAAAGAAGAGGCTGGCTTCGCTAGAAGATGGGAGGCGTCAGACCGGACCGCGACTCCCTCCGGACCTGACCGGACCCCGGACCGCCCCTGGGTGAGTATAATCTAACTCGTTTTTTTTCTCTTTCAGGTGACATCAGGGGCTTATCTACAGCATTACAGAATGCTGTAGATAAGCCCCTGATGGCGGTGGCTGCAGCTTATAGTCGAAAAATGGGGTGACAGACTCCCTTTAATGGTTGGTAGGGGATCAAATACTTATTTCTCACTGCAAAATGCAAATAAATTTATACAATTTATACAATGTGATTTTCTGGATTTTACTTTTAATATTCTATCTCTCAATGTTAAAATTAACCTCCCCTTAAAGTTATAGAGACTGTTCATGTCTTTGTCAGAGAGAAAACTTACAAAATCAGCAAGGGATCAAATACTTGTTTCCCCCACTGTAGTCTATTAAATAAATGAGTATAGCAAGCACGCATATCTGAAAAAAGGCATAAAGGGAAAAAGGGATATAAAAAGATAGTATATACCAGTCGTCACTATCCCGTGGCTCCTGTGACTCCAAAATACGTTTCACCTAGTGGCTTTCTCATTTATTTAATAGACTATTTATATGGGATTGTTACTATGTAGGATTATGTTATGTAGTCAGTGTACCCATTATTAATATCTATTTTTGTGCTGTGGTTTCTGTATTTTGTCTTTTGATTTACCCCTCATTTTTTATGTCTTCCAAATTTTATTACCATGATTCAATTTAATTATATATTCTAGGTATTTTCTGATTGATCTGGTTTATTCACTAATTTTGAGTAGGTTTAATAATTTTTTTTCTAGCGAATATCCAAACTAAGGTTGCTGTATTATAGTGTGTTTGGATATGGCTCTGCTGATAAAATCATCTGTAGGGCACAGGAAGTGTGGGTCTAACATTAGGCTTAGTGGCCAGAGTGAAAAATGAAGATACATATATATATACATACAGTACAGACCAAAAGTTTGGACACACCTTCTCATTTAAAGATGTTTCTTTATTTTCAAGACTATGAAAATTGTAGAATCACACTGAAGGCATCAAAACTATGAATTATCACATGTGGAATTATACATTACACTTTACAAAAAAGTGTGGAACAACTGAAAATATGTCTTATATTCTAGGTTCTTCAAAGTAGCCACCTTTTGCTTTGATTACTGCTTTGCACACTCTTGGCATTCTCTTGATGAGCTTCAAGAGGTAGTCACCGGAAATGGTTTTCACTTCCGGTGCCTACCTCTTGAAGCTCATCAAGACAACGCCAAAGCAGTAATCAAAGCAAAAGGTGGCTACTTTGAAGAACCTAGAATATAAGACATATTTTCAGTTGTTTCACACTTTTTTGTAAAGTGTAATGTATAATTCCACATGTGTTAATTCATAGTTTTGATGCCTTCAGTGTGAATTTACAATTTTCAAAGTCATGAAAATGCAGAAACATCTTTAAATGAGAAGGTGTGTCCAAACTTTTGGTCTGTACTGTATATAATATATATATATGTATATATATATACATATATATATGTATATATATATATACATATATATATTATATATACAAATCAAAAATAAATGTAAACACAAAAACAAATTCAAACAATAGGTCATTTTCTGGTGCCCCCTTCCTTTAAAGAGTCCTTACATCTTGTTTTTTAATTGAAGGTAATTAGTGATGAGCGAGTATACTCGTTGCTCGGGTGATCTCCGAGTATTTGGAAGTGCTCGGAGATTTAGTTTCTGCTGCCGTAGCTGCATGATTTGTCTGAATACATGTGGGGATTCCTTAACAATCAGGCAATCCCCACATATATTCAAGCTGTCCAGCAGCCATAAATCATGCAGCTGCGGCAACAGAAACTAAATCTCTGAGCACTTCCAAATACTCGGAGACCACCCGAGCAACGAGCATACTCGCTCATCACTAATAGTAATGTTACCCTCTATTCACAGACCTGAAACAATACGCAGCGTCCAACGCCCGCTTCCTCCGCCGACTTGATTGCTGGGATTCCTGTCTGTATGACGGTAGCAGCATGAGCAGTAGATGGGGGGAATGGCTGTTGTGTTTTTTCAAACCAGGCTTCAGATTTTTGTTGTCCACCATGGTATATGAGAAGTCATCAATTCCTAAAATGTAGAAACTATAATCATAATTCAAATCTGCAAGTATAATACGGCTGAATGAAAGCGTCCATGTCTTAATATGGCATGATGAATGAACATATCAACACAGGGATCTAGAAATTGACTATAAAATTGTGTTCTACGGCAGACTCCGACCTTTCTACAAAAGTTACATTCGCTATATATCGTTTCTCTCCAAAATCTCCAGTAATTTATCTCCCATTATTAAATTAGTACCATCCCATTCATCAGTCAGGGGGAACCTGGTGTACCGAGCATCCCATGGGAAGAACACGAAAACTCGAGGCACATGGCTGCTCCGACTGGACTCAAACTCACGAACTCACATCTATTTATGTTAAATTTCAAATATTTTGCTTACCAATAGAATTATACATAAAATTATCGGCGCTTAGTATTTTGGATATATTCTGTTGTAGGGTTTGTAATGAAGGTGCCAATTTTTTGGAACCTGATTTCAGGGGCTATGGAGGGTCTGTGTTTGTATAGTGGGTCTGGTGTGGAGTCTGCATTAGGTTAGAAGGTCTGATCTGGGGTCTGAATTTGTTTAGGCAGATCTGGTCTACTCTGGTGTCTGTATGAGGATTTGGTCTAGGGTCTGTATCTGTTTAGTCGGCCTACTATGGGTTCTGTATTTGTTTAGAGGTGTGGTCTGGGTTTGTGTTTCTTTAGGAGTTTGTTCTGGGGTGTATGTTTAAGTGGTCTTATATGAGGCTGTATTTGTTTAGACAATTTAGTATGGGGTCTGTATTTGCTTAGGAATCTGGTCTAGGGTCTGTATTTGTTTTGGAGGTCTTGTCTAAGGTTAATATCAGTTTAAATGGGCTGGGTTCTGTATCTTTTTAGCAATATGGTCTGGGATCTGTATTTATTTAGTTGGTGTAATCTTGGGTCTGCATTTATTTAAGGATCTGGTCTAGGGTCTGTATCTGGTTAGTCGGCCTACTATGGGATCCGTATTTGTTTAGGGGTCTGGTCTGGGTTTGTGTTTCTTTAGGAGTTGTTCTGGGGTGTATGTTTAAGTGGTCTTATATGAAGGCTGTATTTGTTTAGACAATTTAGTATGGGGTCTGTATTTGTTTAGGAATCTGGTCTAGGGTCTGTATTTGCTTTGGAGGTCTTGTCTAAGGTTAATATCAGTTTAAGTGGTCTGGGTTCGGCATCTTTTTAGCGGTATGGCCTGCGATCTGTATTTGTTTAGCTGATCTAATCTTGGGTCTGTATTTATTTAGGGATCTGGTCTGGGGTCTGTATTTGTTTAGGCGGTGTAGTATGGGGGCCTTATTTGTTTAAGGGCTTGGTCTGGGGTCTGAATTTGTTTAGGATGTTGTTTTAGGGTCTGTGTTTGCTTTGTTGGTCTTGTATGGGGTTAAGATCAGTTTAAGCTGTCTGGGGGTCTGTATCTATTTAAGGTGTCTAGTCCAGTATATTTATTATTTGCAATTCACATGTCTCATGTTGGGGACATGTTTTGTATCATTGCTGGGCTGTAAGGGCAAATATTTTGTATGGGGCACCATTTTATGGATCCCTTTATAAAATCTCCCTGCTTGCCCTTGTCAAACAATTGGATAAATATAGTTGATTTATGCATTGGAAGTTCAGGGCATTTTTATGAAGGGTAGGAGAGCATTAGGCCACAGATAGCACATGTTACGGAACAGAGGACCTCACTGCACTTTCCAGACATTGGCTGGGCCACAATATGCTGGGTGATCGCACTGTGACAGTATATAGCAGGGCACAAATATTGACTGAAATACATAATTATCCAAAAGCTCCACATTACCTGCAAATCTGGTCTCCAATTCCTCACTTTTGTTCGGGATGATATAGTTATTGGAGGGTACAAAAGTGCAACAAGGACAATGTAAACTTATTTTAAATCCAAGATTTCGATCTGTAAATAATAGAAAAAAAAAAAAAAATTAACAATTTCATAAAAATGAATTTAGATATTAAAGGAATCATTACAAAATAACATTATTGACCTAATTTTATAATCATTTTCCTTTGATGTTATCATTTTCACTCGAGCTGTTTCCAACTTGTGACCCACCTCTCTTAGCCAGAATGCTCTGGCAGAATTAAACCGTCCATGTATGACAATGGTATAGCGAGCAATATTTGCAGTCGTAATGGTACTCCTACTCCATGGGTCACCTGCCACAGAAAAGCACAGCAGCGCTGTCACCGAGGACTATGATGAAACCTTGCGCATGTGCCGTTTGCTCCAAGCATTTGCGCAGTACTGTCCATGGTGTAAGGAAAAAATTCATAGCAGAAATATGTGCCAGTAAAAGCCTTCGGACATCCTTTAGTTCAAGGGCACATTTGTGACTTCTACCTTTTCATTCCTTATAGCTATGCCCTTTTTGATAGATGCAAGGACTCCAACAACATTGGGAACATTTTTCTGGAGGTTTTCACAACTTAATTGATTTAGTGTTGATTGGGGTCGTACTGCGAGAAATCATCAACTTGGGTGGAAATAAGTCATTGCTAGTTTGTAGGTGGGCCTGGTTAGAGCATCTACGGTACTTTGGGGCCTTCATGGTACACCTCTAGGAATGAAGGCCAGCCTCTGAAGTGACTGAAGAAAAGCATTCTCAGCTTTGCTTTGATCGAAATGTTTGAAGAGATCTCAGAAAGTCCCTCTTTTGTCACTGACTTTTACAAATGTGCCATATAGTAAATATTTCTAGAAGGTATTGTGGCGGTTCCTGAGCAGATTGTGGGAAGGGATTAAAATAATGAGGAGTCACATGTTGGGTATTACGCTCAAACAAATATTTATAAGAATTTATAAGAATTATATTAGCATATCTGGAAAAATTCCTGCTCCTCATGGGAGTGTCCAATGAACAGAACCAAAAAGAGAAGTAGCTGATGCAAAAGGATCACTTCTATATCTTTTTTGGTGCATTCTTGTCTTAAATGTTCGAAGGATCATACTTCAAAAGCAATAGTTCAAGGGTTTTAATGGAAATGAGCGAATCTCCCAAAATAAGTTTAGGGAAGATTCACTAAAATCGCAGATTCTACTTGGTTAAAAACAAAAATGCCCCAATTGCTATTGATGGGGGTGTTAAAAATAATAAATGATTATACTCACCTGTCCAAGACTCATCCCTGAAGTGGATTGTCGCCACAGTTCCCCATTTGATTCTCGGTTCAATTTGGATTTTCGGTCTTATGATCTTTGGTCTTACCACTATTCTCGTCTTTGTGTCGCACCCCAAATAACCTAAAACCTAGTCAATGCCAGAAGGTCCCAGAGAGAAGACCAAAGACGAGATAAGTGGAAGATCAAAGTCAAGAAGATGGGAAGCGAGGAAAGAACCTGGCAAGAAGCTGAGGCAGTAGGACAGCTGAGGGATCGAGTTCTAGGACTAGTAAATATAATAATTTATTATTTTTTAAACCCTTTAGAGCTCTAAAGAATTAAATCCTGAAACGGTTAGATTCTGGTGAACCAACTGGTGGACACAGACAGAAGAGGGCTCATGTGTAAAAACAATACATAGGCCCTTTCCAGTCCATTAGCTCATCATAATGAACAATTTCACCTGTTTTGAAGCTGGGTATGGTCCTTCTTACCAATTCGACCCTTGTGCAGCTGCAGAGGTTGCAAAAATTATATGTCCACACCTGGGTGAATTTCCATTTCTCAGTAAGTTCTTAGCAAATTTGATTCATTAAGAATCAGTTCGCTCAT
The DNA here is from genome assembly GCA_033576555.1 of Oophaga sylvatica. Taxonomy (NCBI): domain Eukaryota; kingdom Metazoa; phylum Chordata; class Amphibia; order Anura; family Dendrobatidae; genus Oophaga; species Oophaga sylvatica. The sequence continues at coordinate 532,121,471 of JARQOD010000005.1, read as the reverse complement.
CTCTACTTCGTAACCTGAAATCTGTGGCTGAAAGATTCCAGGAGGTCGGTAAACTTGAGGGTAAAAATTATAAGACCAGAGAATGAGTCCTAACGCTTCCCCCAACCATCAATGATGTTCACAGCTCTAAAAAAAATCCTCATTTCGATCTTTGGTATTAAAGGAGCAAATATCCATCCTTACCTCGGTGACGGAGCCACTCTTTTATAGCTTCTGTCACATCGAATGACAACCACTCCCCTTCCGCTCTCGTTTTCACCACTTTACTGTCTATGTAGCGCTGCATCGGTGACGTTAAATCTTTGGATTTAAGAATCTGCGTGAAAAGATATATAAAAAAAATAAGATAAGATCAAAAGTGGAAGCTGTAACACAATACTGTTAGCATTAAAAATAAGGACTCTTTGTACCTTTTTCCCACCGCTTTCATATTTGTCATTTATAGAAAATTAGAAAAAGGGTCTGCATTTTTTAATCAAAAGCAACATCACTTTCAACGTTTTGTATATTTACTGAAATAAGGAAAGTGGCCTTGTTTTTGGGCAGAACCGTTTTTTGATGACCTACCACTCCATTACTTGAAGTTTATGCATTTCTTCACCATCAAAAGGACCTTACACCAGGTCTAAAGTGATCAGTATTTTCTCGTATTTTATTCCCAATGCCCCCTGCAAGTTTTTTTTTTATGTTTACTTTCTTAAAATCTTCCATACGGTTACAGAGATATGGGTCTTATTGTTTCTAGCTATTTTTTATGATCTTTACAAAGGAGGCGTGGCTTACTGGATCCTCTGGGGCGTGTCTTTAGGCTGCTCTGTATAATTACCCTGTTAACATCGTCCAACTGTAAAAAAAAAATAGACAAAAAATTCTCATATCTCTGTAACCGTATTGCGGTTTTAATAAAACAGGGATACTCAGGACAAGCAGTGGGAATAAAATAAGAGCAAAAACTGCCCACTTTTGATCTGGTGATGACACAGCCTTGCAGAGGGGCTCGTTGGTGCCACACCTTGACAAAAAACAATCGGTACCCTAGTCCTATTTTTCGCCAATGCTTTAATCCTCCAGTGCCTAAACATTTATAATAGTTTTTACAAAATTGGTGTTTACATATTATAGATTAAGAAATGTATGTGGTCTAAAGAAAAGAGATGAGCCAATCTCTCGAAATTTGTTTTGGGCAGATACGTTCAAAATAATCTGATCCTAATTAAAGTGTCTCAATTTCCAGCAAAAGACCTCAAAGGAGAACAGAGAAGGGGTTAAAAAGTAATAATATACATTATACTCACCTGTCCTAGGCCCTCACCTGTTTTACGCTATCACCACAACTCCTTGGTCATCAGCCATGGTGTTTGGTTCTTCTAGTGCTTCCTCTGCAGAGCTGAGGAAAGTCACCAGCCTCATGTCGTCACATGGCGTTCAAACGCATGTTATGACGTTCATTGCCTCCTCTTGTGACTGGAGCTGAGGTCATAGAGTAGGTGGAGGAAGAACCAAAGACCGGCACGGAAGTCGCCATTTTGCTGGATTTTTATGAATTGAGCCCCTGATGATTCCAACTAAAGGTGACTTTGGAACTCACAGAAGCTACTCGATCAAGCTGATGAACTAGAGTTATCTCGTCAATCCCATGATCAGGGGCTGATGATTACTAAAGAGCATTTTTAGGGATGCGAGAAGCCATAGAGACGTAATACTGAGCTGCATCGCCGCCTCAGCCCGTGATCGGATGAGAACGCTGCTTCTTGGGATAAACTTGGAGCTCCGATACCTAAGTGATAGTGAAAGTTTTCTGCCTAAAAAATAAAACTTTCCTGTTCAGATATATCCACAATAAACATCTTTGCACAGCAAAAAAGTATTCAGCCGGTGAGCCAGGACATCTGTCTATGTCGCCATGCGGAGATCCAGACATCACAGAGCCATGAAGGAAGTTTTCATGGATGAGCGTCCCGACACTGGGACTCTACAGAAGAGATTGGTGGAGCGCGCTGCCTACATTTATCGTCTTCTCAAGGACAGGAGTACGAGAAACGTCACTCTGAGGAAATCTCCGGGCCGTAGAGGCGCAAGCGCTGCAGGGTCATAAATGTATAAATGTGCAGTGGAAAATGTTCTACAGAAGAGCAAAATTAAAAACATTATTCAGACAATACAGCAGAGCAGAGACCCTCGCAGACACAGTCGTGGTCCCAGCGACACTTCGTCAGCACCTCATTACCTATAGAATTCCTGTCTGTATGTGAGAGAGAACGGAGGGTTTAACCATCGGCGGCACAACTTCTACTCGAAGCTTCCTTCCCACACACTGCAGACAGGAATATTCTACAGCGCATCTATCCGTCTAGATATCTCATATCTATCCATCTTATCTATTCCATCTATTACTCGCCTACGGTTATTTTTCTTCTTGCATTTCCACCAGTACAGTGGCATGTAAAAGTTTCGGCACCCCTGATCAAAATTACTGTTATTGTGAACAGTTAAGCAAGTTGATGATGACATGATCTCTAAAAGGCCTAACGTTACAGATGACACACTGTCTTTGTATTTTAGGCAAAAAAATAAAATTCATTTTAAAAATTACAAGAAGGGAAATGGGCAGATACAAAAGTTTGGGCACCCTTGGAGATTTGCATGTGCAGATAAATTTGACCAAGGTTTCAGACCTTAATTAGCCGGTTAGGGTTATAGCTTGTTCACCATCATCGTTAGAAAAGGCCAGGTAATGCAAATTTCCCAGTTTTAGAAAAACCCAGTCTCCTCTAATCATAAGCCAAAAACAGCAGCCATGGGTTTTTCTAATCAGCACTCTGAAAATGGTGGAGGCCCACAAAGCAGGAGAAGGCTATAAGAAGATAGCAAAGCGTTCTCAAGTTGTTCTTTCCTCAGTTCGAAATGTAATTAAGAAATGGCAGTTACCCGGAACAGTGGAGGTCGATGTAAGGTCTGGAAGACCAAGCAAAATTTCAGTGAGAGCTGCAAGTAGGATTACTGGAGAGGCAAATCAGAACCCCCACTTGACTGCAAAAGACCTTCAGAAAGATTTAGCAGACTCTGGAGATGTGGTACATTGTTCTACTGTTCAAAGACTCCTGCACAAATATGGCCTTCATGGAAGAGTCATCAGAAGAAAACCTCTGCTGAGTCCTCACCATAAACCTCAGCATCAGAAGTATGCAACGGAACATCTAAACAAGCCTGATGCATTTTGGAAACAAGTCCTGTGGACTGATGAGGCTAAAATAGAACTCTTTGGCCACAATGATCAAAGGTATGTGTGAAGAAAACAGGGCACAGAATTTCAGGAAAAGAACAACCTGCCAACCATTAAGCATGGGGGTGGATCAATCATGCTTTGGGGTTGTGTTGCAGCAAACAGCACGGCAAATATTTCGTGGGTAGGGGGTAGAATGAATTCAATGAAATTTCAACAAATTCTTGATGCAAACATAACACCATCTGTAAAAAAGCTGAAGCTGAAAAGAGGAAGAAGATGACTTCTACAAATGGATAATGATCCTAAAAACACAACATAATTCACAATAGGCGACCTCAAAAGGTACAAGCAGAAGGTTTTACAATGGCCCTCACAGTCCCCTGATCTGAACATCATTGAGAATCTGTGGCTAGACTTGAAAATAGCAGAGGATGGAAGAGGACCAGGAATCTCACAGAACTGGAAGAATTCTCCAAGGAAGAATGGATGAAAATCCCTCAAGCAAGAACTGAAAGACTCTTGTCTGGCTACAAAAAGCAATTACAAGCTGTGATACTTTCAAAAGGGGATGCTACTAGGCGACCCATTTTCCTTTTTGTAATTTTTAAAATGTAAAAGATGAAAATATATATATATACTGTATTTTTTGCCTAAAATACAAATGAAATGTGTCATCTTTAACTTTAAGCCTTTTATAGATCATTTCATCTTCAACTTACTTAACTGTTCACAATAACAGTAATTTTGAGCAGAGGTGCCCAAACTTTTACACGCCATTGTAAATATCCTCCGTCATTTAGCCCCAGAGCAGCACTCTTTTTTTTTTTTTTTTACAATCCCCCCCTCATTCCTCTCCTGTTATCAGACGTGTCACTGCCTCGGCCTCGAAGATCTTCCCAGTGTTTAAAAAGTTATAAAACTAGCACCGAAATCCCATCTGCGGAGAACAATTCCCGAACAGCGCGGCCTTATCTGATCACATTCCTATAAAGTCAGAGTTTGGCAGAAATCCTCCAGAATGGAGCTCTGACCCCATGTGACTCCACTACAATTTCTTTCGAGAATTGTGCTGACCTATTATTACCTAATCTCATACAGTATATCTCCAGAACAGCAGCGGACCGCTAACATTAATCCCCGGTTTCCAGCAAGGATCACCAAAACCGCACGTCTTCACTGCAGAAATCGATGAGTGGTCCCAAACGTGTGACTCAATAGCTATTGGGTAACTACAACTCCCAGCATACCCAGACAGGCTGAGGTGTAGTTTGACCAGTGTTTTGTAATCTTGCCTGAAGAAGGAGCCTATGTGTGAACATTATTATAGCAAGGGGCCAGAAATGGGGGACATTATTATAAAAGAGGGCCCAGGATGATGAACATTATACTAGGAAGGGACCAGGATGGGATACATTATACCAAGAAGGTGCCCAGGAAGAGGGACATTATACCACAGAAGGGGACATTATACCAGAAAGGGCCCAGAGACGGGGATATTATACCACAGAAGGGAACATTATACCAGGAAAGGGGACGTTATACCAGGAAGGGGCCCAGGATGAGAAACATTATACCAGGAAGGGACCCAGGATGGGGGACATTATACCAGGAAGGGACCCAGGATGGGGGACATTATACCAGGAAGGGACACAGGATGGGGGACATTATACCAGGAAGGGACCCAGGATGGGGGACATTATACCAGGAAGGGACCCAGGATGGGGGACATTATACCAGGAAGGGACACAGGATGGGGACATTATACCAGGAAGGGACCCAGGATGGGGGACATTATACCAGGAAGTGGCCCAGAGAGGAGGATATTATACCACAGAAGGGAACATTATACCAGGAAAGGGGACGTTATACCAGGAAGGGGCCCAGAATGAGGGACATTATACCAGGAAGGGACCCAGGATGATGGACATTATACCAGGAAGGGACCCAGGATGGGGGACATTTTTATAGCAAGGGGCACAGGATGGAGAACATTATTACAGCAAGGAGCCAGAAATGGGGGACATTATTATAGAAAAGGGCCCAGGATGATGAAGATTATACTAGGAAGTGACCAGGATGGAGAACATTATACCAGGAAGGGGCTCGGGATTGGGAATATTATACCAGGAAAGGCCAAGGATCATATTTGACTCTCATAGGCTCTTTGTTTCCTGACACATTCAACTTTGATGTTATTTGTGATCATAAATCAGCTGAGAGTGAGAGAAGCTCAGAAAATAAGACAAATAAAAGACTAGGAAACTCCTTATCAGGCCGTTAGAATGAGCTCACTGATGGATCCTCAGTATGCTTATTCTGCAGGAATCAATAGATAACAATAGTGAGGCTATAAAAGAAAATTGGTGGAAAATTTTGATTAAAATCTAATTGCACAAATAATGTTTAGTCCAAAATACATGCATTTTAAGTAAAAAGAAACAGTCCCCAAAGATATACAACCCCTTTAAGAACTGTCCAGAACTCCTTTTATAAACAGACATGAATCCTTTTACTTACCTGATACAGTTCTATTCGTTGTTCTGATACTCGCGCTTTTGGATTCTGTAAACGAAACACTCTAAATTCTGCCTTCACTAAATTCGAGACATTTTTCTCCATTGCAGAGACATCGAACCGGATGATTCTGAAGTAAGCATTGTAATAATTTGTAAATATGGCATCTGGAAGAAAAAAATATATATATATATTTTTAAAATACAGTAAAAAAGCATTTATCTGAAGATGTCCACATAAGGACACAAAGATACAAAACATGGTCACGTGTATCGGTAGCTGGGGTCTTGGTTAATTCGTTATTCTCAAGAAGTTTCCAAGGTTCTGACCATATACAACTAATGGGACAATCATGCTGAAAACGGAAAAATCTCCCTAGTAAGTATTAAAAATTCTGCACACATCTGAAGTAATCCACTGTCTACATATACTGAGTGAAATCTTTCTATTTTAGGCATAAGTTTTGTATTTTTGTAGGTCTTCTGTGGGATTGGACCAGATGGGCTCGCCATCACTGCCCACACACATCACGAAGCCTTGAGAGCCAATCATTGGTCGTTGGTGTGCCAGCTGTTCTTGCACCACTTTTGGCATGCACTAACCACGGCATACCGGAAACAAGTTACAAGACCTGTCTTATACCAGAAACACCCCCATAACACTTCCCATGAACTGGGAAGCCCTCACAGGACCTGTCATATACAGAAATATCCCACGAGACCTGCCATATATCGGAAACCCCCCACAAGACCTGTCATACACCGGAAATACCCCACAAGACCTACCGTACATCAGAAGCACCCCTCAAGACCTGCTATAAGCTCGGAACCCCTCACAGGACCTGTCATATACTGGACATACTCCACAAGAGCTAGCTCATACCAAAAATACCACATAAGACCTGGCGAACATCAGGAACACCCCACAAGACTTGCTGGGTACCAAGAAAACCCCACAATACCTGCTGTAAACCGGGAATCCCTCACAAGACCTGCCATAGACTGGGAACACCCTAAAAGACCGTCCGTATACCAGGAACACCCAAGAAAACCTGCTATATACCGGAAACACCCCACAAGACCAGTCGGATATCGGGAACGCCCAAGAAGACCTGCTAAGTACCAGAAACACCGCACAAGACCTGCCGAATACCAGGAACGCCCAAGAAGACCTGCCATAGATTATAAACACCCCACAAGACCTGCCGTACACTGGAAACACTCAAGAAGAATTGCCGTATATCGGAAACACCCCACAAGACCGGCCGTACACTGGAAACACCCCAGAAGACCTAATGTATACCAAGAACACCCACAATATCTACCGTATACTTGAAACATCCCAAAAGACCTGCCGTATAACGGGAACATCCCACAAGATCTAGTATACACCAAAGCACCCCAAAAGACCTGCCGTATACTGGGACACCCCAAAGAAGCTGCACTACACTGGGAATACCACACAGGATCTGCAGTATAATGAGAAAACCCAACACCTGATATTTTGGCTAGACCTCAATGTCTAACCATCAAGCTTTGACTGATGTCATCGTGGCTCAAATTCTCACATTTGCCCATTATTCTTGCTTCCAACACATCAACGTCAAAAACTCACTTGACTTTCTGAATATATTTTACGACATCAAAAAGTGTCATTGTCACAAGATAATCCACAAATTAGAATTCATAGATGTACAAGAAATAAGACAGCAGGTGGTGTGGGCCATGGTGATGTCATCTCCAGTGACTGCAGAGCTCTATGACAAATGATGACGTGGCATTGCTCAGTTGTGGCGCATTTTATTAGCGTCACTCATTTTATGCAGCCATAAACCCCTTACTCATAGAACACAAACGTGCATTTAATTTACAATATAATTATGAGATGACGGACCCCATTCACTATAACCAGATCCATTGGGGTTTCATTATGGTGTCGGTCACTTCACTTGAAAAAAAATTGCTATGTGCTGAAATGATGTAAACTCGGGATAATCCAAATAGAAGAGAAAATATAAATGTGTGCTGTATGGAACAAAAACTCATTTTCAAATCCTTTATTACAGAAGAAAATATAGAACCTTAACTTAAAGTGAAGAGCAGCTATGATAATCGTCGACACCCTGGAAGACTTGTCATATCCACTTATTATACAGACAGTTCATTGGAGCTACGTGCAATACTTCACTTCACCTGCGGGAGTGCTGCAGAATAACTGAATACTTTCTCCTAGCTGTCCCCCCCACAAGCTTTATATTTTATTAATGGGATTTCTTGCCGCAGTACAATCGGTGATCATTTTAGGATTGTGGTACCCTTCTAACAAAAAAAGAATACTAGTGATTTTCCCCAATTTTATGAGATGAGAAAACCCCTTTAGCTAATATTGAAATTGTGTCTGCTAATATTTATGATACAGCGAAGAATTGATAACAGGTCTTGAAGGTTCTGTTGTGTTGGTGTTGACCAAGGATAAAAAAAACCCTATAGTGATATAAGACTGTAAATCATCGGTGATGACAACAAGGCGGCGACTACCAATCGGCGCTGGAGCAACAGCTCAATTACGGAAGGTGCAGTACATTCACCGAAGGCTAAATCTATGAGAAAAATAGTTTTCTATCTCTCCCATCGTGCAGCTGTTGTAAAGAGTCTGAACACTCACTGCATTTGGCATCAGGAATAGTTGATGGACCATGGGTCAACCGGGGAAAGTTCCAGATGGATCTAACACAGTGTTTCCCATTCCAGTCCTTAAAGAACCTCAGCAGCTCACTTATCGAAGACTTTCTTAACATTGAACAAGTTATTTTACCCCTTCCCAACATGGCTATTTTTGAAGCCGTATGAAGCCTTGTTTTTAGAGGGATGAAATGTACTTTCGAATGACCTGTTTATTTGAGCATGTGATGTGGTGGAAAGAAGTAAAAAAAAATTACAAGTGAAGTAAAATTGCGAACAAAGTTCAATTATGCAATTTTTTTTTAAAGGGAATCTGTCACCCCATTTTAGCCATATCAACTAAAGATATGACTGAATAGTGTGTCCCATAAGCAACCTATCGGTATGTATGATATATCCTGATACCCCCGTTTTGATAGCAAAATACATTTGTAAAGTTCGGATTCTTTTCTGTAAATCAGGGCGGACGGACGGTCTGTGAATCGCACAGACGGCATAGTGTTCCCGCGATTGCGCTTTTCAAATTCCGCCCCGCGCATGCACAGTGTGCTTTGCCCAGCAGTGGGCAAAGCATAAAATCATTACAGCGCATGCGCAACTATTGGCCTTCACTTTTCTTGCCCCGGAAGTCGTCCAAGGCAAGCAGTCATTTCCGGGGCAAGGAAAGAGTTGCGCATGCGCTGTAATGATTTTATGCTTTGCCCACAGTTGGGCAAAGCACACTGCGCATGCGTGGGGCGGAATTTGAAAAGCGCAATCGCGGGAACACCACGCCGTCTGTGCGATTCACAGACGGCGATACGCAAGAGATGCCGAAGAGCGGGGGGGGTGGGAGAGAGAAAACGCCGCCCTGCGGACCGGACCGCCCTGATTTACAGATAAGAATCCGAACCTTACAAAGGTATTTTGCTATCAAAACGGGGATATATCATACATACCGATAGGTTGCTTATGGGACGCACTATTCAGTCATCTTTAGTTGATATGGCTAAAATGGGGTGACAGATTCCCTTTAATGTGTTGACAGTGTTCACCATACGGTAAATTTATTCTCCAGGTCAGTACGATTATGGAGATACAAAAATGCATAGTTTTTTGTATTTAAGTGGTAAATACAAAATTAAAAATTTATAAAAAAGTCATCGTTTTTACGGATACCATTTTGGGGTATAAACAATGTTTTTATCACCTCTAAATGCATTGATTTGGAGGACAAAAAACGTAATTCTGGTGTTTAGATTTTTTTCTTATTACGCGGTTTACCAATTAGGTAATTAATTTTATATTTTGATAGATTGAACTTTTACAAATGTAGCGATACCAAATGTGTATTTTTATTTATTTTTAATGGTGTGAGAAGAGGGTTGATTTGAACTTTTATATTTTTTTTATATCTTTCATATTTTTTTTAATACACTTTTAACTCTATTTGTTAGTCCCCCGAGAGAACTTGAACCTACAATCATCCGATCGCTTGTGCTATATGCAGAAATACCGCAGTATTGTTGTATATAGCAA
>JARQOD010000005.1:532071574-532111432 GCA_033576555.1 Oophaga sylvatica | reverse complement strand
AAAATTTTTTTTCCCCCAGACTGCACTCACTTTTGCTGGTGCAGCACTGTGTACATACATTACATTACGACCTGAGTTACACCCTGTATTATACCCCAGAGGCACCACTATTCTGGGGGCAGTCACTGTGTAATACTTAATTACTGATCCTGAGTTCATCCTGTATTATCCCCCAGAGCTGCCTCACTATTTGCTGGTGCAGTCACTGGTACAACTTACTTATGACCCCTGAGTTACCCCTGTTTATCCCCCAGAGCTGAAATCATTTTCTGGGGTGCAGTCACTTTGTAAATCTTACTTACTGCCCGGGTTTTCTCCTTATTATACCCAGACTGCATCACTTTCTGGGTGCAGTACTGTGTACTACTTACATTATGACCTGATTCATCCTTATTAACCCAGGCTGCCCCCACTTTTCTCGGTGCGTCACTGTGTACTACTTCATTACGACCCTGAGTTCATCCTGTATTATACCCAGAGCTCACTCACTTTTGCTGGTGCGCAGTGTACATAACATTACTAATCCGGGGTTTCATCCTGTTTTATCTCCAGAGCTGCACCACTATTCTCTGGTGCAGTCACTGTGTACAAAAATTACTATCCTGTTTTACACCTGTATTATACCCGGTGCACCCCTATTCTGCTGGGGCGTCACTGTGTACTAAATTCTTTTACTATCCTGGTTACATCCTGTATTATACCCAAGCTCCCACTATTCTGGGTGCGTCATGTGTACATCATTACTTTATGATCCTGAGTTACACCCTGATTATCCCAGGTGCATCATTTGGGGTGCAGTCATGTGTACATACATTATTTTGATCCTGAGTTCATCCGTTTATCCCCCAGGCTGCACCACTATTTGGGTGCAGTCACGTGTAATACTTCATTACTGATCCTGAGTTACATCCTGTATTATACTCCAGAGCTGCACTCACTATTCTGCTGGTGCAGTCACTGTGTACATACATTACATTACTGATCCTGAGTTACTCCTGTATTATACTCCAGAGCTGCACTCACTATTCTGCTGGTGCAGTCACTGTGTACATACATTACATTACTGATCCTGAGTTACATCCTGTATTATACTCCAGAGCTGCACTCACTATTCTGCTGGTACAGTCACTGTGTACATACATTACATTACTGATCCTGAGTTACATCCTTATTATACTCCAGAGCTGCACTCACTATTCTGCTGGTGCAGTCACTGTGTACATACATTACATTACTGATCGTGAGTTACTCCTGTATTATACTCCAGAGCTGCACTCACTATTCTGCTGGTGCAGTCACTGTGTACATACATTACATTACTGATCCTGAGTTACATCCTGTATTATACTCCAGAGCCGCACTCACTATTCTGCTGGTGCATCACTGTGTACATACATTACATTACTGATCCTGAGTTACCTCCTGTATTATACTCCAGAGCTGCACTCACTATTCTGCTGGTGCAGTCACTGTGTACATACATTACATTACTGATCCTGAGTTACATCCTGTATTAACCCAGAGCTGCACTCACTATTCTGCTGGTGGAGTCACTGTGTACATACATTACATTACTGATCCTGAGTTACATCTTGTATTATACTCCAGAGCTGCACTCACTATTCTGCTGGTGCAGTCACTGTGTACATACATTACATTACTGATCCTGAGTTACATCCTGTATTATACTCCAGAGCTGCACTCACTATTCTGCTGGTGCAGTCACTGTGTACATACATTACATTACTGATCCTGAGTTACATCCTGTATTATACTCCAGAGCTGCACTCACTATTCTGCTGGTGCAGTCACTGTGTACATACATTACATTACTGATCTTGAGTTACATCTTGATTATACTCCAGAGCTGCACTCACTATTCTGCTGGTGCAGTCACTGTGTACATACATTATATTACTGATCCTGAGTTACATCCTGTATTATACCCCAGAGCTGCACTCTCTATTCTGCTGGTGCAGTCACTGTGTACATACATTACAGTACTGCGGCGGCTCCGGCGTCATCTGCGCCTGTTCCCCGTACACCTTGAAAGAGTTTATTACGGATTGTGCCGTCTCCAGCTTTGGATTTCATTAACTTATGGCTTTTATGCTCCGCGCTTCAGATCTAGAGCCAAGAGAGCCGGCCGGCGTGTTCATCAGGAGTACATTACCTTGACTGCGCCTCCACATCACACAGCACTTCTGCTAATTTGTAGAGCCCTGTGTACAGTGGCGGCGGCAGCCTTTTCATGTTCTAGGTATTACTGCGGTGGTTTATGTGGAAATCTCCAACAATATGCAAATTGTATGGGGCAGAGTAATCACATATGGGCAGCGACTATGGGCAAAAAAAAAAAAGCATGAAACATCCGAGGCCCAAATTATGGCATTTTCTCCTTTTTGTTTTTTAATCTATTTGTTGGTGTTTTTCACCTATTTTTCATTTGCACTTTACTTTAATTTGCACCTTTTTAAAGCCTTTCATTTATTTTTCTCCCCTTTTTTTTTTTTTTTTTTTATTTTGTTCCTCACTGTGGGGAGGTTTTCTTTCCACATATTTTCAGCTGCTTCATCAAATGCAACTTTTTAAAAAGTTACAAAATGTTCTCCAGCCCTTCCTTTATGACTGTGGTTTGTATCCACTAAATCAGGGATGTCAAATACACAGAGAGCCAAAATTAGAAGCTCGGACAAAGTCGCCGGCCAACCCTGATATTTATTTAAAAAAAAAAATCTACGATTGAGGAGTTTTTCCTTATTAAATATAACAATGAGCTTTTTCATATTTAAACAAACTTACAGGGGATTGTCCCAAGAACAAAGCACATTTTAATTAATAGATATTAGAATAAAATACTGGAATAATTATAGAAAAATATTTAGAGTTGAGAGTCCTCAGTGGTTGATACCTTTTAATGGCTAACTGAAAAGATGATAACAAATTGCAAGCTTTCGAGCTTTCTTCGCCTGATGAAGAGACCTGCGTAGTCTCGAAAGCTTGCAATATGTTACCATCTTTTCAGTTAGCCATTAAAAGGTATCAACCACTGAGGACTCTCAACTCTAAATATTTTTCTATCTACTGGCTAACACGGTACGAAGATATACATCTTTACTGGAATAATTATAATATGTTATGTAAGAGCAGGCTAATGGACTAATACATTTATGTAATAACAAAGGATAAAAAACCTTCAATAATACAGATACTAAAGTATGATGCCAACAAAAGTGCTCCCAAACACCGTATTCCCCACACAGCCCTCCATACAGTATAACGGCCCCACATACTGCTCCATACAGTATAATGACCCCACATAGTTCTCCACACAGTATATGGGACCTCCATTGTTCTCCATACAGTATAATGGCCCCACATAGTGCTCCATACAGTATAATGGCCCCACATAGTGCTCCATACAGTATAATGGCCCACATAGTGCTCCATACAGTATAATGGCTCCACATAGTGCTCCATACAGTATAATGGCCCCACATAGTGCTCCATACAGTATAATGGCCTCACATAGTGCTCCATACAGTATAATGGACTCACATAGTTCTCCATACAGTATAATGGCCCTGCATAGTTCTCCGTACAGTATAATGGCCTCGCATAGTGCTCCATACAGTATAATGGCCCCACATAGTGCTCCATACAATATAATGTCATGCATAGCACTCCATACAGCATAATGGCCCTGCATAGTTCTCCATACAGTATAATGGCCCTGTATAGTTTTCCATACAGTATAATGGACTCACATAGTTCTCCATACAGTATAATGGCCTCACATAGTGCTCCATACAGTATAATGGCCCCACATAGTGCTCCATACAGTATAATGTCATCACATAGTGCTCCATACAGTATAATTGCCTCGCAAAATTAATAGGTCTGCCCGTTCCTCTGCACATCAGTACAGCGGGTGCGTTATAATGACATAATCGCGCCCGCTGCCTGAGGCGTCAGACGCGGAGTGGAAATAAAGCTGCAAAACTCCCAGCGAGTCTCTCCCCAGCTCTGCACATCTTCCATCTTGTTTCTGTCGCTCTCCTTTGTGCTTCTTTTCCAGAAGTGCTGTTTACACACCGTTTATGGTTTCAGCATCTGATGAATATTTGCGTTGTGTTCTCTGCCCCTTCACCCACCGAGTGCGGTGCCCATATGGTGCTCATTATATTTGGGACCAGGGCCAGCGCTCCCCCTTTTCATATCATCCAGTCTTTTTATAAAGGTATTGCGTTATCCTCATGCAACCTATTGCTTTTTTTTGTCATTGTCTTTCCTGGGGTCTTTACTCTGTTCTGTGGGTTGTTTTTTTTTGTTGGTTCTCGGCACTTAATTTATTTGTGGTCCTTTGGGGAAGAATGAATCAGATCAACCAGGCACGGTTCTTTCTCGCCAAGATCTCTGCTCCAGAAATCGTATTTGGGGGTTTATGAAGTCACTTCCATCTAAGAGGGTAATACATCTAGCTGAGCGTTCTCATGTCATGCGTTGGTTTTGTTTTATGCTACCCCGGTCTCATGTTGCTCGTGTTCTTGATGACTTGCTTCTTGGCTACTGGAAATGTTAGATGTTTAGTCAATTCCTCCTGCTAACGGCTCATCGTTTTCTTGAGGTTAAATAAAGCTAAGTGCCAGGAGATGGGAATATTTAACCTATTGTTGCCTTTTTATTTTATTTTTTTTTTAGGCTATGTTCACACGCTGCGGAATTGCCATGGAAATTTCCGCGGCAATTCCGCACCTCCCTGCCGCGGGAAATCCGCATATTATAGGTATGCGTATTCCCGCTAAAAACTAGCGTTTTACAAGCGATCTGACAGGTTGGTCACACGAGTCAAACAAGTGTTTGACTCGTGTGACCAACTTTTTACTATTGATGCCGCCTATGTCGCATCAATAGTAAAAAGATCTAATGTAAAAATAATAAATAATGATATTCTCACCTTCTGGCGGCCCTCGCAGCTTTCCCGCCTCTCAGCGACGGCCAATCCCGTTCCCAGGCGTCCTTTGCGACAATCACCCCGATGACGTAGCATCACGCGAGACCGCTACGTCATCTGGGGTGATCTCGCAATGCATTACTGGAAACTGGATTGGCCGGGAGCGTCGCTGAGAGGCGGGAAAGCTGCGGGGGCCGCCGGAAGGTGAGAATATCATTATTTTTTATTTTAATTATTGTTTTTACATGGATATATGGTACCCAGGGCAGAGTCTCCTCTCCTCCAGACCCTGGGTACCATCCGCACATGAACCGCTTACTTTGTGCATGGTGGGCACAGCCACATGCGAAAGTAATTGGTTCAATGCATTCCTATGGCGGCGGAATCGCCGCGGTTCCGCAAAAAAGAATGAGCATGCTGCGGATTCTCCCGCGATGCGATTCCGCCGCGGAAAGACCCGCAGCATGTGCACAGCATTGCGGAATCTCATAGGCCTTAATGAGTTGTATTGTGTATGCGGTTTTTCGCGGCAAAACCGCTAGGACTCCGCAACGTGTGCACATAGCCTTACAATTTTTGCTGGATTTATGAAGACTTTTGTGCCATTTTTTTTGTCTTTAAAAATGCTGCAAATTGTGTTGCATGTCGTTTTGCCAAGCATCGAATGTAGAGGTGTGAAGCCACCACCACTGGACTCTGGAGTAGACGTGTTCTGGGCAGTGATGGATCGCACTTCTCTATCTGCGTCTGATGGAGGAGTCTGGGTTTGGTGATTCCAGGAGGACGTTGCCCCCCTGACTGCATTGTGCCCCCAGTACAGATGGTGGAGGAGGATAATGCTATGGGCTTGTTCTTCAGTGGTCGGCCGAGGCCCCTTTATTTCAGTGTATCGAAATCTTAAGCACAAGACATTGAGGACAATTGTAGCTTCCAGCTTTGTGGGAACAGTTTTGGGAAGACCCTTTTCTGTTCCTCCATGACTGCGCCCAGTACACAAGGTCCATTCAGATATGGTTGGTGTGGAAGAACATGACCGGCCGCCAAGAGCCCAGACCTTCACCCCATCCAACAGCTTTGAGAAGAACTAGACCTGAGATTGTGAGCCCGGCCTCAACCCAACATCTCGGTCTGACCAAATACTCTTCTGGATGAAGGAGCAACAATTCCCAAATTCCAGAATCTTGTAGATACACATCCCTGAAGAGCGGGAGCCATTATATCCGCAGACTCCTTATTAGCATCCATGGATGTAGATTGGTAGGTCAGAAAGGCTCCTGGAGGTGTCATGTGGAGGGGCACATATTTTTCTCCATACAAGACCGGAACAGTAAATTCTCATGAACTGAAGTTGATCTTATTTTCTATCCGGATTTTCAGGCCAAAAATTGGGCAATCGAATACAGTGGCCCAATAATCGTGCAGTATGTCAGTTTTTGTTGTGTTGTTGAGTATTTTGCGGATTGAGTTCATTAGGGAAGACAAAATTTGCAGCAAAGTCCATGAGCTCAGAACAAGAACATTTTTCCTATAAGACGGAGACAAAAATAATATATTCCCTTCCCCAACAGCCAGTCACAGTACATGACATCTGGAGGCATTGTATATGTAGAGTAGTTAGGGAGCGAGCTTACCAGGTCATCGAGCGAGGCGAGGTGAGCACGTGAGCAAATCTACGCACCAACGCCCGCTCTACCTGACGTGGATTATCTTTTGTGGTTTTCCCATAGCTTCTAGAGTTTCCACAGAAGCTTCAGTACATCACGAGATTAATTGATGTAATGAATCTTCCTAAATTGGTGGAGCATGAGGTTGATCCGCTAGATGCGGAAAAACTTTTCATTCCCAAGTCTGTATTGCGTTGGTCTGGTGTCTTTAGCGGTCCGGCCGGCTGTGCTAAGTCACTAGGTATGAAAAAGACTGCTGCTTTCAGCAAGCGTGACATCACTTGCTATGGGCACAAAAAAAATAATCATAGCATGTTAGGGTTGGAAGGGACCTCCAGGATCATCATGTCCAACCCCCTGCTCAATGCAGGGTTCACTAAACCATCTCAGACAGATGTCTGTCCAGCCTCTGTTTGAAGACTTCCATTGAAGGAGAACTCACCACCTCTTGTGGCAGCCTGTTCCACTCATTGATCGCTCTCACTGTCAAAAAGTTTTTTCTAATATCTAATCTGCATCTTCTCCCTTTCAGTTTCATTCCATTGCTTCTCATGTTTCCATGTACAAATGAGATTACGGATGATCCTTCTACAATGTGAGAGCCCTTCAGATATTTGTAGACAGCTATTAAGTCTCCTCTTAGCATTCTTGTTTGCAGCTAAACATTCCCAGATCCTTTAACCGTTCCTCGTAGGACATAGTTTACAGTCCGCTCACCATCCTGGTCGCTCTTCCCTGAACTTGCTCCTGTTTTCATGATCTGTTATCCTGCGCGTAGTGACACCAGAACATCACAATACGGATTTGGGACTGAAGAGTTACTCTCATCTAGTGGATCTACTTAATGTTCCCCCGATTCAGGAAGCTTCATTGCATCACTCATCTCGTCCATCAACTCGGAGTAGATCTTTTCCCCGTATTCATGTGTGTGGGAAACCACTGCATTACTATGGAGGACATCTTTTATGTATATTACATGTACAGTTTGGGGCATACAGAGGTGAATAAGCATATTCTTATAGAAATAAATATTTGTTTTTGCGTCGCAGTATCTGAGAGCTATGGCTTTTTTGTTTCTCCGCTGATGGAGCTGTGTGGCGGCTTGTTTTTTGCGGAACAAGATGGCGTTTTCAGCTTTACCATTTTTATTCACATTTGACTTTGTCATCTCGCTTTATTCCACTTTTTGTTCAACAATATGATAAATAAGTGTAGTTTTGCCACATTTTTAGAGGGACAGTTTTTATAGACTCAGCGATGCCAAATATGTGTATTGTTTACTTTTTTACATAAAATATTCGTATTTATGTGTATCTTTTTTTTTTTTTTTTTTTAATTAGTTTGTATTTTTTTTGTTAACTTTTTTTTTTCTTTCTACTTGTATTACTCTTTTTGCTGATATAATGCAATGCGCTGCCAGAAGCCTTTTAGACTATGCTGTGCTGGCATCTGACCCTCGCGATGATGTTGTAAAGGCGTTGATCAGAAGGGAGAGGGAGCCCCCTGCTCTCCTAGCCTCCTAAATGGTGCAACCAAATTCGACATTTGGGACAATCTGGGTACGGCTCCCGTGCCACGCACGGTCGCCATGACGTACCTATGTGTCATTGGTTGGGCAGTCCCATAGATCCACCTTCTCCATCCTTGAGTCATGTGTGTGCCTGTGAGTCTCCTACCCTGAACTTACCTCACAGGCACATATGTGGCTGTCAATTTCGGGCAACTGGGCCGTTCATCGCACTTTGTACTCAGATGTGGGAATCCAACCTAAGTTTTATGTTTAGGAAGAAGACACTTGCACCAAATTGAGATGCGTGGATAAGGTAATTAAAGAAAAAATGTTGGGTTGTTTGGGGGTTTTTTTTGCATTTTTTTTCTTTACAAGGTGAGCTTTTATATCTTCTTGCCCCTTAAGCAAAACTAAAGGTACTGCCACACTAAACAATCCCGCTAGCGATCACGATAACGACGCATACTAATGCGATCGCTAGCGGGATTGTTTCTATATCGCTAAATGCTGCCACATTTAGCGATATAGTTAACGACGCTATCGCCGTTAGCGATCTTCTTAACGACTTTAGCGGTACAAAAGTACCGCTAAATCGCTAAGAAAAGGTGCCACACAGCGATTAAATACTTACCCAGCGGGAGCGCCGACGAGAAAATAGGGTCCGGAGCGATTCCAGCGACGAGCGAGATCACAGCAGGAAGCTCGTCGCTGGAAGCTGCCGCACTGAACAATATCGCTAACGGGATCGCTAAATAGTGACGTTTTTTAGCGATCCCGTTAGCGATATTGTTTAGTGTGGCATACCCTTAAAAGAAGGTTTCTATCATTTGAAAGTCTGAAGAGATTCCAGATTATCCATGTAATTGGCATCCAGTTGTCCAGTCACTGGGTGGTCTACCCTTCTCATTGACTCCCTCATTCCTGGTTTTATGGGTGAGGAGGTCTGGAGACAGTGTAGCATGGTACTTCTTCACATCTTGTGTAAACAGAGATTCCTCTTGCCTTCTGCTCTGCATAGTCAGGGATTACCTTCATTATCTGGCTTGTGTACACAGGACAATATATTCTTTACTTGAATGCCTCCCTAGGCTCAAGCAAATTGACACAGCTAATTAAACATAAAAATACCAAAGTGTCCTCCTAAAATAGTGCTCAAGAGAGTGAGGTTTTGTTGGTCTCCCGATGACCACAGGATGAGATTCTCTCGGATGTTGGGTCTTTATCTCCTTGAGGTTTTAAGTCTTCTCAGACTTGTGCTCATGCTTTCTGTGATTTGTCCCTGTCCTGATTGTTGCTGGTGGTCATGATCATCTACTCCACCATGGTTGCCTTTCCCAAAGTCCTCAGTGTCCTCATTATGTACCCAAAACTGGATAATGCTTTGGATGGAAGCTTCTGCCTGATCTAAAGGCCATTTTTAACCATTCGGTTTTCATTAATAAAGGTGTCCTTTCAAAGGGGAACCCATTAGGTGATCAGTTACCGAACAGCAGCCAGAGAAAGGGACTTCAATGGGCTGCCCATGCATGCTTTGGGCCATCTCGGGCAAGAGACATTTTTTTTTGTAGCCTCTCTGTGCTTAAAGGTAAGGGTGCTGATCACGAGGGACCTCTTTTTGTTGGCTCATAATTACCTAAGACTAAGTTCACACTGACGTCTCAATTCATGGACTTGTCATGGCAGAAAATGGTGGCCCTAGCTGCTGTCCACATGTGTAGTTCTCTACTCCCACCACTTTGTAGACGGGTGCACGTGCTGTGTGCCGTTCAGTACAGTTATGGGCGCAGACTCTCATTGTCAAACGGAAAGTAGTCGCACATGCTGATACTTAGTTATTTTTTCCTCTCATGAATCAAAACTAGTCTTTGAGAATTGGACGTTTAGAAAAGTGTTTTTGCATTTGTACCCAAAGTGGTTTTCTTACAAACCACTTTTACCCCATATACCCAGAATATGACTGCTAGTCATTTGGCAAGGGTTGCAGAGTCTTCTCTTGGTGGATGTAACATGGAGACACACAATCCATCCTCTTGAGGGGATGCATTTCTGAAGACCTAATTTTTGGTTGTGATATTTTACACCAGTGTTGGTTAGAGAAGTTCTGTCCAATTTGATGAAATGTTGGGAGTTTAGCTTTCCATTATTTGCACTGGGAACATGGGAATGAGCTTAGATGATGGAATATCCGCCAGGTGCAGGACGCTAAAACCACACACTGATCGGGATCTTTATCTTCCATTTGTGAAGGAGGGCAGGAGAAGACAATAGATGACCTTGTGTGTTTTATAGGCTGGCACTGACAAGGCTGTGCAAAGAAAGGGAACAGCTTTTACACACGTTTACCACTTTTTGGGTTTTGACTGTTAACAGGCACATTCCAGAGCGTCATTAGAGGAGCACAGGATATTATGTGGGGGGGGTTTTACCGGAGGAATGGATGGTCTTCTACAAAGCCTCGAATTCTTGGTCTCCTGTTATGTTTCGGTAGCTGAGGAGTGCAGGCAAAAAAGGCAATACACCAGAGCAGTTGGAATCTATGAGATTGCAGTACCCTGACTAACCACAACAACTAGAGGCAGCCGTGGAGCGTTCCTACGATGGTCCTAGACGCCTCGTCACAGCCTGAGAAACTAACTACACCTAAAGATAGAAATAGGAAAGCTATCTGCCCCGGAGCAGAACCCCAAAGATAATAGAAAGCCCCCAAACATGTAATGGCGCTTAGACAAGAAGAAATACAGACACAGACAGAAAATAGTATGAGCAAACGTTGGGGCCCAAACTAACTAAATAGAAAAGGATAGGAAGGGTACTTACTGCAATCCCAGAAAACCCTGAAAAGCACCAACTCTACTAATTTCAAAAACACCTGAGATCACACAACCTCTACCACCTAAATTAGTTCTCTGGTGTAACAAAATCAAAACAGCAGCCACTGAAAAAACTGGAAAAAGCAAAGGTACAAACATCAGTGGCTGAACTAAACTGAGAGGGCAAAAGCCCCCGGAGGGGACCCTGAAGGCCCCCACAGAAGTGCAGGACAAAATGCAAAAATCAAGCACAAAAACAAGAAGAAAATGTCTTATCTGTTATGTTAGCAGGAGATGCAGACACGACACAACAGGCTACAAAGGAAACAGGAATCAAGGATTCAGACCAGAACAATTGATCACCGGCAACCCTGATGGGAAGGTGACTCCCTTATATAAGACCAGTCAGTAACACCTGATTCCCAATCCTCACAATCTTCACTGGACAGTCCAGTACCGCTTGTAACCACCAGAGGGAGCCTCTGCTCAGAACTCATCCCAAGCCCACTCACAACAGTCTCCGTTTTAGCATTTACCCATTTTCTTTAGTGGAGGCATATTGTACATTTCAGGGGTTCTTCTTTGATCTTCTGATTTCACCAGGAGGCTATGTCTCATAGCTATAACTAAATATTTCTGTTAATTAACTGGTATTGCCAAGCTTTATCCTTCTGGGCATTACTGGTGGCCACCAAGGGTTTAACTCCGTGCAACAGGTCTGTCCATATGTCCGATTAGTGCAAATGGATGCCAAAAAGTAGGGGGACCTGACGTGTTAATGCATTATAAGTGACCTGGAGGAAGGATCTTTATATGAACTTAAGTGTTTTTTTATTCCTTGGAAACCCTACCGCACCCATATCTGCTTGTCCGGTAGTCTGTCTGGACTGGAAGTGATCACATCTCATGCATTCAGCCACCTGACTGTTGAAGTCAATGATTGTCTGCAAGGTCTGATGGCTGATGGAAAATACATCGGAAGTGTTGTCTTGTCCATCACTCACCCGACCCTATAGCCAATCGTTGACCTCAGCGGGGAGGTGGCTGAATGGATGGAACACATCAACTGGGTCGGTGAGGATTTGGAGGGACGACTGATATCTTTATTTTATAAAAATCCTTTCCCTCGGCCCACTTTTCACAAATTGGTGGAAACCCCTTTAAATAGGCGCCAGGCAATGCTACATTTTCCCTAGGAAAAATTTTATTTGGGTTTTGCGGGTCACCAGTGGGACAAGAAGCCGGATTCACAGCACTGAACTGACTGACATGTCGGCTTCGTTTTATTTCTCAGAGGAGAATGGCGGCTTAAGCCTCCTCACCTTGGCATGTCAGTCTTGACATGTCACTCTCCGCAAGGAGAAATGTTACCCCTTGGATCCTGGTCAGACGCCTCTCACCCAGCCAATCAGACGCCTCTCACCCAGCCAATCAGACGCCTCTCACCCAGCCAATCAGACGCCTCTCACCCAGCCAATCAGACTCCTCTCACCGAGCCAATCAGACGCCTCTCACCGAGCCAATCAGACGCCTCTCACCGAGCCAATCAGACGCCTCTCACCGGGCCAATCAGACGCCTCTCACCGAGCCAATCAGACGCCTCTCACCGAGCCAATCAGACGCCTCTCACCGAGCCAATCAGACGCCTCTCACCGAGCCAATCAGACGCCTCTCACCGAGCCAATCAGACGCCTCTCACCGAGCAATCAGACGCCTCTCACCGAGCCAATCAGACGCCTCTCACCGAGCCAATCAGACGCCTCTCACCGAGCCAATCAGACGCCTCTCACCGAGCCAATCAGACGCCTCTCACCGAGCCAATCAGACGCCTCTCACCGAGCCAATCAGACGCCTCTCACCGAGCCAATCAGACGCCTCTCACCGAGCCAATCAGACGCCTCTCACCGAGCCAATCAGACGCCTCTCACCCAGCCAATCAGACGCCTCTCACCCAGCCAATCTGATCTCACACTTTGCACTGACGAGGAGCAATACCCAGAAACACCGTTTCTGCAAGCTGAGATTTTGGTTTGGTTGTCTGTGACAAGTCTCTTAGAGAGTCGACATTGACTTTTGGGATTGCTACTTACTATAGGCGGCTAGAGTTGTAGTCCTCTTCCTCTCTGAAGAGACAATTTGCTTCATTTTAAAGAAATGTTAGTCCTCATGGGACAGCCCCTTTTCAGACCATCCCCCACAGATTTTATTTTGAGATGGCATTGAATACAGATCCTTCCATAATTCAAGAATGACACATTTTCTGTCCACATCTTCAGACATGTATGGAGTATATATAGGCTTCGCAATAAATGTGTGATGGGTGCGGATCCCAGCAGTTCCTTCATCTTGTGATCATTGTCGAGAATGGAGGGGGTGATACGAAAATCGCCTAACGAACGCATTGATCGGAAATATATTGCATATCCCATCAAAACGCCCTAAATATTCCAGGTGGGGACATTCGACAACCCATTTATATAAAGGTATAATGCTTAATTTCACCAGTGGTGGCGCTGTTGGGAAATGGTTTCACCGCAGATCACAGCTGATCTCTGCAGGGACGTGGGACAGTTTGTATTTCTCTTATTGGCAAAAAAAAAGTAGGAATTATGCAAAGGGGAAGATCCCTTTTACACATGCATGGATTGGTTTGTGTCTTCGGAGAGGAATAGAATTTGAACACTAGCTCCACCTATTGGAAATTGCAATCCTGAACATCAGTGTCCACCTTTTACCGAGCCTTGCCTTAAGATTCAGAATTAAAGTCAAACCAGACACGCTTTTTTTGCAGACACGTGTTTTGGTGTGTTTACCACTCATCAGTGCAAAACAGGAGGTCCGGTTTGCCTGGGTGAGAGGTCCCTGACGGGGGTCTAAGGGGTTTGAGGAGTGGTGGGTCAGCCTGTGTAGAACTAGGAATGGAGATTTGCGTGGCTCACAACATATATCGGTCATTCAGTGTGCGTTTGTAGATATGGTGTTGCAGGCCCGTTGGTAGAATGCTTGGCTCATTAGCCACACGGTGGCGCTGTGGTATCACATTGGCGTGATTCTCGCTCCCGTTAACACTTTTTGGCAAATTCTAGTTATTCTTTAAACATACAGTCATTGGAAATATCTTTATGGAGGGACATAGGAATGCTACTATGTGTGCAGGTCAAATGCTTCATAGAAAGCGCTTCCTGATCCCTGGACAGTAGGAAAAAACGGAGGCGAGATCTGAAACTGCTTTTAACGCTGACCATACATAATACTACTGTGCTGTCTGTGCGGCACACATGTCCGAGTAGTGTGCGGCGGTGAGTGGAGAGTGCCTGCTGGCGCCTCTAATAAATCCCAAGCTCCTGATGACATTGTTCTCATGGCACGGCTGCGTTAGTAAATACTTGTTAACCCCCGTAAAATACCAGTTTTGGGGCACCTTTTTTTTTAGAATTCTGTTTTTTGCTGTTCCTCTGTTATCCTTCCTGGAAATTATTGAATTGATAGACGACCAGACATTGGTTACCATTTTCCTTGTAATTCAGTTTTCTCACTACTCAATGACCAATCACTGCTGTCCAGGTCAGACGATCTGGCACCCCCATGTTGACAAAAGTAATGGTAACACCCAGTTGTCAATTTCCAGGATGAATAACAGAGGAGCAGCACAACACAGAGGTATAAAAAAAATCACCAAAATTCATGTTAACATAGTTGTATAATACTATGGATGGTTATTTATTCATTAGACAGTACAGTAAATGTAGCGCAGCCACACTGTGTGGATAACGTATGCATGTATGGTGATTCTATTCACATGCGCCGGATGGATGATTGGGATTTCTGGCATAATCCTTGGTATATACTTAAAAGTCTGAGCCAATATCATGTCTCCCAACATTCACTCCTGCCTCAAAGCGCTGTTTCCCCAAGAAAAACTGCAGCTGCATCTCCCTCCTCCCTCTCTGCTATTTACGGTTTTACTCCAGATAGATTTTAGTGACTGAAGTGGTTTCTGAACAAGTATATACAAATGTACTTCTCTAGACAGATCAGATTGGCTCAGAATAATATATATGTCTAGAGAAGTACATGCAATGCAAAAACCTGATTAAAAGGGCATTTCTTACAGCTTTTCTTGAAATAACTTACATATTTAAAACATGCTTTTAGAGCAACATGGCATCTTCCTTACCTTCCGTCAGGTCGGTGGTCTTAGTTTTCTGTAGATGTTCAGAAACCTTCTTCATCATAAAAACAACATTTATGGTGATACAGTAAATATTACACTGGGAGGAGGGAGATGCAGCTGCAGTATTTGTGTCTGAGATTGCATGCTGTGAGAGGGGAGAGAGAGCCGCATAGACGGACATCGTATTTCTGCTGTCTTACATCATGCCGCTATATGCATAATGCCTTTTCATCGCTGTATATATATATAATATTTTTGTAATTTGATGCCTACTTTTCTGCATTTTGACATTAATTTCCATTTCTTTTCTCATTTCAGGCTTCTGTGAAAACAGAAAAGTCATCAGAATGGAATATTCTCCGCGATGACTTCATGATGGGGGCGTCCATGAAGGACTGGGACAAGGACAGCGATGGAGAGGCGAGCGTAACGCCGAAACCTCGGGCCAAAAAGGAAGATAGTGAAAGTGATTCCGACAGATAACTCCGGGAAGCTAAAGATAAACCCTTATCTCTCCGCATCAGACATGAATAAACTCTTCATTCTGTGAATGCATAACATTTCTGACATTACACAAATACCTTTTATAAAAAATATATATATACGTAAGCAGAAACAACGCAATCGAGTTTGTTTTTTTATTCCGGACTGGACAAGTCTCGAATCCCGAAATATCTAATTTTTCAATTTATTTTTCCAAAACGTTTTGTGCAGTCAAAATAATAGCGCCTGCCCAATAGTAGTGATCCCCGGTGCCAGAGCTTGCGGAGTTTGTGTGTTTTTTAGTCTCCCTTCCGCGGCCCAGTTAGAAGATGGGGGTAACACACTCGCGGGCATCACCTTGTGCGGTAGAGGTGTAGAAAACCTCTATACTCTATATACTGGCAGCGAGCGGAGGGCCTGGCCTGGCTTGAAACGGATTCCGGCGCTGTGCTTCAAATTATCCTGCTTGAAAGTAACTACTTGGCTTTCACGAACGTCTCTCCAAGGTTAGAAGAACAGAAAACAGCTTGACCTGCTTGTATCAAAGGATGCTACGCTTTTGGCTTTATAATTGGTACCTTGTGGGGGAGCGTCGGTGCACATTCGCAGCTGGGCCGCCGTTTGGTCGCTGCTATGTGTGTGACATCCATTAAAAGTTTAACCCTGAATCAAAAGTACAAAGTCTATTGCTCCCTGTTATGCAGGAGGATTGTAGTGTTTTCTGGGGTGAGTTAGACCGCCAATAATCATGGCTACGGCATCACCGTGTATGGCGGGCAATCCCTGCAGACGCAAAAAAAGCGGGGTGGGGACTCGAGCATGGCGCTAGGGCAACTGCGATACTCCATGTGTACCCAAGCACCCTGATGCACGATCGAGAGGCGAGCATGCGCGCTCATCACTACTTGTGATCAATCCACAAGATAAGTCATCAGTAGAAGATCGATGGAGGTCCAACACACCACACCCCAACTGATCAGCTGGTATCGGCTCCTGCAGAAACTGCATGTGAACAGTACATGGAGCAGAAGACCACAGCACTCCGTGCACTGTTCAGTGGCCACTGCTGAGCAATATTGCAACAAGAATACTGAGAAGCAGCCACTAAAATGTATACGAAGCTGAGGTGTTGTGCTGCTCCATACACTCGATCTCAAATTAGAAGTACAGGATAACACCTTTAAATAATTAAGCCACTAATGAAAAAGCATATAACTACTATAATACTGCCTCCTATGTACAAGAGTATAACTACTATAATACTGCCCCCTATGTACAAGAATATAATTACTATAATACTGCTCCTATGTACAAGAATATAACTACTATAATACTGCCCCTATGTACAAGAATATAACTACTATAATACTGCCTCCTATGTAAAAGAATATAACTACTATAATACTGCCCCTATGTACAAGAATATAACTACTAAATACTGCCCCTATGTACAAGAATATAACTACTATAATACTGCCCCTATGTACAAGAATATAACTACTATAATACTGCTCCTATGTAAAGAATATAACTACTATAATACTGCTATGTACAAGAATATAACTACTATAATACTGCTATGTACAAGAATATAACTACTATAATACTGCTATGTACAAGAATATAACTACTATAATACTGCTTCCTATGTACAAGATTAACACTAATAATACTGCCCTATGTACAAGAATATAACTACTATAATACTGCTCCTATGTACAAGATATAACTACTATAATACTGCCCCTATGTACAAGAAATAATACTATAATACTGCTCCTATGTACAAGAATATAACTACTATAATACTGCCCTATGTACAAGAATATAACTACTATAATACTGCCTCCTATGTAAAGAAAATAACTACTATAATACTGCCCTATGTACAAGAATAATACTATAATACGCTCCTATGTACAAGAATATAACTACTATAATACTGCCCCTATGTACAAGAAAATAACTACTATAATACTGCCCTATGTACAAGAATATAACTACTATAATACTGCTATGTACAAGAATATAACTACTATAATACTGCTCCTATGTACAAATATAACTACTATAATACTGCTCCTATGTATAAGAATATAACTACTATAATACTGCTATGTACAAGAATATAACTACTATAATACTGCTATGTACAAGAATATAACTACTATAATACTGCTTATGTACAAGAATATAACTACTATAATACTGCCCTATGTACAAGAATATAACTACTATAATACTGCTCCTATGTACAAGAATATAACTACTATAATACTGCCCCTATGTACAAGAATATAACTACTATAATACTGCTCCTATGTACAAGAATATAACTACTATAATACATGTCCTATGTACAAGAATAATAACTACTATAATACTGCTCTAGTACAAATATAACTACTATAATACGTCCTATGTAAAAGAATATAACTACTATAATACTGCTATGTACAAATATAACTACTATAATACTGCTATGTACAAGAATATAACTACTATAATACTGCTATGTACAAGAATATAACTACTATAATACTGCTCCTATATACAAGAATATAACTACTATAATACTGCCCTATGTACAAGAATATAACTACTATAATACTGCCCCTATGTACAAGAATATAACTACTATAATACTGCTCCTATGTACAGGAATATAACTACTATAATACTGCCCTATGTACAGGAATATAACTACTATAATACTGCCCTATGTACAGGAATATAACTACTATAATACTGCTCCTATGTACAAGAATATAACTACTATAATTCTATGCACAATACTATAATACTGCAACTTTATAGCAGTATTTTCTCATTTGAACTGATGTTCTTTTATGATTCACTTGAAGCACTGAATTATGTTATATAATGTCTGCTATGCTGATAAGATGAGGGAGAAAGTAAAAGGACTCAAGAGCTTCTCTTCCTATGAGCGATGTTACATAGAGGCCAGAAAGAGTGCAGTCTCGTTTCCCACACTTGTCATTATCTGCTGCTGTTTGATGACCTCAGTCGAGGATCTGATGTCGATGGGTAAAGTGCGGAGAATGACTTCTCTTATGATTATGGGAGAAGGAAGGTCCTTATGGAGGATTACTACTGTTCTTGAAGTGACAACTTTAATTCTGGTGCTTAGCATTGAATAAGCCCTAAGATCAATGTGAGGTTAGATAACAAGTGTTGAAAAATGATCTTTAATTGGTTGATAATGTTTTATGTATTATTGAAAACCACTCATTGAATCCAAGGTCAGGTTACTGTTGGGTTGGTGGAGTCCTCTAAAGAGGCGGCACTGGGAGTGCCTTAGGTTCAAATAGCACCTTTCCTTTACAAACATCTATTTCATCCAGCCAAATGTGGAGAAAAGCCATTAAAATACTCTAAAAGGAGTTCTCCAATTTGGCAATGCCTTTTTCTCCTTCCGCCATGACTGCACCACGGAGAGAGGGAATCTGCCTTTCAAGGACAGGAAATCTACAAATAAAAGAGTGTTACTTCTCTCCCGCATCAGTTGGTTTCCTGGCCTCAATGAGGGCCTACAGTTCCAGTGGAAGGCATACCTGTGCCAGAAGAGATTGCCGTGGGATGCCAGGGCCAGTCAGTCCGATTCAGGCAGTGGGGGTTACCTGCCTCGGCTGGCGCGGTATCCTGAAGCGCCACAGCTGGGGTCAATGGGCCTTAAGGGTGAGCGAGGAGAGGCAGCAGAACAGGATCGCAGTGTATGGCTGCCTCTCCTTGGATTCCCTCCGCCTGCTCCGCAGGCTTCCATTGCCGGCGCTGGTGCAACTTCTGGGTCCAGTGTGCACGCACAGTGACACGGCGCACTCCTTTGATGCGGCGCATGACAGGGAAATCCATTTAGGAACCAGCACCGCGTGTGGTGCTCCCTCCCCCTGCTGGGGGCATGCCGGAGACTGGCTGGGAATGACTGGAGACTGGGATACCGGCATGGGCGTCCATGATAGAGGCACCGTGCAATCAGCCGCATGTGTGCCAGAGGGGGCACTGGGGCTTATTTGGCCTCCAGATAGCGCTAAGGGAGTGCTTCTGAGAAAGCTCTGGCATCCTCCCCCTCTCAGCACCACATATGTCTGCATGCGGCCTGCGTACCTATCTTTAACATTCGGTACGCAGGCCGTGCGGCTGTATGCGGATGCGTCCGCATTCGTCGTTTTGTCGATGCGGCAAACAAAACAAATTCCAACACGGTGCGTTCGACGCGGGTCGCCGCATCGTCAAAACAACATGCAGACGCATCCGCATACAGCCGCACGGCCTGCATACCCAATGTTAAAGATAGGTACACAGGCCACATGCATACATAGGCGAAGCTGACTGGAGGAGGTGTGGCAGTGGATGGAGCTTCATGGAGGAAGTCCGCAGCTCTGAGGAACGCTAATGTGAAACTGACCTAACAGTGGGAGTGAGGTTCTGGCGAATCATCCCAGTGCAGCAAGGACTCCAGTGTAGCGGGGAACCCAAGAGGGAACCCAGCTATAGGGATGGTTCCTCCCCCTAACCCGGTACCCCTTCTTCCATCAGAGTGGTAAGAGAGCTATGTGAAACTTCATCTTATCATTGGGGGTCCCCCTCTTTTCTCTTAGGGAAGGAAAAGTGCGGGCAAGGAGTAAAAACACGAAGTCTGTGCACTTTGCATGGAAGAGAGGAGAGGTCCCACTTATGGCCATCTTGGAATTTTTACAGAAGGAGTTGGAACAGGGCCTAGGTACAAGCACTCGAAAGGTTCAATTATATAGGGCTCCTAATGCTGCGACCTGGCCGGAAATCAGTGTATATTCAGGTTCATCAAGGCATCGGCTAGGTCTAGACTCATCCCCTCTCAGAATCTTCCTCTTTGGAATCTAAACTTGTTTCTTATTGCCCTGACCAAACCTCCTTTCAAACCACTGATAGATGCTTCATTGAGAATCTTGTCCCTTAAGACATCAATTTTAGTAGCCTTCACGTCAGCTCGTAGAGTCAGTGACATCCAGGCATTGTCTGCTGGCCCTCCCTTCATGCAAATCTTGGTGGACCAAGTTATTCTTAAAACCGACCCAGGCTACCTACCAAAAGTGGCGTTTTGATTTTATAGATTTAAGGGTCCTCGGAAGGGGCAAAAAACTTCTAAAGGCACATTGGCGAGATGGATAAGAGACACCATCACCCTGTCATACTCCTCGCATGGGGAGACCACCCCAGAGAAGCTAAAAGCACGTTCAACGAGGGCAGTGGCAGCCTCTTGGGCAGAAAGAGCTGGTGCCTCAATAGATCAGATATGTAGAGCTGCTACTTGGTCTTCTCCCTCCACATTCTTCAATCACTATCTGCTTTACCTAGACTTTTCTTCAGATCTTACTTTTGGTAGAAGGGTTCTGGAAGCAGTGGTCCCTCCCTAATGTACATTTTCTGCAATTCTCTCTGTGGTGCCGTCATGGGCTCTGAGAAATCCCGTTACCAGTAAGTAACTATCTTATAAAATCCCTTAAAAATATGCTTGTTACAAACTCTTGTGGTTGAGATCAATAGGGATAAGCTGCAATATTCAAGAAAAGGCACCATCAAGCCTACAGTTTCCCTGCAGCACTACTGCGGGTGAAATAAAGTATTACATGGTGCACAATATAAACAACCGAACTGTTTGTGTAATTCCCCGATAGTAATCAGTTTATCCAAGTAAACTTTTTTCAAGTTTGGAAAACAAAATATTTATAGTTCTCGTGACTTATGGCAAAATCGACTTCGCTACTTCTGTATGCCCCTTCTTAATCCAGAGAATTCTCCCTTCTTAGACCTTATCTCATAGTATTAAAATAAATGCTTTATGACTGTACGGAAATAAATCTCGCGATCTGCAGCCTCGTTAAATCCCTAATTATCAGGAGTTTGCTGTGTAGAGTGGCGGCTCCTTTCCAAGCCTTCTCCTCGCAGCATTCGGCTTGTGAAATCTGGCTAGTCGTTTAATGATCTGGTCAGCAATTTTAGAAAGATTACTTCCTTTGTGTTAAGCAAAGCTTATCCGTGTATTACCAAAGAAAGGCAATCTAGAGAACAACCGCAAATTGTAAAAACCTAACCGCATAATGTGTAACATTAAGCAGGAAATCTGAGACCAGGAAGGGCTGAGAAGTAACTTTCCAGGTGTCTCTGGTTTCTAAAACCATCTTTTTTTCAAAGGAGAAGTTGGAATGCCATAACAATGTAGTAATACGCTAAACATTAACTCTAATGTGTTTACTTCTGTCTCTTCTAATCTTGTTTTTTTTTTAAAGCGATTCTCCACTTTTGGACAACCCCGAAGGGTCTCATGACAAAAGCTTGATCGATCGTACGGTGTTGTCCTGCTGGGATCTCCAACGATCAGCTGTATCGGTGGAGAAACCTTGCAGTTAGTGTTCGATTTCCCTACAGCATCATTATAGGAAAAACTTGAGAACTACATACTGTCCGTTGACGTCATTGACTGGACCGGACCCCCAGAGCGAGAGACATTCTTCACAACCTCTCTCTGGCCAAGAAATAAGGATCAGGACCATAGAGCTCTCATCTAGTAACAGAGAATTCCATGTGATGTTCTATGAAAGTAGATTTTACAGACTAGACAAACCCTTTAAATACTTTATACTGCACCTCGGTTTGGATCTATCTTAGGTGTTATTTACTTGGCCTTATCAAAAATCCATTGTTTGTATTTTTCTCTAATATGGTTCACATAGCTGTAGGTATTCTGCCCTAGCAGCGTTGTTTCTAGATGAGGCATATAGACAGGGGACTGCCTTGAAAAGACTATCTATAACCGGGGCGTTCCTACTCCTATTCTGGACCTAATAGAAGAAAGTTAACACCACTGTCAACCCTGATACTTAAAAGTGACTATACGTTTTCCAGTATGCTCACCCTACCCTTGTGCCCTCCGCTTGGCAAGTTCTGGTCATCTTGCATCCAAGAAGGGAACCACAGTGTTACGGTGAGCAGTAGTAAGTCTGAACCCTGACTCCACCGGTTAGGAATAGGAAGCATGGCTTAGACTTACCACTACCCTCTGTATGCTACTGTGGTTGCCATTGCGGATGTGGAAGACCAGAATGCCAGGGCAGGAGGCAGTGGATGCAAAAATTAGCTCCCCAGTTGGATATATGACAAATATATTGTCACTATTCAGTGCCAGGGTGGAGGGTCACTTTTAATTACAATTATAGTTTTCGGTCTGGACCTCAAGTACTAACTCCTCTATCCTAAACTATATATTTACATTATTAAGCAAATTATCTCCCTCCGGCAGAAAGAAACTTTCCAGGAGATGCCACGTATTAAAGTCAACCCATGTTAAACCAATTTCTGATACCATCGAGAGGTAACATGATTGGGGACATCGGTCAAGTCAGAGACCCGTCTACAGGCTACTGTTTCACGGTTCATACACTTCATCTGTGTAGAACAGGGTCCATATGATATAGGATATTATATATGCTTGTGTTAATTACTAGACCTCCAGGGATCTTGTATGTTAACCCACAAATATACAAGACTAACATGGATAACGGATCAAATTAAGCAGTGGAATATGAGGTAGTAATTAGAAATAAATTTGCAGGAACCTGGTCCAGCTGCCACATCAGTATTCCATGGCCGCTGGACAGGAGTCCTGCTAGCCACCTCCTTACTGCTGGCATCCCCAGTGACTTATGACATTTAGGCCAGGCACGATGTGTGACTAGAGACTCCCATCACGTCGCAAAAGGCCTACTAACCTGAAGGAGTACCAGGGAGGCAGTTTGTAGGGCTTTTATCTGGTGGCCATGGACTACTAACGAGGCTACTGGACCATAGTACTGCAAATCAATTTGTTTTTCTCTAGTATTACCCAAAACTTCCCTCAGGTATGTTTAGTAATATGGTCACTAACCTTAAACCAACCTGTCTAAAAATGTGTAATGCTTTCTAGTAACGTAATTAGAAGAAAATGGGGAGAAGTGAAGAATCGCAGGCGGCAATTCCCCTAAGGTCCTTTTATGTAAAAATGTAAGTAAAAGGTGATGGGCATCTTAAATCATTATTTTTTATTTAATGGCCTTTGGCTCGATCTCGAGCCATGGCGACTTGCTTCTCTAGGAAGATCGCTCTTGTGCAAGCCTATATAGGTCCACCAGGGTCTTCCCCCGCTGTTATTTTGATTGTATTAAGCCATCTGGTTGTTGGTCTTCCTCGCCTCCTTGTTCCTTCTATTCTTCCGACCATGATGTCCTTCTCCAGTGATTGCTCTCTTCGTAGATGTATCCAAAGTAATCAAGTCGTAGCTTGGTGATCCTTGCATCGAGTGACTTGTCAGGCTTGATTTGTTCGTTCTTCTTGACGTACGTGGTAAGTTAGCATCCTTCTCCAGCACCACTTTTC
This sequence comes from Oophaga sylvatica, assembly GCA_033576555.1. NCBI lineage: Eukaryota > Metazoa > Chordata > Amphibia > Anura > Dendrobatidae > Oophaga > Oophaga sylvatica. Next base: position 532,087,428 of record JARQOD010000005.1, on the reverse strand, counting down.
AAAAGCCTTGTTTCTTTATTGTCCAGATTTTTCATCCATATGTTACTATAGAAAAGATCAGACTACGTACAAGCAGTGTTTTCATCCTCTGTAAAATGTTCCTCAATTTGAAGAACTTGTTAAATCATAGGGGATAAAAATTTGTTTATTAGCTTTTAGGTTGTCATGAGTGTGTCAATCCCTCCTAGGAGAACTGGGGTTAGACAATCTTTTTGCACTGTGAATTGCAGGTCTTCCATTTAGCCTGTGTTTTTTTTTTTTTTTTATTAAATGGACTTTGTTTCATTTGGTGCTGAAGAGGTTAACTACTCTTGGTATGCTGGTTAGAGACATGCAGCTCCATCACACAGCTGCTCCTGACCTGCTTGTTTTCTCTTTATAAAACCTGGCCAGACCTTCTTATCCCTGCACGTGAAAGTTTTACTTCCTGGCTTGCTGGAGTTGGTGTGCTGAAGTTGGAGCTCATAGTTGTTGCTGGAGATTTTTGTTTGCTATTTTTGGGTGTATGCTTTCTCAATTATCCTATTCCCATTTGGTTTGTACCTTCCTATCCTTCACTTTATTCCTCTTTACCCCTTGGTGAGTGTTTTTGTATTTAAGTTGCTTTTTGTCATCCCTGTTTGTCTTACGTGTATATACACGATCATATCTGTACCAGGCCTCCTGGTGGAGGGGGAGGGTGAGGTGACTTCACTACCTTTAAGAATACCCCTGGGATAAGGATAATTAGGGTCCCAGTTACAGGGACAGTTTTAGCCTCCCCTTCCTTACAGAAGACCGTCATAGCGTGACATGGGTTGACTGAGGACAATCTTTTTTTTTTTTTTTCCAGTTGGGGTCTGGACCCCGACGATAAGGATGTTCATATCTCAGACTTCTGCAGAGCCAAGAATCGATCCCAAAACTTATTCTGTGTCTTGGTCAATCAAGCGATAATGTGGCAATATCCACATTATGTGCATCTACGAAGAGAAGTATACGCTGCTGCCTAGAAATCCTTAACTATTTGATAATCAGTCCTTCCATGAGCATTTCTCGTGAAGTCAGCAGTCCATCTGGTTTTCATACAATTACAATAGAGTTGGACTTGGCCCCGTGGGGACCGTCTATTACCCACATTTCTGACATTCTCACTCTTAGCTGCTGTTTCTTTTTACGATGCCACGATGAGGGTCTGTTACAGACCTATCTAGGGAACGCCATCTTACTAGGTAATGGTCATATCCCTGAAAAGAGATTTGCTAAGAAACACACATTCGCTTTATTTGTTAGATATCCCCCGAGAAAATTGAGATTTTTGAAGCTAAAAGAGAAATTTCTGAGAAATGCCCTAGGAGAAAGCTTTCGAGCACTATGAACGTTGAGTAGAGGTGTTTTGTAGATTCACAAGTGAATATTTTTGGCAGTAATTTCTAACGTATATGGCTTACTAACCATGCATCAGATCAGCACACTCACAGTAGTATTAGGCCTCGTAGTATACGATGTCCCAAGACTAATGTGCAGAGCCAAAGGCACTCATTATGGAATGTCTATAAGGCAATGCATTGCCAAGATACTCTCTAAAATTGCACTCGATACAACATGCTACAAGTTGTGTATGAATGTGACGGAAAATGATGTATGTCTGGAAATGGGGTCCAAGACCTACAGAGATACAGTATAGCCCCATAGCCTGATATTGGTGCTGCATACATGCTGACTGTTCCAATTTTTTTAGAAACCATACGGTCACATCTGTGTGGTGTTCTGGGCTGGAAACGGGTTGCGATATACAAAAGTCTACCCACAAATGGGCGTTTCTGGGTGAGCTAACGAGTCCTTGGATTGGCAACATCAGTGTTGATAAATGTTGGTTTGCATTTCGGCTCCGTACAAATCGGAGGAGGCCCATATGCATGACAATGACTCCCTACTCCTTTTTCTTTGATTTTTTTTTTCTATTCAATGTAATAAGAAAGCAACCGGGGTTACTAGAAGAGAATATTTGTTGGGCTCTTTTAATTGGATATTGCCCCATAACTGAGAAATATATTTATGTATCCAAAAAGGATAACTTATAGTAATGTGAAAAATAGGTGGTGGTACTGTGTGTATTTTACAGGGCAGTTGGGTCCTGATCTGGTGTCCTTTGCCGTACATATGACAAGTTTCGATTGGTGAGTAGAGATTATCTGTTTCCTGTCGGTGAATAATGACTGATGGAAGAGAAATCTCCAGCAATTTACTCAGAAGACCGGCGCATGTACAGAAAATCCCTTTCCCATGCCCTTAGCACGGCAGAGAGAATCGCACATGTACCAATCTCAAGCTCGAGAATTGGCCAGTTCTGAGGGTGATACTATAGACGCCATCTACGTTAGCTAGGGGCGCAATGGTTGCATTTGTAGGGGGCACCCACTGAATCAGTCTGGGCTCATTATCATACAGCATGAGATCGTTTCCAACAATTTTATTGCGGGTAAGACTGTAGGTAAGTAAAACAATGTTTCATAACGTGGTGGAACCAGTTTATGTAAGGATAACCTAATGACAAGTTCCCTCTTATTTTGCCAAGTTTAAAGGGGTTTTCCACTTTCTCTTCCGATTAACATGTGGCCCAAGTGTGCTATTAAATAAAGTAATCACACACTCATTTATGGATATCCCACCATTCCTCTGTCTCGCGGATTACGTCTACCACCGTTCTTCTCCTTTTTCACCTAGTCAGGACCTGCCGTAAATCAGTCACCATTGGGACTACTGATTGTCAATAGCGGTCAGGCGTTGACCAACCTGGAAGAGATGGAGATGAGTGGCGGAATACCTGGATAGCAGGACTAAGGAGTGGAAGGGGATCCATGGAGTAATAAGTGCTATTTTTTATTTTTTTACACTCTTGGACCATATGTGAATGAAAAGAAATGGGTTCAAATCCCTTTTTTACAATAACTGAACAACCATAGAGTTTATTTTAGAGTTTCATAAAAATCTGTGCAGACTGTCATCACTGAAACAGGTCCCAATGGGGAAAGGGACCAAACAATGTAAATTCCAAATTAATCTATCAGTATGTTTATTCAGTGTTGGAAGAAACCCGCATAAACATGGGAAGAACATACTAACTCCATACGGATGTTGTGCTTGGTTAGATCCAAAGCCAGAACCTTGGTGCTACAATTGTCATCACTGAGCCTCTGTCGATTCACAGATCTCATGGTACTGATAAAGAAACCTTACAAAAACATGTTGCCAAAAGTATCTCATGGAACTTCACAAATGTAAATTGTGCACCCAAAGTGCAGATTTTTCATAGGTTCTTCTGAATGGGACAATACATCGGAGGATATTTTTTTTCTAGTCCTGAACCTAACCTGAAAAGTTTTGCAATGTCTTGGAATCACCCTCTGAGCACCGCTTTTTGGTTGAAAGTTAAACCAGTTTAGAGAAAATAAATGTCAGGTGCTTCCATCGCTGCCAAGAGTCTGAATGGGTTAAACATGATCCAAATATTCTGCCCGCGCTAGCTTGCTTCTCGAAAACGTGGGCGTTTTTGGCCCATAGAAAAATCCATAAAAAACATTGAATGGGTTATATAATATCAGCCTTCACTTTCTTTATTTTCTTCTCATTACGATGCCTTCATTTCGTAAAATGTCCCAAATGCAGTTATGAGCCATTTGAAGACATGAAGAGAAGATTTGTGAAAAAAAAAAAAAAACTTCTGAAATATTTCCAGACAAGCACGCAGAATATGAGCCATGAAAACAAGAATCGGCTGCCTCAACACGGCCTCTGTGCAATTTCAGGAGGAGAGTGACTTCTTTTGAAACTGATACACTCACTTGTCACGGATGGGTGTCTGACAGGTCAAGTAACAAAGACATTATGAAGAAATCTTAACCCAAATCCGAAAGCCCTAACCCTTATTTTTAATCCAAGCGATTAAAGACAAAGACCTCGTGTATGCGTGAAACCTCCATTTGATCATCTGCCGGGAATTTAACTACTCCTGGCACATTGAAAAGTCGATGAACATGAAGCCGTTCTACAACCTCCCGTTTTCGAAGAACTCTTCTCCCTACGACAGATTAAAAGACTTTGTAGCCTTTACGCCAAATTCACCTTATGTTTAATTCTTTCCTAAATTCTTCATCATATAAATATTTTCTGGAAAAATTACTAGAATAAAAAAAAACAGATCAAATGTAATTTCCCCTCGACGAGTAATTTGAAAATCGTATGCGCTGTAGTAATGTAGCCGGTGAAGTTGAAAGAAGGCAAAAGTACATCAAACTGAGATTACTATATTCTCTTGATGTGTTATTTCACGCATTCCATAACTTGAAAGCACAGAATAAAGATCAAATACGATCATTAAAGTGAACGTTGTTCATACGGCTCAGAAAGAGCAGGTGTACTGGGCTGAAGGTGACGTCAAACTGTTGGAGCTCCACAGATGTAGCAGATCAATGGCAAGGAGGACCTACTCTAAGTTGGGTCTTCTAGAACTTAAAACAGACCCTACGGGAGAAGAATGTCATTCCATGTACATTAATAATGTGAAAAACATTTCATAACTTATTTTCCCCAGACAAACCCTTTATCACCTATCTCGGGATAGATAACAACGTTGATTAGTGGGGGTCTGACCACTAGGACATGCACCGATCAGTAGTTCTTCTTGTAGGGTCTCTTGAGTTCTAGGGGGAATAATGCCCCGTTGGGAATAAAATTTCATTTTCTGCCGAATTATTAAATTGCAACAGTTCTAAAATGGACCTATATCGTTATAAGTCTTCATATTGTAACATTTTCTTCCGGTACATCACTTTTAAAGTTGGTTGTCAAATGACAATGCCATCCGGATAGTCACTGGCTGTTCATGCCACCACCTCTAAAAAGCTTAGACAATGAAGTCAAAGCATCACTTCTCTTTTTCTAGCTGTTCTAATACTTCGATCTGTAAATTGACAGGGTGACAACAGTTTGACCGCCCCGACAATCGGGCATTGGTATTATATGGCCTGTTTGTTAGGCAATCACTTCATGTGTTGTGGCTGTCGAACAGACATGCAGCCACAGGGACTCGAACATATTTTTCGAGTACGCCGAATGCTCAGAAAACACCTTATCCCAGCACGTTCGCTCATCACTAATACTTAGCCTTACATTTGGCTTTGATCTTTTCAAGTTCATAAATTGTTGAATTGGGCAGTATCTGCCTTAATGTGGAATTATTTTACTGACCATACGCTGAGCTCAGGACTATGCATAGCATGCGATCGCTGTAGGGGAAACATCTTTTCCTTCTGTGCATGCGGGCAGAATTCTCCACCTCTATCTACTGCGCATGCGCAGGTTTCAGAGTCATCTGGAGCATGCCGAAACTACCAAGTGGGGGGGATCGACTCACTTTTTGTGTGCACCGGTGACGTTTTTTTCATCACATCTTCTTACAGGACCCTCTAGTGTTTATAACGTTATGCACTTGCATCCTGCTGTCCCATCAATAGAGCAGGATGCCTGCGCTTTGTGATTGAGACATACAAGCATGTGGCTACTATCCCTTTAGAAATGGAAATGTAGTGGCGTCATTGGAGGACATTTAAAGATGGTGACTAGGAGCAGTTAGACTGAGCACGTTATCAGCAGGACATCTACTCTTATGGAGCGCTTCCTTCACAATATGGCCTCCTGACAAACCTACATCCTAAAGGGGAAACGTGTCGAGGCACATTCATGTGGACTAATGAATATCATTGAAGACAGTATTAATATGACACGTTTTCTCTAATTTTTAAGGTATAAGAAACTTCTATAATTTGATATGTGAATCTTGAAATACTATGGACACATACAATTTTTCTTTTATTAAGGCGTATATACTGTATTTGCTTCCATAATTTTGAGTCACCGCCATTTTTTAGGGTGTAATAAGGATAGTCATCGTTGAGTAGGGCCGCCATTTTGCATTTTGTCCAAGGTAGGGAAAAAGACTAGGAATAATTTAGGATTATAGTATTTTTTTACGCTGCTATTCCTGGACTTGTGCTTACTCCATTTTTGCATCTATTAGATATGCAAATTCTGGCACTTTGCCCGGCTCTTCCCACTTGCCCTAGTGCGGTGGGGTAATGGTTGTGGTTGATGTCAGCTGTTTTAAGGCTGCTAAAATGAAGCCCACAGGTTCGTAATGGAGAGGCATCTATAACACTCCCTCATTACTAACCCCATAGTTAGATTGTAAAAACGACAGCCAGAATAAAGTTATTTAATTGAAAGACACAAAATCCTTTATTTGAAATAAAAATAAAAAAGCACAGTTATACTCACTTTACGCTTAATCCATTGAATAATAAACAGCGACATCCCTCACCTATCCGAAGTGAAGATTAGCAATACTGTCACACGCCGTAATCTATCTCTGTGATAACTGGTTTACAACCTGAATGGTGCAATGATGCGACAGTCCACGCTGAAAACCAGGACACAATGAGGTCTGCGGGCGCAGCTTCAGTGATGAGCGATGACTGTCATAGACGGTCGCATCATGGCACCATTCAGGTTGTAAACTAGATATCACAGAGATGGATTACGCCGTGGGACACTATTGCTAATCTTCACTTTGGACAAGTGAGGGATATGGTTGTTCATTCATTTTTTTACAGGGTACAAGGGCTTCAATGGATTAGACATAAGGTGAATATACCGTAATAGTTGTTTATTTTCTGTCTTCTACAGGGGACAAAGGCTTCAATGGAAAAGGCGTAAGGTGAGTATAACTTTGTTTTTTTTTATTTTTATATAAATGTGTGCATTTGGGTGTTGATTTTTATTTCAAATAAAGGATTTTATTTATGCTGTGTTTATCTTCAAACTTACTATGGGGTTAGTAATGGATGCCACTCTATTACTAACCCTGGACTTGATGTCACCTGACATTACAAAGGTGACATCAACCCCACAATCCCACTTGCCACTGCTACAAGGCTAGTGGGAAGAGCGATGCTAAGCACTAGATTTGGCACATCTTATTGATGCGCCATTTCTGGGGTGGCTGAGGGCTGATGTTCTTAGCCTGTGAGGAGAGACATTTTCCCTGGCCCCTTCCCTGGCTATTAATATCAGTCCACAGCTGTATGTTTAGCCTTTGCTGGTTTGAAATTATGGGGGAACCCCATTTCATTTTTTTTCTGAGGTCTCCCCATAAAATAACCACTAAAGGCGAACCAAAAAACTGTGAGCTGATATTAATAGCCAGGGAACCTTTAGCCATATTGCTTTCATACCCAGAATATTCAAAAAAAAAAAACAAAAAAAAAACCCTGTTTGGGAGAGAAGAATAGACAAATCGCGGCGCCCTAAGTGCGTAAAAACAATATTATAGTCTTTAGAGTGTGCACAATTTTATGCACTCACCTGATAGAAGACTAATATGGCTTTAGATTGTGTATCCTCAAAAATCCTTCTGGGATACTTTTCAATAGACAGGACTTGCAGCTTGCCTCGGGTGGATCCAAGTGAAAGAGCCAGATTCAGGCTCACACAGGATGAGTAAATCAAGAAAGGCACATCCAGCCCATGAATGGCAGCGCTTCCCAGGACTCACATCCAAAGATGATATTTCATATTTTTTTATTTAATAAGTTAAAATGGAGGAGATACAACGCGTTTCGGATACAGTATATATCCTTCATCAGGTATCATAAAGATTTGTACTGTGTTTTTATGATACCTGATGAAGGATATATACTGTATCCGAAACGCGTTGTATCTCCTCCATTTTAACTTATTAAATAAAAAAATATGAAATATCATCTTTGGATGTGAGTCCTGGGAAGCGCTGCCATTCATGGGCTGGATGTGCCTTTCTTGATATACCCAGAATATTATCAGCCATCGACTTTCCCTCTGCTGCTCATGAAAACTACGGGAGACCCCCCCACGTGTTTTTTTTTTCTTTTTAAATTTTCAGAGATCATCAGCTTTTAACTCCGGTGAACTTTCTCATGACAGCTCAGCGCTTACACGCTGCAGGAGCGATTACGTTCTAGTCAGTGTGTTCGGGCTGGCAGGGATAGCGGTTTCATCACTGATGTGACCTCTATCCAAATTATCCGGTTCGTCGTAGGACAGTATAGATTATCTTCACGTCAGACAAGTGAGAGATATGGTTATTTATTATATTTTATTTTTTACAGGGAACTTGGGCATTGGTGGATTAGGCATAAGGTGAGTATTTATTTATTTAAATAATTTAAAAAAAAACAGTGTGGATCCCTCTTATCTTGATAACCAGCCATTATAAAGCTGACAGCTGAAGGTTGCAGTCCGCAGCTGTCAGCTCTGCTTGCGCTGGTTATCAAATATAGAAGATGTCCACGTCATTTTTAAAATGTATTTATTTATAGCACAGGCGCTGGCTGATAAATACTACCATCAGCACCGGCTGCTCTCGCTGTTTTCAGCGACAGCAGGCGTAGGCTGATGGGAGTAATATTCATAAGATGACACCTTTTTACTGCCCTTCACAGCTGCTGGCTCACACTATCATCTGCCGGTGTGAGAACCGTAGCTCTCTGACCGATGGTAATAATCTTACTGACGATCAGAGCCCGTGTTTGCCACGTTGTCATGCAGATGATAGCGTGGCAAACAACAGATGTTCGGGCCCCTCATTCATATGTATGGGGTTCAGGTTTGGGTACCACTCTGGTACCCGAACCAAACTTTTTTTAGATATTCGGACCCGTACATCCACGGGTTCGCCCTTCACTACAGGACAATAAACAAACAAGACAGAAGAATCAATGCCTTCGAATTGTGGAGCTGGAGAAGGATGTTACCAATACCATGGATGGCAAGAAGAACAAACAGATTAATTTTGGAACAATCAAGCAGGACATGTCATTCAAAGCAATGATCATCAAGCTACGACTTGCCTACTATGGACACATCATACGTAGAGAGCAATCACCGGAGAAGGACATAATGGTCAGAAGATTAGAAGGTTTCTGATCTAAGCAAAACCTTTTGGGTTGTTTCAGTCGAACATAAAGAGAACAGCGGGAAGAAGGACCTCTTTTTTTTTTATTTTTGGCTAGATTTTTCCAAGACTGTTTCAGAAGCTTACAAAGACCCTCAAAGACTGACAAATTGGTTTTTCTGGGGTTTTCATTTCTAGATTTCGAGCTCCTCTTTAAGAATAGCAACTAATTTTTTGCAGATGTTTCTAAACTAATCTGTTAGAAGAAAAATCTATCTACATAATATATATTTCAACATAAGGTATAAAGGGTTGACCTCCATTAAACATTTCTGCCGCAGATATATATACGTTTTTTTTTTCCAATGTATGCTCATGTTTGGTGAGAGATTCTTCAAAGCTTCTCAGCTTAGTAACGAGAATACTGTACGGAGGATCTGGTTACTTTAGTTTTTTCCTTCCCTTTGAAGACCGCCGAACTTGTTTTTATTAACAGTTCTTCAGCTGTCACCCGCAGGACATATGATAAGTAGCCCATCAGTTGTCTGTGAGTCCAAAAAGTTCTTTATGAGAAAAGAATATAGAAAACGACAGAGAAACTTCTCATGATGTTTACTGACACATACTCTAATACTTAAGACATTATCCAAGCTAATGTTCTGCTACATTTACTCAAATATGTCGATTTTTACAAATGTTATTACTGGGCTAAATATTTCCTCTTTGGAATGGTAATTAGAGGATATTTCCAACCACAATGATAAAAAAAAAACTTTGAAAAGTTGTGTGAATAGAAATATATGACTTGTGTTCTTCACTAATCTTTAGATCCAATGGGCTCTCTGGAAAAATGACCTTGAAGACTTAGAGGTTGTCCACTACTTCTCCATTGATGACCTATCTTGAGAATAGGTCATCAGTGTCTTATCGGTGGGGATGCGACACCTGCCACCCTGCCGATCAGCTGTTCTGATCAATGTTAAAATATCGACAACCTCTCTAATAAAAGATAAAAATGTAGGTTTTTCTTCCATAGCCCGCTGCTTTTGGCATGCTCTACGCGGGCAAGAAAGGTTTCCATTCTTGGGACTCCGTCTCTGATGACTGAGTGTGGGTTTTAGGACAGCAAGTTTAGTAGTTACTATAGGGTCAGAGGGGTAACTCGAAACACCAGGACACCAATGCCAAATCTGTGGGCTCCCACCTACCATGTGCCATTTATAATACTGTTGTCTTCGTAAGTGGCTTAGGGGACTTTGAGCCATGGAAAGGAAGAAAAGACATGGAGTAAAGAGATAATCGGATCCAGAACATTCTTGCTACTTAAAAAAGGGTGACCCACGAACAATATATATTAAGTATTCATAGGACAGGAGATAAATGTGTGATAATTGGGGGTAGTGATCATGCAAATAGGGGTCATCTATCCTCTACTTGAATGGAATTGGGTCACGTAGGCGCACTAGTCCTCCATTCAAAGTCTATAGGACTGACAGAGATAATCAGGCGCTGTATGCATCTATCTCTCCCATTACTTCCCACAATCAAAGTAGCCGTAGTGCGCATATGTGACCACTTTTTTTTTGAAGTGGGTGATATGGGACCCTAGTGATCATACATAAAGTAGTGTGAAAAAGTGTTTGACTCCTTCCTGATTTTCTATTTTTTTTTTGCATGTTTGCAACACTTAAATGTTTCAGATCACCAAACAAATTTCAGTATTATACAAAGATAACACAAGTAAACACAAAATGCAGTTTTTAAATGAAGGTATTTATTATTAAGGAAAAAGAATCCAAACCTACAGGGCCCTGTGTGAAATATTGATTGCCCCCATAAAACATAAATTAACTGTGGTTGATCACATCTTTGGGAAGCTGAGTTCAAATTCTCTACCCACACTCGAGCCTGATTTCTGCCACACCTGTTCTCAATCAAGAAATCACTTAAAGAGGACCTGCCTGACAAAGTGAAGTAGACCAAAAGTCCTCAAAAGCTAGACATCATGCTGCGATCCAAAGAAATTCTGGAACAAATGAGAAACAAAGTAATTGAGAGCTATCAGTCTAGAAAAGGTTATAAAGCCATTTCTCAAGCTTTGGGACTCCAGCGAACAACAGTTAGTCATTATCCTCAAATGGAGAAAACATAGAACATTGGTGAACCTTCCCAGGAGTGGCCAGCTGACCAACGTTACCCCAAAAGTGCAGCGATGACTCATCCAAGAGGTGACAAAAGACTCCTCAACAACATCCAAAGAACTGCAGGCCTCACTTGCCTCAGTTAAGGTCAGTGTTCATAACTCCACCATAAGAAAGAGACTGGGGAAAAATGGCCTGCATGGCAGAGTTCCAAGATGAAAACTGCTGCTGAACAATAAGAATATAAAGGCTAATCTCAGTTTTTGCCAGAAAACACTTGATGATCCCCAAGACTTTTGGAAGAATACTCTGTGGACTGATGAGACAATAGTTGAGCTTTTTGGAAGTTATATGTCCCATTACATCAGTAAGAAGTTACATAGCATTTCAGAAAAGGAGCATCATACCAGTATATGGTGGTGGTAGTTTGATGGTGTGTGGCTATTTTGCTGCCTCAGGACCTAAAAGACTTGTTGTGGTAAATGGAAACAATAAATTCTGCAGTTTACAAAAAAATCCTGAAGGAGAATGTCCAGCCATTTGTTTGTGACATCAAGCTTAAGCACACTTGGTTATGTAGCAGGACAGTGATCCAAAAGACACCAGCAAGTCCACCTCTGACTGGCTTAAGAAAAACAAAATTAACACTTTGGAGTGGCCTAGCCAAAGTCCTGACCATAATGCGATTGAGATGCTGTGGCATGACCTTAAAAAGGCGGTTCACGCTTGGAAACCTCCAATGTGGCTGAATTACAACAATTCTCCAAAGATGAGTGGCCAAAATTCCTCCAGAGCGCTGTAAAAGACTCATTGCCAGCTATCGCAAATGCTTGATTGCAGTTGTTACTGCTAAGAGTGGCCCAACCAGTTATTAGGTTTAGGGGGCAATCACTTTTTCACACAGGGCCCTGTAGGTTTGGATTTCTTTTTCCCTTAATAATACAGACCTTCATTTAAAAACTGTATTTTGTGTTTACTTGTGTTATCTTTGTCTAATATTTAACCTCAAATTGCCCGGTTTGGTCAACAGTCACTTAATGTATGTGGACACTTTTAGGCTTTGAGATGATTAGAGTGAGTTTTCTTGTGGGTTTTCTTCCCTTCTGAATATAAATATAAAAAACTGGGTTGCAACAAAGCCATAAAAAATAAAGGGGCTCAAAAAATGCCTCTGCCAGTTTTACTTAGACCAATGCTGCAAATGACACATAATAAATAGTTGGGGGCCCTGTTTCAAATTTTGTATTGTGGTTCAGGAGATGGGGTGTATAACCTATATGCAGCTTGTGGGGCTTCCAACCATCTGGTTTCCGACATACCTGTCTCTTTCCGGTGGTGGCTCACATGTTTATCCATGTCAAAGAGAAGAGGAGTAATATTTAGATGAAAGCAGGGACTCCTAAGTACTACTTGTGCACTGTGTGGCTGTGTTTGGGACCCCCATATATTGGTATAATGGGTTCTCTTGAACCCGTGTGACACTCCAGTAGGGAGTTGGTGAGATGCCATAAACAACTCAAATATTAGCCCTTTTAAGAGGACCCATCACTTGCCATAAATATATAATTTTTCCCTGTAAATTGTGCTCTTCTCCTGAATCTGCCATTGTTTTTCATTTGTTTCTGCGCCTCTCCATTCCTGAGATTTGTCAGTTTTTTGCTTTTACTCTATGTAAATGTAGACTTGGCGTGGTCATCAATTTTTCTCTGTGATTGTTCTTGAGGACCACACCCAGTTGGATAAAAAGACTAGAATTGTACAGGGAAGTGAGGGGCCATATCTCATGAACAGAGAGGAGCGGGAACTAAAGAAAAACAACACCTTATTCAGAAGAATAGTGGTTTTAACACCAAGAAAAATTATAATTACATAGTTAAGGTAAGTTTAAGTGCGAATTAGTGTTGGTTTTGCAAATGGCGCCCTCAACGAAACCAGAGTTGCCTTCTGGCCCTATCACTTTAAGGCCCTTGAAATCCTGAAACCCCACTGATAAGGGTAAGCAACATCCTTCTTCTTATCACGGTTTTTGATTCATTATTCTAGGAAAATAATATTTCTGCTCTTCTATTTGTTTCAGATACAAAAGCATGAAGATTTCTTGTTTTTTTTCTAGTTTTTTGCAGTAGATAGTATTTTTGCAGGTTTTGTGAGTTCATTGTTGCCTCTTGTTCTATTTCTGGGCAGGAGTAAGTAGGAGTTTGTAATAACAGAACATTTATAACTTGACTCCATATGTCCTGTCCAGTCAGCTTGTGGCCCTGTGCCAGGATGGGACATAGTGAGTTACTGTTCTAGTCCTGAAACCGCACACAGGCTTAGCACCATTATATCGCTTACTATTGTCATATAGGTTTGTCTGTTATACGGGGCACAGTGTGGCTGTAACTTTTAAGAGACATCATGTGACTGGCCCCCATAGAGAGACGATCTGCAGATCACTTTAATTATAAATTATGGTGTCTTACCCTCCAAAAAACTACTCAAAAGTCCCTGCTACTAGGTGTCTCCCTTCTGGGTAAAAAGCTGTCCACTACCTGTGTAGTGTAATCATGTCTAGCAGCAGAGATGCCAAGATGGATTATAGGAAGGACGGGTCTTTGTCTTTCTACAGAGAGAAGGAAAAGGTCTTTGTGGCTCTACATGAAGTGTAGGTGGGTTTTTTGCCTCTACAGGAAGTGGAGGCGGGTCTTTGTCTTTCTACAGGAAATGTGGGTGGGTCATTGTCTCATTACAGGAAGAGGGGACGGGTTTTTGTCTACAGGAAGTGGAGGCAGGTCTTTATCTGTACAGGAAGTTGGGAGGGGTCTTTGTCTCTATAGGAAGTGGGGAGGCATTTTTGTGTTTCTGTAGGAAGTGGAGCTGATGTTTGTTTCTTCACAGAAAGTGGTGTTTTCTTTTTTTCTCTACTGGAAGTGGTGCTGGTCATTGCCTTCCTGTAGGAAGTGGGGCAGGTTATTGTCTTTCTATAGGAAGTGGGGCAGGTTATTGCCTCTACAGGAAGTGGGGGTGGGTCCTTGTCTGTACTGGTACTGGGGCAGGTCGTCTTTCCATAGGAAGTGGGGAAGCTCGCTGTCTCTTTACAGGAAGTGGAGGTACGTCTTTGTCTCTACTGGAAGTGGGGCAGGTCATTGTCTTTCTACAGGGAGTGAAGCATGTTGTCTTTCTATAGGAAGTGGGACAGGTCATTGTCTCTTTACAGGAAGAGGGGGTGGGTCTTTGTCTCTACTAGAACTGGGACAGGTCATTGTCTTTCCATAGGAAGTAGGGAAGGTCGCTGTCTCTACAGAAAGTGGTGGGTGGGTCTTTGTCTCTATTGGAAGTGGAGCAGGTTGTTGTCTTTCCATAGGAAGTAGGGAAGGTCGCTGTCTCTACAGGAAGTGGTGGGTGGGTCTTTGTCTCTATTGGAAGTGGTAGGTTGTTGTCTTTCTATAGGAAGTGGGGATGGGTCTTTGTCACTATACATGAAGTGGGATGGGTGGTTGTGTCTCTACAGGAAGTGGAGGCAGGTATTTGTGCTTCTGTAGGAAGTGATGGTGGGTCTTTTTGTCTCTGCAAGAAGTGAGGGCAGGGTTTGATCTTACTGCTATCCATTGTGTTACACTACAAACAGGCGTAATAGAGAGGCATGCTGTCAGTTGAGGACAGCCAAACTATTGGATGATGGCAAGAGCAATACATGCTTGGAAGGGATAGAAAGGTAGTTGCAGCACCCATAGTGCTAACAGAATGCTAATGAAGTAAAACCAACCTCAGAGTAAGAGAATCAGGACAGTACCTGGACATACTCATTGTGGGGAATGAGGGCAGCAACACTATACTTTTCAACATTTTTTGTATGAATGGATAGGTACATTTTAATTAATAATTGTCATTTTATGAATGACAAGAGTCTGTTTTACCTTGACCTTTACTTGCTCGGGAAGACGTTCCCATCATATTTTGGCCTCCTTCATTAGAATGTTTGCTATCTAATAGACATATAAGGCTCTTTTCACACTAACGTCTTGGCTTCCAGTCTTAGCAAAGCCAAGGAGAGACTGGTCCAAAATTGAGGTGAAAGAAAAAACAAATATCCAGGACTAACCATCTGATAAAAAAAAAAATTTCTTGTCTTTATTGAAGTATCTGCATGACAAACTTCAGATGAAGACACAAGTACAGTAGCTGATGACCTTTGGATCAATTGTGAGCCTTAATTATAGCACCAATTTGAGTTGGTTCCTATTGAATTATTATCTTGGCATGAGTAACACAGTATTCTTGCCTGTAAAACACACAATCCCATTGTTTAAGATCTGAACCTAAATGAGAATAAGAATTATAAGTAAAATTAATAGTGTGCTGTGACCGTCAGAGCTTGGATTTTGGGTTGAGTTGGCCAATTACCGTAACAGAACATGATGATGGAGCCACACAGTGACCTCCCTCTCTGTGCGTCTATGATATATTGCCATTCTCACATCCATAAATTTAGATTTAATATTATTTCCAAATGAGTCCAACTTTTAATCTCCCGTCTGCATTTATCTGGACCGACTCTCCTGCAGTCTAGTCACTAATTTGCCTCTTGCGTTATTGAACCCTTCGTGTCTCGTATGAATGGATTCCTTCCATTTGAGCTGTAACATGAAAGAGAAACTCATCACTGGAAAACAGCAAATTGTACATTATTACAAGAAATATCTAGAAAATATTGATTTAATAAATTCCATTCTTTCCTATTGTGTAACATAGACGGAGTTTTT